>OX375865.1:12971281-13647562 GCA_947359475.1 Heligmosomoides polygyrus bakeri
CCTGGAGTCATTCAACGACAAGCTGTTTTTAAGTGAGATAATCCTTCAGATTCCTAGACCATAGATAACTCCTCCCCTCCTCTTACCGAGGATCACAGAGGGGAAAAGTGTTTTCTATGTTGGGCTTCGTCTAACCAGGATACTATCAAAACGGTAGGTCGGAACGGCGCAAATGTTGCATATGGGCAGAACCGCCTCTCTCTGGGTAGTAACAAACTGCAGGTATCTCGACCCCAATACAATTCTGCGCAGAGTTAGAGGCGGCGGAAGTCGCGTGTTGGCGCCCTGTTGATTCACGTGCTCCACAGCTGACGGGCGCGCGCGGGATGAGGGCTCGTATCGCGGTTGAGTGCAGTGCACAAGTGGCGTAGTAGGGAAGAGCATGGGCTCGTAAACGCGGGGTCGGGGTTTGGATCCCGCAGACTGCGTTTGTTTTGCACTTTTGCATAATCCATGTTTATCATATAGGTAATCACCACCACCACCTAGAGGTATTACAGTGTGTTATAGAGCATGTTTACATATAACATATGCTTCAAACTACAGATTAGCTAAAATGTTCACTTCTGTGTGTCACTTATTTTAAGCCTATTTTGTGTGAAGCAGTAGTTATTTAATGATAGATATTTTGTGCGCCAGTTAAAAGTTCCGACTCCACCCCTCCAAGACGAAGTTTCAGCGAAAATTTTTTTTGCCCAAAGTCTTGTCGGAGGAGTCGGAACTTTTAAATAGTGCCAGAAAATATCTATCGTTACATAACTACAGCTTCACATAAAATAGGCTTAAAACAAGTGACACACAGAAGTGAACATTTTAGCTAATCTGTAGTTTGAAGCATATGTTATATGTAAACATGCTCTATAACACACTATAGTACCCCTAGGTGGATTACCTATATGATAAACATGGATTATGCAAAAGTGCAAAACAAACGCAGTCTGCGGGATCAAAACCCCCGACCGCTCGTTCACGAGCCCGAGCTTTTCCCTACTACGCCACCTGTGCACTGCGTTGAGGCGCGATACGAGCCCTCATCCCGCGCACGCCCGTCAGCTGTGGAGCACGTGAATCAACAGGGCGCCAACACGCGACTTCCGTCGCCCCTAACTCTGCGCAGAGTTGTATTGGGGTCAAGATACCTGCAGTTTGTTACTACCCAGAGAGAGGCGGTTTTGCCTATATACAACATTTGCGCCGTTCCGACCTACCGTTGAGATAGTATCCTGGTAAGATCTCGTGCGAAAGGTGAGCACTCCTCACTTCCTTTAATTCTTCCTCTTTTCCTCTCATTTTATTGAAGAGAACATGTGGGATTAACAGCACCATAACAAAACTCACCCAAACTTGATATGATGGATATTTGGACCGTAGAGTGTTGAAGTCGTCCTTCATGCCGCCATTCCATACGGCCATAAAGGCATCGTTGAAATACTTCGAGACTTTTCCTCCAGCAATCCAAGTGGTCTGAAGTGTTAATTTGATTTATCGACATAAAATACATATACTCACTTGTGAGGTTGTTCCTCCTGTCTTGTAACCTCTGCATTATTGTGGAACTGTTTTCTATTCTTCTGTGCTACGAAGATGTAAGAAGAAATGATTATTGGGCTGACGTTCAGAACCTTTCGTCGTCTTCAAAAGCCCAAAAATCGTTCGAAGTCTTATCTTTGCAACTTGGCTGGCCAAGCGCTTAAACTTCTAACCCAGGAGTCAGATTCTTCAACGACTTACAGCAATTTAACGGAGAAAATACAGCCGAAATTCTTGATAGAGCGGCTTATCAACAAGCCATGCGGTGGAAAGTTTCACACGATCGCTTGATAAGCCGCGCTATCAAGAATTTCAGCTTTATTTTGTCCGTTAACTTGCTGTAAGTCGTTGATAAATCCGGTTCCAGAGCGAGAAACTCTATGCGAAAAGTATTAGGTTGTCACATAAGTTCTGTCCGATTCCGTTAGGCGTTACTTTATGATTTTCTTTTTCATAGATGGCCTCAGTGTGAGCGAGGCAACTCATAACATCAAAACGGCATAGGGAGAGGAGGACTCCGCTAAAGAATGCGCCGTGCGCAGATGGTACCAGAAGTTCTGTGTTGGAGACGTGAACCTCGAGGACAAGGACCGGGATGGGTCCTTCCGTTGGCTGTTCTTCTTGGACATCCCGACGCGGGGAATTCCTCATTCAGCAGTTCCTTGAAGTACTCCTCTCATCTTTTTCTGACTGGCTTCCGCAGTACCCTACCGTTAGCATTCTTCGCCGTCTTGACCACTGCGTCTCGTGCGACTTGCAATGTCGACGCAAGCTCTATGCCGTGCCTTGGCCAGCCGAATAGCGAACTTCTCTCCCTGTGGCTCGTCCAGCTCTCCGTATAGGGCATCCATCCCCGCGCTCTTTGCCTTTGCGTTAGCTGTTTTTGCCAGCCGCTTCAGCCTATTATAGACTGTAAGATGCTCGGCTGCCCTTGTCTTCTGCCACTGCTTACAGGCCTCCTTCTTTTTCCTCACCGCAGCCTGCACTACTTCATTCCAGAACCATGCAGCCTTATTCCCTCTGGTCCCTACCGTTGTTTTTCCGAGGGTTTCCTTGGCACATCGTAGGATCATTTGGGTCACCCCCCCCCTCCAGGGCTCGTTTACGGGGCCGGTTGGATCAGGATGACCTGCTTCGAGCACTGCCCTTCTTAGCTCGTTGCGCTCTGTGCCTCGCAACCTCCACTATTGGATTCTGGGTTCTCGTCTTACTTTCGATTTGCTGGGTAGAGGAATGTTAAGATCCGCTACCAAGGGCTTATGTTGTGATGCGCCCTCTTCTCCCGGGAGGACCTTTACATCCCGGAGTTTTCAGGTCAGACCTTCTCACCAGGATGAGGTCGACTTCCGTCCTTCTTCCTCCGCTAGCATAGATCACCTTCTGGGTGTCCGTCTTCGCGAAGAAGGTGCTACAGATAACTAGGTCGTGGGCGACAGCCAGATCGAGAATTCTTTCTCCATCTGGATTCACCAAGCCGACTTCTTTACCTCCATGAACCCTTTCCACTCCTCTTCTGCAACTCCCCACGTGTCCATTCATGTCTCCTGCTACGGATAGGTAGTCGCCTTCTGGTACGGACCTTATTGCTTCCTCGACCGCGAGGTAGAATTCATCCTTGTCGTGCTCGGGGCTCCGGTCTGCGGATGCGTAGACGGACATGACGGTCCAGTAACCTTCCTTTGTATCCAGCCGCAGTGACATGATGCGGTCACTTATCCTTTGGACAGCATCTACCGAATCCTTGAAAGACTCAGCGATTGCTATCCCGACACCGTTCCTCATCGTGTCCTCTCCGTTGTAGAACAGCTTGACCACTTCTCCGATCTCCTTGGCCTTCGCCCCTTTCCATCTCGTTTTCTGTAGACACAGGACTTCTACCCTTCTGCGCTTCGTCAGTTCAGCCACTTACCTGGATCTTCCGGTCATTGTTCCCACATTCACAGTTCCCATTCAAACTAGCTTCTTTGGTCGAGGTCGTTCTACCCTCGGTAGCCCTCGCATACTGAATACAGAACTCAGGCGGGGGTTTTGCGCGTCACTTCCGGGTGACGTCCTAGCCTTCACACTGATTCCATTGCGACTCTTGATCATGGTTTGTGACGAGTTTGTCCAACAGCCGGCCTGTCATCCTGGGCCTGACGCTGGAACCGTTGCCATTTCTGCACATTCTGCAGGGCATGGCGAGCCGGACATCACATGAGGAGACATTCCATACCGACAACCGCTTATGGTGTCTACCTCCT
The DNA here is from genome assembly GCA_947359475.1 of Heligmosomoides polygyrus bakeri. NCBI lineage: Eukaryota > Metazoa > Nematoda > Chromadorea > Rhabditida > Heligmosomidae > Heligmosomoides > Heligmosomoides polygyrus. The sequence goes on from OX375865.1 coordinate 12,975,055, forward strand.
TTCTCAACCCGTGCGGAGTTCGTATCACCCGCTTCTTGCCTTCGGGGTGCCCTTTCCTGCCTTCGGGACGTGCTCTGATTCAGACTTCGCTAAGCTTCCGTAGAATTGTCTAACTTCTTCTCAGCGTTGTAGACCCTGCCGGAGATTGAAAACCTCCGCTGTACATCGCAGTTCGACACCCATTGCCACCCCCACGCCACGATGAGGCACTGAACCATATGGGAGTCATGGATAGAGGAAGTAATGGTATATAAATCGCACACTATTTTGTATTTCGCTCTATAAAACTTGGTAGATTGTTTTTGATATTCGAGGCAACTCATAACATCAAGAAGGCATGGGGAGAGAAGGACTCCGCTAAAGAATGCACCGTGTGAGCGAGGCAACTCATAACATCAAGAAGGCATGGGGAGAGAAGGACTCCGCTAAAGAATGCACCGTGCACAGATGGTACCAGAAGTTCTGTGCTGGAGACGTGAACCTCGAGGACAAGGACCGTTCAGGACGACCACGCAAGTGTGATGATGGACGTTCGAAAGAAAGAGTAGAATTCGGTCCACGAGAAACTGTACGTGAGATGGGTAAAGAACTTGGACTCAGTTGTGCAACCATTCGAGGTATCTAGATGCGATAGGCATGGTGAAAAAGCTGGATAAGTGGGTGCACCACAATCTCACTCAGGAGCAGCAGAGGCGTCGCCTGGAGATCTGTTCTTTCCTTAATAAAGGAACGAAAACGATCACATCTCGATCGGGTAATTACCTGTTCCGCCTATTTACCTAGCCCCGTCGAATTTTCATCTTCTCCAATTAAGCAGATGTCGAACTTGCCTTCAAGTGTTTCATTGCTCCGAGAATTTCAGATTTCTTCTGAAATGGAATCAACGCTCTTGCATATCGTTAGCAGAAATGCATTGACTGTAGCGGTTCGTACTTTGATTAATAAACTGTATTCTCTGCTGAGATGTTAGCATTAAATTGCCGTCGAAAGACTGACAGAACTTATGTGAGAACCTAATAGAATTATGAAGATAAACCCACAGAATGTGAAGGCTTCCGATCACTTTTGGGACAAAAGGGCGGCCCTACGGGGGCAGACATAACTCCAACGCCGCGCGAACCCCTGGCGTCGCGCACGGTGCGCGACGAAATTGGACGAGTTGTCGCGTCCGATGCTTCCGACGGCTAGAAACGCTTCCTGCAGGGACATGTGGCATGCCTTTGCCTCATCTCAACGTTTCTTGGTGATGGTATATGAATATAGTTTCAATAGGACGATCAGCGACAGTCTATACAGGAATCTTGGTCATGTGGATGGTTTCTAGCGTCAGTATTTGCCATCTACAGCTTCTTCGGTCAATTTTTACCCGTGATTATGGTTATACTACGGAAAAAGGTCACTATCACCCATTCTCGGATCAATTGTCCTACTACTGACTGTTGCCTACCACATTCTGTGGGATCTTAAGTTCCTTGCGAGAAATGCGGTCTAGGAGCTTAAACACTGAGAACATTTCGTGCTCCGCGGCTAACCATGCGTCACCGAGGTGTGTTTGTGTGTGTGTTTCCTTCCGTCACAACTGAAGTGGGGATACGGCATATTGGCGATGCTCAACTCTGGGGTTATTCGAGGTCGCTGAACACGAATCTGAAGTTCACTTTCGAACTATCGATGGCCATCAATCGATATCGATCAAATTATCAATTTTCTGTGGGTGTCGTTCAAGCGGTTCGAAATTCCAGACTGGAGGTAATCGAGGTCGATGAGCACGATTCTGAAGTTGGTTTTCAAACTCTCGATCGCCATCAATCGATATTGATCAAGTTATCGATGTTCTGTGATGTCGCTCCAGCGGTCCGAAACCTCTGTCTTAGGGGTAATCGAGGTCGTTGAACACGAATCTGATGTTAGCTTTTGAAGTATCTTCGACAGCGGTGGATATTGATCAAATCACTGATTTTTTTGTGGACGTCGTTTTAGCGCTCCGAAACTTTAGCCCTGGGAAGTAGTTGAAGTCGCTGATGCTTAGTTGATGAATCTTTTGTGTTGGTCTCTATAAGCATTTTATTTTTTGCCCTCTCCCGGTTATAACGATATGAGGATTCTCTGAGTATCTCATAACATTCAAAAATGTTGAATTTTTTTCAGCGTGGCGTCACTATATTCATGGAACAATTGCGTGTGAATTTATATTTGGTGGGTTCAATCTCTTCTGAGTAGTAACCAATAGCCTTAGAATAGCAGGCTCTCTTCATTACCCTTTCTAACTCGACGTAGTTAAGGTGTTCCTCCTGCGGAAACCATGATAGAGATAGCAGCTAGAACTGATGATAAGTTCTTAGTACGGCGAAGCCGTTGAGAAGCCGTCAGTGCGGCTGAGTTACCGCTCTGACGGCTGGTAATATATAAAACGGTCCCACTCATTTTTTCGATTGAAACGATCTATAGGTTTAACCAAATTTAACGGGAATGCAAACTCCTGCGCTGGGTGCGGAGGTGGCGAATAGGGATCTCCAATATAACTGTTGAGCCTGTAGTGTAGCCACTCCAGCAATGAAACGGCCACTTCCGGTACTCATTAAAGTTGAATGCGTAACTGCATGAGGGAACGACTCACTAAAGCTCAGAGATCATTTGTTTGCCTTCTTCTTTTTGGGAACGTGTGCGTCACGTCACGTGCAGCGCATAGTCGAACGCAATAAAGGTTCTGATAAGGTGTTACTATCTGCATTCCACGTTTTGCGCCTGTCAGAGAATCGCGCAATGTAGGAGAGTAATTCAATGGCCCACTTAATGCACAGGCCATGAAACACAGAGCATACGAGCTATGAGAGCTGGTGCAGCCCATGCAAAGCTTTCATAAAAACCAGTTTCGCAAGTATGGGATGGTGGTTACCTCCTCCTATCTTCCACTCTTAGGCCTATGTTATACTTCAGCGACACGTCGACGACGTTGTGTTGTGCGGGCTGCTACGCAGTGCGTAGCAGTCCGTGTAACACTGTCGCCGTCGTCGCCGACAACAGCGTCGCCGAAGAATAACACAGGCTTTAGGCCTGGTCTATACTTATACCGCCACGTGGCGTGGTGCGATGGTCGCTATAGATATCGATTTTTCGCGCCGCCCGGTCGTATCTATTCCGACTATGGTGCCGCTCCGGGCAGCGACGCAACTATAAACCGGGGCTTAGGCAGTTTTGTGGTGATCTGTTGAAACAACTCTATATAATTTCCACGTCAAACATAACACTCTTCTGATCAAGCTCGACGCTTTTAAAATCAAGCTTAACATCTTTCAACCTAAAGTTCCAGATTAATGTAGAGACTTGTCCATTTTTTGTCCAGTCACGCAGCTCCAGCAGTCTTGCAAGCGGCACAGGCACGTAACAATGAGGTACTGTATTTCTAGTCGGGACGTACCGCTGTTAGTTGCCTTCCTGCCTTCAGTCCGCTCTTTGGCCGCTCGCTGCCGCGAAAGGCAAGAGCGTAGATAGTCTCTGTCGGCTCCGAATTGGCGCGAAATTCAGAGAATAATGTTGTGATTCATTATTGACGCTGACGCTCCAGCGGCGTTGTCGCCGCCGGCAAACTCTGCGTCCCTGTCCTATGGCTAAGGATAGGGCCACCGTCTTGCCGCAGAAGTGTGTAGGGGCCTTTAGTGAAAAGAATTTCCGAAATTTTATTAAAACGCAATTTTTAATTTTAAAGAAAAATAATGGGTTAAAGTTTCTTCAAAGTGGAGAGAATTGGTGATCTTTTCAAAGGCAAAAAAAGATAGAGCAATGCACTCGCCTAGGATGTCTCGATTTTCATCTGATGGATACCAAGGGTTATATTTGCATGGATTTGCTCACTTGTCATGTCGATTACATCAAGATTAATTATAGAAGATACATTTCTTCACTTAACTGGCTTAAATAAGCTGCATTTGCACTGACAATCAATATAAAAGAGGGGCTAGACGAGTGCATGCGACGATATCCTCTTCTGACACACTTTTCATACAGTTCTGCCCTCTAGTGTGAGCTTCAAACCACAATTTTTCCTTGAAAAATAAAAATCATAGAATATTCCAAAGACTGCGTTCACTTATTAGGAAAGGTGAATTTATAAATTTCAGAGAAAGTCATATTAAATTTTTCCTGGACAAAAATACTAATCTAAGTTTTTATGGAGATTTACACTTCAGCCTGGATGTAGCGCTTTCATTTGAAGGATGTTAAGTTTTATTTCAAACCGTCAAAAGAGTGTCCAATTTGATTTGAAAAGTGTTTGACGTGGAAATGGTCTCTGAACATGCAGAGCTCGACAATGAGTCGTTTTTTTGCCATGTGCCTGCTCATCTTGTATTAGGGCAGTTCCCGCTTTTAATCCAGTGTTGGAGATAATGTTCGTCGAGTTGCACCACGTTCCCGGCTCATCTCCATTTTTAGCTTACCGCGGCCACGTTATAGCATTTCTTCCCAAAAAATGTGTAACCACTGACACACACCTGGCTATTGAAGACACTTTCGTCGGATTCCTCGATCAGCTGAAGGAAGGCGTCCGTTCCTCTAAAATGCGTAACTTTGCTATTTCATCAAGAAATATGCCGAAACTTAAAAAGAATGCATTTCTTCCCTTCATCATTGTACAAACAAAGAGTTGCATGAGAAACTTACAACAAGTAATTTCTTCCCTGATCTTCTTAAACGACATTATATGCAAAACAATATGTGGCATTTTCACGTCAAATTGGGTACTTAAAAAACTTACCTAAAAGAAAATTGCACACATTTCGCTAGAGAAATCAGGCTAAACATCTTCCAAATCAAAAATAACTTTCATTCACGCCAAAATAATAACCATCGACATATTTAAAATAACTTTGTTCAAAGAAAAATTTAATATGATTTCCATTCAACAAGATCGGCGTACCTTCATTTTATGGGAAGCAACAAAAATTCTGCTTGTCCGGAGTAACACAAAAGTAAACAACACAATAAAAGCAGTTATAAAAACGCATACACAGTCAAATCGCTGTGTCAAGTGACCAGCATTTGCGCTATCAATCAAATGAAAATCGTTGCGATCTAGTCGAGCACCTGGCGAAATCTTTTTTTAAATAAGATATGCTATTGCCGGCCTTCGTTGCGCTTTTAGAGAAAATTTAATTTTGTACTTTTGAAAAATGAAAATGTTATAAAATTTAAAACAGTGTGTCACTTATAGTAGAAGGCAAACAAAAAATCTCAGGAAAGTTATTTTAAATTTTCCTTAATAGTTATTATTGTAATCGTTTTCGATAGCCTCTATTTTATTGTGGAAGATGGTCGTTTTGATTTAGACGATGTTAGCTCTGACATGAAAAGACGCTAACCTTACTTATATGGGTATCCAATTTTATTCGATAAGTGTCCAACTTGGATTAGAAGGCGTCCTATTTGATTTGAAAAGTGTCCAATTTATGGTTCAAAGATGGTATATAACGGTAATCTGGACCCTCTAACAACTGATACCTTCCTCAGCTGTTTCTCCATGTAACTCTTCGGGTGCTTGTGAATAAGTAGGGAATTTGTGCTCTGTTGTAGAAAGAAACTAGGATAAAAAGGATAAAGGACGGCGTTATTCAATCCTCTCTGGGATGCGCCACGCATTCTACTTCTACGGGATATCGTGAAGGCGTGTTGAATGTGTATTTGGCCATACAATGACTTGCGGTGGCCAGCCGATCTACAAGTCAGTGCTTTATCCTTCCCAGACAAGTCTGGTACCAATTCACCGACCCCGGAGGAATGGAAGGCTTGGTTGGCCTGGGCGAGAAATCCGAACCAGGAACCTGATATCAGGTACAGGCGACGGCCGGCGCCTCCTCCGACCGCGCTCCACGCGCCCAGAAGGAAGAAACTAGAAGACAAATTCCAATAGAAGTGGAGAAGGTTTTCTTTGGGATAAGAACAGGGCCTAGTCGCCGTGAATCCAGCACTTGACAGCATATATCCAAACGGTTTCCAACAATTATGCCCCAGTCGTCGCCTCTACACCACTGAAACATTGATCCCCCATGTTGACAATTAGACTATTACAGAAACACACTTGCTGCTCTCGTTGCACGATGACCGATGATCTGTAGCTCTATCCGTTCGTGATCATGACTGCCATTCGAAAAGAGGAAAAAACGCTCCAAATCCACACGGTAAGAAAAATCATGACAAATACCTTAATTACGAAGCTTATGGCTTTATTGCTGTGTGGTGCTTCTCGCTCCATTGCCTTACAAACAATAAAAATCGTAACTCGCAACAGAGTATCTCGTTACTCTCTTTAATGCTCACTTATTTCTTAAGCTTATAATAATAATGTACTGTTTCAGATCTGGTACCGGCACAGAAGCATTAACACATCACAACATCATCATCCTTATCTCAACATTCTCATATTTCCTCCTCCAAAATCTCTATTCCATATTTGCCAATGAAAGCTTGTTTTGCTGCGAAAATTAAATTTTGTATCAGAGGCAAACGTGAAATCGAGAAACAATCGAGTTCGTTAAATGTTATGTTTGTTTTTTGATTGATTACGTTTCTTTTTTTGTATAGCGCAAACATATGTAATCAAACAGTAAACAATAAACAATAAACAACCCTTTCCTACCGTTATGCAACTCATGTTCATGTTCATAGACAGCTTTCGACTTTTGAGTCTCGCTTTTACTTTAAAGCGATATGAATTATTATAGAAAATCATTCACCTGAAACTTATGACTAGTGCCTTGTCGTCATTCAGGGCGGCAGTGTATCCAGAGCACATGTCACTCTTCGTCGGATCGCATTTTACGGTGACTTGGCGTTTTAGCTGAAGAGTTACTTTATACGTTTGGCAACTTCTAGAAAGCAAAAACAGGAATGGGTTAGTCACTCACAACTGCGTTAGTAAATCGGTTTGTAAGACAGGTTTGCGGCGCCTTCGAGTAAGCTGCTGACGCGAGAGGCAGCATTTTGGTGCGAGCGACCGCATCCGAGTACGTCGCATCAACCGATGATGGAGCTGCCAAGATGGACGAGCACAAGCTGCATAGTAGCAGAGCAGCTAGCATTACTGTAAGATTTAGAGATTGAGAGTGAGAAGAAGAATAGTTTTGCGGTAAGGTTTCAGAAAACATTCTAGCGACTTCATCATCAATTAACCTCGTAGGTGGCTTTGTTAGCTGATAGTTTTCGAACCGCTTTACTGTGATCGGTTTCTTCAGGCTATATTGCGGATTATCCTCAGCTCAGTTGAACACTATATTTTGAGTTCTCATGGTCGAGGCCAAGAACAAGGGATGGCCTATGAAATCGTACGAATTTCGAAAAACTGGCGGCCTATATAAGGAAAATTTTACAAAGAAGTAGGTCAAATCAAAATAATCGCAATTTTTCCCAGCTATGAAAAAGTGCACTGCAGAGCGTACCATAGGCAAAAGACGAGAAGTTTACTTAAAAAAGAGTTTATTCTGACCAACTAGGGAGATATTCCCTGTAGGAGCAATTATCTTGAGCGACGAAGGTAGGCTGCCGCCGTCGAGACTATACAGGTCACTGAATCAATTTTTTTAAGAACCACTAGATTCTACCTACATCATTGGATAGATGATCCAGAGTGGATTCATATGGTTGTATTTATTAGGTTGTAAGGAAAGTTCTGGCAGTTTTCGTTCCTCTTTGGTATCAGCTTGCACTACATTTAAACGGCCGGTCAAAGTCAACTCGATAGGTTGTGCTTCTCAGGTGAGGAAAATGTTATTCTTCGTGCTGGAGTGCTTTTCCTGTATTTCTTCAACATTTCCGATTTCTAAGGAAACTTTAATTATAGCATGGACAAGACGGCTTCCCGAACTGTTCTACTTCACGAATTCAAACTTGGTCGGACGGTGATCGAAACAGTTGTGAATGTAAGCACTGTATGGGAGAAGGTAACCCTCGAAGCGAACCGTTTTTCGCTGGTTCAGTAAGTTTCGAAACCGAAGAGAATCGACTGAAGACGAGGCGTGAGCTGGAAGACCATCGCTTGTTGATCACGATGGTACTCCAGAATTTGAACGAACTGCAGGTCGAAACTCTCCCTCACCCGCCATATTCGCCAGACCTATCGTCAACTGACTTTCAATTTTTCAACCATCTAGGTAGCTTTTAAAAGATAGAGTGTTTAAAAACCAACGTGATGTAGAATCTACGTTCCTAGAATTTATTCAGTCTAGATCGTCAGATCGTTATGCGAAAATGCCTAAGCTGGTATCACGTTGGCAGAGTTGTGTTGATTCTAATAATGCTAATTTTTAATAAAACGGTGCAATTTAAGCTGAATTATAGTTTTTGGAAATAACGTGGAAAAACTGCCGGAATTTCCCTTGCAACCTAATATTTTCTAATCCAAGCTACACTTAAGAAAGGTGTGGAAAGTGGTGAAAACGGCGGTTTTTCCCGTCTATTCCGCCCAAGAACCAAAAGACAGGAGCGGTACTGTACTGATAAAAAGGCTGTGGAAGTCTTTAAAGTGTTTGATCTACGCGTTAGCTTAGCTATTACTTGTATATAAGCTAATTAATACGAGGCAAATAAGCTAATTTTTTTTAGAAGACTCTATCAATGGCTTTGCAACAAGCAATAACTAGAACCCACTACTATTAACAACAACAACCGTGTCTCGAAATTGATTGTGTGGCAGTCAGGTGAAGCGCTACACGCTAGACTTCAGTTTGAAAAGGTTGCAGATGAAAATTCTAATTTCTCCTAATGATTCGAGAAGAAACCACCAACTTCGCTGCGCTTACAAGTGAACGTGGAGGAGAGAACTCTTAAAAATGGCCACCAGGCGATAAGAACACACGATTACTATCAGCACTGCCGACAACGCCTTGTTTTACAATCACGTGGTGAGAACATACATCTACCGTCGAATTTCTTTAAATACCGGAATGCGAGTTGCGATTTGGATCTAAACCAAAGGACCTAATCGTGTTGTGAGAGAATACTGTAGCTGCACTTATATTTGCGTCTGATGAGCTTTAAACAGTGAAGATAATTACTTGCGTGGTTAGAATAACAGCTATGCGTTGGAGTAGATAATTCTTCTAGAAAAGCGTTTTGCACACTAATTCTAGAGATCTAATTAGGAATTTTTGAATGATATTTCAGGTAATATCGAAGGACCTGATAGTTACTTCTTTCTAACAATGCTATTGTTGAGAAACCGAAGCATCACTGCAGAAGAGACAGGATAGACTGTGAAACTCTAGAAAATAAAAAGTAAACGATAAAAGATAAAGAAGCAGAGCCAGAGACGGTCTAAAATAAGAAAGGAATGAAACCGAAATCAGGAAAAAAGGAGAAGCTACATAGAACCAACAGAGCGCCTATTTATTTCTTGCACATGGGCTTCTTCGAGCAGGGAAAAAATAGACTTCCGAGCTCTTTTAGATTCTTTCTGCTTACAGTTCTTGTTCTAGAATATTTTTCCTCATAGAAGAATTTGTAGCATTTCACATAGGATGAAATGTTTACGCCGACAAGGCAAGAATTTGGGAGACGGCGGCTGCGACCGCGTAGATATGACGCCGCACCGTACGGTGATTCAAGCTTTGGTGTTTGTCTTATTTTTCCTTTATTTCACTTTTGTTGGCTTCCCTATTTCCACGGCATTTAGGAATTGCATGCGTCTTGAGGTGCATTGAGCTGCTTGAGCTCTATCACTTACTTTCTCATCATTGGCCGAGATTTATTTTCTGGTGTTTTCGTGAGTGTCCTTATTATTGACTTATTTTATTTCACCAAATGTTAAATTTCCCAAGTTTGAGGTAATATCAGATAAATCCGCGTGGCATTATCCATTGGACGAGCGATCGTACACTCCTCTCACTGAATGAACTGCTACAAACTTCAATACCAGTGTATAAATAGCAACGGAAGCTGACAGAAGTTGGGGCGCGTGTAGCGCAGTCGGAGGAGGTGCCGGCTGCCTCGTGCATTCTATGCCATGTTCTTGGTACGGATTTCCGGCCCATGGCAACCAAGCCCTCCTTCCTTACGAAGCCAGAGAATTGGTACCAAACTTGTCTTGAAGATCAAAACGTTGACTTGTTCATCGGCTAGCACCCGCAATTAATGGCTCGGACCAAATACGGTGTTGCGATCGGCGGTCCCGCAGGTAGAGGCAAGTCTTGCATACGAAGCTCCCTTTCGCCCCACGAAGCACCCGAGGGTCACCAAGAGGGACCGAGACCCGTGGGGATGAGACCTTGAATTCCTAGCCCTGGCCCAGCGTATTGAACCGTATTGACACGTATTGGTGGGGTCCAACGCGTACTCTCCTTCCTCTCCGTCCTCTGGTTCGCCCCTCCAGCCGTCTCCTCCTTGCACACAAGGGAGGAATCCGGTACCCATGAAGACGAGAGGCAAAACCCAACGACGACGATAACATACCAAGAAGACTGACCAGGAAAAATGGCAACGGCAGGCGTATTGACAGGTACTCACCCTTCTCCTCCTCCACAGCACACCAGGTAGTAGTATCGATTTATCGCGAGTACATTAATAGACAGCAGAATGAATAATAGGAGTCGCGAATATAGAGGTCCTCCGGGGTCTGTCGGCTGTTTTAGTTTCCGAGGCCGTGAGGGTGAGCGCAGTGCTCACCAGACCTCACGGCCTACTCCCGGTGCCGCTTTCGTGGTGAGTTCGTGGTGGGTGCAGGATCGAGGCCTCACGGCGGCCGTCCGGTATGGTGGAGAGCGGACGAGGTCGGCAGACCTCGTCGCGGGAGCACAGGACGTCGACTGCGGCGCACGCCAGCCTAGAGGAAGGCAGCGCGCGCCGATCGATGGTGCTGCGTCACCTGTTTTCCCATGCTCCCCGGCCGATCGATGGCCCTCATCGGCAAGCCGTCGTGAGAAACAGCGCGCCCGGGCCAGACATGGACCGAGGAGCGATCGCGCTCGAGACATACGGATTCAAATCGTCTGATAGGTATTCCGCAGACCAAAATTGCGTGACGCATCTCGAATGGGACTAATTAACATTGTCTTTTATCCTTCATCCTTTGAATAACGGAAGCTCAAGTTGGAGATGGGTTCTTATTTTTTGATGAGCGACAAAACATAAATCCTATTTATTGATCAACAATAATTGTCGACTGATCATAATTACCATTGAGAATAATTGCTACACTTTCAGCTCTCACAGAAACTTGAACAGATCAGCGTTTAATAAGCTCTTTATTCATCTTCAATCTATCAGTTTGTTCTCCTATCTACATCCGGCTATTCCGTACTCGCTCACTATTTTTCCGAAGTACTGTCGGTGGTCTTCAACGGAGATCGTAAGCAGGAGGCCATCGCTACATCGCATCTTTTCACTGGCTGAATTATTAAATTTCTGAGCAGTCGTTGCTCATGAATCGCGATTCTTACCCCGACAAATGGTATACGATCGGTCGTCCCTGGACAGCATGCCGTCAGGATAGAATACCTAAAAGCACTTGAGTATGATACATATTTACCATTTTCGGAAACTTTTAAAACGGGATTAGGCACTCTTTTAAGCAATGTTGACACTTTTGAAATCAACCTGATCATCTTTCAAACCAAAGCAAGCATATTCCACATCGCAATAGAAACTCTCAAAACGAGCGTCTTCCACATCAGAATAGAAAGCTATTCCTCTCGGAGCTATTTAGAACAATTTTTTATTTCAGGAAGGTATGGTATGACATTCCTCAAAAAGATTATCAAAAAAGTTTAACGGTTAGCTAAAACATTTTAAAAAATCCACAATAAGTTTTCTTTGCACAAAAAGCGTTCCAATCACTTGCGAAAATCTCCATCTTAGCTTGGAAAAAACCTCGCTTTGATTTGAAAGCTGTTGAGTTTGAATTCAAGAGCATCAAGTTTGCTTAAACAGTGTCCAGTTTGACTTCAAAGCTTTCTAATTAGAGGTGAAAATGGTATATAACCACCACTGACAAGTAGAGCCTGTACCTGTGGTAGAACTTAGTATTTTACAGTAATTCATATCAAAGAAAATTGCTTTCTAATTAGAGGTGAAAATGGTATATAACCACCACTGACAAGTAGAGCCTGTACCTGTGGTAGAACTTAGTAATTTACAGTAATTCATATCAAAGAAAATTTCTTATATTTATTTATTTATTTATTTATTCAAAATAAGAATGTAATTCACGCATGGAAACATAAAGCAAACAAAAAACAAGAACAAAACGTCATCACACATCAATCGACTACAATGACAATCAAAAACTTCAACAAGCGATAGCTCTACTCCAAACATGTGTGGGTATTGACGTTATATCGTCGTATCTACCAAGTAGCAAATTTAGTTCCGTAAGAGTTCTATAAGATAAGAAATCTGTTTTAAGTATTGTCTTTGCAACTGGCACACGTAGTTTGAGCTTTCCTCTGACGGATCTCGTCAGCTCTCCGTCCAAGCATTCTTCTGTGTCGTTGTTCAGCTTTTTGGTGAGAATTTTAAACATCATGATAAGATCTGATCTCCTTGGCCTGCTCCTTAGTGATGGCAGACCAAATAGTTCAGATCTTTGAGGCCCGTTAGGAATCACGTCATAGCTGAACGGGAAGCACCTCATCATCAGCTTTCTGGTAAAGCTGTTCTGAATGCTCTCAAGAAGATAGATGTCTTTCTTTAAGGTCGGATTAAAGACTGTTGTTACTTCATATTCGTCCTCGTTACGGCCATTATCCGCTTCGAGACATAATATCTCACACATGGGAACACTACCTAGTTGAACGTACTATAATAAGTGCTAGAACTGCCTTAAAATAGACCTAAATGCTAGCTGCTTAAGTACCTGCTGCTATTAGCCTTGTGCGAGATCAAAGCAGATTTAGAGGCTGGTACGCTCACCTCGGAATCGTGATGATAGTATCCTTCCAAGTTCAGGGGTGGTAAATGCGGTACGACGTCTCTGCCATGAATCACGCGATAGGAATAATACATCTGAAAGAATTGATAGTGGAAGAAATAGTTCGATGCGGATGGTAAAGACCCTTGTTCTCTATACTGAGAATAAACCGTAGTGGTACCTGCTTATCGTGGGCATCTGCGAAGGGTCTGTCTCCAGTTCGTGGCTGGCCGAAGGTTATTAGCCTCACATAGTTGCCGTCAATGTAGCGACTGGAGATGATGTGAGATGCCGCTAGTGAGGCCATCGAAGCTCCAAGGGAGTGACCTGTCACCTGAAGTGTTGCTAGGTCGAATGAAAAAGGAATTATTCAGAACCAACTACGGCCTCACCCAGACATCATACGAGGGATAGTGCTTGCGTAATAATATGAATTCCTTCATCATTCCTCCGTACCAAACTGAGAGGAAGGCGTCATAGAAGTACTTTGAAACGTGTCCACCAGGACTCCATCTTACCTGAATGAACATTTTCTAAGGCACTCTTCAAGGAATGAAGCGTATTTAATTGCATTAACCTCGCATCAATGGTAGCAACAAGTTCTAGATTAATGTAAGTTAAAAGACCTTTCTATAGAAAACAGTTTCATCTGCTTCAACGAGAAGTTGCAGAAATCTGTTCGTTCCTCTGAAACACATTGGTATCATTCTTCTTATGCCATAAAATGCAAATCACACTGTAGTGTGATTTTGGAGCTCAATAAGAAAATAAATAAAAAAGAAAGGGAAAAATGTACAAAGATAGAGTGGTAAAGTCGGCAGCGGAAGCACCTAATGATAGGTTGGTGAAGGTGATTCGTCATCAAGTCCACCGATTTCAGACTTTTTGTTCTAATTATTGGTTGGTTGATTGTAGCGGAATGTCATTAGAACGTTATATGTTATCTACATGTGGGACCTTGTGGCGGTAAGGAAACAAAGCTAAATTCCATAAAAGAAACAGTACCGATACGTCGGAGAAAGGGTTCATTTTTCTCATTAGCATTCTCTCTCAGGTGGATTTTTATCATCCTTTGTGGGGTTGATTGCTTAGCGCCGATTTACTGCGGAGTCTATTAATGAGATTCATGTTTAATAAACGGTTTAATCACCCAAGTTTGAGGCTAACCCTCGAAACTACGAGTGGCACTGAGGTTCGGGCGAACAGATATGGGTCCTCAACATGGTGTGTCTTCTTTTAAACTGGTTTTTTAGACATAATGCTTGTACATTAGCTAGGCTGAGCAAATACTACGTGTACTCACCTGAAGCTGAGTACTATCGCTTTGTCGCTGTGAAGAACAGCTGTGAAACCCGCACAAGAATCAGTGGCTAGAGGATCACAGCGCACATCCTGCCGACTAGACATCTGCTAATAAGGTTATTTTTCTACAAGAAAATGATTCAGCTGTGGATTCTGGTTGACCTTGTCTGAGGTCTAATTCAGGGTACTTGAGTTTACTGGCGTCCATTTCTGACTGTCTCATCCTGGGTTTTCTCCCTCTGTGTGTGACTGTGTTTTTTTGTTTGAAAATGAACAAGAATGTTAGTTTCTGTGCTATATCAAGGGCAGTGACAATCGTCGGTAGGTTTCTTGAGAACGCATACTGAATGATGTGCTGGTGTTTGAAGAGTACTTTAAGAATGTTCTCGATACTTTCAGGTTCAAAATGGGAAGACATAAATGTCTGTCGAAGTTTCGCCGATAGTAATCCTATCTTACCCCACGTCCCATAAAACAAGTGCAGGATCAGCTGAACGATTTTTATTATTTGGTGTGGGTCCTATTCACGTAACTTCTAATGATTTTTTGAGTATTTTTTGTCTTTTGGTGGAGCTTATCCAGGTACTATCCAAATCACCTGAGAAGTGCAGCTAAAAGATTTACAACATGAGCGGTCTGTTCAATACAAAACCGGCCGTATCTTTTTTTTGCGCTGCTACCGGCCTTTGGGCGGTAGCAGCGCAAAAAAAAAAACGCTTCTTCCGCCACTTTTTGATAGCGCCCTTCAAATGGCGCTGTTTAAAAATAAATACGTTATTTCGGATCAGCATCGAACAATCTATCCGATAAAGGAAAAATTCCTAGTAAATGTTAAAAATATTGATTTCATGACCCATATTCTAGTCGGTGCGTCGGACCCCCTTCCTCGCGGGAGATAATTACGCCCAGAGGTCACATTCTGAATAAAGCTCATCGAACCAACACATCATTCGATGCTGCTCCCAAATATCGAATCTATTTTTAAAAGCACGCAATTTGGAGAGTGGTATCAAAAAGTGGCGGCAACAGTGTTCTTGCGCATGTACCGCCCAAAGACCAGAAGATATGGCTGGTATTTTACCTTATATTTTTAGCACTTTACTTAGAAATAGAAGTCATGATGAGTATGATTAGTCTGTACTAAAATTGATCCTTTCTAGAAATTCGCCGATTTTAACATCGACATTAACTTGTCATTGTTCACCTTGAAGAAACTGCCATAGAAGGTATATTTGAACGTCATACCACTGCGTCCTCAAATTTGCTATCGAGGCAATCCTGTGGATTCTGTGAATATGCAGCTGCAGCAAGTGGAAGGAATTTATTACGAGCCAAATCGTCAGTGTATTGGTCGTGAAGAAGGAAATGGAACAGCCACGACAGGAAGGAAAACATTATCTGTCTGACCCAAATCCAGCCGTTCCTAGACTGTGCAGAGCAGCAGGTGAGCACACGTAATACTGAGGACAGGAAGTGTTTTCGAACGACCCAGGCCAGCTGTACACATGAAGTGCGTTTCAAAGGCACTTCATTCCTTTACAGGATGAGCAGTTAAACGCTTATCCTGTAAAAGAATGAAGTAACGATTTTTTGAAAAACTGCTATCTGCTGCTGTCTTGCTGCTTTTCCGAAAATTATCGTTACCAGAGATTCAGCGGCCTATCGACCAGCAAATGTCCGTGGGTACATCCCCCACAAATAGAATAAAGTAGAACTTCTCTGCCGTAATGGTTCTTTGTTTCTTCTTCAAGCTTTCTTACCCCTATTGCAGTGAAAAATTGATCACATATAATATACACATGGTATCCGCCTTGATAGGAAGGCACCTTTTTGTCCAATTAGATCACAAATGACCTAGCTCTGTCTACAGCTGGAGTAGAATGCAACGGTGCTATGTAAAACGCTTAACCTCGTGCAGGTCTTCCTTAGCCCTAGTTTATACAGGGTGCGTAAAAAGTATTGACGCAGTAAATGACGGTTGTGGAAATAGTATTGCGCAGTAAGTTTTAAAATGTTCACTTGAGAGATATGGAAAATGATCTTGCGAACACGATAGAGTAACTCGTAATTGATATAGAACGAGATAGGCTGAAAAGACTCCCCAACATTCTTGAAGTCATGAAATATTTAGAGAATCATCATTTCACCATAACTGGGCGAGAACATTAAAATGCTTTTAGAGACTATACATACAACCTTACCCTTCAACCCCACCCCACGGCTGGAGTTTCGGACCGCTTAAACGACATCCACAAAAGTCGATAATTTGATCAATGTCGATTGAGGGCGATCGCAACAAACTTCAGATTCGTGTTCGGCGACCTTGATTACCCCCAGGGCTAAGTTTCGGACCGCTGTCGATCGTCATCGACTACCACCAATCGTTGAGTATCGCCCCACGCGTGCCCACCACCCCAGTTGTGACGGACGAAACACACACATACACACATACACACACATGCACACATACACACACGCATACACACACCAGAAAATGAGGTAATAAAATCGGCCGTTCACATGCATCAACCAAGAGGTAAATCTGGAGAGAACAAAAATCGCAAAGACATTTTCTGAAGAAATGGAAACCAGGTTTAGGTACAAAACCTAGTAGAACCTTTCAAGCTGACTAGTCAAACATCAAAAAACAGTCTCAGGATTTCCTCCTCTTGTAATCAGTGTGGAGCCTTGAAATGCTTACACACAGGAGAGCGTGGCGTGGCACTCTCTCCTATTTTTTTACCGCGCAGCTCCTTCACACTCCATGGGATGTTGACAGAGGTCAAAGAGGCTGTGCGGTTTTTCCTCTCAGGATCTACTGCCGATACTCATCTCAAAAAAAAATGAGGCTCCCCGATGAGAATCTCGAACCGTTCGATATTCCCGTTATTCGTCTGTTATAGTTCGTCGACACGTCGGTGACGCTGTTGGCGACCGTTCGGCAACAAGAGTATAACAACCCCTAGCGCGTCAGCGTCCGCGACGCAGTCGGCGACAGTGTTGCGCGGGTTGCTACCCACCCGCCAAGCACTGTCGCCAAGGTAGACACATGCCTTAGGTCTATAGTTTAGTCCCTTGGAAGTGTCCTGCAGGACGTCCGCGGGAAGAAATTGCACTGCAGACGGCCGTCGCCGACCAATGACGGTCGGCAGCAGGGATGAGCGGATAATGAAATTTTGAAACCCGGATAACGGATAATTTTGCTCGAAAATGGCCGGATAACGGAAAAACGGATAACGAACAAACAACAAAAATTAAAATTCGTTTTAAATTTCTCTAATTTCAACGGCATATCAGGAGTTGAAGCACTGTTAATTTATAAGCCATTACTAGATATTTTGATAGTGTTCTTTAAACGTAGTGCAGTCGCCAGATTAATGACACCCAACGAGATTTTCTGCCGATTAGAAGGAAGGCTAACAAAGGGCAACATTGCTGCCTTTCGCCTGTTTCGAGAGGGTTGCTTGTATTGTTCTATTAGGTTGTGCCATAAGTCTTCGCCGTTTTTTTCAACAATTCACTGCAGATTTCGCCGACGGTCTCTTGCACAGCGCTGCACAGATTTCGAAAGAGAATAATTTGCTCTATCAAAACATATGTTGCATTTCTTTTTTCATAATGAATATTATTAATTTTTAGGTCGTTGAAGTGAAAAGTGAAAAAGTGAAAAGTAGCCATTTGCGCACTTGTTCTCTCCGCTTACGTTTGTAATTTTTTGCGCAGTTTTTTCGAGCATTTGGGAGAAAATGTTCTGTACTACAAGAATATGTGTTAGTGCTATTTGCTCATTTGTCCTTTATTGATTTTTAGGTCATCAAATTGGGACGTCCGAAGGAGGGTGGTTATTTTTGCCGACAGCTCCTGCTCTGTGGTTGGACTATTTGGGTTGGTGTTATACGTCATTCGAAAGAAAATGTCTTGCTTTATAAGAATGCGTGTTGCGTTTATTGATTTCTATTCAATGTCAACAAAATGCCAAAAAGAGAAAAATCGTCTTCACCAACAAATCCTTCTCCTTCTTCAGTTGTTGATATTCGACAGAAATCAGCGTGAGCCAATAAACGCGGCACAAATTCTTACTAAGCAAGACATCCTCTTCCAAACAACACATAACACCAAGCAAAAAAGTCCAACCACAGAACCGGAGTTTTGGTAAAAATTCGGACGGAAAAGTCGGAATTCCCAATTTGATGGCCTAAAAATCAATAAAGGACAAGTGAGAAAATAGGACCAACACAAGTTCTTGTAGTACAGAACATTGTCTTCCAAGTGCTATAAAAAAACTGCGCAAAAAATTACAAACCTAAGCGGAGAGAACAAGTGCGCAAATGGCTACTTTTTCACTTTTTCACTTTTCATTTCAACGATCTAAAAATTGACAAAATTCATGATGAAAAAAGAAATGCAATACATGTTCTTATAGAGGAAGTCATTCTCTTTCGAAGCGTATGCAGCGCTATGTAAGAGACCGCCGGCGAAGTCTGCAGTGGA
Organism: Heligmosomoides polygyrus bakeri; assembly: GCA_947359475.1. Taxonomy (NCBI): domain Eukaryota; kingdom Metazoa; phylum Nematoda; class Chromadorea; order Rhabditida; family Heligmosomidae; genus Heligmosomoides; species Heligmosomoides polygyrus. The sequence continues at coordinate 12,993,740 of OX375865.1, forward strand.
TCGTTGAAAAGAAACGGCGGGGACTTATGGGACAACCTAATATTTATCAGCCGCCTAGTTCTTTTTCCAATTAAAGCTGCTGAAAAATAGAATGGTCCTCGTAGGAGCAATTCTCCCGATGTCTCTTGTCTTTTCCATGCTGTGAAGAAGGCGGGAGACGTCCAGCCGAATAGAGTCCACATAACAATCTTGATCTACACCATTATAAGAACCGTATTGTTGTTGCTGCCCTATAGCACCCCAAGATCCAAGGTACTTGAACATGGAATTAGCTGGGATAGATACAATACCAACTTTCTTTCTGGTGATAACAGCAAGCAATTGTGTAGGCCAATCACACATTTAAGAACTCATGACATCCAGAAGGGCAGAATTATCCGACGCATTCCAAAAAGGGAGTGGTTCCCTGTGTAATAGAGAGCTAGAAAACTTCACTAGAAAACTGACAAATATAACGAATCTGCGTGTCTTACAGCACCCGCGATTTTAAGTTTATTTAGTACAGTTTGTTGCACCGCTGAAATGTTTAATGGAGAAGTCGGTCCCTCAATGTATCCGAATTGAACCTATTTCCCTTTCGCTCATATTCACTGCTGTATTTGGGTATTTGTTTGGTTGTTCACAACAGCATATGACTAAAAGCGTACCTATACCGCATGCAAGAAAATTAAACACACTGCAGTCGTGGAGGCACATATGACACGACGCAAAGGTCGGCGGTAAAAATTCATTCTAGGTTGAGCCAGGCCCTGCACTTTTAACGGTCGCTAATAGCAGTTGGTATGCCTTCTTGGTATGCATGACTTAAAATGAATAAGCAATGCTATGCTTAGTAGGCCTCATGAATGTATGGCACATGCTTAGCGACTCTTAAAGGATAGAATTGAGGTATCTTTAAAGCTATGTAACCAGTTCTCAAGTGAAGAAATGCCTCAACTAACCCTCCTGGATTTGAAAGGCTTCCGCTGTTTTTGACAACCACTCTTACGATTGTGAAGGATCCTTTACATAGTCCACACATCACCACGTTCAAACCTAGGAGTCATGTAATTTGTTGTTCGTTATCCGGCCCAAAATCGCCGGATAACGAACAACAAAACGGATAGGCCAAAACACCCCGGAAACCGGATAACGGATAACGGATAACGGTTAATCCGCTCATCCCTGGTCGGCAGCCGACACGGACAGTTTTCGCGTTGGAGCGCATTTTTTGCGTCGGGCTTGGAACGTTGAACGTGTATTGCACCACGGGAGGTTGTCAGTCCGCGATGTCGTTCCGCGGACAGGAACTGTACCAGCCCGTTCACCGACCATCGCCGATGATCCGCGGAATGGGTGTTGCGGACTGCGGCTATTGGGCGCGCGCTGAGTTCCGGCAAAATCGTTGCCGTTCCGCGGGCACTTTCGCGGGACTATACCCTAGGCCTTAGAATGCAGTCAGAATGCTGAACGACGGCGAAGCGGTCTGCAGCAATAACGGTAGAAATCATTATAGCCCCGACTCCGATCGAAATACTCCATGTCTGGTTGCTACGACCCAAAGCCGCTTCGGTGCAATCCCAAGGCGGGGGGGGGGGGGTCACCTGGCGTGCTGCAGCCTTTTCATGCCTTCATAACTAAATTTTTTCAATAATCCAGCAACGGGAACCGCTGTTTTCACGGGAAGGTGTAAGAGAAGCAGTTTTATATGTTATGTTGCGTAAAATACTACATATTATCAAGTGACTATGGAGTGCCTCCCCCCCCCCCGCCTTGGGATTGCACCGCCGCATCTTTCTTATTGGAGGTATGCTAGCCCCGTTTCTTATGGATAGTGCAGAAGCTACCTCACCGGAAACCTTATCAGCATGCTAACTTTTTCGGTGATAGGTACTCCGCCTACCACGGTGTGCTCTATTTTTTTACTGTTGTTGAATGTGGGCGGTCGGGTATGATACTAGTTCACCTAAGCTAAGTGCTTGCTTGGAAAGCAACCATCTGATGAATACTATTTCAGTTCTGTTCATTCTCAGCTATGCTCACACTTTTCAATGTCATAGCACTGCTTTTAATTTTTTCAACATGTGAGTTGTTCATATTCTCGTGAAAGCTCTATTTTGGGGTATTAACAATTCAGGGTATTTGGTAAACTGTAAGAAAAAACGACAGATTGTGAAAAGATCGCACAAGACTAATGTCAACAAATTCCCGATATCCATCACTCCAAAGTCACCGTCAGTAAAATTGAAGACACCGCAAGTATCAGCCTCTTCGACCACTCCAAGTACACCAGTCAATAAGCTCGCCGAAATGCCCAAACCACCTGTGGTAGGTGACATTTTTAAGTTGGAGTCATAATTTGGTGAAATGAAATAACAAGTTCAGAGAAAAAGGGTGCGAGGGCGCAAAGCTGCTCGCGGTGGGATGAGGCCCACCATGTACTCGACTGGTATCCGCCTTGATAGGAAGGCACCTTTTTGTCCAATTAGATCACAAATGACCTAGCTCTGTCTACAGCTGGAGTAGAATGCAACGGTGCTATGTAAAACGCTTAACCTCGTGCAGGTCTTCCTTAGCCCTAGTTTATACAGGGTGCGTAAAAAGTATTGACGCAGTAAATGACGGTTGTGGAAATAGTATTGCGCAGTAAGTTTTAAAATGTTCACTTGAGAGATATGGAAAATGATCTTGCAAACACGATAGAGTAACTCGTAATTGACATTGGCTCCTTTACTGTGAATACAGGAGCGAAAACGACGGAAAAATTCATGAGCACGCGCGCAAGTACTCGCTTGGATTTCGTCCTGTGCTTTTAACAGGGTAGCCTTCTGCGACTGGTCACTTCTGTTGAAAGTAGCCCAGACCTCATTCTCCAAAATCGCCTAAAAAGAGTAATCCAGCGGATTCACGTTTAAGCTGTGCTCGTCTGAGAAGCTGTCCACACCTGCGCGCGTTACCTGTTTGCCGTTATCGGACAGAGATTGATAATTTTGGATTTGAACGTTATCGTGCTTGAACATATTGTAAGCATTATCTGTTATAACAGAGCCGTCTCTGACGTTTAGGTTGCTGACCTCTTTTCTCACCAACCGTTTCGAACAGCGCCTAATTCTCTAGTTAAGGAAATATTCAGCTCTTTGGGTAACAGACAAAAAAGGGCCACCGTAGCGACGATGGTCATGTTTCATCAGTTTTTTTTGTGAGTGTTTTTTGAGCACAATACAGGAAACAAAAATAACACACAAAAACCTAGAGAGGTAGAAAGAGAAAGCTGGAGCTGAAACAAAATGTAGGTGCGTCAATACTTTTTACGCACCCTGTACTTGCGCCACTGCGCGGCGCGGCACGATGGCCGCGATAGATATCGACTAGGCGGCGCGAAAAATCGATATCTATGGCGGTCCTGGTGCTGGCCCTAGTTTATACATGCGCCGCGTGGCGGCGCAGGTATAAACTAGGGCTTATATGGTGATCCTCTCCGCGGCCGCATTATTTGGGCGAAGGATTGCCAGCAACGCGGCGGCCCCACATGCGTTCGCGATGGAGCGCGAAAGCGTCCATTGCTGTTGGTCGTCGTCGCTCAGGGGCAGTCCGCAGCTGGGTTCAGCTGGGGCCCGCTGGTATCATCTGACCGCAGATTCACCATACCGGCCCACTTACCACCTACGTAGTATGTGATGTAGAGAGATACGGAGATACAGAGATACAGACACAACAACCGATATAACGTTATCAGCCGGTAAGCGATTGATGAATCTAGCCCCCGGTTTCTCGAAGAGCGAAGAAGCAAGCTAGGGAAGGAACCCCAGGGTAGGTGCCATTAAATTGGTTGCGTGGAAACTGCTTTTGTCGCTCAGGATGGAGCCCGCAACTGGGTTCTGCAAAACCGCGTAGAGCTGGAAAGATGGGCAGAGAATGCCTGAAAATTGTGTAGAGGTTAAAACTCCTGAGATCTCATACAGTCAGTTGAAATGTAAAAACGCTACCATGCATGGGAACCGAACCCCGACCTACATCGCCCGAACCAGCGCCTCTACTCTCTACACCACGAACTTCTTGAAGACGACGCTATCGCGGGGCATACAAGAGACACAAAGAGCACGGCTTCCGCACTCCATCCCCAAAGTGGAGTGCAAGCGGTTGCGTCGCGTGCGTAGCTGGGCATGCTGCCAACAACCGCCCTTCGCCTAAACCCTTCGGCCCCTCTCCGCCTCTCCCCTGCTATAGCCTGCTATAGCAGCTTTGCTCCAGGTACAAGGCCTGACAGCTTTATACAGCCACAGCAAAGCTAGCCGTGCTTCTAGGGCTGTAGGGGATGTGCAAGCGTTTTATCGTTTTCGTTCTATAAGTTTTTGGCAAATGGGATTCTCTGGATAACATAAAGAAGCGTGAAGGTTGAGTACGGGAGTAGCTAAGACCACTGGAACCAGATCGGAATAGATACATGGCATAAGAGCGCGCAATTAGAGTTGGAGCACACTTTTCCGCACATGTGGGCTGCGCTGGCGTCCACGTGTAGATCCGATCAATGCGCGTACGACCTATGGGTCTCTTGTACGCCGCGGTGGCGCTAGCTGCAGGCGGATAGTGGCGCAATGGATGGTAGCGTTGCTTCATGCAGAAGAATCGGGGCTCGGCACTCCTGCGTCGCGGGATTTTTGCATATGAACTGACTGGTTGATGATTGAAGGGTTTTACGTCTACACAATTTTCTGATGCTTTGTGTGCATTTCTCCAGCTGCATACGCTTCTGGAGTCTGCGGCCTCCCTGGGCGACGAAACCATTTTCCACACGAGCAGCTTGGTTGGACCACACCTCGGAGTCTCTTTCCTAGCCTGGTGCCCTCTTCGAGCGCAGAATCCGGCTGCGCGCTTAGTGGCTAAGTAGTTTTAGTGCGCTAATCGCAATAGTCATCAAATGGAGATATGCCTGCCTCAGTGTTAAGCTCTCGCCGTGGAAAACCATGCTCCAATCCAATTTTAGCGCTCAAATTCTATTCCGATTGGTTCTAGCGGCCACAGGTCCACTCGTTGAGCCCTGCTTTAGACAGGAATCGAGAGGGGTGACCCTGTATTCTTTCCACCAGCCGTCAGAGCGGCCCCTTGGCCTCCTCAAAACGGCTTCGCCATGGTAGTACCTTCTCATCATCAATTGTAGCTGCCACCTGTGCCATGGTTTCCTCAAGAAGAACATCTTAACTACGTCGATTGGGGCAAGTTTAAAAAAGTTTCAAAACCAATCATTTCATCAATATCGATTGATGGCGGTCGATACTTTAAAAACAAACTTCAAATTCGTGTTCAGCAACCTCGACTACCTACAGGGCTGAAGTTTCGGACCGTTTGAACGTCATCTAAATAAATAAATAAATCCACAGAAAATCGATAATTTGATTAATATCGATTGATCGATACTGACGGCGATGATACTTCAGAAACGGACTAGGTTCGTGTTCAGCGACCTCGATTACCTCTAGGGCTAAAGTTTCGAGCCTCTTGAGTGACACCCACAGAAAATCGATAATTTGATCAATAACGATTGATGACGATCGATACTTCAAAAACGAACTTCAGATTCGTGTTTGCGGACCTCGACTACCCCCAGAGCTGAAGTTTCGGACCGCTGCACACACACACACACACACACACACACACACACACACACACACACACACACACACACACACACACACACACACACACACACACACACACACACACACACACACACACACACACACACACACACACACACACACACACACACACACACACACACACACACACACACACACACACACACACACACACACACACACACACACACACACACACACACACACACACACACACACACACACACACACACACACACACACACACACACACACACACACACACACACACACACACACACACACACACACACACACACACACACACACACGCTTACTCCTTTATATCCTTTATATATAGCTTTATATATAGTAGGATTTATTTATTATTTCGCTAAATAATGGCTAATTTCACCTCCAAGAGCAAACCAACGTCGCCCCAATGGTCGAATCGTGACGAGATGCGATAATCAACGCGATCCGTCGCTTTCATTCCGCTCCGAGGAGGGGACTGCAGAAATTGGGAATGTTTTCTGACCACCCTGCCAATTTTGAGGTCATCCACTCGGTGCGACATTCAAGGCTGACGTGACCCGTATCTCTGCCTGGTGTTTCCTTGGCAGCTCCCTGACAGATGCGCAGAGGAATACAGGAACTAATCAGATCTGATAAGGCAGAGCAGCGTCGCCACAACTCAGCCATAAAGACTATTGGCCTTTGTCCTAGTCGGGAGGAGGGGGGGGGGCAGCTAAATAAAAATTATGCAACCAATTGACTAGAGACTCATGGCGAGGCTTCAAGAGGACAGAATAGGACCCAACAAAACAAACATACAACAAACAAACAAATCGCCGCGGCTGCCAAGACGTCTCGGCGGGCAAAACGCATTCACAGGAAGAGCAAAAGCACAGGAACAAGAACCCTGGGCTCGAGGTGGACGGCGCGTGTAGGGTTCTGATGAATTTTTCTTTCCCTTTTCACACTAGAGTTCACTAATCTAGAGCAATCTTAGTCTGTGGGTGAGCGCTATATGTATATCAAGAATATCAAAGCCTCCAAGGATCCACCCCTTCCCATCACCCATCTCATATTTCGCCATGTGATTTCAGTCATATTCGAATAACCTCTCTGTAGCACACTGCTTTCAGACTGACCATGTCGGCTACTGATACTGACCACTACATATACTACTCTACCACTGCATAGAAGTCTGCTCGTAACTAAGAGGTGTTCTGTGTTGTTGTATTACTGATAGTTAATGGATCGTTTTCATAGATCGCGTGTAAAATGAAACAGTGCAAGAGGGACAGTTTGACCTATAATAGGTTTATAGCACCAATACACATATATTGAAATAAAGGTGTTGAACAACCCAGCGACGAACATAAATGACCACATTGTTTTAGGTGAAAGAACAGAAAAGAGATGAAGTGAAATACGCAGAAAAAACACCGGAGGCGAAACTGGATCAGATCGCGAAGGGCGCCAAAAAGAAAACCTCTGTAAGGGCTTTATGTTAAGCCGTTGCATATGAAATGACCGATTATGACTGAAAACTTTTACTGATCATAACTTTGCCTGGAAACAATTTTAATAATCGAAATAAGCACGATACTACTATATTAATACACCTTTCCCAACGCAATAATCGTTTAGATATTTCACTTTTATGAAAATCAGAACTACCAGAATTAATAAAACATAAGAAGTTATTTTCGACACCATCTTGGTTGATGAATTTTTTAACCTTCACAATCGCAATGCTTGAAAACATAATCGATAGGGGACAGGTCTGGTGATTATGCTGATTGTGGCAGTGTTTCGTATCCCAATTCATCCAGTTTCTGGACAAAAATTTTTGAAACGTGCGGACGAGCGTTGTCATGTAGTAGAATTAGGACTCTTCGATTGGCCAAAACCGACTGTTTTTCAACCAACTTCTGGCGCATCACTTCAATTTCGACACAGTACTTTTCTGCTGTGATAGTCTCTCAGTCTTGAAGAACTCGATATAGACTACACCAGCCATTCGCCACCATACGGTCACCATGGTCTTCTTTGGATGGATACTTGGCTTTGGCATCTTCGTGAGACTCTCTTTCTTGTCTAGGCATTCTGCATATCGACGACGATTGTCATAAAGGATTTATTTTTTGCCGCATGTCACGATCCTGTCCGAAAAAGGCTCCCTTAGATTGCGCAGCCTTAACCAAACAGAAGTGTCGTGGTGCTTCACCATCTGCCCGGCGGTCAGTTCGTGCGGGATCCATTTATCCAATTTCTTTACTTCTCCCATCGCATTCAAGTGGCGACTGATAGTGCTGCCGTCCACGCCAAAATACTGTGTTAGCTCTCTCACAGTTTGGCGCGGATCCGCGTCAACCCTGGCTTTGAGTTGGTCGTCGTTATGGAGTGATGGTGGCCTATCCCGGTCTTCATCTTCGAGATGTTCATGTCCAGATCGAAACCTTTCGAGCCAGTGGCGAATTGTGCGTTCCTTAGCGAAATCCTACTTAGATGCAACGTTGATGTTACGAGCTGCGGCCGCGGCGTAGTGTCCTTGTTTCCATCAATAAAAACAGTGTACCCGAATATCACGTTGATTCATGCTGTAAAAACAACATCGGAAACTGGGGGATAGGCAGATAGGTTACAAAATCTATATATGACAAAAAAGCGGAGTTTCTGCCGTTTCAGATGATTTTTTTGTACATCGTCTGAAAAGGAAGCATCCGTAGCGTCGAAAAATTGACCAGAAATCAGGGTATCAAAATCAGCCATTTTATATGTAACGACTTAATAAATTAGTTTAAATAGTTGAGATTCTCACTTCATGTGAAACACATCATTAGAACTTATAGTATCTATTATTATTCGCAGGCGTATTTAAGAGTACAGACTATCTGTTTAGGACTACCCAACATTTGATGATATATTAAGTGATTGGGATGATGAGAATAAGGTTAGTTTAATGTATATGAATTTTGTTCGATTGGAAAGTAATATATTGAGTTCACAGTTTCAGAAAAAAACCAAAGAAAAAACCAAAGAACCAAAGAAACTAAAGTTGGGCGAAAAACAAAAGCTTATCGCCGCTGGAGCTGTGCGAAACAAGGACGTAAGTGCACCTATATTTAGCAAAAGCTGGCTTCGGAAGGAGACAGCTCTTGGTGGGTCTCCTAAAAACGGCAACAGTGCTGCTAAAAACTGGGAGAATAAGGCATTCACCTAGCCGTGCAAAGCACTACTGATCTTGTTCTTGAAGGGGCATTTGCACCATATCACCTAGCCGAAATATTTAATGAAGAACTAATATTTGCAATTGTTTAGGACTACCCTACAATGGGAGATATTTTGAGCGACTGGGATAGCAAGGACGAATCGAAACAAAAACAGAAAGAGGAGCAAGACGAAGAATATGATGATCCTTATGAAGGCGGAATGTTTAAAGACAAGGAAGAAAAAGGGAAAGTAGCAGTGGTAAAAAAAGGGTCGAGAGAGAAAGATGAGCTTCGTAAAGAACATGAAGATGCGAAAGCGAAAATGAAACAAAAGCCAAGCAAAGAAAAAAAGGAAGAGCAAGATGACGATTTCGATAATGCTTACAAAAGCGAAGCGTTCAAGGACAACGAGGAAAAGGGAAAGGGAACGGCTATCAAGAAAGCATCCAGGGAGAGGGACGGTCAAGAATTAGAAAAGCTAAAAGGTGCAAAGGAAAAGCAAGGGAAGCCAAGTAAGGAGAAGGATGAAAAACAAGTTGAAGATACCGACGAAAGCGAAGAAAAAGAAAAGGAAGCAGTTGTGAGGAAAGGATCGAGAGAGAAGGAAGATGTTGGAGAAGAAGAAAAACATCACGATGTGAAAGAAATGGTAGACAAAAAATTGAGCGAAGAAAAGATGGAAAGATTGAGCAAGGAAACGAAAGAAAAACAACAAGCTTCAAAGCAGCTCTCTAAGGAAAAATTGCCAACAAAGAAGACGCAGAGTGTAGGATCAAAGGAGAAGGAGATGGAGGCACACAAAGAAGAGGTTTCACAGATGGACCATGATCTGGCTTCGAAGGAAAAAGCCTCTCAGCAGAAGCCTATAAAAGAGGAGGGCGAAATATCTCCCAAATTATCTCCAACACAAGAGGGGAAATATTCGAAGGAGAAATTGTCTAAGGAGAAACTCGGTGAAGGCAAAGAGACTAAAGCTAAACACAAAGTACCGGAACCTATTAGAAAAAAGGCTGTAGTTGTAGAGGAAAAAAAGAAGGAAAAAGATGAGGAAAGGGTTGAGGTCGCAAAAGGTGTCGAGCAGAAAAAGAGGAAAGAAGGAAAAGAACTAGAAAAGAAAGCTGAGGAGAAATACAAGTCAGGAAAGAGAATATCTGATGAGGCTCAAGAAAAAGTTGCTATTAAGCAAGTCAAGGATGAACTGCAGAGGAAAATAGCGGAAATCAAAAAGCAAAAGATGGCCAGTGCTGTATCGTCGAAAAAGGAAAGCTCGTCGACATCAAAAGAGAAATCCTCACCAAAAGCCAGTGAAAGAAGAGAGAAATCTGCATCTAGAAAGTTTGCGCTTTTCGCATGGGCTCTCAGAGCGCTAGGTATTGGAGCATCAAAGAAGGACGAGAAGGAGCCGGGGAGTTCAGAGGAGAAGAAGGCTTTACTCGACAAGAAAGGAAAACAAGTGAAACAGCCTTTAGATAGAACCAAGAAGTCCAAACCAGGGAGCGAAGTCAAGAAGCTGCCTGATCAGAAAGAGAGTAAAGAATCTCTAGAGAGAACTAAGAAGTCCAAACCAGGGAGCGAAGTCAAGAAGTTGCCTGATCAGAAAGAGAGTAAAGAATCCAAAAAGTCAAAGGTAAAGGATCCGTCAAATAAGCCGTCCAAAGAAAAAGAAGGGAAAGACAGCAAAAATCCAATTGCTGGAAACGCAGACAGAAAATCGTCCGAAGGAGGGGGAAGCAAGGAGAATAAAGAAACAGGTGTCCGAAGAGACGCAAGGAAGGCGCCTGATGGAAAAGGAAGCAAAGTTGAAATCGTTGTCAACATCAAGAGTGACGCGAAGAAATTGCCTGAAGCAAAGGGAAGCAAGGAAGCTAAGAAGGTTGATACCAAGGTTGAAGCAATGAAGATGCTTGGAGGAAAGGGAACCAAATATGCCCCGAAGCGAGATGTCAAAAGTGAGGTTAAGAAAGGAGAAGGAAGTAAAGATCTGGTCAAACCAGAAGCTGCGAATATAAGAAAGAAGGTCTCAAGTGCAACAGTAGAGAAGAAGGATGGAAAGATTGACGGAGTCAAGAAACAGCGAAAGGTACTTTATCCTTGCAGCCAAGTTATTGCGTTTAGTAGTTTAACACATCGACGTGATAATAGCATAGTCACGTCTAACCATAAGGGCCTCTACAGAGTCTTGCGGTAGCTCCCGGAGAACTCGTCCATATCGCTCCCGCCGCAGTGGGGACTCATGCTGCCACTGTGATGAGCCGCGACGCGGACGAGTTGTCGCAAAGCCGCTGGTCGTAAAGATCCCTGTCGTGGGGCGGAACAGTGTTCTTCACACCGCCCATACGAAGGAGCGGGGCAAGGGGCGCGCCCACCGCTTATTGAGGACCAGTTGTCCGAGTGCACAAGAACTAGGGCTGAGGCGGGATTACCGGCGCTGATGGCGGATGCCAGATTATCACATCTGCATTTGCCAGAGAAGATGGTATTGAGTGGAAAGTTATCGAGTGGTATATTAGGGGTAACGGTAGGATCCTAAGCTGTCGGAGCGTGCTACTACCATATAATAGCTTCTGAGCGCATTATAGTCAGGATTCCGAAGAGTAAATGAACCCTCAATCAGTCCTTTGGTCTGACGCAGTGTTCTGGAGGACTATTTGGTCGGTTTCCTGCGACTCGACTTTTAGTTTGCTTCGACTGAGAGTTTTCCGAACAAGACCCACCCCCACGACACCGAGACGGAAATTTAAGCGATACCTTAACCGACTCCTGAAGAATAAACGAACCCTCTACCAGTCCTTTGACCTGACGCAGTGTTCTGGAGGACTATTTGGTCGGTTTCCTGCGACTCGACTTTTAGTTTGCTTCGACTGAGAGTTTTCCGAACAAGACCCACCCCACGACACCGAGACAGGAACTTAAGCGATACCTTAACCGACTCCTGAAGAGTAAATGAACCCTCTATCAGTCTTTTGGTCTGACGCAGTGTTCTGGAGGACTATTTGGTCGGTTTCCTGCGACTCGACTTTTAGTTTGCTTCGACTGAGAGTTTTCCGAACAAGACCCACCCCCACGACACCGAGACGGAAATTTAAGCGATACCTTAACCGACTCCTGAAGAATAAACGAACCCTCTACCAGTCCTTTGACCTGACGCAGTGTTCTGGAGGACTATTTGGTCGGTTTCCTGCGACTCGACTTCTAGTTTGCTTCGACTGAGAGTTTTCCGAACAAGACCCACCCCACGACACCGAGACAGGAACTTAAGCGATACCTTAACCGACTCCTGAAGAGTAAATGAACCCTCTATCAGTCTTTTGGTCTGACGCAGTGTTCTGGAGAACTATTTGGTCGGTTTCCTGCGACTCGACTTTTAGTTTGCTTCGACTGAGAGTTTTCCGAACAAGACCCACCCCCACGACACCGAGACGGAAATTTAAGCGATACCTTAACCGACTCCTGAAGAATAAACGAACCCTCTACCAGTCCTTTGACCTGACGCAGTGTTCTGGAGGACTATTTGGTCGGTTTCCTGCGACTCGACTTTTAGTTTGCTTCGACTGAGAGTTTTCCGAACAAGACCCACCCCACGACACCGAGACAGGAACTTGTGCGATACCTTAACCAACTCCTGAAGAGTAAATGAACCCTCCGTCAGTCCTTTGGTCTGACGCAGTGTTCTGGAGGACTATTTGGTCGGTTCCCTGCGACTCGACTTTTAGTTTGCTTCGACTGACAGTTTTCCGAACAAGACCCACCCCCACGACACCGAGACAGGAACTTAAGCGATACCTTAACCGACTCCTGAAGAGTAAACGAACCCTCCATCAGTATTAAAGGCGCCTTACGCTACAAATTCAGGGCGAGATATTCTTATGGCCACCTCGTTCACCAGCTGTGGTAGGTGAGACAGAGAAGAAGAGCTCACGTGGTCCCGCAACGACTGCCGAAGTACTTTGGAAAAACTCGTCCAATATTTGGCAGGTAACTCGTCGCTACCTTTGGCTATTTAGTCGCCAGTAAATAGCAAAGGGTAGCGACGAGTTGTACACCAAGAATTGGACGAGTTTGCCTGCAGTACTTTGGCAGTCGTTTCGGGACTACAGGAAATGTGAACACATATAAGCCCTCTCCTTTACTTCTGGAACACATGAGATTGCCGGCGCTTCGTTCTAGCGACAAAGTATGGTACCGTAGCAAGAACATCTTGTGTAGGTAAAACCTTTGTCAATATTGCTACCGTCGTTGGAGCGCCACTTTCTTACTACGGTACCACATTTTCTTTTCTAACGGTTGCAGCAAGAGCAATCGTTGCGGGACCATCACGACGCTTGTGGGTCCGTGCTTGGTATTGCATTCTACAAAACTACTGTGAGCCCGAATGTTAAAAAGGAGTTGCGTGAGAATTTAGGCTATTAAGGAAACAGATCAAAGATGTTTAACTTATACTGTATTAGGTGATCATACTCGCGACTAAACAGCCAAGGGTAGTGACAATTTGTCCGCCAAAAATTGGACGGTTTTCCCACAGCACTCCGGCGGTTGTTACGTGACCATATGAGTTCTTTTTCTCTGCCTCGCCTACCTCAACTGATGAACGAGCGAACCATAAGAATGTTGCTTGCATTGCATTCGTAATCTGAATGTCGGTTCAACGTTGGAGAACGGGATGATAGGAATATAATATATATTATAGGATTATATACTGACTAAATTATAGGGCTATAACAATTAGAAGAGGAGTGCGTTGAGCGATAATTCTATCAACATCAGAGTGATGAGCGACCACAGCGGCAACTGTGGGAAAATCAAGGAGCAAATAGCTGATGCCCGTTGTGTAGGCATCTTATTAGCGCTTTTTTACTGGAGAAAGGGCAAGGCGTTTTTACTAAGTATCACGTTTTTAAACCGTTACTGTAAGAACAGTCGTGGCGCGACCATCACGAAGCCTGTGGTTCAGTGCGCCATGTCAGGTTGCTATCCCCTAGGCAGCTGTGCGCCCAGCTGTTAGAGAAGGTGGGCAGATTTCGAGCTTCTCTCACCAGCGGCGGCAAATTACAAGTTCTAAAGTTTTTCACGGCCTATGTTATACTTCGGCGACGCTGTTGTCGGCAAAGTATAACGCAGGCCTTAAAAAGCGCCAGTCTCTACGTCACTGACAACTATGAGCAGGCGATTTGAACGACGGCAACGTACTGGGCGACGAGAGCGTTGGTAGCGGCAGCAATAGCGCTCGAGTATGAACAGATCGGCGTTCGCCTGGTTTTAATCGATTTGCATGATTGCACTGCTCAGACCGAAATTTACACTACAAATCCAGTTCAGTCAATATTGTTATGGTTAGTCAGATCTTATGATTATCCAGCTTCAGTCGAGATGGTAAGACTGAGGGAAAAGCTTGCGTGGTTGCAGTGAGTCAGTCAGCAAAAGGGAACAAATGAGGAGTGCCAGTAAAGAGGATCAGTAAAGTGAGACCAATGAGGGGGACCAATAAAAGGTAGACCAGTAGAAGGTACCAAGAAGGGACAACCACTGAAAGAAGACCAGTAGAGTAGGCCAATGAAGGTACCAGTAAAGGCGAGACTACTAATCGTAAGGAGGGCCTGTAAAGGGACCGGCATTTTCTCTCAATATCGTCCAACGTCCTCCGTCGAAACTGAAGCGGTCATCGACGCCCTGCTCACTCAGGTTGTTCCTACTCAGTACATCAGAGTCCTTCGAGAGCTGCACAGTGGATTAACGACCAAGATCTCTCCATTCTACAACCACGTCGTCATCGACGTGAAGAGAGGGGTTCGGCAGAGGGATACCATATCCCCGAAGCTCTTCAGCGCCACCCTCGAAAACGTCATGCTCGAACTAGAATGGGAAGACATGGGAGTGAAGGTCGACGGCCGGCAACTACATCATCTTCGCTTCGCTGACGACATCGTGCTCATAACACCGAGCATCAGCCAGGCGGAGCGAATGCTGGCCGACTTCGATCGTGTATGTGGGAACGTTGGACTGCAATCTGAATCTTACGAAGACGATGTTCATGAGGAACGGACAAGTTTCTGATGTCCCATTCTCACTCAACGGAACGAACATCTCCGAATGCTTCAGCTATGTGTATCTGGGTCGCGAAGTCAATATGGCCAACGACCTAGCGCCAGAGCTGAGCAGGAGGAAACGAGCGGCTTGGGGAGATTTCGCGAAGAAGTCGCGAAGAAGACGAAGAAGTCCGACTCCGTGCCCACCTATTCGGCTCCACTGTTCTTCCTGCCCTAACATGCGCCTCAGAGACCTGGGCTATACGAAAGCAGGATGAACACGCGATCAGCGTCGCGCAGCGTGGAATCGAGAGAACGATGCTCGGAGTGACTCCACTCACGCAAGTGAGAGAAGACCTCCGGAGTTCCGAGCTTCGCCGACGTTCGAAGATCAGAGACGCTGTCGCGTAGGCCAAGTTGTCGAAAATTAGGTGGGCCGGCTACGTAATGCGTTTCGCAGACACCCGCTGAAGGAGAGCCGTCACCGACTGGATTCAGCGGGATGTCAAGAGAACACCAGGACGCCCACCAACGCGTTGGTCGGACTTCTTCGTGAAAGCCCTGAACGACCGCTATGACGCTCTTCGTGTCCCTCGAGCGAAGAGGACCCATTGGAGCACTCTGGCACGCGACAGGGACGAATGGGAGACGCTGCTGGCGCCCGGTCGAGCAAGTCGATGATCAACGGGACGACAGGTGATACAGGTGATCGTCCAACGTGAGTCGGACGTCGAGGCACGTGTGCCGGGATGCAGAAGACGTGTCACTGAAGTCGTGCCACGTGTGTCGGGATGCAGAAGACCTGTCATAGGCGTTGTGGCAACGTCGTGAAACGTGCGTCGGGACTCCACAAATGTGTCACAGACGCTATGACTTCTATGTTTTAGAAGACTTTGTTCGGTTTTAGAAGACGAAACACAGACGTCGTATAACGTGCGTTCAGATCCAGATGACGTGCCACAGATCAGACTTTGCACAGCATGCGTTGGATTTTCCAAAGGTCTTGTAGCTTCTTGCAACGAGCGTGCGCGTGCTTGACTCTCACTTCGTTTCTCTGCCGGTACCTTGGTAAGATGGTGTTGGAGGGGGATGGGAGAGTAGAAGATAGAATGACTACAGAATCGGAGGAGTATTACAGTTGTCCCACAGCAAAAGATGACGACCGGGCGACCAATACGTATTGATTTTATTTGTGTTTCTGCAGACTAAGCAAATCGGATAGAGACGCTCACAATCTGCTCCTCGTCACGTGAAGAATGGATACTTCGGAGAATAAATCGCAACATATGATAGAGAGCGGATAAGTCGTTTTGCAGCCGCTAGGTCGCTGAATTGGTAGAGGAAGTCGTTTACTCTTTAAAATCGTCGAATTATCATTTAACTTCACCATAGGCCCTGTCGCGTCCTACGGGGCGGGAAGTGTTGTTCGAAAAACAATTTCTGTTGAAGCAGCCGTATCGTTTACTTTTGAAAATGATTGCTAATATATTTTGGGGCAGTCGTTCGGTACACCGTGCTGCCCGCCGCCCACTTCCCGCCCTGCGCGCGCCGCCCTATTTGGACAAGTTTGCCGCCCTCGAAACCGTCGTTAATTGGCGTGACATCGTCCAAAAATCTAACAACTGATAGGGGACGATTGGGAAGCGCATCTCGGGGAACTCTGAAGTCATTTTCCAGTCGGTTATGGAGGCAGTTGAGGAAAGGAGAACGTCGCTCTTCTCTCTAGATGCTTTCAATTTTCACCGCAATTATTTAAATTCTTGGCTCAACTGGAGACTATGGGGGGACCTGAAGAAAGCCTTGGCGCTGCAGCTGAAAACTCTTTTGTTCCAAATACGGTGAACAAGGTTCTGACTCTTGTCTCAAGAACTAAATCAACTCAGGATAAAGATGCAGGGCCAAGGGAAGTGATTAAAAATGCGATTCCTCCATGTGAAGGCAGGGAGCCGGACATCTTGTCCTCGGCGCGCCCCTCGCCCCGCCCCTTTCTTAGGGCGGTGTATCCAACGACTCTCCGCCATATATTTTAGCTTCATCGCAGGCCCTGTCGCAGTTCTGGGTGGAGATCTTTGTCCGAAAGACTTTCTGTTGAAGCAGACAAAAGGTCAAGTCGCAGGGTATCGAGCAACTAGTTCCTCACATTACTACCTAAAACCTAAGGATTGGTAGAGGGAGTCGCTTACTTTTTAAAAGGTCTGTTAAGGTATCGCTTAACTTCATCACATGTCATATAGCGGATAAACCAACGCAATCCGAAGTCTACTCCACTGTTAAATGCCTGGCAAACGGACTATTTTATCTATTTGTTGTGAGCTGAGGCGCGTTGTTCGAAATTCCCTTTTCTGTTGAAGGAAACCAAAGGTTGAGTCTCGCAGGATACCGAAGGAGTCAGCGCACAAAATTGAGCACATATTACCCCATCCCTGATTAATTGTGCTCTACTTAAACAAGTTATTTGGACTTCTTCCACCCGTGGGCCTCTTCGAAGATCAGTACTTTGATTCCTAGCACTCTTACGTCTGCCAAAAGGCGCCTGAAGCATCTCTTGAGGGCAGCCAATGGTAGGTGCGAAGGACCGTAAAAGGTGCGAGGAGCGGCACAGGTCACGACATGAACGCACAGGACCAGCGAGCAATTACTCCAATCCAGGGACCAATGTCTAAATGAGGGACCAATATGGCACTGCGAGCAACTCTAGAGTGGAGGGGAGGGGCACCCTGCCGAATGATCAGAACGCCAAGAGTCAAAAAACTTCTAAAATAAGAACGTTAAGCACGCTCACACCTAAATTAGAAATGCAGAGGAGTATAGTTCGCTGCTTTCAGGGTAGGGCTTAGAGTTTAGTAAGACATCCGCTATGATCTCCTCTCTAGGTTTGAACTTGGCACTGCTGCTTTAAAAAATATCACAGCTCAAATTAAAAGGTGAAACTATAATAGATGGGTACCAAAGTAGTGGATCTCTTCATAAGACAAATACTTCTGCATCGTTTTGCTTATCAAAAAAGATCTGTGCAGTCAAATATGCACAGAATCCTCAGTGGAATAGCAAACGAATATGGAGAAGCGATTATGAAAGCCCTCACAACCAGGATATGTTACTTTTAGAAAGCGTTTTCTAACTTACCATTTTTCATACGCTCACAATGGCGTTGCATTAGTAGTCGAAGTAATATAATAGCAGGATAGTAGTCGTAGTAGTAGCTGCAGAGCTCGTTAATCTTGCGGCAGCATTAGTTGCAGGGAGAAGGGAAATGCTCCACTTTGCGACGTCTAATTAATACAGGCAGTGTCCTCCGTCAACTGGTCCAAATGGGCGGGGCAAAAGGGGCGGAGGAGGGGACTCTGCGGGCGGAGACCTCTCCGGTGTGAAAACCGGGCTCCCCCCTGCCGTGGTTCACGGCGGCTCTCACCCGCAGTGCCAGGAGCTGCGGCAGAGACCCGCCGGGTTTTTTTTAGGGCATCGATTATGGTTCATCTATTTGGAAACATTTTACGAATCTACATGCTAGGAATATAATAGGTTGGTGCATAATTTCTGTCCATAAAGGAGCTTGACAACCAACAATGTAATCACCGTTAGTGTCGAATACAAATAGAGGCGTATAGAATCCTGCGCTCAAAACATAAACGCAAAAAAAAATCACAGCACCATATTAGGTAGCCTTAATTGCACTGAAAATCATCGTGGCCTTCCAGCCAAAAGTTAGCCATGTGAGGTTTAGGGAAAACCTTTGCACAGAAATGCAACAACAAAGTAGACCGCTCTTTTTATTATGAGCTATAACTGCATCGGACAGACCTCCTGGACTCAACAAGGCATCGGAGGGAATGCTCAAGTCATCACAGGAGCTACCACATTATCTTCGAGCTGATTGTTAACCGAGAAACCTTTAGTGGAGGTAGAACGACAAAAGTGAGAGCAAGCGCAAAATGGTACAGACCTGTTGAATTATTGGGAGTGCTCTATTAGATTTCGGGGTTTACATTCAAGAACTTCTAACTTGGCATAGAAAACGCTTCTTCACAAAACAAAAAGCGTCTTGCTTACTACATCTCTAAGATTCTTAGAGGGCGCAACTGCCGGCAATAGTACGCAGTATTGCGTACAGTAACCGTCGCGGCGCCGCACCTCCCGCCGTTGTCATGGCGGGTCCGCGGCACCCGCAAAACTGCTGCCGGCCTAAGACGTCGATGCCTTACTTGGCTAAGGCTTTGGCTTTTCTCCTTTGTCAGAGAATAGAAAATTGGAGAGCAATGTGTCCAACCAGAACGAACCAGTCCAAAATGCGTTTTGAGGTTAGAAGACTAACCCAATGATAGCAAACATTATAAGTACGGGGGGTTATAGAAATGCTCACGTAATGGCCATGAAGAGACTGGTGGCACACCACCTCTTTGCACGACGTGTAGTGGGTTCCTCAACTGTCAGACCAGGATCCTTCCCGACTTGAAGACGTTAAAAACAAAGTTTGAAGAGGTCAATAAATGAGAGAGCTCATTAGTGAAAGCTGGGTATACACCCTTTTTAATCATTTTTGGGATTTCTTGCAGTGATCCAGAACACTTATAATGTCTAGCGTGCGAATCTTATTGTTAGGATCTTTTAACGGATATTTATTGAGAATGCAAGCTCTCCAACAGCGTAGCCCTCCATTCTGTGCGTACAAGGTGGGGTCCTAGGTCCTAGAACTAAGTGTTTTTAACCCACAGACACAGAAGTCACCTTTGCTCACTGTGTACTCAGTCCCGCAGACCACACAGGTAAATTACGTCGGAAGTCATGCAGTCTCCTCCTCGCCGAAACGGCAAACTGAACAGTTTAGTGTGAAGAATAGGCGAACGTATAGCTTCAGCCCTCAGACACAGGAGTCAACCAGCTGCCGTTTCAGGTTAGGCTGTGGGAGCTCCAGCGCTCTAATCAGTGGTCCACCTCACATTTATGTAAGAACGCGCGCAGTGCTCGGGTCGGAGACGTATGGGAATCGAAGCGGAATTTTGACGTCATCTTGGACACAAGCACTGTTCAACCTGCTCCTGATCAAGTGTGGTAAAAAACGCGCTGTCACGTACACGACAAATCATGCCCGATTATTTAAAGTTTGGGTCTCTCCTAATGAGGAGGGTACTCTATTGGTTGTTATTGGCCCAACGGCGACAAAAGTGGAGTAAACTACTTAACAAAGGCAACACACTCAACCAGCCCGCTGAAGAATGTGCTGTGTCTGTATTTCTTTTGCCTTTCTAGCGGTGCCTTACCTCCAAACATAATAGATCTGGAGTTCTTAAACAAGCATAGCAATTATCGTAATAATACGTTACTTACGCTTTCGACGACTTATTCGTTCACAATGCATTAGTGGTCCATTACGACGTATTTTTGAACGTGCCCACCAATAATACAGCACCGAAGACATTCCGAAGGTTATGCTCTTAGTATCCAAATTCAGAAGTTCGTAAAGTTCGTAGTTCGTGTATCGAGTGTCAGGAGTTAGGGAGGGTGCTTCAGAAGAAACGAATCGAATGTCAGACGTCAGGTGGTATGGCTACGCAGTGAGGGCACGAGTGTCACGCGGTAGCCCCAGCTTATACTTGCGGCACCACGACCGTCACAGATATCGATTTTTCTCGCCAATCAATCAATATCTATTCCGAATATGGTGCCGCGTCGCGCAGCGACGCAACTAAATATAAGTCAGGACTTAGACAAGGCGTACTCAAGAATTGCAGAGGAACTCTGAATTTTGAAAACTTGAGCAGAATCTTTGCGTCACCCGTATTTACATTCCGACTGCCAATGTACGGCATATGGAACAAGTGCTATAAAACTGGACACCTGTGCGGAACAGTGCGTGACTTTATCGGCAAATAACGATTGACTTCTGGGAGACGTTTTCTAAATTCAGAAACCCGGTGCATGACTTCAGATGCATGGCCTATTTGTCGTGACTATCAAAAAACAGTTATTTTCATAAAGCACGGCAAAAACCTGTATATTACTTCGCAAAGCGTTATTTTGTCGGCTAATGGCGGTTTGTTCTGTCTTCCTGTGCCTTAACCCGCTTTTTGTTTTTAGGAAGCGAGAGAAAGGTGAGGATGAAGCGTGTGATGAAGAAGAACAAACAGATCTAAGTAATCAACAAATTCTCTGCAATTAAAAATTAATAAGGAATAAATGTTATTTTATTTGCTGTCGTTTTATGCTAAAAATCAAACGCAGCTATACTGACCAGGCACAGGTGGAAACGCTGACATAAAAAAATATCGGAGATATTAGTTGACCGCCTTCGGATGTCTTAGACAATCTATTGGGTTGTTCGATTATTAATGCTACTTTCTCATAGATGGCATAAATTGCATATCTTTATGTAGTAGAGATTGTATAGCTTAGATTAAAAGGATAAGGATAGAGTACGGCGTTACTAAATCCCTTTTGGGATGAGCCACGCATTCTACTTCTACGGGATGTCGTGGAGGCGATTTGAATGCGTATTTGGCCATATAATGACTTGCGGTGGCCAGCCGATGAACAAGTCAGCGCTTTATCCTTCCCAGACAATTCTGGTACCGATTCACCGACCCCGGAGCTTTGGAAGGCTTGGTTGGCCTGGGCGGGAAATCCGAACCAGGAACCTGGTATCGAGTGCACGCGACAGCCGGCGCCTCCTCCGACTGCGCTACACGCACCCATAGCTTAGACTAGTATGCACTATTTTAAGGGCAGGCTTTAGACTGCCTTTAACCAAACACTGAGCCTTATTAGCAAAAACAAGTTGGTTAAAAAAAGAGGTTGAAAATGGACCGCCAAAGAGAGCAGTACCGGCATATTTTATTGTTTTACTTACGAAAGGGCAAAGATGCAGAGCTTGAAAGAGATCGAGAAGTTTATGGTAAGGATTGCTTTACTGAACGCCAGTTTCAGCGTATGATGAGCCTTCACCCCGGAGATTTTGATGTGCAAGATGCATAAAGGAAATTTATCTCGCCAAACATATAAAGATATGCGAAAGTACAGTCTAGTTTGAGCTGCTTCCAAGAATCCGAGCTGTTGATTCAAATGTCTTCTGTCGTGAACTGCTGAATTGAATCATGAAATTAAGAAAAACGCTTTGAACTGGCCAATCGCAAAGGTGTCATGCTCCAGCAAGATAACGCCAGACCCCTCAGCTCTTTGAAATGCCGCCAAAATTTAACGGACCTCAATTGGGAACTGACCCTCTGACTGAGCACCATCAGATTACCATTTTTTTCACTCTCTTTAAAACAATTTGAATGGTAAAACGTTTTATTCCGATCAAGCTGTTAAAAATGAGTCGCATCAGCTCTTCGCTTCCCGAAACCGAGGCATCCTTGAACTTACCATTAGAATTTTCCAACATACCGAAAGATGGAAAAGCGTCGTCCAATGAAATTGTCAATATATCACGATCAATGTCTGCTGTTTATATGGATAAATTCGCTAAGAAAAATATGAGAAAACGACATTAATTATCGAACATCCGATCATCATATTATATAATAATCCGCTAAGCGATGAGTCACACTATCGATCGACGATGAGTCATAAAATAGGGGAAATTACGGGACACAAATTAAGGCCAGAAAATAGCGGAAAATACGCAAACGCCTTTTCCGTGCCTGGCGACTCAGTATACGAGCTGAACACGTCGGCGGCCGTGCATGGCGAGCCGTGGACGTGCTGAACACGTCGCCAACTTCAGCCCTGAGGGTAAACCAGACTTCTTCTACCTCGAGGTCGCCGAACACGAGTCTGAAGTTCGTTTTTGAAGTATCGATCGCCATCAATCGATATTGATCAAATCATCGATTTTTGTGGACGTCGGCTAGACGGTTCAGAACTTTAGACCTGGAGGTAGTCGAGGTCGCTCAACACCAATCTGAAATTCGTTTTTGAAGTATCGATTACCATCAATCGATACTGATAAGGTTACGGGGCGCGAAAATAGCGGAAAATATCCAGACATCTTCTACGTGCCAGGGGATTTAGAAGACGTGCGGAATACGTCGCATGACGTGCCTGGGACTCAAAGGACGGACTTCGCTCAACGTGTTTGGTGATTCAGGTAGACGTGCCGACGACGTCGTCCAAAGTGCCTGTGGACTCAGAAGCCGTGCCGAAGACGTCGTCCGCTAAGGGGGATCACTGAGGCGGACCAATCAGTAATGGGGCCGGTTTGACTAGGGGAGGACCAGTAGAGAGGAACCAATGAATCGCCCTATCATACTATGCACTGTACGCACTGCGAGGGGTGCGTTACGTTAGGCCGCTCCCTGGGTTACGGTAGCGGGCCGCGCCGTGCGCCACCGCCCCCGATAGCGTGGCGTGTTGTTGAGCCCGCCTCGGACGGACCGGTCCGACTGCTGCCGACAGGGACGGCTAGTGACGTCATACGCGTCTAATCAATGGGCGCGCTAGAGCACGAAGTTATGCACCACCGACTGTTGGCTACGCTCTTTCGGCTTGGTAGAAAAGGGAGACAGTGAAACCTCCGCTTCAGCTTGTATGTTGGAGAAATACGAAGGTTTCTGAGTGTTTGCTAAAAGGGTGCCTGCGAACGACATGACACTTAAACTATCACACGCGAGTTGGAGAAGTGTAACGAGGAAGTGACGAGCGAAATTACAATCAAGAGGAAAGTTACGGATTAATGCCCCAATGAACAGTTTTTGAAGCCTAGCAAAGGTCCCATGTCTCAGCAATCCCTCAAAAATTTCCCAAGGCCGAGTATTCAAAGAAAAATGTGTAGGAATGTTAATATTGTTATGCCGAACGAGGTTGTAAGGTGATATGGTGTATGCGTGTGGTGTATTGAGCAGCTCAATAAATATCCACCTTACAACCTCGCTCGGCACAGCAATATTGACATACTAAGAAAATACCGAGGTTTTAGGAAGAGAGAACTTGGAGAATGTATAGAGAATTTCGGGAACCGTCTCCCAAACACCTGTGAAAGTTCATTAAAGTGTCTGGCAACAGTAACCTTCCTATCACAACGGACAATATATTAGAGCAGAAAGCAGTGGTCTTCAAGAACAGTGACACGATAGAGAATCTGTGGAAAAGACGCCGTAAACATTAGATATTCTCTTGGGTGGTTATCTCACCCCATTTTCTGAAGTATTATTACCCAGCTACTTTATCAAAATATCTACTCGTTACACCTTCCAGCTTTTCCTCTGTTCGAGTTTTATACCATTTCCAAACGGTTTACATATGCCCCCGGTTTTTCTTTCTTGTTGAGATAATCCATTATTAATCCAGAGAATCGGGAATAAGCTCAAGCTTCTACTCCATTGTATCCCCTGCCTCGATAAAAGTGTGTATGTTTTGTTGTTGTTAGTTTGCAGTTTGCAGTTTGCAATTGGTTCTGAAACTTCTAAATAATAGCCACCACAATCCTTTTTCGAATTCTCCTGACAACGTGGCTTGCCATTTCTCCTCAGTCATATGAAGCAGATCTCATTCCACTCGAACGTAGTTAACAAACGCTCCCACTTCCGTCAAATGTTCCACCAACATTGTGTACCATTTAACTGTTTCCCTTCTTCTGCGCTAGTAGAAGGAACGCAGTCGAAAGCAGTCGGCACACCTTTTCGCACCCTAGCGCGCCCAGCAGACTCGGCGACCGCCCGCGTATGACGTCACTAGCCGTGCCTGTCGGCAGCAGTCGGACCCGTCCGTCCGAGGCAGGCTCAACCTCAACAACACGCCACGCTACCGTGATCGGGGGCGGTGGCGCGCGGCGCGGCCCAGGGAGCGGCCTAACGTACGAACCCACTGCGAGCCTTTTGTACTCCTAGGTAGGGAAGAAAGCTGTACAAGTAGAGCAGCTAGCTTGATGTGACTGTCCTTACAAGGAAAGGTTCCAAACTCATGGTGAGCTTTTGCGACACTATTTTGGCAAGATGTAAGGCCCGGTGAGTGGAGTCTAAAACCACAGTTAGTTTTTGCTGAACGCTTTTTTATAGACCTGAAAAGGAGGCCTGAATGTGTGCGCGCAACCATTATCAACCTCTACGGTACCCAACGAGGGAAGTGTGTCTCGGTGACGCAGCCGGTAACACTGCCGCCTCGGAGAAGCACACCGGGCCTTTTTAGTTCAAGTCCGAGTGCTGCCATTATTTTTGCACGTATTAGTTTGTTGTTATTGCAGTTTCTTATGATCACAGGAGTCAATTTTAGACCACCAGTGCTTACAACAAACCAAGGCTCTCTACATGCGCCTTCATATGTGCTACTTTTTCAACTGTGCCTATTCGTACCGGATGCCATAAAAGGACTTCTCCTGGACGCCATTTATGGGGATACCGACTGTCAGGAAAAAGAGGCAGTACAGGTTAGAGGAAGTCTAATGAAAATGGAACCTTTCTACACGTATCATCTAGGTGGTATCATAGGTGCGTTTCGATGAGGAGGTGGTTGTCGATTGGACACCGATAATGTGAGGAGGAAGACAACAGTGAGCAATCACCGTTACAGAAATCAGCCCTCTTTGAGGACCATCCGAATTATGCTATATGCAACCGAGATGGTATATGGAAAGTGGGTAACTGGTATATAAGCTAACCTACCGACAGTTGTGCTTCGGTGTTTCGGCCGTGTCTGTCATACTCAGAAAATTTTGAACAAGTTACTTGCAAACTGCACGCAGGTAATAGATTGCCTCAAACTAGTCATTCGTAAGCTGCTGCAAGCTAGCACAAATGTAGCATATAAGTTACATGAACACCCCTGCTAGTCATTGGTAAGCTGCTGCAGGCTAGCACAAGATGTTGCATGTAGGTTACACGAAGACCCCTGTAAGTCATAGGTATTCTCCTCCTAATATATATCTAGTTTAGATCTAAATTCGCATGCAACTTACATATTAGCACCAGACAATGTATGTAACTTAAATTAAGGATCCTTTAAGCTAATAGACACCTGTAGGTCATATTTAGCTTAAAGGGTCCTATATGTACTAGTCGGAGTAGTCGACCCACTCGGATATTCCCCCATATAAGCTTAATCAATACGCACTTGTAATGGCTTCGTCAACTTTTTTTCAATAATCATGTTTTATTGGCTTGAGCAAGCACTGAAGGAAGGTTTCGATAACAAATTTAGAAATTGGCAAAACAACTAGAATGCATACTTTCATCTATTCATTTACTAGCGACTGACGATGTGCGGGCCACGCCAGGCTTGCCGGCTTCGGGTATGGTGGGCCACGCTAAGAACGTAGTCCAAACCTAGCTAGGGTGATTCCTCACCCAGCGTCCGTCGCCGGCGTCGCCGACTACTGACGCTGGATGTGCGGGCCACGCCAGGCTTGCCGGCTTCGGGTATGGTGGGCCACGCTAAGAACGTATCCCAAACCTAGCTAGGGGTGATTCCTCAGCCAGCGTCCGTCGCCGTCTTCGAATTGGGTTACAGGTTGGATCCATTCTTCACGTGAGACCTTCTTCCACCAGGGGTATCTCGCGCAAACCTATCTTATCTAGGGCTAGATTAAATTGCAGAAAATACTTTTTCACTAACCGTGTCTTTGCCGATTACTTTGGCCTAAGTAGGAAAGTCAACATCCCCTCCAGTTACTCTTCTTTTAAAAAAAAACTTATAAGGTCTCACCTGGACGCCTAGTGAATGCCTCCTGTTTGACTAATTATCAATTAATTAATGTCGTCGTTTGTTTTAAATTTACTTGCTATTTCTTTGGTTTGTCACTTGTTTGTTCGTCTTTCTTTTTCCTACCTCTGCATCACCATCTTCTTGCCGGGATTTCGACTGGTAGTGTGTATCTTTTGTTTTACTATTTTCATTACTATCATCCACATGGGGATACCTCCCTGTGTAATAAAAGATGATGATTAGGCTTTTGCGATTAGAGCACCTTATTTCCCAGGACGTGCATATTTTCGGAGTACCTCAAGCATGGAGTACGTTGTCAGTGCTCTGTGATGCCTGGAATGCTTCGAAAGTGCGCCGTGCACAGTGCATATAGGATCGAACCTATCAAACGAATGGGCGGAAGTATGTCCACTGGGTATGTATGTCCGAATTATTTCGAAAAAATCATCCCCTGACTTCTGTTAACAGAGAGCTATAGTTCTAGAAGAAGCATTACAAGAGCCAGGAGAGGAAATAAGGAAGACGGCAGAAAGAAGGGCAGGACTGTGGCTCGGCAGAGCAGCGTTGGCGGAGTGACGCCGTTCCGGTTTGAACAGATATACCGCATGACATCACGCGCGCGTTCGCTTCTTCACACGCTACGAGTGAGGACGCGTAATGTTTCAAATGGTTTGAAGACTTTTGCACCAATTACACAGACACTTCGACCAATGGATTTAATCGTTTATTCGGTATTTTAGTTATAATGCTGAGGCATTTATTCACTCTATATGAAATACTTTTTCAATCTGTTTTATTCAATGAAACAGATGGTAGGTATCTTTTGTAAAGTAAATTTCTACTCTCATTTATATTCCAGAGGAAGTTAGCCGCTGTTCTTCTAAGGCTTCAGGCTTAAAAATGATCGACTTAATGACATTCGAATGCTTCTGCGATTGCTTGCCTTGTTTATCGACTGTCCTGAATTACTTCGGCTGGCTTGAGGCAATGCTTTTGGCCGATTGCTCCGCTTCTGAAAACTTTTTCGTCACTGTAGTCAGAAGGATCTCATAATCTCGGTGTCTTAGGTAATGATATCATTTTTATTTAGAACAAGACTTTTCATTGTTGGGACGAGAACCCTCAGCACTCACAACAAACAACAATACACTGGTTGCTGCCTGATGACGGATACCTACATGAGCTCTGCTGTTCACCTACTTACCCAGTCGTTCAGCGGCCTAGTGGCCGCCAACGACTGGTTGGGGGCTTTGCCCTAAACCTCGAGAAGAGAACACTCCGACCATCTTCTTCTCCCAACTTTTAGACCTTCATACCTTCATTGCGATAAAGAACTGGTTTTACTATATAGCATAAAGCCATCGGAGCGGTATGTGGGTCGAACTGACGGCTTCTCAACGGCTTCGCCGTAGTCATAACTTTTCATCATCAATTTTAGATGTAACCTATTCATGGTTTCCGCAGGAAGAACACCTTAACTACGTCGATTGCGGGAAGTTAGAAAGAAATGGAAAAAATGAACGACGTCCATGCATAATTTGATCATGATCGATAGATGGTGATCGATACCTCAGAAACAAACTTCAGATTCGTGTTCAGCGACCTCGATTACCCCAAGCTGAAGTTTCGTGCCGCTTTAACGGCATCCATAAAAAATGGTTAATGTCGATCGATATCGACAGGTCGACTTCAGATTCGTGTTCAGATCGGAAATCCTACTATATATAATCGGCTAATGTCACGTGGTCGTCACGGGGAGGGTGGACTGAAGTCAAGAAATGCCGGGTTTTCTTTGAGCTTAACCATGGCGATTGCTGGCGAACTATATCCTTGGAGGCAGATCGCCCTGGTTTACGATATATTGAGCGCGCAAAGCGCCAGGGTATAGATGAGGATCAAGTGCCGAGCGCCGGAAATCAGAGTACGTGCCGCAGCCGTCGTCCAAAGTGCGTCGTGATTCAGAACACCTGATGAAGACGTCGCCGAACGTGCGTAGGGATACAGAAGACCTGTCGTAGACGTCGCCAACATGCGTCGGGATTCAGACCACATGCTGAAAACGTCGTCCATCGGCGTATGAATTCATATGATGTGCGGAGGACGTTTTCGAACGTGCGCAGGGATTCAGAAGACTTGCTGCCGACGTCCAACTTGCGTGGAGATTCTGAATAAGAGATACCAGTAGGAGGGGATCAGGATCAACAAAGGGGACCATTAGAGGGGGAGGAATAAAGGGGGACCAGTCTTCTTCTTCGTCTTCTTCTTCTTCTTCTCCTGAGCGTTTAGTCCCGCGCAGTCGCAGGGTCCGCTGTTCTTGTGATCTGTCGCCACCTCATCCTATCAAGGGCGTCATCTGCCGTGGCGCCGACTTGATGACGTCCTTCCATCTTTTCCTTGGGGCTCCTCTTGGGCGCTTTCCGGGTGCCTCGAAATCTAGGGCCAACCTTGTGGGGTGATCCTCTGGTCTTCTGAGGACGTGTCCATACCACCTCAGGCGCTGCTCTCTCATCTTCAGCTGGATCGGGGCTGTCTTCATCACTGCCCTAACATCCTCGTTTCGCACCCTGTCCCGACGGGTCCATCCACATGCCCACCTCAGCATCCTTATCTCCGCCGCGTGCAGTTGCCGCTCCTGCGCCTTACCCAGGGCCCAGCACTCACTGCCGTAGAGGAGGGCAGGTCTCACAACTGTTCTATAGAGCTTGCCTTTGAGCGTCCTGGAGCATCTACGGTCGCAGAGGATCCCTGTGGACTCCCTCCACTTAAGCCACGCTGCGTTTATCCGTCCCCTGACCGCCTGTTCCACACTTCCTTCCTTGGATAGGTCACTTCCGAGGTAGCGGAATTCTTCCACCTTTTTGATCGTTTCCCCTTGGCAGTCTAGGATCAATCCAGCGCACTGCTCAGAGCTGAGGAACTTCGTCTTTTTCACGTTCAGCCGTAGGCCGTTGTCTGCGAGGGCTCTCTGCCACAGCTGCACCTTGTCCTCCAGCTCCTCCTGGTTATCGGCTACTAGGGCGATGTCGTCCGCGTAGAGGATCGTTCTGAGAGGGCCTTCCTCAAGATGGTTCACTATAGAGTCAAGTGTCAGCAAGAAGAGGAACGGGCTCAGAGCCGACCCTTGGTGTACCCCCCCCCCCCCCCACTGTGATGTCCACTTTCCTTGTCACCCCGTGTTGAGTTCGTATCGCCGCTTTAGAGCCCTCGTACATGTCCCTTATGACCGTGATCAGACGTTCCGGGACACCCCTCCCTCGAAGGGCATTCCAGATTACTGCACGAGCTAGCCTGTCGTAGGCCTTCTCCAGGTCCAGGAATGCCAGGTAGCAGGGCTTTCGTTTCTCCCGATATTTCTCCATCACTTGACTGCGATGAAGATGGCGTCTGTGGTGGACCTCTCAGGCATAAAGTCCCACTGCACCTGGGAGATGGGTACCATCTCCCTCAGCCTTGAGTCGACCAGTCGTTCGTAGATCTTCATCGTGTGTGAGATCAGTTTGATCACTCGTTAGTTGGAGCATTCGGAAGCGTCTCCCTTCTGCTTGAAGATGGGGACTATGGTGCTGTTCCTCCAGTCATCCGGCATCTTACCTTCTTTCGTGATTCTGTTGAGGAACTGCGTCAGCCAGATGATTCCGAGGTCCCCGAGCACCTTCCAAGCCTCTACTGGCACACCGTCAGGCCCTGCTGCCTTTCCGAGTTTCATCTTCCCTATGGCCTTGCGAACCTCTTCTTGCGTCCAGGGTGGGATGGGTCCTTCCGTTGGTTGGTCTTCCTCGGCCTCCCGACGAAAGGGGGACCAGTATTTTCCCTCAATATCGTTCAGTATGCGTTGGGTTTCTGAAGTCGGGTCAGAGAAGTAGTGGCACGTTTGTCGGGGTGCAGAAGTGTCATAGACGTGGTGGCAACATGTGATACGTGAGGCGAAACTCAGTGCCACATGAGCGTGCTTGACTCTCACCTCGTTTCTTTGCCAGCAAATAAGTAGTATTAGCCGAGAGGGAGGGGGGATGGGGAGGAGGAGGGGCAAGAGGTAGTGAGATTGACGGGGAGTATTATTGCCGTCGGACAATTAACAATGTCGACCAATATCGATTAAGTTTAATTACGTTTCTGGCGATTAAGCACTTCGGAATGAGGCTCTCTGATCTGTTTCTCGCCACATAGAGAACGGGCATTTTAGAGAATAAATCGCGTAAATGCGATAGAGGGTGGATGGGCTTCATAGAAGCAGTGAAGATTCTGCCCTACCATATCCCGCTGCACTAATCTATATAGTA
The DNA here is from genome assembly GCA_947359475.1 of Heligmosomoides polygyrus bakeri. Classification (NCBI taxonomy): domain Eukaryota; kingdom Metazoa; phylum Nematoda; class Chromadorea; order Rhabditida; family Heligmosomidae; genus Heligmosomoides; species Heligmosomoides polygyrus. Next base: position 13,024,489 of record OX375865.1, read on the forward strand.
AAACCGGTTTTTTACTTAATAAAAGTAAGAAGGCTCAAAGGAAAATGGAGAAACATTGGGGTTGTTGTATTCTCGGGGTTTGGGGGCGAAGCCCCCACCCAGACGTTTGGCGGCCGGTAGGCCGCTGAACGTCTTGTCTTCAGATAATTGGATGATTCGGATAACGGCGATTGTGCGGACTCCGGATTTTTGGATGATTCGGATCGGGATATCCGTTACAGATATCTGAAAATGATCCAATCGATATAACGGATCCAACCGAAAATCTTCGGATAATTGGATGATTCGGATAAAGGTGATTTCGCGGACTTCGGATAATTGGATGATTCGGATTGGGTTATCCGAACCGGGTAAAATGATTCATTCGGATCCAATGTATAGTGCTGAGCGACCTCGAATACCCCCAGGGCTAAAGTTTCGTCCCGCTTGAACTCCATTCCCAAAAAATCGATAATATCGATCGATACCGATTGCCTCCCTGCGTGAGCGCCTCCCGTCGATGATCGTCTAAATGCCCAGGCACGGTTTGCACACACACACACACACACATACACACACACTTGCTCTTTTATTTATAGTAGGATCCTTGAAGCAGAGCGGGGTAGCGGTCTGCAACCTATTGGTCCATTCAAAGAAACCGATGGTAGGTATCCACTCTTAGGTAAATTTGTTCCGAAATAGTCTAGAACACGACAAGGCCTGCATAAAAGAGGCATCCGTTGGGAGGTTACGCCAATCTCTCATTTCTGCACGCAGATCTCATTTCAGCAATTATGCTGCATATTGTAAGCCGTTCGATAAAGGGATATATTGTTGCGAGGAATCTTCAGCGCTAGGCGGAATTCGGAACTGTACCGCCTAATAATAGGCCATTACACCACCGGCGTCGTTTGATCGAACACAGTGTCCTGCTGTGCTGTATATTAGTGGTGTTTTTACAATCTGCGCTCATTTTTTGAATAAAAAACGACATGAAAAATCTAGGAACTTAACAAGAATTTGGTAATGAACATTATGGAAATTACAATTCCGCCAAATTCTTGTAAAGTCCTCGGACTTCTTAAAACTTCTATTCATAACCCCATAGTCCTACCTTAACTTGCGACTTGTTTCTCTTTGGTTTCTCTTGTTGACGGTTGCCATCGGAACGACTTCGACATGACGAGCCTGCGTATGACTTAGTTCTGCTAGCAGTACTTCTACTAGTTGAACTGGGCATAGGACTACTAAAAGGAACTGCAATGGCTGTTGTTGGCGCTTTGCATTCTTTTCCCAGTAGTCTGAAAGCAATGCTCTTATCCTGCGTCTACTGCAAAAAAATCTGAAAATTACTTACAAATTACTTGGTGCGTGAATAAGAAATCGGGCAACTTGATCCATGCTAGGCCTTTTCTTCTCGTCCGCTCTCCAGCACGACTTCATTACCTTTTGAACAACAATAGGCAAACTAGGGTCAATTTTTGGACGGAATTTGGGGTCCTTTATCTGAAAGAGGAATTCATTGTTTTCACTGTTTGCGTTGTCTATACGCCACTGGGATAGCAGCTCCTTTCTGCGTGCTGGTGAGCGACTAAACACTAATACTTGAGTCAGGATTTCATTCAGTCTACTGAACTTTTTAATGAAGTTCCCATGCATGCGATAACGCTCCTTTTATTACTTTTGCAGCTTATTTTAAAAATATTTTGTGAAACAAGTAATATCCTACCTTCTTTTTAATCTCCTTGAGCCGAATCCCTTTATAGGGTGTATCACCGTTATTAAAAATTTCCCAGAGGCAAATGCCATATGAGTAGACGTCGCTTTTTAAGGTGTAAAAATGCTTAAGGATTACTTCCGGACCTTGCCTGAAACGAGTGATTCCGAAGAAGTTACGGTTGAACACCACGCTTCTGACGAACCACTTAATCGCCAACTTCTCGCTCGCTGGAATATGGTAAGACTCTGCTTGCTTTGATAGACCAAAGTCGGAGATTTTCACGATTTTCTTCTTCACATCGATGAGGCAGTTACGACACGCGACGTCTCTGTATTGGATGTCTTTTAACCTCAGCCAGCCAGATATCGATGAACTCAACAATACCTGTGCATGCAGGTCTTTGAATGCAAGTAAACTAGACCAACGGCTACATCGATAGCGTAGCCCAGTTTTGCTTTGACAGTCGTCTAGAATGTTTAAAAGATTGTTTATTAAACGTGTTATACTTCAAATTACAAGTGTTTATGTTCATCCCTTAGCCGTATTCTGTTTAAGAATATAGCATACCCAACATCTACAAATTGCCTCATTCAAAATACGAAGCGCACTGATAAACAAAACCGTTTTGTCAGCCCTCCAGGGGGTGTATATAAGGGATGGATCACCATGGAGGCCTGTACGAGGTTACATCAATAGCGTAGTGTGGCCTTGACTCGAGCCAAGAGCGCGCATGGCTTAAGGCCCCGTACACTTCTGTGGAAAGTCCGCGGCCCTATCCTCAGGCCGCAAACAGAGTTCGGCGGCACCGCACGGCGAGCTCGACCGTTCACCCCTACGACAGCGGAAGGACCAAACCACCACTTTGGTGGGAAGCCCCGCGGACGAGTTGTCTCGGTGCCGCATTAAGCGAGGGCAGTCGCAATTCTCGGCGGCTCCGCTGAGAGGCGTGGGCCACTTCGAACGGTCCCAACGTCTAGACGTTTTTCGAATTATTGAAGCTTTTCGGGCGCTTCGAGTCATTTGGTTGTTTTTAGCATCTCCTTCTATATATGTGGTGGAATCGTGAACGACTTGCCTTTGTTGGTCCCGTGTTATTAATTAATGCCTGATTTTTTAATCGTTTTTGTGCCTGTTTTTGGGGCGGAAATGGGCTCAGAGGGGTCAGCTTGTAGGACAGCTCTATAACATTTTGTGTTGTAACAAATTAATTTTTCATGCAGCATCGGTGTGTTCTACTCTATATCCACATACATCAGAAATGACCTACCTCAGTTCGTTGTAGGTGTAGAACACACCACTGCTGCAAACAAATCTAGTTTCGTACCTCACGAACTGTTGTGTGGAACTCTCCTACATGATGACCACCCTGACAAAAATTAATTTTTACAACCCAAAGCGCTGGATAGGGTTGTCCTAAGGACGATTCCTCCTCCGAACCTATTTGCGAAATCAAAATAAAAATTACATAAAACATGAAACTATAAACATTGTGAGCTAGGTCGGGGGCTCTGTAAGTAAAAATATAAATTTCCATATTGTCCATGCACTGTGTATCGTTGCCGAATTCTGTTTCATGCCGCCGAACTCTGTGTCCGGCCTTAACCATAGAGCAGGGAAGCAGAGCTCGCTGCCGGCGGCGCGGCAAGTGCGGCAGCCGCAAAAACGATTCACAATATTATTGCCGATTGCAGCTGATTTCCCGCCGATTCACCGCCGGCAGAGACTAAAGGGCTGGGCACATTCCTGCTGCTTGACGCAGCTCCAATGATGAAGAATAGGGCAGAGACGCAGAGTACGTGTCTCTGCGACAGGGGCGGCAGCGCGCTCATGGCACGCTTCGCGTCAGCGTTGACACCCAGCGTCGGCGCTGCAAGCGTCAGCTTCATGGAATGAGCTCGGTCATTCCGTGAAGCTGACGCTATCGCTCCTGAGCACGAGATAAGATAAGTAAATAGGAAAGCCCTTTCCTCAACCAAACCAGCCAACCGGTCAGCTGATCGATGGTTGGCAGTGGTCCAATGCCGACACCAGAGAAAGAAAGAACGTCCACCCCTCACCGCAAACATGTCCTGAGCCTGAGAGCGACGCCCCGCCCTGTTTTTGACGCACTAAAGCCGCTGCCGAGTGTGCCCAACCCTTAACTGCGCTCTAGTCTTTCACGGAAGGGAGCGGCTAGAACGCCGGAAAGTGAATAGCAGCAGCAGGTCCCGACTGGAAATACAGTATCTCGCGCCTTCTGCCACTTGTCATTAGCAAGACTCGAGTGTCTGTGAGCGGCGCGCCTCACGAGTTTTGCTGCATGTCGCCCTCCGCTTGCATTAGGTATTTTCCAATGCCGTAGAAAGCGGGGCGACGCTCACGATTTCCGAGGATGCGCGGGTGCCGCTTTATTCTCTTTCTTTGGTTCACGGCGAGATGAAGTGAGCCGAGCAGGGCATGTAATACTGCCGCTTAGCATGTTTTGTACGAAGAGCAAGTGAGAGCTGCTTCTTCTCTATTTTTGGCTCGACTCTTCTCTTCTTCAAGCACCGAGTTCTACAAACGTCGTTTTATCGTATTTAGTATGTGCAGTCTTTACCAATGTGCGGATGAAATTACTTCGATGTTTAGTTCTTTCGTTGAAGCGTATTATAGGGCGCTTCCTCCCCTCCCACCGGGGTCACCCATCACTCTGAAAATTCCTGACAATTAGAAAAAGCAGGGAAAACGAGCGAAGTCTGCAACCCCACCCTGTCATATAAATTCTTCCCCGCAAACCATTGCCTACTCTCTTCGTCAATCTACCGTAATCGAAGTGTGCGTATATATTGTATGGGCCTATGGGATTCTCTTCGGATTGAGTTTTTCCTCCGTGGCATCGGGGAGGTGAGGAGCCCGTTGACGAGAGGCGAAGGGAAAGGGCCAGCCGGCAGCTAGAGAACCGCCAATACGAGATAGGCAATACGAAACAGACGAGGTCAATACGCGTGCCCCCTTTCCCCTCGCGTTAGGTAACAGGTGGGTGACTCTCCGTTGCCTGTGTTGCGAGATGCAGCTCTCGAGGGGCAAGTGATCGCCTCTGTCAGTTGGGTCACCGATCGCAGCACCTCGTGAACCTATCCCTCACCCGTATATGGCCTGATATCAGCATTGAACCAGTTAAGCGCTAAAAGTCCTGATAGAAGTAGCTGATGTCAGCGGCCGGCTCATCCTGATATAATAAAGCATTTTGGACGATTACATAGTCAAATCGCGACAGTCCAATCCATTTAAATGACCTACGCTGCGGTTTTTCTTCAGATAATCCTTAAGAGAACCCCCATCGATAAACTCCATAACAATCATGGCGCTGTCGCTGCCCTTAATGACAACTCCGTAGAAAGCAACGACGTTTCTGCAAATAAATCTCGAACGTTTATTTGAAGTTTATTTTTCTAGTTAATAGGTATGTTTACTTACTTGTGTTTGTACTGCCGCATTAAGCGAGCCTCCTTATACAGCTCATCGATTTCCGCTTTGTTCTTTTCAGTTACCTTTTTCTAAAAGTCCTAATTCAAATAGTGCCTCCATTATTGCCAAACATCTCCATTAAATGTAGTGTATCGAAAAAACTCTCGGCTCACCATCTTAACGGCTACATCAATTGGTGGAGAACTAGGGCTTTCATGAATGCACCCTCTCCACACTTCTCCAAACGCTCCAGCTCCGATCTTATTGATAAGCGTAACTTTATCGTAAGTGAGCTCCCAAGGTTGCTTTGGAATAGGATGTAAAAGCATGACGCCACCGCTGAGAGGGGTCTTAGTTGAATTATGGAATCTGCAATACGTGGCGATTGACATCCATTACAGAGTCTTAATGAAAGAATTATTTTGAGCACTACGAAAGCGGTTTTTTGTAAGGTATAGCACTGTTCGTATGCATTACCATTGAGATCAGTCCATTCGGCGAATCGGGCGAGAAGACGAACGGAGCGAGGCACAGATCCTACGTTAAGATTACCCTGCCCCTTCAGCTACAGCACCGGACATGCCGCTGCGTCCAACAAGCACAAGCGGCGCAAAAGATGAGAAGCGGCGCAAAAGGGCGCCGGAGAGCGCCGTTTTCCGCTCTGAGGCAAGTCGCGTTAGTGCGCGGTGTCCTCAACTTCTGGACGTTAGACTGAATGAAGGAGCTTATCCATGCGTTCGGACGAGCATGGCCTACTGTTTAGAACTAACTTCCGGCATGGCGCGCGCTCTGAACAATGCATGTAGGCCGGCAGAATCAATCGAGTGGGCGCGACCACTCGCAGAGTGACGTTAGGCTGATGGGCTGATGGAAGGAGCCTATCCATGCGTTCGGAAGAGCATGGCCTACTGTTTGGAACTAACTGCCGGCATGGCGCGCGCTCTGAACAATGCATATAGGCCGGCAGAATCAATCGAGTGGGAGCGACAACCGTGTACAGCAAGCGACAGCTTGAACAGTGAGCGCATGGGGAGTTTTAACGAAAATTCCTAGCCTGCCTTCCCACTCAGGCATTGCTCTCGGACTGTCCAGCTTGCATCTGGAGTGCGCCGTGAACAATGCATATAGAATCGAACCTATCAATCGAGTGGGCGCGGAAGCTTGTAGAGTGAGAGTTTAAGGAGTTTTATCAGAAATCCCTAGCCGAGCTACTTAGGAGCTGCTCTAGGATTGTCCAGCTTGCATCTGGAGTGCGCCGTGAACAATGCATATAGAATCGAACCTATCAATCGAGTGGGCCGACCGCTCGCAAATTGCACGCGCGGGCGTGTTTGGAGCGCGATAACTCTGTCAAGTGTGAACCCTTCCGGCTACAGCTTGTGGATTTTGTAGCCAGTAAAAAGCTCTAGCAGCTGGCCGAAGCACAGCGAAGTAGCCTAAGAACTGACAAAGTTACGGTGGTGCAAAATGCAGGTCAGGCTTGTGTGACACGATTTTTTTCAAATTCAGTCGACCCCTGCGAAAAGACGCGGAGAGCTAGCATCTTACAAATATGCAGGCGAGCAGAACGCTTAAGGTTCCTTACGAAAGCGTGCTTACAACTCCCTAGCTTATTAAATTGCCTTAGTACCAGCTGCCGCTTTAGAGCGGCGGACGGCAACAGTAAAGATTCTTCCGCCCTTATTCCTTCCATTTTTGAGTTTTCGGCACTTGCAATGACACTGTTCTGTTCAGCTCGATGAGCTCTATCGAACGGTGTCAATCTCGACCAATTTTGGAGATATCGATTTTTCGACAATTTTGCATCGGGGGTGAGGCCGCAGCGGAGGAGGGCCGATGACGTCACCGAAAACCAATATTTTGGAATCTGGCCAAGTTGGACACCATTCGATAGTGCTTTTGATGGTGAATGGAACAATTTTACGTAGAGTGGCGAGAACTGTGATGTGAGCGAGTAAGAGCGAGGAGAGCATGATCATTGTTGTGATAAATTGTGCGTGCTACGTCTTCTGAGCGCGATAGCTCTGTAAAGTGTGAACCTTTCCGGTTGCAGCTTGTGGGTTTTGTAGGAAGCAAAATGTTCTAGTAGTGTGCCAAAATACGGTAATGTAGCTTATGAATCAGGCGAGCAGAACGCTTAAGGTTCCTTACGAAAGCGTGCTTAAAACTCCTTAGCTTATTAAATTGCCTTAGTACCAGCTGCCGTTTTAGAGCGGCGGAGGCAACAGTGAAGCTTCTTCCCCCCTTAATCCTTCCATTTTTGAGTTTTCGGCACTCGCAATGACACCGTTATCTTCAACTCGATGAGCTCTATCGAACGGTGTCAATCTCGGCCAGTTTTGGAAAAATCGATTTTTTGACATTCGCGGCGAAGAAGAGGATGAGGCTCTCACCGCTCTTCAACGGAGCGCGCTTTTACAGCACGGAGTGTGGTGCTCGTGTTTCCATTGGAATTCGTTTCACTCAGTGGTAGTAAGCCATCTAGTTGAAGTTGAAGTGGGGTTGGAGATAAAGTGTAAGTTAAGGGAATGGTAGGATCGGATAAAAGAATTTTTATCGATAGAAAATTAACAACAAAAAGGGATCAATATCAAAATCAACAATTATCAAACAACAAGAATCAACAAATATCGAACAGTCCTGGGCAAAAATGGAGACATACATTTACATTGTACATACATACAACGTAAAAGCACATCACAGCACAAAAGCTTAGAATATCGATCAGTTGCTTGATTCTATTTATATTTTTGATGACCTCGCAGTGGTATCCAATTCTGGGCTGACGCACAGAAGTGTGTCGGTAAGTCTGGGAAAATGCCAAGTTTGCCTACTATCGTTAAAATCGAAAATGCGTTCAATACCGATCAATGATCGATAATGATTCTAATCCTTGTGCTTTTCGCTTGAGGTTAACGGTTTAGGATTCGAGGGATGTTTATAGCCTATGGTATTGCAGATGTTCCTGATAATTTATTGAACTATATTCCGTCGACCTATAATAAATGGGTGATAACTAGTAATCTTTTAGAATTAGAGATCTCCTGGACCGCAAACATTTTATCGGTGATTTTAAATAATTCTGATATAGGTGAGTATTCATTTGCTTTATGTCAAATGTGACTAATAACTGAATACAAGTTAGCCTCACTGAGCGGCTTCGCCTCCTACCCTGTGTCTTCATGAGGCGCACACCAGTGAACCAAGTCGCTCACACATGGTGAAATCACGGTCCTCTGAAACTGCCGAGTGCTATACTACCCATCTTGTATCCAGAACTCTTTGGATGCTTTCGGATAAAAAACACAACACAATTAGAAATGTGGTTTCATTGTACTATTCAATCGTTTGCAGCCATAATGTTAGGACGTGCTCGGTATTCTAGTTCAAAAAGGATGCGATTTAGTCTTCAAATATTGTGTACTGTCGTACTCAACTGTCGTAACTCGGTCGGGAAGATCTCAGGAGTGTTGGAAGACCTCTAATATTGACGAGTCAGGCCTCGAAGGTCCGCAGGTGGACAGAGAGACAGCTTCCGTTCATCCTTAGGCAGCTTGGAGTGTCGTTTGAGAAGATATGCGTTGTCTGCTTGAAGCATGTGACTCAAGATTACCTCTCCCAAAAAATCCCCTTCCCTTCCTAAAGTGCATCCTGAAGGCTTCAATGTAGTCTCCCAAACTTTTGCATGCCACCAGCCCTAGTGCGCTGGCCGGTCTCAGCCACTGTAGATTTCGCAAGCCGTCATTGCGCTCGGAGACTCCCTCCTCGCGGCCGCGAGCACGTGATTGACACGTGGACCAAGTCTGGAGACCATTCGCGCCCGCGTGCACGCTAACCGTCTGGGATCTCCCCTGCCGTGCTCGCAACCGCGGTCGCGGGGACGAGTAGCCCCGCAACCCGCGGCAGAGGGTGATGACGTCATCGAAAACCGATATTTCCGAAGTTGGTTAAGATTCGATAGAGCTTTTCGTGCTGAATTGAGCAGCTACGAGTAGCGAATACCGTAATCTGGGCGAGTAAAAGCAGGGGGAACATCGACCGTTATTGTGCTAAATTGCACATGCGGGCGTGTTCAGAGCGCAGTAGCTCCGTCAGGTTCGAGCCGTTTCGGCTGCAACTCGTGGGTCTTATAGGCAGTAAAATGTTCTAGTAGTTTTTCAAAAGACAGTAATGTAGCTTACGATAGGACAAAATTACAGCGCTGCGTAAATGCAGGTTAGCCTTGTGTGACACGATTTTTTCCAAATTCAGTCGACCCCTGCGGAAAGACGCAGAGAGCTAGCATCTTACAAATATGCAGGCGAGCAGAACGCTGCTTCTTTACGAAAACGTGCTCACAGCTCCCTAGCTTATTAAATTGCCTTAGTACCAGCTGCCGTTTTAGAGCGGCGGATTTAGCGGTTGAAGTTTCCTGCCCTCTTACTCACCCATATTTGGGTTTTCGATACCACCAATAACACCATTAGCTTCACCGCGAAAAGCTCTATCGAATGGTAACCAACTTGGCCCCATTCGGAAAAATCGATTTTCGATGACGTCATCGTCCCTCTGCCGCGGCCTTGAGTGGCCTTGTCCTCGGTGCGAAACCGCCAAAAAATCGATTTTTCCAAAATCGGTCGTCATTGATACCATTCGATAGTGCTTTTCATGCTGAACAGAAAAGTACCATTGCGAGTGTTGAATGCTCAAATCTTGGCGAGTAAGAGCGCAAGAAACTCTAACCGCTATCTTTCGACGCTTTAAACTAGCAGCTGTGCCTAAAACAGTTTAGGCAGCTGAGGCGTTCTGAGCACATCATCGTAAGGTACCTTAGGCGCCCTGTTAGCCCACGCATTTTAAGCGCGTTAGCTAGCTGCGTTTTCCCGCAGTGGTTCACCGAAATCGGAAAAAATGCGTCACACAACCCGCATCTGCATCTTCGCATCTCTGTAACATTGCCTCTTCTTAAGCTACGCCACATCTACTTTGGCCTGCTACTAGAACATTTTACTGCCTATAAGACCCACGAGTTGCAGCCGAAACGACTCGAACATGACCGAGTTACTGCGCTATGAACATGCCCGCATGTGCAATTTAGCACAATAACGGTCGATGTTCCCCCTGCTTTTACTCGCCCAGATTACGGTATTCGCTACTCGTAGCAGCACTGTTTAATTCAGCACGAAAAGCTCTATCGAATCTTAACCAATTTGACCCGGTTCGGAAACATCGGTTTTCAATGACATCATTACCCTCTGCCGCGACATAGAGCGGCGCCCTCTTCTTCGCCGCGAATATCAAAAAATCGATTTTTCCAAAACTGGTCGAGATTGACACCGTTCGATAGAGCTCGTCGAGCTGAACAGAACAGTGTCATTGCAAGTGCCGAAAACTCAAAAATGGAAGGAATAAGGGCGGTAGAATCTTTACTGTTGCCGTCCGCCGCTCTAAAGCGGCAGCTGGTACTAAGGCAATTTAATAAGCTAGGGAGTTGTAAGCACGCTTTCGTGAGGAACCATAAGCGTTCTGCTCGCCTGTATATTTGTAAGATGCTAGCTCTCCGCGTCTTTCCTCAGGGGTCGACTGAATTTGGAAAAAATCGTGTCACACAAGCCTTACCTGCATTTTTGCACCACCGTAGCTTTGTCAGTTCTTAGGCTACTTCGCTGAGCTTCGGCGAGCTGCCAGAGCCTTTTACTGGCTACAAAATCTACAAGCTGTAGCCGGAAGGGTTCACACTTGACAGAGTTATCGCGCTTCAAACACGCCCGCGCGTGCAATTTGCGAGCGGTCGGCCCACTCGATTGATAGGTTCGATTCTATATGCATTGTTCGCGGCGCACTCCAGATGCAAGCTGGACAGTACTGGAGCAGCTCCTAAGTAGCTCGGCTAGGGATTTCTGATAAAACTCCTCAAACTCTCACTCTACAAGCTTCCGCGCTCACTCGATTGATAGGTTCGATTCTATATGCATTGTTCGCGGCGCACTCCAGATGCAAGCTGGACAGTACTGGAGCAGCTCCTGAGTGGGGCGGCCAAGGATTTCTGATAAAACTCCCTAAACGCGCACTCTACAAGCTTCCGCGCCCACTCGATTGATAGGTTCGATTCTATATGCATTGTTTACGGCGCACTCCAGATGCAAGCTGGACAGTCCGAGAGCAATGCCTGAGTGGGAAGGTAGGCTAGGAATTTTCGTTAAAACTCCCCATGCGCTCACTGTTCAAGCTGTCGCTTGCTGTACAGGTTGTCGCTCCCACTCGATTGATTCTGCCGGCCTACATGCATTGTTCAGAGCGCGCGCCATGCCGGCAGTTAGTTCCAAACAGTAGGCCATGCTCTTCCGAACGCATGGATAGGCTCCTTCCATCAGCCCATCAGCCTAACGTCACTCTGCGAGTGGTCGCGCCCACTCGATTGATTCTGCCGGCCTACATGCATTGTTCAGAGCGCGCGCCATGCCGGAAGTTAGTTCTAAACAGTAGGCCATGCTCGTCCGAACGCATGGATAAGCTCTTTCATTCAGTCTAACGTCCAGAAGTTGAGGACGCCGCGCACTAACGCGACTTGCCTCAGATGCGGCGCGTGGCGAGCGGAAAACGGCGCTCTCCGGCGCCCTTTTGCGCCGCTTGTGCTTGTTGGACGCAGCGGCATGTCCGGTACTGTAGTTCACTTTCCTTACATGGAAGCGAAACGAGAGCGGATGTGTAGATGAGAGAGATAGGAGTGCATTGCTTCCGTCATAGCTTGTCGACATGCCTGTCATATGCGGTGAGAACGTCTTGTATGTTTGGGATTATGATCCACCTAGTCTGAGAGGTTTCTGGTCGACAGCACCACCAGTTAAAGCGCTGATGTAGGGCATCATTTGAAAGAGCAGGTAATAGAACAGAAGGCTCTCTAGAGAGTGAAATGATTTTGAGGTCAGCTTTGACTTCTGATCTGCTTCTGCCCGCTTTATTAAGCTCACGCACACCTCCCATCTTTCCTCTGCGATGATCTGTTTTTTGAGGTTAAGTAAATTATAATGCTATTGTTTTTGACCAATCCCATATTTACCAAGAAGCTTCCGTTTTATATGTATTGCGACTTCCTCTTGAGTCCTCCATGCATCGTTCTTGGCTTTTTTGCTGTTGAGAAAAATGCTCAGTTCTCGCGGACACTTATTTTTACACGATATTTAAAGGTATTGTGTTTTCAATATGGAATAAGAAAGATTATAGTAACAGACGATAATAAGGACTTGGAATGAACGTCTAAACTTACTGTGCGACGGAAATGATATTGAAGGATTTGTTCTTTCCGTCCAACGTGAACATATGTTCGGTACCACAAACCATGTAGTGCACAGGAAAGTCTTGCACTTTACCATCCCATCGTACTGTTACGCAAGCCTGGAAGCCATTCTTAATCTCCCGGTCAATCTATTCCGCAGCAAGAAGATAAAATCTAGTCGCGCATACCCTCCGGTCTAGAGTTTGAACTTAAATATATCTGCTAGACAATGAACAAGAACCAAGTGCATCCTGGTTTCATGAAAACATTTTATAAATTGAAGGATGCGGTTTCTAGGCCAGGCTAAACATGACCTCGAAGCTACTAAAGTTGGCAAATACCTATCATGTGTCACCATGAGGGTAATATAATTCACTATTAGCTTATGGTTGGCTTAGCCTATCAATGTTGTTGTTCCTGTTTAAATTAGCATACGTTCGTGTGTTCGATTTTTTCGTTCGCTTATAGCTTGCGTTCCCCAATAACACACAAAGGGTCATGGGATCTAATTTTCGGCGCACTGATAGGGGGGATGGGGGGCAGTCCATGGGCTTCGACCGCCTTCAGCGTAGCAGCGTACACAGTGAGTGGAATTTCCCACATTATACGCAGACTGACGCGTACGTACGTATAGTGCAAGTAGCAGCGAGAGGGGCCAAACTCTACGTCACGACCAACCAAACTGATAAAAACTTGTTCTACACATGGGAAATGACGCTTCACCACGTGTTTCTGTTTGAGTACTCATGGGCTGCCCCTGTTCTCTGCATTGCGCCTAATATTCTAATAGAAGGCAGATACCGTTTGCAACAAAATAAACACAAACATTATTATCTTTCCATGGGTTCAATCCCAAAGGAGTGCCACTCCATAATCACTTGTTAGTCACACCTATTTGAGGATAAACACATATAACATAACATATAGACGACATCACATGATGCCCTCCCCAAGAAATAGCGGGTCTCGTCGCAGGAATATTGAAAAAAATTAGTTGTAAAAACATCAAGAGGCTCCAGCGGCTCCGCACGCAATCCTTGCTTTCAAATTCCCGCGTACCTAATTCGTGTGAGTCGACTCATTCAACGTGGGAAGACACGTAGAGGCGGTCCAGCCGGTACGCCTGGGACGTTTTGGGGCGTGGGGCGTTTTGTTTTTTGGGCATGGGGCATTTTGGGTTTTCGTTTCACTTATTGGTTTTATTGCTTGTTTTACTGGTATTCGTTTTATTGCTTGTTTTACTGGTTGCCCTTCCCAGGGACTCTCGGGGCCACGTTATAACTGGACTTGTATTCGGAACGAGCAGTAAGACGTCCAAACCAGGCATAAGGTGCCCCCCCCCCCCACTGGGATGGAACTCTCTCCCGATTAGGAAATTATAAAGAAAGATCTCGCAGGTCAGATCATTTTGTCGCTTTTGAAAAACAGTTCACCTTGATTTTTTCCACTAATGTGTAAAGTGCTCTCCCCTCCACTCTAACCAGAATAGCTCCGAATAACAAATCGTGACGGTGTGGCGTCAAAGTGAGTAGAAGGACCTCGACCGCCTCAATTTTGACGCCTCAACCCATTCTTGTCGCGCGCTGCATGTCAAAAAAATCGTTGAATGTCATGTCATGTCAAAAAGTAGGAGGATTCAAAAACAACAAAAAAATTATATATTTAATATTCAAAGGAGAATCGCCTACCATGGCAGCACGACTGCCCTGCGGAGCGAGACCACGAAGAAGAAAATCTCCATCACTCTTCAGCAAGCCAGCTATATCTTCGAATGGAAGGTGACCGTGGTACCATTCTTCGTTTTCAAGTTCCTAAGTTTCTGAGTTTATCATATTTTATAAAAACTGCTATGTTATTTTAGTTGTACCGCTAGTGTTTTTTCTAATGACTTGTCCATCATTGCCACTTCGTCCTTCCAAAGGCATTTCCCAGCCTCCTTTTCATCCTAAAATAGAAGCACCTTTACAGACAATGAACCATTCATTCAGACGATTCAGAGGCAACGTACTGAGCTTTTTATTTGGAGATCGATAAGGCTGTCGATAGCTTCAGTGGCTATTTTGTCGTCCCAATCAACCTTAACGTAGCCTACTTCTTCTTTTCCCTGCTCCTGAAATATACATATTTTTAAAGGCGCTTTTTTTCTTTTTTTCTAGGATACGCGGCTATGGAGGGCCCTCCATATAAGACAGCTCCATACGACGCTTTGTGTTACACGAGTTAAGAATTCTATGGAGCACCGGTTATTATTCCGGTTATCAACATAGCTGACCACTTCTAATATAATATTATGATTCGCGTGCATTCTTATGAACATGGGAAGCCACTTGGTGCAGGCTAATCTACCCCTGTGAGATTCATTGCGTTCCTTTTTTCCTTTCATCTTCCACACGTGGCATATGTTCTGTGCTATATTGAACAACAACGGAGGAGAACATAAAACCCAAGCATCAGACACACGCTCGCGACAATCACATCATTACAAACAAACGCTTCATCAATAGGGTAGCACAGTACCCGGTTCCATCCCAGCCAGGAGAGAGCAAACGCAGTATGCGAATTGTGTATGCCACTTTATCCAACACCACACTGCAACATCCGTTGAATTTAAATGAAACGCGTCGTGTCATGGAACAGCAGCTGAAGCTATCGGAGAAACATAGGGTAGACGCATATGGATGCAAGTCGCTTCATGCGACCGACTGGTATAAATCCCACATCCCTAATTCGTATTCATATTTCCATCGACTGCTGCATCCGAAGTGCGTCTGTGAAACTGAAGAAAAACGAAAGTAGTGTCGATCAAATATATAATGTCTAGCTTCAAATAAATAACATTAACAAAACTGTGAGCATTTTGAATAACACTAAGAAGGAGAGTTTACGGAGTGGCGGTGAGCTTTTGCGATGCAATTTTTAGAGGATGTAGGGTCCCGTGTGGGGAATCCAAAATCATAGTTACTTTTTTCGGAATGTTCTTCTGTGGCCGAAAAAAAATCGTCTGGAGCGCGAAGTTCATGGCGTGAGCGCGAAGTTCGTGGCGCCTTGCTGCCACGCCAACCGAATGTGGTAGATTGGCGTAGTATTTCAGGGTCACCTCTCGGGTGCACCCAGCGAGTTTGACGGTTCGGTCCCCGGTGCTGCCAATGTTTTTGCACACATCGGATCGTTATTATTATGGCTTTGCGTGATCACAGGAGTCAATTTGTACACAATTAATGCTTTAAGCATTTAAACCTAGCCTTTTTGGGCTTTCATTTGAGTTATCTCTCAGTGGTTCGCATTTGCACTGCACAATATCAGCAACGATACCGTAAATGGACACAAACACACAAACTCAACGAGATAGGTATGAATTTGGTTTGGTACCGGTAAAAATTTAAAAATAACAATAAAATGATTATGTGATACAGCATCACCCGAAATTTGCTACACACAGCAGAAATCGCATCTTGAAAGTAAGTAAATAGCATATAACACCGTACGAACTGGATTCCGTTCGCACGCATTTGTTCGATTGCAGATTATAAGCCAGACCTACCGGCAGTTCTGCGCTCCGGTATTTCGGCCATGTCTGGCATACGCTTGGGTGGCGGCTGGATAAGTTGATGATCACCCGAGGCCCTTCTCTACGCTTACCGATTATGCCTTCAACGAAGAAGAAGTAATGATGCCTTGTCAGGGAGAGGAAGATTGTTCGTTCCTAGTGTTTGTAAGACGTTGCTGGTGTGATAAGCGATTATGTTTTAAATGTTTCATAGTTCTATATGAAAATTGTTGTTATCGTTGTCAGCAGTAAACACAGTTACTTCATGTGAGCAAGAATTTTTTTATGTTAGCAACCCAATAGAATGATACAGTGCAAATACGATCGATTGGGAGGTAACTCAAACAAAAGCCTAAAAAGGCTAGGTTTAGATACTAAAGGAATTAGTCGTGTACAAATTGACTCCTGTGATCCGCAAGCCCATAATAATAACGATCCGATGTGTGCAAAAATCTTGGCGACACCGCACCGGTGATTGAACTAAGAAAACCCACTCGGTGCGCCCGAAAGACGGCACGCTATCCACTGCACCACCCGACCACGCTCGGCGGGGTAATTAATGAAGGACGTGATGAAGTACGCGCTCACGCGTCCACACACTTTTTTCGACTACAGAAGAGCATTCCGAAAGAACTCGCCACATGGAAACCTACATGGAATCCTGCAAAAATTGCATCGCAAAAGCTCACCGCCAGTTTGGAGCCTCTCCTTGTAAGAGCATGGAATCTCCACTCACCCCCCCCCCATCCGAACTTAGTTGCGTCTTCTATCCTACCGTAAAGGCTACATCACAAGGGCCCATATTTCCCCGTCGCCCGTACTTTTTTTACGTACGTTTAAGGAGAAGTCTAGTATCAAAAGGTACAGCAAAAATTGACATGAACCCGCCTACACACTACCAGCACCGGGTCTATGCTGCGCACATGCCCCGAGCCTATAACTGCAGCGGGCGCTATTGCACTCTTATCTCTTTTTTGTCGGTTCCGCTATGCTGGGAAAAAAACTCCAGGATTTAAAACCTCCGCACACTTTTGCGGCAAAGCAGCAGCCCTATCTTTAAGCATAGGACAGTGACGCCGCCGTCGGCAAAACTTTCTGTGTCCAACTTGCCGCTGATCTACCTCCTGGGCGGCAGGCGCGGTGTCGCCAAAGCGGCAACTGCTATAATGATTCAAGTCATTATTGTCGCTGTAGGCGCTTTGCCGCACAAGCACGATTTTGCCATACGGCCACAAAATCTACGCCGGGTGTCGGGTGAGGCGTACTTCGTGCAATCGCAGAACTAGGCTAGGGAAGGGACTTCAGAGAGGTCTCCGGGCATCTCGCTCCCCCCCCCTTCCTCCCCGCGACCGCAGTCTCGGCGCACAAGCCCTGTTTTGTTGCGAGTTTTCTGACTAGCCACACCCCGGCGTCCCTTTCCACAACAGCGGAGGAGAGCACAGAAAAGGCAGGACTCTTCCGTCTGGAGTCTAACCTATCACGCTCGGAACCGCACTCGCGGGGGCGAGTGGCCCCGCAACCCTCCAGAGAAGGGAGTGCGCAGCTTGGGTTCTGCGCTCTTCGAGTGGCAAAGCGCACACGGCTGGAATAATGCGCAAAAAACTTCTGAACATCGCGTTCACGTTAATGCCACTCATATCCCATGGAGTCTCCTGAAATGTAAGCATCACACAACGCAGGAGAACCGAACCCCGACCTCCCTCACATGAAGCGCCCCATCAACCACTTCACCACGATCCGCTTGCCGGGAGGGTCATCGCGGGCTCACATGTGATGGTAAGAGATCGATCGAATGTCAACGCCGACGCGATCTCTTAAGGGCTCCGCACACTTTTGCGGCATTGCCGCAGCCCTATCCTTCAACACGGGGCAAGGACGCAGAGGCCGCCGGCTGCCGTGTGCGGAGCCCTTTAATATACCTGTATACAAAGGCGGATAACTACTCATTACAATGTGAATTCCTCGCATTATCATGGCGCCTTATAACAAAATTCCTCACCTCTTGGGTATCCATCGATACATCTGTCTCCATATCACCAGCGGTCGCGTTCGACTCCTTTGAGGATGGATTTGGTAGTGTGGAAGCGTTTGGTAAGTTGGAAGCATTTGGTAACGTAGAGGAGTTTGGTAATGCAGGAGCGTTTGGTAATGTCGAGGCCTTTGGTAATGCAGAATTGTTTGGTAACGTCGAGGCGTTTTGTAATGTAGAAGCGTTTGGTAACGTCGAGGCGTCTGGTAGCGCAGAAGCGTTTGGTAACATCGAGGCGTTTGGTAGTGCGGAAGCGTTTGACAAAAGGGAATTGCTTGGGTCCGAGATGACTTTCGTTTCCGTGGAAACACCCGCATCCATGCTGATGAGTGGAGCCTCGTTGGGTGGGTTGATGGTATGAAATGCCGTAACCTCACTCTCAGAATCACATCGCAGCTATTATCACTATCGCTGCACTTACAATCAATCTATACCCACTGCACCGTATCCCATTCCCCTCTCTCCCCTCAAAAAGATGAGGTCTGTAAGATCCCAAGCTCGCTCGGTCCAGTTGCGCCGCGTGCGCTGTGCAACTGCACACAACACCCTGAATCTTCGCGCTCTCCTAGCGTAGAGATCGCGTCGCACGTTGACGATCGATCGATCTCTTGTACGCCCGCTGATGGCTCTCCTATTAGGTGGGTCGTGGTGTAGTGGGTAAAGGGTTCACATCATGCGAAAGAGGTCGGAGGTTCGGTTTCTCTGCGTTGCTTCGCGCTTGTACTTATTTGGCACTTGCTGGGCTTTGACGTCTGCACAGCGTTAAGGCTTTTCTGCGCATTTTCCAGCCGTATGCACTTCGCCGATCGAAGCGCGCAGAACCCAGCCGTGGACTCCGCCTGAGCGAGGAATGCAGTTGGAGGGCGATTTTTGGACGGCGCCGTCAAATGCAGTGCGTTGTGTGCACTAACACCGCGCGCGGTGACCGAGCGAGCTTGGTACCGTAGTGACGAAGTTAATGAGTTAGTGATATTAATGCATTCGGTATGCCATTTGTACAATAGCTAAGAACTTGTTAGAACGGGTCCCATGCTGAAGTACGTTTGTGACCTGGTTGGAAGCTCGTAGCTGTATTGCGACTGTACGTTGCTTGCCAAAGGTATTCGTTTCGTTAGGTGAAAATCACACGTGCTAATTTTGTATTTTTCTTCACTTTATTTTGCATTTCTTATTTTCTAAATAAACTATTTATTGTATATTTGAAGGCAATCTGTACAAATTTATTTATTTTCATTTACTTCTACGCGCATATAGGACACACGTCAGAGAATTCCACAAACAAACAAACAACGAAATGAAATTACAAAAGAAACCAACACACATGACACCAAGCAACTCTAACACATCTTAGCTAAAACAAGTACTTCAGCAGAATGCATTTTGCCAAACTTCTGAACGCACTAAACGACTGTGAGGAGGCAAGTACGCCGCACGTAAGCTTATAAAAGGCTGATGATACCCTACACGCGAAAAGAACGAACCCCGAAGGCAAGACCTGCGCCTCGCATGGGATAGCTTATTTGTTTCGCCAGGAATTCCGGATGAAAACACAGAAAGGATTTAGAGCCGCCGCCCTACTCAGGAATTGCTGTACTCTGTTCCGGCGAGACTTTGGAGTGCGCTGTGCACAATGTATATAGGACCCAACCTATCAATCGATTGGGCGCGGCAGCTCGTAGAGTGAGCATTTAGGGAGTTTTATGAGAAATTTTCAGCCGCCCTACTCAGGAATTGCTGTACTCTGTTCCGGCGAGACTTTGGAGTGCGCTGTGCACAATGTATATAGGACCCAACCTATCAATCGAGTGGGCGCGGCAGCTCGCAGATTGCACGCGCGGGCGTTTTCAGAGCGCAGTAACTCTGTAAAATTCGAATCGTTTCGGCTGCAACTCCTGGGTCTTGTAGTCAGTAGAACGGTCTAGTAGTACGCTAAAGTAGAGCGGGGTAGCAAAGAGGCAATGTGACAGGGGTGCGAATAGAAGGTGAGGCTTGTGTGACGTATTTTTTCCGATTTCGGTGGACCACTGCGGGAAGACGCGGCAAGCTAACAGCCTCGAAACGCGTACGCGAACAGGCCGTTTAGGATACTTTACGACCACATGCTCAGAACACCTCAGCTCCTAAACTGCCTTAGCTTCAGCTGCCAGTTTGAAGCGGCAGAAGATAGCAGTTAGAGTTTCTTGCGCCCTTACTCGGCCAGAATTGAGTCTTCGACACTCGCAATGGTACCACTCTGTTCACCATGAAAAGCGCTATCGAATGGTTCCAATTTCGACCGATTTCGGGAACATCGATTTTTTGACGGTTTCCCATGGAGGACGAGGCCGCTCGGGACCACTGCCCGCGGCAGGCGGACGGTGACGTCATCGAAAATCGATATCTTCAAATTGTGCCATGCTTGACACTATTCGATAGAGCTTCTCATGCTGAATTGAACGGTGTTATTAAGAGCAGACATAACTGTAATCTGGGCGAGTAAGAGCGAGGAGAACATCGACCGTTGTTGTGCTAAATTGCATGCGCGGGCGTGTTCGGAACGCGATAACTCTGTCAGCTTCAAATCTTTCTGGCTGAAACGTGTGGATTCCGTAGGCAGTAATATGCTCTAGTAGTGCGCTGAAACACAGCAATGTAGCTTATGATTGGACCAAGTTACAGCTCTGCGGAGATGCAGGTGAGGCTTGTGTGACACGACTTTTTCAGATTTCGGTTGACCGCTGCGGGTACACTAGGCGAGCTAGCGGCATGCAAACTCGCGGACGACTGTAACGACTGGCTGTAACATGCCCAAATCGGCAGAATTTTCAAAAACGGACGTTGGATTCGTAATCAGCGCCCCAAAATAACCCCTAAACGATATATATGAAATGTATATACCAAACGATAGAGCTCGATCTCCTGAGCTCAGATGTATCCTTGGTTTTTCAAATGGATAACTTTTGGGCGAATTATAGCAAAAAGACGCAAAAACCGCAAAAGTGCGGCTTTTTCGGCGTCTATTCAAAAGACGCGTCCGGTACTGTATGTCCCGGATGAAATCCAACATTGTCTTCAAATTGTTGAATGTAAACTTAAAGAGTAGTATCTCTAAATCCTTTCTGTGTTTTCATCCGGAATTCCTGGCGAAACAAATAAGCTATCCCATGCGAGGCGCAGGTCTTGCCTTCGGGGTTCGTCCTTTTCGCGTGTAGGGTGTCATCAGCCTTCAAATGGATAACTTTTGGGCGAGTTATAGCAAAAAGACGCAAAAACCGCAAAAGTGCGGTTTTTCGGCGTCTATTCAAAAGACGCGTCCGGTACTGTATTGTGAGGCTTAGAGCGACATCAAAATTTTTAAGAGTTTGAAATACCTCTTCTAGTGTCATTTTCAGCGAGTTACATTTCCTATTTGTTTACACTCTTCCGCAACGAACCAAGTACACAATGCACCTTCATCCTAATATAATAGCAATGAAGACATTCTCTTCTCTCGTATAATATCAATCTTCAAGAGATGTCGAAGGAGGTCACATGTTGTTCAGTGCAGTTATCTGCTTCTGAATACAGCCCATCCCCTTATAACGTCTCCGGATAATACGCGACTCTCGACATAGCGTAGGTTATTCTGGCCCCGCCAGCTTACCTTTACCTCAATACAAACCAGCTCCGCTTAAGACACGTCGGATACAGTGCTACTCCCGTTATAGCGCGGTTTTAAGAGCAACTCTTCGTTCAAAATGACTCCCGTTGTAACGTGGCCAGGGCCCAGTTCCGCTCCCACACGGAGGACGAGCAAGATTCTGACCGCGTCTGCGATCAAAAGTACCTTCTATTGCCTCGTTCGTAGTCGCGACCGGCATCTGTGTGATAATGAATTGGATGCATATAGACGTTTTCATGCGTGTGCGGCCCACGAAAGCGTTCATAGTCTGCAACATGTCGAGCACAGTGGAAGAATCCCGGTAGTCGTTAGAAGCTTCCGTAAATTGGAGGGTTCCCTCTATAAGAAACGACAGAAGATGTGGACTAAGCCTCAGATTGTTTGAAACAATATCCTGCAGATTTGTTTTAAGCCAAGGGCAGCTGCTACAAAGGCTATGTACAATCACACGATGGTTTGTTTCGATTAGAACTATCGCGCCATGCAGGACCTGTACCTGCACCTTCTGTTTTCCTGGCGGAATTACAGTAAGTTGTTTGATCACACTCAACATCCCGATAAGGTGGGGGAGTGCTGAGAACCCACAACAACGAGGATCTGGCACATGCGGCGCGCGGTATAAAAGCGCTGATAGCGAAATGGGCTAACATTCTGTTTGGAACTTACCAGGGAAAGGCCTCAGGCGTAGGTCTGAGCGGGGGAAATGGATAGTACTTCGAGAATCTCCACCCTTCATGTGGCAGAAAAATATGCTTCGTTTTTTCTGAGTCCTTAAACCAAAAGAGCTACGAGCCCTCGAAGGTGGGGAAGGTGCTAGACCAGATGTTCGCTTCCGTGCTATTCAATATGTTTGCATTTTTCATAACCGCTGCCTCCTTCACCAATTTGTTTCCTACACATCTCCTACACATTTATTTCTTTCTAAATTGTCAATAGGACCAGATTCGTGATCAACATCTCAGATTCGTGATTGACACTCCATGACCTCGACAGCCCTAGTTACCTGTACCTGTCGTAGTCGGCCAAAATTTGAATAACGGATGTCAGATTCGCGATCAGCACCCCAAATACCCCCTTGGGCGAGGTGTGAGGGAGAATTTCTTTTGACCTCTCCTCGACCTCTGGAGTCATGAAAGTACAATAGTACCTTGATGGTGGTTTTAATCAGCGACTTTTTACACATCTCTTACACATATATTTCACTGTAAATTGTCAAATAAGGGTTTTCTATGAGCTGTGCTTCACCCCTGCTCTCACTTTCTGCATTATACAACGTGTTGCGTTTTTCAGCGAATGTTAAACAGTGACCTCACAGCAGGTACGAGTTACAGCATGTACGGATGACTAGGGCTGTCAAGATCATAATCACCGATTTTGCCCAGACTTCTCCTAGGGGGTGGTATTTGGGTGCTGATCACGAACCTGACATTCGCTTTTGAAATTTCGGCTGGTTACGGTAAGTTACAGCAGGTGAGAGTGACTAGGGCTGTCGAGGTCATGGGGCGTTGATCACGAATCTGGCCCTTTGACAATTTAGAGTGAAATAAACGTGTAGGAGATGTGTAGGAAGCAAACTGGTGAAGGAGGCAGCAGTTATGAAAAAATGCAAAAGTAGTACATGGCACGGGAGCCGACCTAGCATCCTTGAAGCAGCCCCGTACCCTGCTGAGCCACCGACTCGCTTGACGCGCAGCCTTTCGTCCCATACAACATCGCGCGCGCGCATGCACGTGGGCACGTGCTGACGGTGCGCTACTGTACCCCGCCTTCGATGGCCCGTAGCTCTTTTGGTTCAAGGACTCAGCAAAAATGAAACATGTTTTTATACTATATGAAGGGTGGACATTCTTGCAGTACCACCCGTTTTCCTCGTTCAGACGTTCGCCTGAGACCCTTCCTTGGTTAGAGAGTGCGGCTCCTTGTCCCGCCAGGCACGTGAGCTTTGATGGCTGCAAAAGGTCATGTAACATCAGGTTACACAGTTTTGTTGTTGATCACTTCTAATACTCTTCTGGTACTCGTTATTCCCCGCACAACTATCATACTTATGCAAATAACAGAGAGTATCTTTAAGGACTGGACTTCATCAATAATCTAGAGATGTTATTCGCCTTCACACTCTCCTCATGGTCACATATTTTATTACTATAGTCATATTTAGCCAGCGTATGCGATTCTAAATAAATCTACGCGTAAAATAGTCGAAAGAAGGTAAGCTCCTTTTAGGACGCGACTTCCGTTATAGTGCGGATCTTCTCCGGACCCTTCATACGCGTTATAAGGGCCTGTTCATACTTCGCGAGAGCAGCGACAAGAGCGCAACGCGCGTGGCGTGCGCGGTGTGCTCAGCGTGCGAAGCGCGCGAAAATATGAACAGGCGACAGCAGCGACTAGAGCGACAAGAGCGGCTGGAGCGACAACGCCGGCGCTCGAGCATGAACACTTTTCGGCGGCGCGCGCTCTGCTTGAATCGATTCGCATGTTTTACACGGGCGACGGGAACGCAGCGCGCGTGGAGTGCGTGGCGTGCGCAGCGACAAGAGCGACAAGAGCGACTGGAGCGACAGCGCCGGCGCTTGAGTATGAACACTTTTCGGCGGCCCGCTTGGTTTTAATCGATATGCATGTTTTGCACGGGCGACAAGTCGCTCTTGTCGCGAAGTATGAACATGCCCTAACGAGAGCGGATTGTACTTTTGTTTCAGTGCCAATGTCGGTGGCGATTATGCTATGACTCCTAATAATGCAGTTGGGAAGTAATATTTCTGTTCGAGATGTCCAATATGGGCAAAAGTAATGCCCTTTATCAGAAACTTCGAACAACGAATATACATGAATTATCACGAGGTATTCAAAGGCATGGAGAGGTAGATAAACAGAACAGGCTAACACGGAAACCATGAAATGTTAAGGCACATACAACTGTTATATCGGAAAAACAGAAGGAAATTAAGGCTTAAGAAAGCGCGTTACAATTAC
This sequence comes from Heligmosomoides polygyrus bakeri, assembly GCA_947359475.1. NCBI lineage: Eukaryota > Metazoa > Nematoda > Chromadorea > Rhabditida > Heligmosomidae > Heligmosomoides > Heligmosomoides polygyrus. The sequence continues at coordinate 13,049,067 of OX375865.1, forward strand.
CTACGACTAGTCTAATACTTGTATAGGAAACTATACGACAACGAGTGAAAAGACTGAAAGTTGATTGTCGACGACTACCACTGCCATTCGGAAAGGGATGAGCTTCCGGGCAGAGGTGTTCTTGTCCAGAAGTTTGCGACGCTATCGTTTCGCGGCCTTATCGAGTATCAGCACTGTTACAATTATCTGAATGTACTGATGTTGATCAGCTGGGCAGACTGGGCATGTCTACTCGACCTTCCAGCCATCGGTTGTAGATGTCCTGATAGTGTCCGGAATGATGCCGATTTAGATGACCCATGAAGTTGCTTGAGCATGGAGATCGCACCACGACGCTGCATAAAACGCACTGGGCATTGCCATCAATTGTTCGCCGAAACAGCTCCCACACCTGAAATAGGACTATGTCTAGCTTTTTTAATACTTAATTGTTCTGAGATTTTTTTAACACGCACGCCCATTCCTCCTGTTTATGACAGGACAAGCAGAAGCAGAATTAGGGCCCTTTTTTGCAATCGTTAGTCGTTTAACACGTTGACGACAATGTCGCGCAATGGTGCGCGACAGCCAGTCTGTCTTAGGCGCCTTTTATACTTCCGCCGCGCCGCGGCGCGTCAATTTGGGGAGCGGCGCGGCCAGTCGCGCCGCGCCCCGATTTTGACGCGCCGCTGCGCGATTGCAGTTAGAAAGGGGAGCGTCAGCGACGCGCGGCCACGAGCATCTGCGCACTACGGCCGTGCTCCGGAAACGGTCCACGAGTCATTGAGGGGCCAAAACAGAAAGGATTTTTTGGCTGATCAGCGCAATGCATCTTGTCAATGTTTGTCGTGGGATTCCTGTGGGGAGCGACGAATCCTCTCTTAAGCCTGGAGTCGAAGTCGTTCTTTCAACCTACGGTTGAAACTGGTGAGTGTGGTATTTAGTCGAATCCCCTGCAATACAAACGGCACTAAACCACTCCTTATTTTGCGACATGTGCGGGTCCAAAAGTAAAACTGCTGGAACGTACCCATCGTCAAGAATCACTCAAAATTCTTTCTCATATGGCCATTCTTGGGTCACTGTGCACTAAGCATATCTTCAGCGTAATATATGAAGCTTCATGAATGTCTACAGATCTCTATTCTCTTCCTACAGAAGGTACGGACTAAGATCATGGTCACCGATTTCGCACAAACTCCCTAATCAACCGAACCTACCGTAATCGCCCGTAACTTCAAAAACGATGTCAGATTCGTGACCAGCACCCTAAACCCTCCCCTCCTTCCCAATAGGAGAAGTTTGGTCGAAGAGATGAAATCTCCCACCCCACGCCGAGTCTGCCGCGGCTGATCGCGCCGCGCAGTGCCCTTCCCCTCAGCGGCGCGATTCGCCGAATACCGTAACCCAAAATTCCGTCAAGTGTGGTGTTTTGCGGCGGCGGAGTATAAAGGCGATGCGGAGCTGCCTCGCGGCACGAAAAATCGATAGCCATACCGACCATCACACCGCGCCGCGCGGCGGCGCAAGTATAAAAGGCGCCTAATGGGACCGTGTCGCACAATGGTGCGCGACAGTATTATTTCGGTCAGAGTGACATCACCTTCGTCCAAACTTTGCCTAGGGAGGTTATTTAAGATGCTGAACACAGCGGCGATGTCCGTTTGGCAAATTACGGCCGGCTACCACCCATATCGATATCTAGTGTTGTCACCACCTTTTCCCAAACTCCTTGAGTGAAGTTATTTAAGGTGCTGATCACGAATTTGATATCCTCTTCTCGAATTTCGCTCGATTACGATAAGTTACGAGTGGCATTGCTGCGTGAGAATATATCAGAGGCAACCTACTATGGCGTCGACCAGCTATCCATTGAACTTCAGAGCTATTTTTGAGACTTCATTCAATAAAGGTAACAAATGGGCATGATTACAAACTACAACTACTTGGATGCTATCAAACGTCACCAAGGAGATCAACTTCACAAGTAAAGTCCAGACGAAAACTATTTTTATTTTTTGATCGGAGTCAGGTACCACAGCAGGAGCCATGTCGTCACATTCCAAGCTATCGGGTGCTTCAAGATCGCTGTCGAGCATCAAGTCGTCAAAACTTTCGTTTAGTTTGTCGACATTGTCATACAGAATGCTCATGATGACGATTTCTGATGGCACTTCTAGAATTTTTTAGTCTAAGTTTCGCTTCAAAGACAATTATTTTTCAATTAGACCACCAAAATTGAGAAAGGGGGAGCTCATTGCGGAGAAGAAAAGATTTAGGTAATATTGCAAAAACAAAACCAAAATTTCGAAAATGGATATCAGATTCGTAGTGTGCAGTCTAAAAATTCAACTTGTGCTAAGCTAAGGTGACGAAATATCGTGTCGCACGCACGCAATACGCGCGGTTCCGCGGGCCCGACGCGCGAACATTGCGCCCTCGTCAACGTGTTAGGCCTGAGTTATACTCCCGCGGAGCATCCGCGGGAGTATAACTCAGGCCTATCCGGACTCCATTTGTAAAACCAATTATAGACAAACATAAATCCGTTTTCAAAAGTTAGGTCGATTTTTGTAGGGCACGGTGAGCAGGGGTGAATGTGAATAGGAAAAAATCATCCACTGGTGTTGTTGCTGATCGGACACCCGAATTTAAAACAGTTAGACCTTTGGTGTACTCCTGCAATAATCTCGGTCGCCGGAGTATATTAAAAGCTGAGACAAAATTAATTCATATTCAAAAAGGACAAAAAAGTTTTCAAGCGCCGCTACAAATAAGACGATAAGCAATCACTTTTGCGAGAAATCCACGATCGCCCCGAAAATAGCAGCTTCTAAACTACGACTGTTGGAAAGGTTGTCACATTCGCGATCAGTATCGCCAACCACACTCTAAACAGACGAAACATCAGACGTAGGCTACTTTTTCGAGAATTTGTTTAAGCAGATGAGTAGGAAAACCGCAAGAGTGTCATTAGGTCTTGGATCCGTATTTGAATGCGCATGCACAACACACTTTCGTTATTTGAGACGTGACGAGTAAATGCAATTTTAATTCCGACTTGACTTTAATGATGACTTTTGGGGGTGACGAATAACGGACGAATAGAAGTTACAATACCGGCTGTATTTTTTGTTTTTTTTTTTATGCGGAAAAGCGCTTCTTCCGCCTTTTTTTGATAGCGCTCTTCACACTGCATGCTTTAAAAAATAAATGCGATATTTGGGATCACCAACGAATGATGCATCCGATGAAGAGAAAAACGCCCAACAAATCTTCAAAATGCTGATTCGATGAGCTGTATTCAAAATGTGAACTTTGGGTGTAATTATCGCCCGAGAGGGGTGGGTCGGCCTTACCGACCAGAATATTGATCATGGGATCATTGCTCTAGAAATTACTTGGCGTTATTCGATTTATCGGATAGGTAATTCAATGCTGATCTCAAATGTCGGATTTATTTCTTAAAGCACGCAATTTGAAGAGCGTTGTCAAAATGAGGCGAAGGAGGCGTTTTTTGTGCCTTTCCCGAACAAAGACCAAAAGATACCACCGGTTCTGTACAGACCCTAAGAGATACACTTTCTTTGTAGTTTGAAACTTTCTTTAGTAGTTTATGCTTTTTGATTCAGAGTGAGCAACACAGGTTTGAATCCATTCCCCAGTTCGAGGCAGACAATTAATGGAAAAAATACAGATGTGTGATTTCTTGGATATGCTCCTTTTTTGTGGTTGTTCAGGACCCTGATTCTATAAGAGCAAACTTCCTTCCATTGCGAAGAAGTGCGTTTCGGTTTGAGATATTTAGGATAACTCTTTTAGTGTAATGGATCGGAAGCTGGACTGTTATCCCTAGTTTATAGTCGCGGCGCGACACCATAATTCTACTAGATATCGATTAGGCGGCGCGAAAAATCGATATCTATGGCGATCGTGGTGTCGCGCCGCGTGGCGGTGCAAGTGTAATCTGGGGCTTCACCTGTATCACCTGTCGTCCCGTTGATCATCGACTTGCTCGAGCGGGAGCCAGCAGCGTCTTCATTCCTTCTTGTTGCGTGCCAGAGTTCTCCAATGGATCCTCCTCGCTTGAGGGACACGAAGAGCGTCAAATCGGTCGTTCAGGGCTTTAACGGAGAAGTCCGACCAATGCGTTGGTGGGCGTCCTGGTGTTCTCTTGACATCCCGCGGAATCCAGTCGGTGATGGCTCTCGTCCAGCGGGTGTCTGCGAATCGCATTACGTGGCCGGCAAACACTAATTTTCGACGACTTGGCCCACGCGACAGCTCTCTGATCTTCGAACGTCGGCGAAGCTCGGAATTCCGGAGGCCTTCCCTCACTTGCGTGAGTCGTGTCACTCCGAGCATCGTCCTCTCGAGTCCACGCTGCGCGGCGCTGATCGCGTCTTCATCCTGCTATCGTATAGCCCAGGTCACCGAGGCGTATGTTAGGGCAGGAAGAACAGTGGAGTCGAATAGGTGGGCACGGAGTCGGATGTTCTTCGTCTTCTTTGCGACTTCTTCGACGCTCTTGAAAGCTCCCCAAGCCGCTCGTTTCCTCCTGCTCAGCTCCGGCGCTAGGTCGTTGGCCAGATTGAGTTCGCGACGCAGAAACACGTAGCTGGAGCATTCGGAGATGTTCGTTCCGCTGGGGCATCAGAAACTTGTCCGTTCCTCATGAACATTGTCTTCCTAAGGTTTAGCTAATCTAGGGCTTAGGGGAGGAAAATATCTATCTTCTTAAAATCCTGTTTTCGGCTTAAATTTGCGTTCCCAGAAGCTCGTAGAAAGTGGTGTACCTCTAGCGATATCAGTATTCTTTTACCTCGCTTCTTATCCTCTGCGTTTCTTGCATACAGTTCGTGCTAAATTGTGAGTTTTTTGCTTTAGGAGCACTTCCGATGCGGGAATAAATAAACGAAATTAATTAATATGGTAAGCTTTCATAACACCATCCGCACGGCGGCTGACGTGTAAATCCCGGCAGACGGAATTCACACCATGAAACAGCAACGTAATGAGCGAGCTCACTGGATGTTTCGTGCGGCGATTTCGCTTTGCACCACGTCGATCCGGATTCCACGGCACGGTGGAAAGGTTCCTCTGAGACGACTGCATACCTTGATAGTGGTCATAGCTGGTGACTACTCTAAAACGCAACAAATAGATGAGCGAATTATAGAATATGAAGACGGTGACGAGCATCACCTTACTCGAAGAAAACTCATTAGAGGAGAAGAACGTGCTTCAGTGGCTGCATCTGTTGTGGGTAGGCGCTCCACGTCGAGGGAGGATGCTGAGTGGTGTCGTAGCTGCTGACAATGGCAGGCTGGTCGTACTTCTGCGTGCTGAAGTCGATCGTATCAGCAGCTGTTGTAGTCGTGACGGAGCCCATGTTCTGATGGTGCCGCTCCAGATGCTTGCTCATATTTGTGGCGCAGGCTGATTTGACGAGCTGAAAAAGAGGACATGAATGGAGTAGTGTGAGATGACTCTGTCACAGTAAGCATCCGTGAGTGAGACTGAGCACGCTACCACGTCACCTTAGCTACTTCTTTTAGGAGACAAAACTGAAAGTTAACGAAAGCAAATCAAGACGTGTGTCATAAGACGGAAGATTATCTCAGGAGAAGGAAGTGGTAGCGCAAAGGAAACTGTGAGGGTTGCTCTTTATACCCAAAAGTGAGGTCAAAGATTAGGCAGGTTGAAGCCTGGGCTGCCTGTGAGTTAATGATCACGTTAAGGATAAGGATAAAAGACGCCGTTACTTAATCGACTTTGGGCTTCGCCACGCATTGTACATCTACGGGATGTCGTGGAGGCGATTTCATTGCTTATTTGGTCATACAATCACTTAAGGTGGCCAGCCGATGAACAAGTCAGCGCTTTATTCTTCGCAAATAAGTCGGATACCGATTCATCGACCCAGGAGGGACGGAAGGCTTGATTGGCCTGCACCAGAAACCTGAACCAGTGACCTGGTATCGTGGTTAGGTTTGGTTCCAGAAAGTTGTAGTGAATCACGCTAGCTGCTGACCACCACACTGTTACCATAGTCTTTTCCGGTGGGATTTCGGTTTCGGGAAGTGTCCTGAGACTCGTCGACATCAACCTCATGTCCTGATCGTTTTCGGTTACAGAACCCACTTCTCATCACAACTGACGATTCTATCATTTCCGAGGCGTTTCAAACCATCTGCAACACCAGTTCTAGCGACTCCTAGACCTTCCGCAGTCTCTAGGACTGGTTTTTATGGAGTAGCTTCTACGAAGGCCCTCAAATCGTCGTCCTGAATGGTGTATGTCTGCCGCCTCAGTGTCCATCTTCAAGACTGAAATCTCCAAAACGAAATTCCTCGAACCACCGTTGCACGGTCCTTTCTCCAACATTATTCGGCCCCACATATGGTTGATTTGTCAGGCAGTTTCGGCCGCCGATTGGCCCAATTTGGAAATGAAATAAAATATCACTCAGATTTGCTCTTTCGGCATACTTCAATAAGTCCTCGAAGAAGCACAACTATTAAGCGTATCCGAATAGCCTATTATTGCGTCAGGTAGGGCGAAGGACACCGTAGTAGATATCGTATAAAAATGTGATGAAAATTGAAGATTGGTTCAGTAATAAACGAACCGCTAGAGCTTCCCGGTCAACCTTAGACCTTGTCCTGGGTATGTACTATGCACCTAAGAGCAGCTCTATTTTGTACTTCTGTCTGTCTAATGTGAAAAATCAAATTAAAACTGCCGAGAATGGCTGAACCTACTCTGGCACACATGTTGCACTGCACGCTCTTGTCGTCGACCCGACGGAAGAACGTCCAGACAGGATTTTTGGTCGGTCGACCGCGTTTCGTGCCACGTTTGCGAGATCCTTGAGTGATGACACCGGTCAGGTCGTCGATCTGAACACGCTACGATGTAATTAACCGTAAGCATCATCAATAGGAACTCGCGAATAGGATAAGAGATAAAGGACGGCGTTACTCATTCCTCTTTGGGCTGCGCCACGCATTCTACTTGTACGGGAACTCCTGGAGATGATTTTGAATGCGTATTTGGCCATGCAGTGACTGCGCGGTGGCCAGGCGATGAAAACGGTATTCTTCGGTTTATTCTTCGCAGACAAGTCTGGTACCAATTCACTGACCCCGGAAGGATGGAAGGTTTGGTTGCCCTGTGGCGCATTTAAAAAGGTATAAATAACGGCGCCTTTTATCCTTATCTTTACAAAGTTAATTTCTCATTTACAATTAACGCTACGTGTTTACATCTACGTCTACTATACTTCAGGGCGTATATTTCTGTTTTCAGTAGCGTACCATTTGCTTTGATATAAGGAAAGGGGAAATATCGGCTTTTATCAACCCAAGGGTTCCGATAGATATTGGGAAGGGCCGCGCATGCTACTTCTATAGCTTAAGGTCTAACACGGCCACCCAGTCGTCGAGGTTGATTCACCTGAATGTGCCTTCCATCAGGAAACCAAACAAATTGCCAGATTTCTAAGCTCCAAACATTTTGCAGGCCCGGGCATTCAAAGGCCATTTAAGGCGTCACTTTCCCCTTATCAGCCTGCACTGAAGCACTACAGTTTTTTGCCTTTTTGATCTACCAAGATTCCCGCAGGAAATTTGAAAACCACTACGGTGATTGTCAGACAGCCCCTATAACACTCAATAGGTCGTTTTCGGAAGCTCAACGGAAATTTCACTGAGCCCCCCCCCCCCTCCCCCGTAAGGCGTGTTCGCTCTGCTCAGTGGCCAGTCGACGATCATGCCTGAATCTCAAATTAATATTTCATCCCTTTCAGGCAAGAGTGTGGCCAATTCACTCCATTCGGAAGAAAAGAAGATTCAAATGGTGTGGGCGGCACCGTACCAAGAACTTCTAGGAATATGACAGTCGCCATCTCCTTCAAATGTGCCACTACTCGCACATATCCGTTATTCTTCTTTTTATATTCATTATGACATCATATTAGACGTTCCGAACTTGTCACACATTACACCTACTTCTAACAGCTAGCGCAATAGTGGCAGTAGCTGCTCAGCGGGAATTGTCTACACTATCGCCAGCTTCATTTTAATCGGTCATTCGTGAGTTGATCAGATGGAGTGGAACGTGTACGACGGTTTACTCTACATTGCGCTCCGTCCCTGACCTTCAAGACGGCGAGGAGCGAAAGGCAAAGGTAGTCAATGTCTTTCGACTACAATCAACTTCTAGCTGACTTTGAGGACGCATCTTCGCTGCTCCCTGGTCTAAGAATCCGCGTATTTTGCCTGTACAATGACCTTCGGTGGCCAGCCGATGGATAAGTCAGCGTTTTGTCCCTCTCAGACAAGTCTAGCCCCATTACACGACCCCGACGGGATGGATGGCTTCTTTGGCATGGCGGAAAACCGCTAGTTCGGGCTGAAACCTACTAGCATTGTAAAGGGAGTTTAAAGGACGTAAAATGAGCGCTAGGTCTTTACTAAAGTCCCATACTGTTATGATGCAGATTGAAATCGAATCGCGTCCGTTTCAACAGGATTAGGATTTCGAATCTATCCCAATGGAAGGAGGGAGGAACACTTCACTTGCGATTAGTCTTTTGGATAACAACGATAAAATTGAAACTTAGCTGTTAAACTGGAAGGGAGAAGAGAGACAGACCTCACATTGAGCTAGCCTTCCAGGGGACACTCCTATGGGATTGCCTACCGGGGATAGGCCACCATGTTGTTTGTGCTTGCTTACCTTTTATAGTGCTGCCCCCGCCCCTCCGACTAGGAGAGATTTGGATACTCTACATAAGAAAGAAGGTGTGTCACCTTCTTAGCCCCAAACAGCAGTGAAGGCTGAAAAATCGGCGTCATAGACAGTTGCTTCGGCAGCAGCTACCAACAACTGTTTCACACTGAATGAAGCGCGTGCTGACGCACAAAGTATCTACCGTAGTCTTGTTCTCCATGCTCGTCTGAATCGCTTCTTGTTGTGAAATTAACGACGGTCCCGCCGATGCCGCCGCGGCAGCGTAGTAAAACATCGATGGCTGTAGAGCGATCGAGTGGTCGTATTGATCACCTCCCTGAAAATTAACATTCATTAACAACACCTCAACCCTTTAGTACATTCTTGATGTACTAAAGGGTTGAGGTGATTATACTGTTTACTTTTTCACGTCAAATTGGACACTCGGGCAGATGAGCTAAAAACAGTCTTATAGGTTCTGAAGTTTTTCGTTTTCCTTGATCAAAACCTATTTTAATAGTCTTGAAGAGTCTCTAACTTTTTCAGATCAAACTGTTTTGGTTTGAAAGACGCTCAATGAAAGAAGTTCAATGCAATAATAGAGTGAAAATAGAAGTAATTCTGAGAGTTTTTGACAGAGGGAAGCATTCTGTTCAGGGTTCCTCTTGTTCATTATTTGTCGTTGTCAGCGTTCGACTCGTTCAGAAGCGTCAATTTGGTATATAAGTGTCTAATTTGACATTAAAATGGTATGTAATCCATACAAGAGGTCGAAGAAATCCTCACAAACCTGGCCGAGCAGGCCTATTTGAGGTGACGCTCACGATCATACTTCGTTTTTGAGATCTTGGTCGATTACGGTACGTTACGGTACGATAGGGTGACTAAGCATGCCCGAGTCCTTGACATTGATTTAGCCTAAGCTTTGCTAAGGGGCAGTGTAGAGAACTAGTTAACGGCATTGATTTCCCCTCCTGTGTGGTTGGATATACGTATTTTCCAAGCCCCTATGTTCAAATAGGGCTATGTAGCGCAGTTGGAGGAGGTGCCGACTGTTGCGTGCACCCGATACCAGATTTCTGGTTCGGATCCTCCGCCCAGGCCAACAAATCCTGCTATCCCTCCGGGGTCGGTGAATTGGTACCAGACCTATCTGTGAAGGACAAAGCGCTGACTTAGTCATCGACTGCCAACAGAAAGTCATTGTATGGCCAAACACGCATTCAAATCGCCTCCGCGATATCCCGTAGAAGTAGAACGCGTTGCGCATCCCAAAAGGGGTTACGTAACGCCGTCCTTTATCCCTTATCCTAAACCTTTGAATTAATTTGGCTGTATAATTGTTTAGACTTTCCACTTCTTTTCCCCTCTGGCGTTCCCTATCTAGTGCTAATTGGAAGCGAGATTTACCTATTCTTTCTCATTATCCTCTCCCCTGCTTTTGTTCCAAGGCTTCAACTAGGACTCCATGATGCGATCAGAAATTCAGAATAGGCGTCGCTGTGGCTCTGGATTATCCATAGGAAGACCATCCTTGAAGTTGCCTCTCCCCGACTAGAACATGTCCGTTTTCCCCGAACAACTGCTTCAGTACTGAAGGAACCAAATCGTCTACCGTGTTCCCAGTTTCCGAACAGATTCTCTCCTCCTCCGTAGGATTTACAGTGCCGCAGTTTCCTATGGAAACAAAATACAACCCTAACTGCTGAGCAGTTCATCTCTCGTAGAGGCAGTCGCTTGTGATAGAGTGTCGCCCAGTTCATAGGCCAACCTTCAGAGCTCAGCGGTAGTCTTTTTGTGGCATTTCAGTTTCGAATCAAGTGTTCCGAGCGATCGATAAGCCTAGTTAATCAATTCGCAAACGACATTTGGACCGAAACTGTTCGGCAAAAGAGTTTCGGGCGGGCGCTTCTCCGCCGTTGCAGATTCGGCAGGTCTAGTCTGGTTCGCCCACCGGAGCGCACCGTTGTTAGGAATTTCCTTAGGGTTGACCAGAGCATTGATTCAGCTCGGCCTTACTCAGTATGCGCCACGGATTCGACCTCTAAGTCAAACCTCCAGTGGTTGATTTGATCAACGTCGTCGAACAACTGTACGGACCGGTGGCAGGGCTGAAGCTGCTGGAAGACAGACTTTCGTATGAACTTATTTTATAGCATTTTCACGTCGAATTAGACACTCTTCTAAGCTAGTCTAAGACCTTTGAAACCAAAGCGAACTCTTCCACTCGAAATGAGCTATTTCTATATTGAACCAGAGGCCCTCCAATAATGTTCGAACACTTCTTTGTTCGAGGAAAGCTTTAGTATAACTTTCTTCGAATGTTTTGATTTAATTCCCAGTAAGAGAACACATAGTTTGAAATTTTATAAAAGTTTTATTTTCGAGAAAAGACTATGATTCAAAACGTGTTTTGAAGAGCAACAAGGTGGCCATTTTGTTTTGCCAAAACAGAGATTGCGCCACGCCCTCCTACGAAACTTCGCAATTTTTATTTGCTTGATAGCAAAATTTTTGTTACATGCAGTTTCACACCTGTAAACGGTATAACACAAACAACTGTAGAAAACACACATATTCTAATTTTCTTGTTGCATGTAAGCAGCATTTACACTATCAATCAAATAAACATTGCGACTTGCTTATTGAGTGCATGGCGCGATCCGGTTTTTAATGCACCACATGATTGCTGCTTTGTTGCGCTTTACAATAAAATTTAACTTATTATTTTTTCGCAAAATTCTTTTCTTTTATAAAAATTTATTATCTTTTCTCAAAAAAACTTCTTTTATAAAATTATTACATTTGTTGGGACAGCTGAACTATTGAAATATTCAAAGAAAGCTTCACCAACTTTTTCTTGGGCAACAAATTATTCTAATCATCTTACTGAGTTTAGCATAATCTGCCTGAAAGTCGTTTCGATTTGGAAGAGTTCGCTTCGATTTCAAAAGTCTTAGGCTAGTTTAGGAGAGAGTCCAATTTGATGTGTAAAGTGTCCAATTTGGTTTAAAAGTGTCCAATTTATTCTAAAAAGTGCCCAATTCGACCCTTGTATCAGCTCCCCCCCCCCCCCCAGTATGCAGGCTGATACAAAGGATCGAACGTGAGCTAGCACAACGGATCGATCCTAATCGGAGGGGATCCCCAATCTCTTGCAGAAGTCTCTAGTAGAATCTCTAGCTGTCCCGCGATACGAATGCTTTCCATTAAATTCAGGGTGCATGGGATGACGTCTGCATCCGATACAAGTCTTAGCTTTTTGTTTTTTTTGTCCTTCCCTGGCAAGCATGATACCAGTTCGCCGACCCCAAAGGGACGGACAGCTTCGTTGGTCTAGGCGAGAAGCTCTAACTAACCATAAGATCCTGGAAAGCGCACGAGACAATTGCGCCACTACGCGCCTCGTCTTCAATTCAAATACCGAAAATGTAAAGAAAAAGTTAAAGGATAAAGGATAAAGGACGGCGTTACTCAATCCTTTTAGGATGCGCCAGGCATTCTACTTTTACGGATGTCGTGGAGGCGAGTTGAATGCGTATTTGGCCATACAATGACTTGCGGTGGCCAGCCGATGAACAAGTCAGCGCTTTATCGTTCCCAGACACGTCCGGTACCAATTCAACGACCCCGGAGGGATGGGAGGCTTGGTTGGCCTGGGCGGGAAATCCGAACCAGGAACCTGGTATCGGCGCCTCCTCCGACTGCGCTCCACGCGCCCAAGAAAAAATTAATAAATAGTAAAGATCAAAGCGAGTCAAACATTTGGAATTACACCATCTATCCTGTTCCTGCCTGATTTTGCGAAAGCAATTGGAACACATTTGAACAGTACAGTGATTGGTGGAGCCAAAAGGTGAGCACCATGGTCATCCTTTATCTTTAAACTTCGTATCAGCTGGCGGACCCTTGTGGCTTAATTGGAAGGGCACAAACCTAACTCAAAATTGAATAAAAATTCTTCAGGCGTGTGAAATCGTTTTCTGCTGCCAGAAGCGCAGTGCGAACCAAAAAAATCTGTAGCACAATGAAGAGTTTGAGTTCCCAAGTCCATTCTGGACATTAGGGCTGCTCAAGGTGAACTCAACCAGCTACTCAAAGCCTACTATTAAAAGCGGAGTTTATTGGAACGACATCGGAATGGGAGGGTATGGTGTAATGCAGATTACCTTTAGAGGACAATATCGACTCACCTAAGATAGCATCGTATGCATACACTAGGCAAAGACTTCAACTTTCAAGCACAATTCATAAGAAAGGTGAAGGACGGCATTTGTTAGTTCCTTTGCGGGCTGCGCTATGCATTCTACTTCTTCGGAATATTTACGTGGCCGTTCGAATTTGTATTAGAGCTACACAACGGCTTGCACTAGTCCTTCAATAGGCAAGTCAATGTATTAAAGGATAAAACATAAAGAACGACGTTACTTCACTCCCTCTGGGATGCGCCACGCATCGTACTTCTACTCCGGGAAGTCGTAAAGTCGATTTAAATGCGTATTTTGCCATACAATGGCTTTCGCGGTGGCCAGCTGATGAAGAAGTCAGTGTGTTCTTCTTCCCGGCGAGTTTGATACCATTTCACCGATCTCCGGAGGGATGGAAGCCTTGGTTAGCCCAATCGGGAAGCCCGATCCCGGAACCTGAAATCGACATGCACGCGACAAGCGGCACGTCCTCCGACTGCGCTACCTCGCGATCGTGCAGGCTCTGTACGCCTACTAATTGCTATTACAGCATCTCGCAAAAGTAGAATGCGTGGCGTATCCGACAGAGTATTGCATATCACCGATCGTCATCTTGTGGACGTTCAATAGCAAAATCTTACGAAATTTCGGTAAAGTAAGTAAAAACCACTGAACCGAATCAATCATCTCTAAACATGTTCCTAGTCAAGGGGAAGCAATAAAATTATAAAGGATAAAAATAAAGGACAGCGTTACTCAATCCATTTAGAGATGCGCCACGCATTCTACTTCTACGGGATGTCATGAAGGCAATTGGAATGCACGTTGGGCCATAGAATGATTTGCGATGGCCAGCTGATGAACAAGTCAGCGCTTTGTCCTTCCCAGACAGGTTTGCGCATCCTCACGGCCCCCGCAGTTGTGGCAGGGTTGGTTGGCCTGGGGAAAAGCCGAACCAAGAACCTGGAAAAGGATGCACGCGACAGTCGCCATCTTCTCCGACTGCGCTACACTACTCCCCATTTTATTATCCGTCCCAAACATGCTTTGTGTGAACTCATCGACCCTTGAGAAATGAAGCTTTGGTTGGCCTATACGCGAAATCCTAACCAGAAACGTAGAGTCAGGTGCAGGGGGCTGCTGGCACCTCCTCCGACTGCACTGTCAGCTCCACCAATACTCATAGTGGACTAAAGAGCCAAAGAATACAGTGCAGAAATTGATACAGCTCATTGCATATACCAAGGACAAAATGCTACTCTTAGTCAGAAGACCACGACTACAATGACTTGCGGTGGCCAGCTGATGAAAAATTCAACGAATTTGTTCTTTCCATACAATTCCGGTACCAATTCTGTGACACTGGAGGAACGGAAGACTTGGTTGCCCTAGGCGGGAAATCTTAACCAAGAACCTGGTATCGCACGAACAGCCGGCACCTCCTCCCCTCCTGCACTCAGAATGGCAATACAAAGCGAAAAAATTAAGAAAATGCAAGGGCTTACCGCCAAATGTGCGCTGCCCTGAAGCGAATGGATCGACGTCGGCACGATCGGGTAGAGGTGTCCATGTTGCGGTTGCTGGAAGCCGCATGGCGTCGGCAGGACGGTGACGCTCGGCTCGAAGTAGTCCTTGTCGTCGTACGCATAGGACGTTGACAGGTAAGCGGTGTCCATAGCCGATGCCGATCGAGAGAGCGTGAAGCCGTCGTCTGACCGTTGCAGTGGACACCCCACGCGAACTCCGCACACGAAGGTGTACGACGGGTTTAGGAGGGGCAGATGCTGCTGCTGTTCGCTCTCTCTGTCTATGCGTCTGCCTTTTTTGTGGCTGATGCGTTGGGTGACGTTCCGTCCGTTTACTCACTATACGTATAGGAAACGATCCGGTGTGTCAAGTCCGACGAGGCGCCGCGATCATGATCGGAGCGCCGTCGGGCGTCCGTCGGCTCCGAATAGTGCGTGCGTCGCCGCTTTGCTGCAGCCGGCCGGCCGGCGACTCGTCTGGATGAAGCTGCTTGAAGATAGGACACCTCCGGCGTGTCGAGGTGGATCGACGGTTTTTGATCGACGACGAGCTGAAACCTTGGAAGACGTTAGGTAACGGAGGGAAAGTTCGACGTTAGACAGTAACACGGCATAAAAACACGTTCATATGTATTGAGGTGGTATAAAAGTTTTGAAAAAGGAACAATCAGAGCACGAATATTCGCCAAGCACTGTAGCATGTGGGCAAAGGAAGATTTGTCTTATTTTTTTCAATTAAGTCCTTCTATTTAGGCTCGACCAAATTCGCGATCACGTTTTCGACCACAGAAAAGCGTTCCGAAATAACTAATTGTGGTTTTTAGACTCCCACACGGGACCCTACATCCTGAAAAAATTTCATCGCAAAAGCTTCCCGCAAGTTTCGAGACTCCCATGTGAGTGAGGTAGGGCATTTTAGCAGAGCGATGCTGGTTTCTGCTTAGGATCAGTAACAATATCGCTCACCAACCCCTCTCCTCTAAGTAAATGAGCACAGAATTTATCAATTCTAAAGAAAATACCATGTAATAAAATTTTTAGCGGTGACTATTAACCATTCTTCTCAGTGCGCTACAGATTTCTAAGTTTTCAAGAGTAAAATGAAGGTACTGCAAGGGGAAATTAAAAGTGGATTTCTACTGCTTTAGAACGGAGGGATTCATAGCGCATTTTAGTATTTCAACTTTATTCTTGTTTGCGAGTTCTTTTGTTTGTTCCTCTCTTTAGTTATCTTTTCTGGAAGGTTGTTTTCTTTTTATTGTTTTCCGCTTTTTTCGGCACTGGATTTGTTTTTTGATTTACTTTTTGTGCGCTCAAGATTATGCGCACTTTTGAGTAGAATAAATAAACAAATTACTTAATTAATTAATCAATGATATATTGAGCATTTTGTTGCATGACCTTTCGGTATCTTGAAAAATTCCACGCCCGAAGTTTTATTAGCGAAGAACTGTAATGCAACTCATTTTTAAGAGCTTGATCGGAGTCAAAAGTTTTAGGATTCAAATGGTTTTGAAGGGAGCAAGCAAATGGTAATGTGATGGTACGGGAAAGTCAGGACTCCAGAGTGGATGTGACTTCAGCTCCAAACAGAGCTCTGTTAATTCTTGAAGGGCTGTCAAAGAGGTGTGGGTTCTGGCATTGTTTTGATGGAACATCACATCTTTACGACTGGCCAGTTCATGGCGTTTTTTCTTGGTTTCTTCTGTCAATTCCGAAAGCTGATGGCAGTAGACTTTCAAGTCAACAGTTTATCTTGGAAGTATCTCAAATTAGATATACCTTCGCAAATGTAAGTGCGTTTTGTCAGGTGGATTTCCCTTAATTTGTGAGGAACCCAAACATGATGATGATTTATTTCGGAGATAAAAACACATGAGAAATCGTAGATTAATAGATAGCTAAAGGAATTCTCACAAGTGACACGTTGTTTGTTTACGTAGCAAAGCTGTTGTAAGAGCAAGTAAACGGTTGATATACATATATACCATTTTCACGTCGAATTACACTTTTTTCAAATCAAATTGGACACTCTTCTAAGCTGGCCTATGAACTTAGAGATAAGATTGAACACCGTCCAAATCGAAACGAGCATCTCACAAGTTACACTACAGACTTTCCAGATGGTTAGAATAAATTTTTGTTCAAGGAAAATTTAGAAAACTTTTCTTGCATTTTTTTACTTTAGCTGCCCGAATGAGTGTAATAACTTTATAAAATTTTTATTTTTCAAGTAAATGAACAAATTAAATTTTGTTTTGAACAACAACAAAGCAGCAATCATATAGTTGGCTGAAAGTTCATATTGCGCCATGCACACGAAAAGCGCGTCGCGAATTTTATTCGAATGATAGTGTAAATGCTGCTTACACAAAGCATCAAAGTGAGGATATGCGAGTTTGCAAGTTTTTACAGTTGTCTATGTTGCATAAATTGTAACTGTGAAACTCCATAAAAACCAAAATATTGCCATCATTCGAATAAAAATCGTAACGTCTTGGACGAGGGCATGGCGCAAGCTCTTTTTGGTTTTAAAAATTGCTGCTCTTTTGTTCTTTGGAACAAGTTATAAACCTTAATTTTTGCACAGAAAAGGAAATTTTATAAAATTTTAAACGAAGGTTCACTTATTGGGTAAGTGAATTAAAAGTTCAAAGAAATCATACTTCAAACAAAAATTATTCTAACCCCTTTTGTAGAACATTTAATTCAATGTAGAAGAAATTCACTTAATTTTGAAGAGTTTGATTTGATTTCAAAAGTCATACGCTAACTTAGAAGAGTGTCCAATTTGACGTGAAAAGTGTCCAATTTGATTTGAAAAGTGTCGATTTCGGTTTGAAAAGTGTCCAGTTCGACGTGAATATGGTGTTTATTTATTTATCGCACGAAAAATGTCGTGTGGACAGCCAACCACTGTAAAGAGACAAATCAAAGGAACGAAAAAAACTTTTATTAAACGCAAACTAAACGATAGGAGAAACAACTACTAAACGAACCTTAAAAAAGAAGAAATTAGAATAAGGTCAGCGGCCGATTCGACGGATGCATTTCAGGCTGCAGTGGTATTATGGCCTGAGATGTAATTTATGGAATTTAAAGAAAATTCGATGTGTCTTTGACTTTTTTGTTGCTGCACGCTAGTCGGTTTCGACTGACGCCTTTATTTACTCGTCATCAGCAAAAATTGTGCTCCCAGTATATGGTCCATCTCGCATATTAACATTTCTAAAGCGAAAGCCTCGCCATAAACTTCACATGCTTTCTTCAGGGTTTGCACCGCATTTGTGCCCCTTTCGGAAGTAAAACATCAAAAAGTGCCGATAATGCTCTCATTGGTTCTCAATTTTCAACTTTACTTTAAAATAACGTTTTTTGTACCTATGACAGGTAGAAGATAGACAAAAGTCTATATTTTACAGCAGTGTATAGTGTATAATGGAAGCCACGCAATCACTACCACCTAAAAAAATACAGTTCACGTCGTCTATGCGTAAAATAGCATTAATTATCGAACAGCCCAACAACTGCGTGAGAACATCCTGCTCCTCCTCGGAATCTTCGTATCTCGTTCCTTACCGCTTTAAAAGCTTCAATTCTTCACTGGAGCTTGTAGCACTCTGGCACGCGACAGGGACGAATGGAAACACTGCTGTCGCCCGCTCGAGTAACACGATGATCAACGAGACCACAGGTGATACGATAGTAGGAAATATGTAGATCCAATTCCTTTATTGTCTTTTTATATTTCAATATTCAAAACGATCAGAAAACTACAGGGTGTCTCAAAAAATGTATCCACTGTTTACTAGGTGATAACTTCGCTTACAGCAAAAGTACTAAAGAACTTAACTGCCTTTATGAAAGCTTAAGAAATTAGAAATTTTCTGACATACAAGCTTATGGATTGCGCCACGCTCTCATCTGAATTCTGCCATTTTACACTCGATTGATTGTTTTTCGCAAGCGTACTTTTCATAATTTCTCCACAAAGTAGCCGTATCGATTGATTTGTGATTCTGCACAAATCAGTCGACAAGACCACTCCAAAAGAAGCACAGCACAGGTTAATGTGGCTAAGTAGTAACAAGATTGTTACAAGCGTTTAGCCCATACATGATCTATCGGGCCTGAAATGCAAGGTTTCAGGCGGGGCATGGCGCGATCTTGACTATTTGCACGTCGCAGACATCTTGTTACTCTTTGCTTTTATACCATTTTCAGTTGAAATTCAACGTTTTCCAATTTGAATTCAACGTTTTTCAAAACAAATTCAACGCTTTTCAGAACAAATTCAACGTTGTTCAAAACAAATGCGACGTTTCCAGAACAAATTCAATGTTGTTCAAAACAATTTCAACGCTTTTCGAATCAATTTCAACGTTCTTCTGGTATCTTCCCGTACAACAAGGTTGAAAGTGTTTTTGAAAAACGTTGAATTTGTTTTGGAAAACATTGAATTTGTTCTGAAAAGCATTGTTTGTTCTGGAAAATGCTGAATTTGATTTGAAAAATGTTGAATTTCAACTGAAAATTGTATGTATGAATCTCGAACATCTTCAAAAGCTTCAGCAATGCAACAACATTTCGAACAATACCTGCTTTTTTAATTATAGGTATTGGGCGCGTGTGTGCGCAGTCGAAGAAAGCGCCGGTTCTAGCGTGCCCTCTGAATCAATTGTTCATGTTCGAGTCCCGCCCAGGCCAAACTAGCCTTCTGTTCCTCCAAAATCGGTGATCTGATAGCCGGTCTGTCTGGGTAGGATCGAAACATCGACCTGTTCATCGGTAGGCCTAATAGGCATTCAAATTTTCCTCACGATACCTTGTAGAAGTAGAATTCCTTAATGGGATTGGCTAAGGCCTTTCTTTATAGTCTATCTTTCAATAGTAGTATTATTAGGATGTAACGAATTAAATGGCACTGGCTCGCGCCATTCTTGGCGCGTCTTTACGCGTTTGATCAAGAACAAACCGAAACACGTGGCATATCATTTAGAAGCGCAAACTTTGCTCTACCGGTGAGTACCAAATTTTCTTTGTGAAAGTGGGAAAACTTTAGAGTTTTATTGACTTTTTTGCAGTGGGAAAACTTTAGAGTTTTATTGACTTTTTTGCAGATGGACAAAAGGGTAGTTCGAGGCATTTACTTGTATGAATTCAAGCTGGGCACTACAGCTAAGGAGGCGGACGAGAGGATCAACTCCGCATACGGTCAAGGATGTTCCACAATTCGGACGGCGTATCGTTGGTATCAGAAGTTCCGGAATGGAGATGAGAGCTTGGAAGATCATGAAGATCGTGGGAGGCATAGTGATGTTGATGAGGACAAGCTGAGAGATGTGGTAGAGGAGGATCCACACAAAGGTACCAGGGAGATAGCGAAGGTTCTTGGCGTCAGTAACAACACAGCTGCCCGGCATCTGAAGGAAATTGGAAAGACCAAAAAGCTGGAAAGATGGGTGCCTCACGAGCTGTCTGAGGAGCAAAGAAATCGACGATATGAGATCTCGTCCGCACTGCTTCTACGGAACGAAACGGACCCATTCCTTGATCGCATCGTAACCTGTGACGAGAAATGGATAATGTACGACAACAGGCGACGATCGGCACAGTGGGTGGACGGCGATGAGAGCCCCAAGGTTTTTGCAAAGCCGGAATTGCACCAAAAGAAAGTAATGGTGACAGTATGGTGGTGTGGGAATTATTCACCACAGCTTCCTCCCTCCCGGTGAATCCATCACGGCAGAGAAGTACTGCATTGAAATTGAAGAAATGATGAAAAAGTTGAAGGATATCCGGCCGGCCTTGGTAAACCGAAGGCGAGTTCTCCTTCTGCACGACAATGCTCGCCCCCATGTAGCACGAATGACGTTGCAGAAATTGAATGAGCTGAGCATTGAAACTCTACCACATCCTCCGTTTTCTCCCGACCTCTCCCCAACAGACTACCATTTCTTCAAGCATCTTGGCGACTTCTTGGTAGGGAAAATATTCAAATACCAACAGGATGCCGAAAGTGCCTTCGAAGATTTCGTCAATTCCAGAACTTCTGATTTTTATGCTACTGGGATAAAAAAGCTTGTGTCACGTTGGCAAAGATGTGTAGAATGGGAAAGTTTTATTTCGATTAATAAACCTGCCTACAAGCCGAGATATTAACTGTTTAAATTTACAGTGGTTCAGTGCCATTTATTTCGTTACAACCTAATAGAAAAGTGCTCAGTATAAATCTGTTATCCAGAATAACACGACGCCCGATTCTGTCTTTGCCTCCACTTTGGCGACATCCAAAGAAGGCAAGATTATAGGACAAAACATATAGGTAGACGTCCCTAAAGGTAGGCAATCCTTTTTCGAGATGCGCCAGGTATTCTATCACTAAGGGATATGGGGCCGTGGCCAGCCGACAAAGAATCTTTTTTTCTCTCCAGGACAAGTCTTGTACCAAGTCTTCAACCACGCAGGAAGTCTATGCTGGCCTTAGCTGAAATCTGAACCAGAAACTCTAAATCGGGATGCACGCGACAGCCGGCGCCTCTCTGACTACGCTACGATACATCCAAAAAGGCAGAATATCTCACCTAATCTCTCGCTCGAGATACCGAACAGAATTCAGGGATAAACTGATCTCACCCGGATGGTTTCTTTTTTACCTACGCGTTCACCCACATTCTTTACAATGTTTTATTTATTTATTTATTTATTTATTTATTTATTTATTTATTTATTGCACATGTTCCTGCGCTATACAAGAAAGGAACCTAATCAAAGAAGAACGTAGCATTTAACGGGCTTAAGTGTTTCTTGATTTAGCCTTTCCCTCTGATGCGAAACATTTTTAACACATTTGTTTAGGCCTGTAGCGGCTGGCAGAGAGCCCGGAAAGCAGAATGTACGGGTTCGGGTCCCGCTTGGGGTAAGAGTTTTGATCACAACAAAACATTCTGAAACCACATTCTCTACCTTTCCAAGCAACACTTCAAGGAAGTCGATACGCTGGAGTCGGAAAAACGCTGGCGATATCAACATGGCGGAGCTATGCTGCACGGAAATATGTTATTTGTACTCAGGGACACCTAGAATGTCTTGAAATTAAATAGAATGATTTGAACTGAACACAGTAAGTTGCGTTTTCTTGCCTACTCTTCTCGAAATTCTTGGGTCATCTGAAGGATGTAGCCAGTCAAGATCCAGCAGACGTACACAAAGTAGCTCTAATCTACAAATCTAGAGTTTGAAACGAATTTATTTTATTTCAATTTTGTGAGAATCTCAAACAATTTTCGCTCTATCAGACAATCCAGTTAACAATATGGATTTCTATGCATATCGTGGAACATTGCTCTTGAGGTTGCAGGCCTGTAGTAGAGTGAGAAGCATACCGTAGCCTTCAGAAAACTCAAATCCTCTGCAGAGAGCAAGTTTCGCTGCCGTAAAACAATCGCGGCGACAAGTGGCGTTTTAGTGCACAAAGAATTTGCGGTGTCAGTCAAAGATCGTAAGCGGCCAGGGAATCTGGACATGATGGCTGAGCGAATACCTTGAACGAAGAACGGCTATGGAACACGGCCGCCAGCCAACGAGAATGATGAGGAAACGAGGAGCACTGGTAGAAGAGCCTAGCCGTGTGGCGTAGAGCGCACCGCACCACCGTCACTATGCCACACAGATAGGACTAACCTTGTAAGATGTTTCCAATGCCGTTCGCGGGACGCCTGTTACAATCGCTAGACGTTTCGAGACGCGCCGAACACCTACCATACACCCCGTCGGCGAACACACACACACACCGAGACGTCCTTCAGATGCTGCTCTACCCCGGTTCGCTTGGAATAACCTTCAGAAGGGTTGCATAGAATAATTACTTACTTCACTCTGAAAAACAAGAAAAAGGGAACAGGTAAACGTCGTTCCTCTATACGGTGTGCTGCGCCACAGTTATTTACAAAGATTATTCAAATATTAGGTTGTCGGATTATAAATGTCGCCTACATTCGACTTGTCATTTCTCTGCCATTATTATTTTTTGGAGCATGTAACTTTACGTGTTTAACAAGCGTTTCTGGGGGCAGCTTTCGCCGAAATTTCGTTCCGATTACTGACCTTTCAAAGAATTTTTTTAGATTAACGATGATCGAGCAAAAGCACCGAGTGCGGGCCATCCGAATTCAAGCAAGGAAGAACTGCTGCAGAATCCCATCGCATCTTGTCTGAAGTATTTGGTAAAGAAGTTCCATCATTACGGCAAGCCTGCTCAACTTGATGGTCTCAAGTTTCCGGGACGGTGATGAAGGCCTTGAAGACGAAGAACATCAACGGCGTCCTGAAGTTGTGGATAGCCAGGAATCAAAGGAAGCTCTCGAGTCGGATCCAACACAAACTACGCGTGAGCTTGCATAGAGGTTCGGTCCAAGAAGAGCGGTTTCTATGACCCCGTTGTGACGTTGGACGAGAAGTGGATCCACTACGACAAGACCACACGAAAGCGGCAATGGTTGAGCTGCGGTGAGGTTCCGGAGGCAACGACGAAGCCTGACATTCACGGAAAAAGGTCATGCTTTAAGTTTGGGTGAACAGCAGAGGTCTAGCGTATTTTGAGGTGCTGGATCCAGGCCAAACTGTTACGGCAGACCTCTACAAAGAACAAAACCGCCGCGCGGACCAAGCACTGCGTCAACAAGGAGGGAACACTCCGTGGCACGCTCGACTGCACGCCGCAAATATCGCGCTGCAAAAAATTGAGCAGTTGGGCTGGAGTTGGTCTGGAAACATCTGCCTCACCGTCTTTAGCACAGACCTTCAGACTACCATCTTCTCCGGTCGATGCAGCCCGGTGAGGCGGAGAACAAATTCAAGAACCGTGACGAAGTCGAAATTTCGGTGTCCTACTTCTTCGAGTCGCAGCCACACGTTGGCGATATGTTATCGATAATAATGGAGATTACCTATTGTATTAAGTTAGGACTATTCTTTTCTTTCAGCGAAAGTTCTTTATGGGCAAAAACGACATTTATAATCCGACAACCTAATACCTAAGTTATACGTTTAGTTACCCAAGTTTGAGGTCTTTTAAGATTCGCCTCAGTTATCGTTGGATCAGACAAATTTTAGAAACTTTTCCTCCTCGAGACCTGTGTCATCGGAGGCATTGCCTATTATGTGTACCCGATCCCAAGATGATTGTTCGGATTTTCTACCAGGTCAAGCAGACCGTCCATCCATCCCGGGGTCTCTGAATTAGTATTGGATCTGTCTGGGAAGGGTAAATCACGGATGTGTTTATTGGGCGGATACTGCAAAATATTAAGGGCAAATATGCGTTCAAGTTACCTTTACGACATGCTGTAGAAGTAGATTAGAATACGTTCTTCCTGCAACCGAATTTAATAACGGCGTCCTTTATCTTTTATTTATTTATTTATTTATGGGGGGATTACAAGGCGTTCCAAAATAACGAGATGAAGGCTTTGGGTTTTCTCGCGTGAGCGTATCAACTTGCAGCATGACCGTAGCAGCGCCATTTTCTCTGCGTACCTTCTGGTACCAGTTACAATCTTTGAAGTCCGATTATGAACGGGTTACGGCTTTTCTTAAGGTGTCAAGCCACCACGCTGCGATTTTGGAGCTTTGCCGTCAAGGAAAGCCCAGTTGCAATATCGTCCTGTTCAGTGTCGCTCGTTCAGCTCAGCAATTAAACGATTCAAGGAGCTTGGTCATAAAGGTGATTCTTCAGGACGGAGAAGAAAACGTACTGTTAATACGTCGCGGATCCACGAAATCATTAAAAAGCGAGTAGTCTCAAAGTCGAGGGTCTCCATGAGAAAAATCGCCCGTAACATCGGTGTCAGTCTCACGTCAATGCATTGAATATCCAGAAAGGAGCACGCTCTCATGCCCTGCAAGTTTCATAAACTCCAGTTCCTGGCGGACAAGAGTAAGCGTGAACGGTTTCGACAGCGCCGCCAGCTCAAGCTGTGGGCCGCAGGACACGGGAGAGAGAGCAGCCTTCTACAATGCGCAGAGGACTTTCCAACAGGACTCCAACAGGCCCCTGCGTATAGGGGCGAAAGCACGCAGGCGTGGTGCAAGGCCAATTTTCCGGACTTCGTCACGTCTGCGGAATGGCCACCGCACTCCCCGGATCTGAATCCGGTAGACTATAGCGTGTGGTTCGTTTTTGGAGGCTAGGATTTTTGTCAAGCGCCACCACATCCTAGACCCTGAAGGAACTTCCGCGTCGGGAGCGGAACCGACTCCCCTTGGATGACCTGCGGCCCAAAACTACATATACCAAGCGCTTGGAGCTCAGTGTTCGCCCCAAGTAGACCACTTCAAATTCACCCGAACATGGCGTTGCATAGTGTCTGTATTGTTATTATTTATGCGCCTTTCTATGGAGTTGTTAGCTGAACCAACTTTCTGAATGAAAGCAATTTTCAAACATAGAACAAATGCCACCAGAAGCTTCTTCTTGAATATGAAGCCGAATTACCTCTAATCCCTACTATTGTAAGTTTTGTAGTGACTCTTGAAGACCGCTGTGTGTCTGTGCCCTTCAGGTTCCGTCGCGCACGGGATCATGCGCATAGTCGACACTACGCGAGTGACTATGAGCGTACTAGTCAAAGTCTTCGGCTCCCTTTGCCTGAGATGGCGATGTCCTGCTCTGTCTTCGCATAGGACGGCTGTATTTCTTTCTTAGTACAGTTCCCTTTCGTTATATCGCGTTTGAAGGGACAGGAGAAAATCCGCGTTATAACGGGAGTCACGTCCTAACCGGAGCTGACTTTTTTGGACTCTTTCACGCGTAGATTTATTTAGAATCGCACACAATGGCTATAGTAATGAAATATGTAGCCATGAGAAGAGTGACAAACAACGATAAGGATAAAGGATAAAGGACGGCGTTATTCAATCCTCTTTGGGATGCGCCACGCATTCTGCTTCTGCAGGATGTCGTGGAGGCCAGTTGAATGCGCATTTGGCCATACTTGCGGTGGCCAGTCGATAAACAAGTCAGCGCTTTATCCTTCCCAGACAAGTCTGGCATCAATTCACCGATCCCGGAGGGATGGAAGGCTTGGTTGGCCTGGGCGGGAAATCCGAACCAAGAACCTGGTATCGGGCGCGGCCGACAGCCGGCGCCTCTTCCGACTGCGCTCCACGCGCTGATGAAGGCAAATTGCATCTTTAAATTATTGATGAAGTCCTGTCCTCAGGGATACTCTCTGCTAAACGCATAGGTATGACAGATGTGCGAGTATCAGAGGAAATTTAGAAGTTTATCAACAGCCAAACTGTGTAACCTGATGTTACAATAACTTTTGCCACCAACAAAACTCCCGCACCAGGCGGGACATGAACCCGCACTCTCTAGCTTCCAGGCAAGATGTTAACCCATTACGCCATCGGCGCTGGTAAATCGCGCGTCGCATCTGCTATATCTTCGTTACAGTTACAGCGGCCTCTCAGCACTCTTCTACGATATCGTGATATTGCACGTGATCAAGCAACGCTGTTGCTGTAATCCTGCCCGGAAAGCAGAGGGTGCAGGCACAAGTCCTGCATGGTGCGAGAGTTCTGATCGCAACTAAACATCACGTTGCAGCGTATGACCACCATACCAGATATTGTTTTGAACAATCTGAGATTTTAATCCACACCTTCTGTCGTTTCTGATAGAGGAATCTCCCAACTAGCGACTACCGGGAATCTTATACTGTGCTCGACATATTGCTGACTATGTCCACTTTTGAGCGCGTGGAGCGCAGTCGGAGGAGGCGCCGGCTGTCGCCTGCACCCGATACCAGGTTCCTGGTTCGGATTTCCCGCCCAGGCCAACCAAGCCTTCCATCCCTCCGGGGTCGGTCGATTGGTACCAGACACGTCTGGGAAGGATAAAGCGCTGACTTGTTCATCGGCTGGCCACCGCAAGTATGGCCAAATACGCATTCAACTCGCCTCCACGACATCCCGTAGAAGTAGAATGCGTGGCGCATCCCAAAAAGGATTGAATAACGCCGTCCTTTATTCTTTATTTATCCTTTATGTCCACTTTTGTGGGCCGCGCATGCATGAAAGACGTCTATATGCATCTAATTCATTGTCGCACAGGTGCTGGTCGCGACAACGAACAAAGCAATAGGAGGGTAGACCTGATCGCAGACGCGGGCAACATCTTAGTTTCCTTCAATTTCCGTGTGGGACCGGAAATGAGCCCGGGTCGCGTTATAACGGGAGTGATTTTGAACGCAGAGTTCCTCCCAAAACCGCGCTATAACGAGGGTAGCGTTATTTCCGACGTGTCTTAAGCGGAGTTGATTTGTACAGGCGTAAAGGCAAGCTGGCCGGGACCAGAGGAAGTCTACGTTAACGAGAAAGGACTATATATATGTACGTACGTATGTATGCATTTATGTATGTATGTATGTTCGTATGTATATGTATGTATGTATGTATGTATGTATGTATGTATGTATGTATGTATGTATGAATGTATGTATGCCTGTATGCATGTATATGTGTATGAAGACATCTACCATCATCAGCAACGCCATTCAGATGCAGATCCACCTTCGCCATGGAGGACTACGGATCGCAGCAGTGTACCGTCGCAGGACGAGTCCGCAATGGTGCCGGAAAAAGGTATTCGTCGGCCAATGGGGAAGGACCATCACCTCGTAAGAGAAGGTCTCACGCCACACCAGTTGTTGCAAGTCCTCATCGTAATGATTTAGAGGAAGCGAGTTTAGTATTACTAGGCAATGTATTCTTCAGCAGTGATGTGCACAGTTTTGTACAGGGTGCGTAAAAAGTATTGACGCAGTAAATGGCGGCTGTGGAAATAGTATTGCGCAGTAAGTTTTAAAATTTCATTAGAGAAATATGGAAAATGATCTTGCAAACACGATAGAATAGCTCGTAATTGACATTAGCTCCTTTACTGCGAATACAGGAGCGAAAACGACGGAAAAATTCATTAGCACGCGCCGCAAGCACTCGCTTGGATTTCGTCCCGTGCTTTGAATAGTGTAGCCTTCTGCGACTGGTCACTTCTGTTGAAAGTAGCCCAGACCTCATTCTCCAAAGTCGCCTAAAAAGAGTAATCCGGCGGATTCACGTTTGAGCTGTGCTCGTCTGAGAAGCTGTCCACACCTGCGCGCGCTATCTGTTTGCCGTTATCGGACAGAGACTGATAATTTTCGATTTGAACGTTATCGTGCTTGAACATCTTGTAATCATCATCTGTTATGACAGAGCCGTGGCTGACGTTTGGGTTGCTGACCTCTTTTCTCACCAACCGTTTCGAACAGCGCCTAATTCTCTAGTTAAGGAAATATTCAGCTCTTTGGGTAACAGTCAAAAAAGGGCCACCGTAACGATGACGATCATGTTTTTTTCAGTTTTTTCGTGAGTGTTTTTTGGGCACAATACAGACAACAAAAATAACACACAAAAACCTAGAGGGGTAGAAAGAGAAAGCTGGAGCTGAAACAAAAAGTAGGTGCGTCAATACTTCTTACGCACCCTGTAGTACATCTAGACAATATAAGCCGTATTATAAAATCGGTTGAGTACATAATCCTTTGGCCAACATATCCTATTGGATAACATATACTATGAGCGTAAAAGAGATTCGCAGTGCGGTGCGGGGTGTACCGTAGTGGTATAGACGTGTCAGGGAGCTAATATACACCCCGTGCTAAATTATAGGTTCACCCCACGATTTGCAAATTAGTACCTGAAGAACCCACTACCGAGGCTCAATAACGTTACTATTGTACTCCTCACAATCGAATACCTTTACAGGAAAATTCTAAGCAGCATATCTTGTCACCGCTGGATACCACGAACCTTTATTGAAGAAGCACCGAATAGAGGCCGGTGCATAATATAGGTTCGCTTGAGGAAGTTTCCCACGCTTATCATTTTCCCGCGTAAAACTCAGTATAAATAGGTCACTAATGTAAC
Source organism: Heligmosomoides polygyrus bakeri (assembly GCA_947359475.1). NCBI lineage: Eukaryota > Metazoa > Nematoda > Chromadorea > Rhabditida > Heligmosomidae > Heligmosomoides > Heligmosomoides polygyrus. The sequence continues at coordinate 13,077,469 of OX375865.1, forward strand.
GAAAAACATCACTGCTATCAATCGATACAATGGTTGAGGACCCGAAGGTTCCTACGTGTGAGCAAGCTCGAGTCGATGCTCTTCATGCGGCCATCCTTTCAAACTGGATGATCGCAGCTCAACTACGGATGTCGTTGAACTGCATCAGTCGCTATCTGAAGGACGAGGAAGCCTAAAAGCAAAAATCGAAAGCCGTCCAAAGAAGCTGTCTGCAAGAGATGAGAACCGTTTGCTCCGGACGTCTTCCAACAGCACCTAATCCGCGGAGGACTCCCGACATCATCTGGACCTCCCTGTATCGAAATGGACAGTATTACGAAGCTTGAATGGCAGTACGCACATTGTTCATCAAGTTTTGAAGCGTGCACCTTGTTTGACGGACTTCCACAAGGCTGCCAAGCTCAATTTTATTCGTGCACACGTGAGCACGAATTGGAAGAAGCTGAGATGAGACTGCACCTAGTTCGACATGTAAGCCAGAAATGCGTTTCCAACTTTCAGGTGGTATTCTCCGACGAAAAGGAAATCTTTATGGGCTCGATGGATACAGACACTAGAGATTTGAGGGAGGAGGAGCGAGTATTCTGCAGGCATAACTTTGGCGGTGGAAGTCTCATAATTTGGGCTGCGTTCTCTGGATACGGACTTCTTGTCTTGGAGTTCGTAGCAAAAGCAGTGAAGACTACCAGAAATTGCTACGAAATCACCTACTGCCTTATTTCAGAAGCTTTTTAGACACAACCTTATTTTTCAGCAAGGCAGTGTATCCATGCACGTTACACAGTCATCTACAGCTTGGCTTAGCTCTTTTATAGTTGCCTAGTTGTTCTTCAGATCTCAACCCGATAGAGAACTTGTGGAGCATTTTTGTACACAAAATGTACAAAGATCGAATCACTTACACTTCGGTGTCTGATCTGAAGAACGCCACACTTAATGCATGGACCAATGCAGAGCAAACTGTTACTGATAACATTAATAGTAATATGCCAAGAAATGTCACAGCGAAGCGAAACGTCGCACAATGGGTGTTGGGCTCGGCCCATCGTTAACTGATGCCGGTCGGTTCCTGTGCAGGGCATTGCGCCATTTTTCTTCGGCAAAGGCGTACATAGCATAACGTAACAATGTTAACGCTCACTCTTAGCGCCGCTTGAGTGTTACTAGTGGCTACCACTAAGACCAGCAGCAGAGTCTTGCGGGTGCCGCGGGCCCGCCATGACAACGGCGGGTGGTGCAGCCCCGCGACGCAATACTGCGTACTTTTGCCGGGAGGAACGAAGAAATGGAGAAAGAAACGAAGAAATGCATTTTCAGGGTAAGACTAGAAGGAAGGGGGGAGGGTTTTAAGTAGCAAGCTGAGTGCTGTTGTTGCCCCTAACATTTGTACGTCAACGGCTTATGATTATGATTCGTTAGTATACATTGCATCCGATCGAAAATTTCGGATAACGCAAATTCCTCGAACCACGGATTTCTGGTTGAATTTGACAACGGAAATTCCGTGGGCCCGGCCTTTTGAATTTTTCAGAAACGAGCAATTTCGCGGGCCATGAGTTTTTGGAGATTCGGAACGGGGTTTCCAAAAATGATTGATTCGGATCCAATGTATCCTGCTCAGAATTGACGATATTTGCACTATGACGCTGAGCCTTGGCCTTCTTTCCGTCCATCTTTCACGCTCCTTTTAGATTCTATATCTAACTTTTATGTTCGCGACGTGTTAGGACCCCATTAGCGCAGTCGGAGGAGGTGCCGGCTGTCATTGATCTAGGCAAATGGTTTGTGTTAAACGTTACTTCGTGTATTTATTTATTTATTCAATACGCTACATAAGGTAGATATCAGAGAAAACTTAAATTAAATAATTAATTAAATTATTTTTAATTAATTAAATTTGCACATGCCACGTAGTCGATTGGAGAAGGCGCTAACTCTCGTGTGCAGCTCAAACCAGACCTATTAGTTCGGATCCCGCCGAGGCTAGCCAAGCCTTTCACCCTACAGGGACCGGTAAATAGGCGCCGGATTTGTCTGGGAATGATAGAGCACTGATTGCTCCATCGACTGACCCAGCGTGTCTTGCATGAGCCAGATACGAATTCAAGTTGACACTTCATTGTATCCCATTTAATGAAGCTTCCAACGGTCGGGAACAAAAGAAAACTCCCCTCTCTCCATGCTTCCTATCTGGTCACGCCCTCCAGCGGGTCTCACCCGCAGCTCCTGGCGCTGTGGGTGAGAGCCGCCGTGAACCGCGGTAGCCCTCGAGGACCCTTGCGTGCGGCGGCTCCGCGACAACTCGTCCGCGCCGCGGCTTCCACCACAGTGGCAGCGCGGGTCCCACTGACTAAGATCCCAGAACCGAGCAGGACGAGCCGCGGGGCGGCGTGTGTAGGCCGTAGTCACACGTCACACACGATAATTGACGACACCCTCTAAAAATGCGCCGGCGTGCACCACTGTGAACCGGGAGGATAACGACGCTAAAGTTACCTTTTCTCTCTCTCTTTTTCATTGGAACTTAGTGTTATCCGATAGGTTTCGTCGATTTTCTTATCATTGCTGTTTGTCTTTGCGCCGTGCAGCAAAAATACGCTGCCCTTCCATATCTGTGTGTCTGTCCTTTCAAAAACTCGCAAGCAGTTCCTAAACTGGATTTCATAGGAGGTTTTCTAGATCACCTAATTTCTCCTTCTAGTTTACCCTAGAAACGCGTCGGCATGGTTTCTAACTGGAGATTGATTTTGATGGAAACTCTGGCGTAAATAAGCTCGGGGGGGGGGTCATTCAGTGGATATTCGCCTTGGTAATAAGAAGTATGACTTAGTATGTCCATCTATGTCAGAAATGGCCTAGCTCGGCTCACTATAGGGCTATAATACAAAAGCTGTTTAAAATTTTTTATTTCGTACAACAAAAAACTTTATATTCGGCTTTACTACATGGTGAACCCCCTCCCCCCCCCCCCCCGGAGCCTATTTGAGCCGAAACTCTTTGTAACTAACTTTGCATCCACTTAAGGAACCCAAGTTATCCCTTGAGAATAGATATGCCCGTTGACCTCTACAAGTCTTTTGTTGTCTTGACGATTTTACGCAATATGCAGCTGGCTATCTTTTACGTTAAATATTCACTTTTAAGCACTGCACATCGCTCCAATCACAATCGCACAAATGGTTCCGAAATCGGTCTAGCACATGGATTTCTATGGAGATCCCGTTCTTGCAGTAGAAGCTACCACTCTTTAGCAACTATTGCTCAGCTTCGGTCAAATTTTGAGCGAAATGGTCGGAGAAATATGAAGAGGAAAGCTAACTAGCAAAATTTTCATTATGGTTGTGCTCGAATAGTCGAATAGTTCGAATAGTCATTCGAATGATTTTATGAAATGTGAAATTATGAATTTAAATATTCGAATTCGAATGTTTAAAAAATTTAGTTTCACGATTGTATTCGAATTCGAACTCTGAAAATTGCGTTTCGCGAATATATTCGAATTCGATTTTCTTTTCTGTTTTATTCGAAATTTATGAGCGTTCGAAACGATTCGAATATTCGAAAAAATTTTTAAAGCGCAACCAGGTTGCTGAGAATGTTTTCTGAACAGTTCACGAACTAGCTCCCAACATATTTCCCATTCCAATGGTCGTTCTCGTAGTTCACCGTTGCAGTTCAATTGATTCGTCATTGCCGTCCATTTTGTTATTTGTTCTCCAGTAATGCTGCTCCTCATTGATCGTAGGCCGTCTATCTGCGTTCATATATGAGCAGACTGTTTTGAAACATATACTTTTTCAGAAAGGAAAACACTTCGATTTGCCTTCGTCTATAGGTGATGGCTGAGGACAATGAGTGAGTTTTTTCGTATTTATTTTGCAGTATTATTTTCAATGCTTTATAATTCTCATGTTTTCAGTTGTTGAAAATGTTATGCTCAAAGAATCTGTCATGACTGACATAATGTTAACCAGCTAGCGTTATAGCTGCAATTATTCCTCCTTTTAGCAACTTAACACATGTGTGTTCCCTTTTTGAGGAATATGCTAACCAATCATTTGGTTTAAACGGCTTAGCCTTTCAATGCAGTAGACACTAGTGAAAACGCATTGCTGCTGTTTGCCGGGAGAAGTTGTCATTACTAGCGACCCCGTTTCAAGATTGATGAACAGGAGAAGGGATGTTTGAAAAGGATGAAATACTCGCGACAGAACGCCGAAGGTAGCGATGAGCAGTCCACCAAGAACTATACAAGTTCTCCTACAATACCCATATCGTCATTGTGGGACCACGTCGCCCGTTTTAGTCCGATCAATACACAGTCGTGTTGAGTATGCTGTCATCATTCCCCCGAAACGCTTTTTGTGCTTTTCGGCTCCCTTCTCTTCACAATTTCATCACAAATCTGTTAGGTTACTCTTAAAATTTCGCCCGACCTAGGTTTCTTTCTAGACTGCTATTTTTCGTACGGCTGCCTCGACTCTCAGTTGGCATCGATTTGGCGGCATCAATTGCCGCAAAATCGATGCAAACTTTCTGTGCTTGGTCATTTGCCTCTGCACCAGAAGTTGCCGCCGAGTACGCAAGGGCCGTTAGTTTTTTTTCCTTTTCAGGAATTGTGGAAGAGGCGAGGAGTGTCCTGAATGCAGAAAGATCTATCGTGATCATATTTACCGTCATCTTATTACGCGTCACAATTACACTGACGATATGATTGAAAAATTGAAAGAAGAAAAAAGGAATCAGAGGATACAAGCGTCCTATTTCTACTCATGCGAAACTTGCTCGAAACCGTTTCCATCGATCAGAGCGTTGAGAGGTCACGAGAGGAGTATGCATGATGATTATCTTCGACCTGGTACGATTGTATGCCCCAGTTGGCAACTTTCAAAGTAAGTCTATCTCTTTGGGAGGTGGATGCCTAAACTAATCAGGATGCCGAGACCGATTGGAGTACCAATTCCATTCAGGACCACGTCAGTCTTGTTGCTCATGCGCAGGCTCAACACTCGAAATCTGACGATGAATTCGTCGTGGAGCGAGCTTTTTTCAAAAGCAAGGATGAATACGAAGTGCTATTCTATAAATCAGATATAGTACATAGCCCACTTCGTATTCAATTGTAGACTTGGAAAAATTTGATGGATGACACCGATGGCACAACTCGGGCAGTCTCGTCAGTCAGTCAGCGCGGAGATAAAACTATCACCTACTTGCGCTGCAGTGTAAACCGGTGTAAATCCATGAATTGTACCGCCTTTATGAAGGTGAGGAATGAACATTCTATTGAATTACTACCAATATGTAATACAACATGTGATCATCACTCGCGTCTAGGTAATTGAACGTAACTCTGGTGTCGAAGTGGATTACTGCCGCAATCATCTGGGTCACTTGCCGACTGTCGAAAACTTTCGCATGGATAAGAATTCGGTCGACTACATAGTGTGTCTTTTGAAGGACGGTTTTGCGCCGTCACAGATAATTTGTAAGATACGATCGGAGTTTGGGAGTGGCAGCCCACGCAGCAGACTTTTCTACACTACAACAAGGGATATTAGGTAACTGTTATAGTGGTCTCTGAATTCTAGTAGAAAAACGCCGCTTTCAGAAAGATTTCTGAAAAGAACGGTATTGTGCCGGGAAGGTTGCACAGCAACGACGTTATATCTGTAGAATCTAGAGTGGCTAGGAATTCGCCAGAAGATGGCATTCGATACTATCAAGCCCACAAGGAGGAAAATGGGGACGGTCTTGTTATGGGTAGGTTTTTATATCTCTCAGTAATTGGATTTTATTTATTTTCTGTATTCCAGTGATCGTCACTCCTACACAACAACGATGGCTGCAGAAGTACGGGCGAAGAGGTATCTGTATAGATGATACATTCAACCTAACGGGCTACAATCTTCGAGTAGCGATATTAGTACTAGCTAACGAGTGGGATATGGGAATCCCCGGAGGTTACCTTTTATCGTTCAGGTATGACTTAACTTGGTTTGTTTCGCAAAACTTTAAGTGTAATTTGACTCTCAGGATGACTGCGAACGAAGTCAGCATACTGTTCGCAGAAGTTAAAAAGCTCGTACCCGACTTTGATCCTGCTTTCTTTATGAGCGATGATACGAATACTTTCTATAATGGATTCGTGCATGAGTTTCCAGAGACAAAGTCAGTGAAACTGCTGTGTGCGTTTCATGTCGCTCAATCTGTTCTGAGAAATGCTAATAGTAAACTGAAGGAGGTGGGCTTTTAGAAACTAGCACTTTGGATTCAATTTGCTCGACGAAGCGTTATTCAGAAGTCTCTCGCGTCTTTTGTCAAAAGGGAAATGTCCGCTCTTTGCTATACTCGCGTAGAGAGTGAATTTAACGACCGCTATCAAAAGCTATTAATGTCACTAAAAGCTAAAGGCGAAGTGGAGATGCTGAAATACTTGAATAACAACTGGTAAAACTTTCCGATTTAGTCAGCGTACTCGAATATATCCGATACCCAAACTTTTAGGAGCTCCCGCATTACCCAATGGGCGGGTTTTGCCCGCATTTATTCACCGTTTAACACCTCAATGTTGGTAGAACGCTTCCATAAGCGACTCAAGCACGAAAATCAAAGTCGCGTAGGTAATGCCAGACTAGATTCCATCGTCCACTGCCTTATCAACACTCCCGTGATTTTAGCGCACGATTTCGAGATCAGGGTATGACTTCAATTCTCCTACATCTTCAGCTCGCCGTATTTACTGAGATTGCAGATGTGTCGTCGCCTTTCACATGGACGGCACCGTTTCGCTGAACAACTTGTTGCACATAAGGCCGGAATCAAAGCTTTGCAAGATGCAAAGATACAAGTAGCAGTTACAAATGAGGGCTGGGAAGTTCACATGGGAGGAACTTATTATATTAAACAAAGGCGGTGCGATTGCGATCCTGCGGTGAGCTTTCGGTTGTCAGTAATGAGTACATGTTGAGGATGTGTGTTTGTTTTGCAGCTGAACAACCACTGCAACCGTGACGGGTGCGGTGCATGCCCGTATGGTTTCTGTTGTACGTGTATTGCCGACGGCAAGGCGGGCGTATGTTGTCTTCACATTCATGCAGCTATGGTTGCTCACCCTGAAGGTTGGCTGGCTACGTTACTTCGCTTTTCAGTCGTTAAGGTGAGAGTTTGATTTCAGGGTTCCACTTTCCTCCAGAAGACTCCAATAATGTTAGTTTTGCTGGCGATGCCAATAACAACGAGGTTCATTTCATTGCGGGTTATCCTGAAGTAGACGTCGGGAACAAGGAGAACGTGGAAAAAAATGACACGGACCGTATGGATCGCAACAAAGAGAACATACAGAAAATCGAAACGGTAAGTTCGTCAATATCCTTGCGATGTGCATTATATGTTTGCTGTCCATATTGCTACAATTTAAACTTCAGCTCTGCTCCCGAATAAAAGCGCTCGCCCTGGAAATCGGTAGGAAACCGGAAGGATCCGATATTCTGAACGACGTCGTCGTCAACATGCAAGAGATCTACGCGGACTTATCAGCTCGAACAGGGCAACGTGCGCCGTTCAAGCGCCGATTGGAACTAAATACCGTTGGACCTATTAAAAAGGACCCACCAATACGATTATTATCTGTAAGTTTTTAATAACTGTTGAACAGGCATACCATTGAAATCCTTCCGTTTCAGAGGAAAGCCGCGAAAAAGCTGGGACTGTGACTTTGATGTGATCAGATTTATGCCTTAAACACTCGTGTGCCAGCCCAACTTGGCGACTCGACTTTCGACTTTGGGATTTCCTCAGCCTATGCTTTGTTCCGTTCGAGGTTAGTTGTTCTCAGTTTGAGTTGGTCGCGTCTCCACTGCTCTGATGTCCTATTTCACACTATTTTCCGACAGATTTATTTCCCCAACTGAGCAGCCTCATTTTAGCAGCGTTCAGTTTCCCATGTTGGGTCAACCGCAGACGACCTTTACCATCGAGCACGACAATCCATACACCACTACCCGACTTCCCTTGCGTTTGAGGTATGGTAGCATAATCAGCTAGCTCCGGATTTCCTTAACAGTCCAGTTATTCATGCTCATTTAGCATTGAACGTTCTTTGATTCAATTGTTTTAGATGAGCAAGTTCTCGCTGGAGCATTCGCCGCCTAAGTTGCTCACTATATCAGTCGAGCTTGGATGTACGGCTGAGGTTCTCACCATTGTGTCCATGGTTTTTGTTGTGAACGTCTTCTATAGACTTATTTACATCGCCTTGATCATGTTGCTTGCTCATGTTATGTTTCTCGTGTTCCACCTTCATTGCACTCCCAAGAACATTATTAAATATAGGTTGATGAAATGCTCTCAGTCGGAACTACTACAGCTACAGATTTCTGAAGTGTTCTGTTCATGGTGTTCTGGAAACGTTTTTCGCCTTGGTAGACTGCCAAGTAGGGCGATTGTTAGTAAACGTAAGATCAGAGCTTTTTGATTCTCTAATTCATCAGATCTATGCAGAAATAGAGAGATATTTATCGAAGCAGGATCATAGTGGGATCCGTGATTAACCAAACATGTATATCGCTATCGATTCTTATAGGTGATGACTAGTTCTTTGTGCTCTGTGATTGATGATTTGTTAACATTCGCCACCAGTCATAAAACACCTATAAATTCTGCCTGATTTCTGTTATGGCATGATTAAGACACAACCATCAGGACGCGAAGGAACTTGTTTTTCATTATTTACCAGGGCTTCTTAACGGCATCGCCGTAGAGGTATCTTCTCACCATCAATTGTAGCTGAACTCTATGTCATGGTTTCCACAGGAAGAACACCCTAACTACGTCGATTGGGGCAAGTTAGAAAGAATTTGAAGAAATGAACATCCACAGAATATCGACAATTCGATCAATATCGATTGATGGCGATCGAATCATCAAAAACGAACTTCAGATTCATGTTCAGCAACTTCGGTTACCTGAGGTCTGAAGTTTCGAGCCACTATCAATCGTTGAACATGTCCATTACGGTGTCTCCCCCCCCCCACTCCAGTTGTGACGGACGGACGGACGGAAGGACGGAAACACACACACAACTCTTTTATGTACGGTAGGATTCCCATGAGAAAGCAAAAACATGGCGATCTTCAAAAATGATGAGCTCACCTCTGACTTATATCCTCGTTTGGCTTTTAGAGTTGAATGAGTAGATTATTCATCATCGCCTAATGAACGTCTACGTGCTAACACTAAGTTCCAATGAAAAAGAGAGAGGGAAAAGGTAACTTTAGCGTCGTTATCCTCCCGGTTCACAGTGATGCACGCCGGCGCATTTTTAGAGGGGGTCGTCAATTATCGTATGTGACGTGTGACTACGGCCTACACACGCCGCCCCGCGGCTCGTCCTGCTCGGTTCTGGGATCTTAGTGTCCCACTGCGGCGGGAGCGATTTGGACGAGTTCTCACGGTGCTGCCGCGAGACACCGTAGAGGCCCTAATGCGTGATACTTTGGCCTGATGTTGGCACTTGTATTTTAGTTGTGTTTTAGTGTTTTTTTAACTCGTAGTGCCGTTTTGTTGTGTAATATATGCCTGTTCTTGTGTCGGTTTTGATTTCTGTCTTCTTCTTCATGGTTGTTCTATTTACACGTGCTAATAAAGCAATATGACGCACTATTGTACTTCACGGACTCCAGAGGACGAGGAGAGGTAGAAAAAAATTCACCCAAACTTCGCTCAGGTGAGCTATTTGAGGTGCTGATCACGAGTCTGACATCCGATTTTGAAATTTCGGCCGATTACGGTAGGTTACGGTAGGTACGGGTAACTAAGACTGCCGTGGTCATAATCACCAATTTCTCCCAAACTTCACCTAGTTGGGTTATTTGGAGTGATGATCACGAATCTGACATCCGTTTTTGAAATTTCGGTCGATTACGGTAGATTACGGTACGTACCGGTAACTAAGGCTGCCGGGGTCATAATCACCAATTTCGACCAAACTTCGCCTAGGGGTTATTTGGGGTGCTGATTACGAATATGATGTCAGTTTTTCGTTTTACGCTGGAGTTTTGGCGAAATCGGTGACCGTTACCTTAGTCACCCTACCTTCCGTAACCTATCGTATTCCAACGTAAAACGAAAAACTGATGTCAGATTCGTGATCAGCAACCTAAATAACCCCCTGGGCGAAGTTTTGGCGAAGTCGGTGATTATGACCTCGACAGCCCTAGTCAGCGGTACCTAACGTAACCTACCGTAATCGGCTGAAATTTCAAAAAAGGATGTCAAATTCGTGATCAGCACCCCAAATAACTCCCCTGGGCGAAGTTTGCGCGAAAATTTTCGACCTCTCCTCGTCCTCTGGAGTCCGAGAAGTACAATACTGCCCAATATGATTACTATTACAGCTAGAGAACAACAACTCACAGAAAGCTCAATATGACAATTTATTTCCATGATAAAATTCTGTATAATACATCAAAACACAGCTACGCGTTTCATCATGCTTCACGTCACTTCGACGTTTGTGAGGTGGCGTTTCTTTTTCGCTGCCAGTTTTCGAAATCCTTTTCAGATAAGGCGCGTCGGAAGTGGTCGGCAACTGAAACCAAAGATTAGGCTATCTTGATTGCAGTTGTCAGGCTCGATGGATCTCATCACAGGATCTCAGCACTGAACGAAGATAGTTGATAACCGGCGTGTTGGACTCAGGTCCGAGATTGATATAACCTTTAGTGGATAACATTTCGGCGACTTTTCGCTGCTTCTTCAGAGTCTGAGAAGCAAAAACTTCTAGGTGAAGCGTAGCCACAATCCATGTGAAATTTCGAAGACCTATTAAACAGAAAACCTTGCAGTGGTGAAAGACACTGACAACACCCAACATTCAAAAGAAATGGACATAATGGCAAATTATTAAATTTTCAAAAGCAAAGCTGAGCTAAAGTATGAGTTCGCGGATTAGATTAGACGTGTTCTTCTTCCGTTTAACCTGGTGCTCTTGATCTGCATCAAACTCTACAGCTTTGGGTGAGGTAATATGAACTTGATAAAACGGTCATCGATGCATCGATCGCATTACGAATGAAACCGAGCAAACACGGTAGTTTCAATCTCTAACGTGAATACGATAGGTTTCTACGTAAAAGCGTCCCCAGAGCGACCCTGTGGGTCAGATTTTCACGATGGAGCACATTTACATGCCAACAAAGAGGCACGGCGTGATACGAGGCATCCCACGCATGCATGCAGCTAGTCCGGATCTTTTATGGAAAGAGCTTAACTAATGGTAAGGCCAGATTTACATTTCCGTCGAGGAGTACAGTAATGCTCGAATGTTTTGGAATAGACATTTTAATGATTTTCAAATTTGAATACTCGAATTCGAACATTTATAAGAACCGATTTTTTGAACATATTCGAACTCGAATATCCGAAATTTGTGATCATTCGGTGCCAATCGAATATTCGAAAAAAATTTTCGAGAGCACAACTATATAGAGGAGGATCTGGCGAAATTAAAGCTGTAAATATCGATCGACGATGCTGCCCAATTGATACGAGCAGATTTCATAACGCCGCATTGCTCGGCGTCTGGAGTATAAATGTGTCCCGTCCAACACATTTCATTTTCGCGTTCTTTGTTTCACGTGCAATGCTACTTAAAGATTGTAGGGTCATCATTTATCAAGATTCTAACGTCACACTCGGGAGCGCCCCAAGATGGATTCGAACTGCTGCGCGCAGGAAAATAAATTGGTGCTTTAACGCAAGGTCCCGCTTATACTTCGACTCCGAGCGAAGCGATGGGTGGTAGGTGTCTTCCACTACTGTAGAAGGCGTAGCGACGCGCTCGACGCTCGAGCGAGGCTGACCGCGCCCGCCTCGATCGAGATTTCAATACAAGATGAGGCGAGTTGAGCAGAGCGCGCATTGCTACATTAGAGAGGCCATTTCTAGGACGGTGATTCGCTCAGTGAGTCGACCATCCTTTTCTGAGTTCTCCTCCAGTAACGTCATCTCATTCTCTAGCTCACTTCCAGAAGCAGCTTTGTGCTGCGTTGGAAGCAGGGCAAAAAACGACTTAAGTCCTCAATCACCGCCCTACGATGGAAAGTCTGCTTCGTTGCACACAGTCTGCTCTGTTCATCCGTCATAGCTCGTCCAAGGATGGCTCAACAACACCCCACGCTACCGTAATCGGGGCGGTGGTGGGCGGCGGCGGACCGCTACCGTAACCCAGCGAGACACCTAACGTACGAACCCAATCGCATCGCTCAGCGTCTCAATACGTCGCCCTCGAAATCGGCGTGATGCGATTGATCGCGGCGAATTGGAGCACGGTATTTCTGCTCCAGCTGTCCTCAACCATGTAATTGTGCGTAATCGCATGCCTGAGCTACCGGCTTTTCGGAGTACTCGTCGTCGTCCGAAAAACCGCTACGCGATAGGACGCATCACTTCGCTCGAATCGCGTCGCTCTGCCGTGGAAGTATAAACGGAACTTAAGATCATGCTATACCCAAAGTAGGAGACTAGCGTTGGCCTATAGCTGATCCACTTCTCTGCAAGAAGTAACCACCCGATCACTTGAGAATGTTTCGGCTGAATCTTTCTTTCAGCAAAGTTATAATGGCACCGAGAACGTCGATGGGGAGGTGATGTTCACTGAGATGTTTATAGAGTGCTTCAAGCGTAGGGTCATTGGTGATTTTTGTACTATATAAGTGTTGTTCAAGGATATTCACTGCATCTCACTGCTGGAGCGTTTACTCTTCAATAAATTTTTGAAATTTCACATGGATCGTGGCGATGCTTGACCGGTAGTTTTTGACTATGTCTGAGCTATTCCGATTCTAAAGAAGGCGAACTCGCTGAAAAGTCAATCAATAAAGGTATCTAACCATCTCGAACAAGAGTTCAACACACCAGTGACAAACTATTTCTACACCTACAGAGCAACACTGGTGTTTAACTCACTGTCAACGCCGCTGTTACTGACGATCACGTGCGGTTGTGTGGTGCAGTTCGAGCCGTGACTATTAAACGACGTCCTTCTGGTGATTGGCGACGCTCGTGCCTGAAATAATCGGTTTGTGAGAGCAGTGAACCAACCGTTGCCTTTCAGATACCCACCTTCTCGTCGTCGACTTTCGTTCGTCGTGGCCACTTGCCGCTCAGTGATCTTCTGAAGTGCTCATGTACGTCATGTTCTCGGCTCGCCGACACTGATGAGGCGCTGCGTCGAACGGGCGGATGCCGTACTGGAATAAAAATTTACTTGTTGTGTAACCTATACGTCATGGTACGCTTGCAAGATGGGGAACAATGGATGGCGCAGCGAAACTTAGAATAACTGCTACAAGTTCGATTCCGCGCCCAGGCAAGCGAAGCTTTTACCCAGCTACGCTATTGCACCAAGTCTGTAGAGAAGTACAGAAAGCGTAAAAATAAAGACAATGCCAGCGTTGATCAATCTGTGAGATACGCTACGCATTCCAGCTCTGGGAAGCAAGTAAAATGTATAATTTGTTTTGTAGGACGCGCGTAGTGCAGTCGGAGGAGGAGCCAGCTGTCGCGTGCACCCAATACCAGGTTCCTGGATCGGATTTCTCGCTTAGGCCAACCAAGCCTTCCGTCCCTACGGGGTCGATGATTTTGTACCATTATGTCTGGAAAAGATATAGCGCTGACTTGTTCGTCGGCTGGCCATCGCAAGTCATTGTATGGCCAAATACGAAGTCAAATCGCCTCCACGACATCCAGTAGAAGTAGAATGCGTGGCGCACCCCAAGAAGGATTGAGTAACGCCATCCTTTATCCCCCTTTACTGATTCTTCGTCAGAAAAATAATATGAAGGGAAGCCTTAGTTAGTCTTAGCCTCACTATGGGATAGGCCACGCACTCCACTTCCAAGGGACACTGTGAAAGCCATTCAAATGCAGGAATGGTTCGTGGACTTGTGACAGCTAGCCGATGAAGCCGATACTTATGGCCAATAAAGCGGGTAGAATTCTTTGGAAGTCCAGCCGACGCCTCCTCCAACTTCTCTAGCACGCGTCCTTCACATAGAAATGTACTCTATAACGCTGAGAATTGTCCTCATGTATGTACCCTTGGAAGGAAGAACCTCATGAGTTATGAGTATGATGGACGTTCGGAGACGATGTCGGTTGGATCAAGTAGTCGAAAATTGGGTGGACCTATCTATAGTGTCTGATTCACACTCGTTGGACGACAGCCGTCAGCGACTGGACTCCGAGGGATGTCAACTTCACACGTAAATTACTGATGAAATGCTTTGGCACTGACTACTCGCCTATTCCAGAAATGAAAAGTCTGAAGGCTAAAATCTCTAGAATGCAAAAAGTAAGCTTATGACGTCAGAATGGTTTTCAATACGCTCACGGGTAAAGTATATCTCACTCCTTTCGCTCGTTTCCGTGGTCCAATAGTAGGAACAAAGAGCAGTAAATTACGACTAAATGTTCCGGTTGAGAGCATCACTTTCAGGAGGAGGACAGTCAGGATGTAAGAAATAGGCCAGGCCACTCGCAGGGAGGGGGGGGGGGGCGTTCGATCTTCCCCTCATCCCCCTGGCTCCCCCACCCCAAACTCCTAGGCTTCCTTGAGTGTCTAATGGCTGCCTTACAAAACTTTAGAGCCACAAAACAAATTTTCCCGGCCCCTCGGTACGCTAGGATAGAAACTCGACTCCGCCCCCTCGCGAACTCGGTCGTACCTCCCGCCCCGCCGCCCTATCAGGACGTCATTTTTGATTTATTTTAGTTTAAGGCAGTCCAAGCTTTCTCTTCTTGGAAACAAAAATCGCCTGGGTTTACGTATTTTATGTACTTCTTCCAAAAACTGCTGTCCTCGAGAGTACTCTCATAGCTGTTTTTGCTCACAGTAGTGCACTTTAATACAGCCTTGTGCTGCATTTTTTTCTCAAATTACGTTCTTCTGCCTTGTATGCATTAATGCGTGGTCATACCCACAAATAATAAATAATTTTTAAATAATATTTAAACAAATAATTTTATCAAATAAGAAAAGTAACGTAAAAGAGTAATACAATACAATAATATAATAATAATCTTAACAATTAATAAAATTAACGTGAAGATAAAATAAAAATAACATAACATAACTGAAGAGCCACCGGAAGAGCGTAGCATAAAGGTTTGTCTGAAGGCAGTGGCAAAACGAATCTTTTTATATTTTTAAATTCCTCATATTATGTAACATTGTTCTATTCTTTATAATTTGAAATATTAACATTTTACAAATTTCTTTAAATCTTTCACTTTCACCTTTTCTTATAATCTATCTTGTCTACTCAATTTCTATATTTTCTTATGTTCTATGCTGTCTTTTGTTTTATATTTTATATTATACATAAACAATTTCGAAAAAAGACATGGCGCCCATCAACGCGCTGTTAGAACTTATTTGTAAAAGACCTGAACGAACGATAAGATCCACTGGAGCACTTTGGCACGCGACAGGGACGAATGGAGACGTTGCTGGCACTAGCACAAACAGTTCAACAGGTGCTATATGTGATGCGCCATAACGAATCTCTAATAAGGTTAAGAGGAGTAGAATTAGGATCAATCCTAATCGGAGGGCATAGAGCGATTTGCGGCTTCAATTCCTTGCTTAAGTTTCTACGAGAGCTTCAGCTACGGTCTTCTGACAGGCTTTTCCTTTGAATTTGGAGGATGTGTGGCCTAGGATGACGTCCGAAATTGACACTTTACGGTTGCCCCCTCCCGACTAGGATAGATCGTGGAGTTACTCTCCCGCCGTCGAAAAAGGGTGACAACCGCCGCCGTCCCTTTCAATCTAAAGCTCATAATAGAGACATATTCATCGTTGACTTTAAATAGAAACGGTCAGCCTCACCAAGACTTTGTTCCGACGAAGTCAAATCAATCGTGAAACCGAAAGAAAGTGGCTCCTGTAATCGTTCTCCGGTGTGATCAGGAATGCTCTCTGACCGGTCACAGTTATTTCTTGCCAGCCATGGCATTCAAGCCCTCCCAACCAGCCCGTCATCGCTACGGGGGCGTTAAATTATGGAAAAACTTTGGCGTGGCACAACGTCATGCCTGTTGTCACTAGTCATCATGTCACAGATGGCATATTGTGGGCTGGAATGAAAGACGTAGAGGAGTGAAAAATTCAATGACACTCCTCCGTTTATAAGCCTCTGATGCCCTATGGGCTATTCGGTTTGCTGAACCTATCCCAGTCTGGCAACCAGAGTTCCGAGCTTCGTCGACGTTCGAAGATCAGAGACGCTGTTGCATGAGCCAAGTCGTCGAAAATTAAGTGGGCCGTCCACGTACTGCGCTTCGCAGTTACCCGCTGGACGAGCACCGTCACCGATTGGGTTCCGCGGGATGTCAAGAGAACACCAGGACGCCCACCAACGAGGTGGTCGGACATCTTCGTGAAAGCCCTGAACGAGCGATATGACGCTCTTCTTCTCCATCAAACGAGGAGGATCCATTGGACCACTCTGGCACGCGACAAGGACGAATGGAGACGCTGCTGGCGCCCGCTCGAGCAAGCTGATGATCAACGGGACGACAAGTGATACAGGTGATCCCTGTCGAGAACGAGCAACTGTAAAGTGTCAAGTTGCGGACGTCATCCCATGCCACACAACCATTTTTCCCTGAATTGAAAGGAAAGGCCTCGTATCATGGGACAGCAGATGAGGCTCTCGCAGAAACTTGAACAAGTGATTGTAGATGCAAATCACTATATAACCCTCCGATTAGGATAGATCCGGTTTGCTTGCATGTCTTATAGGAAGATAAAGAGCGGGCGCATTTAGCAGAGCTGGATGGGGCGCTGGCCTTCGCATGAACCCTGAATCGATTAAAGGTTCGGGTCCATCCAATCTAACCAACCATTCCACTCCATGGTTTGCGAATTGGTGTTTAAGCCAAATACGCACACAAATTGCCCCACGAAATCCTTTAGAAGTAGAGTCCATGGCGCACTCTACAAAAGTCTCTAATCGGAGCCTATTCATTTTTTCTTTTAAAAATAGATAGTTATACAAACCTTTAACTCCAAAAAAGACAGGTGAAACCTAACCAATCGAAAACGCTCACCTGACGGGCTTTCGATGATGACACTGGGACGAGATGTGGTCGGAGAGTACAGCGACGAGGAGCTCTTTAGAGACAAATCCAAAGGCTGAAAATATGAGCAATTTCGAAGGCAACGTTCTGCATTTAAATCCCGCTATAATTGCCATAGACTGGCGCAACCCGACTTACCTTGTCGGATTGGTCACCGTCATGGTCACGTATGGATACCTCCTTCGTTGACTGAGATAGACCGATCACGTCCACGTCGGATTCAGAGATCTGAAATTAGCCGTTATTTGAGTGCAAGTCATTCTCATTTAAAACGAAGGCACATGTAGTCGGTGATTCTTACAAGGGTGGTCAGTGAACTTCCCGTAAAGATTTCCAAAGTGACCGATTGAGGGTTGTAGAGGATTGTCTGGGAAGCACCGGCATGGATTTCAAATTTCCTGCGAACATCTGGGTAGGTACAAATGGCGAAAGATTATTTAATGGGAAGATGACATAGCTCTATGCAACGAAAATCTGATTTTTTTTTCAAATCTGACAACAGGTGAAAACAGAGTTAGACAGTGAAAACTGTGTCCTATTGAGGTCAAAACGTGTTCAACATTTAGATGAATGCACAGCAATTCCTTAACACCTCTCGCTGATTTGAACCCTGGACCACTCTCCTTGAGGTCAGCGATCGCTATCCGCTCGGCCATCCAGGCGCTGACATGGAACAGTGAACGATTCACCTGAATGTACCTTGCAGCTCCTCTCAGAAAACCTAGCAAAATGTCTCCATGTTCTCTCATCTTGAAACCACGGCATCGTTTTCAGCTCTGATAAGTGCTGATGAGTGCTTCTGTATAATGAATGAGCAAAAAAAAGCGTTAAAGTGTTTGAAAGTGTTAAGAACAACTACCTGAAGGCTCATAATAAGACAGCTAGGTTTCTCCTATGATCAGATAGATACCTAATAGTGCCGACCGGAATCTCAATTTTGGTTAGCAAACCTTGGAGTATAGGAGAAAGAGCAATGATGCTATTCTTTAGCAACACATGACCAGTATTAAGCCTTCGGATTTAATGGCACTAAGGTCGGGCAACACGCGAGCTGGTTGTCTCAGATACGATCCTGGTGGGCCAAGCTAAACTGCAGACGTTTCGCATGTAGGGCTGCATTCAAATATACTAAGCTTCGAAAAGGGCGCGTGGAGCGCAGTCGGAGGAGGCGCCGGCTGTCGCCTGCACCAGGTTCCTGGTTCGGATTTCCCGCCCAGGCCAACCAAGCCTTCCATCCCTCCGGGGTCGGTGAATTGGTACCAGACCTGTCTGGGAAGGATAAAACACTGACTTGTACATCGGCTGGCCACCGCAAGTCAAGTCGTATGGCCAAATACGCATTCAACATGCCTCCACGACATCCCGTAGAAGTAGAATGCGTGGCGCATCCCAAAGAGGATTGAATAACGCCGTCCTTTATCCTTTATCCTTATCCTTAAGCTTCGAAAAAAGGCAGGATTGCCGCTCATTTAGCTGCTTTCAAAAAATCCTTCAGCATCATTTGAGCCCCTGCTTTCCCAGCTGCCTTATTTGTTTCCCAATTATTTCTTCTCTTTTCATCTGCCTTGCTTTTGATATACTGCATTGTTTTTATTGTGTTTTAGCAGGTGAATGTTCGTTCACGGTTTTATCTTGTATTCATCGGTTGATTGTGTTAACGCAAGACACCCTCATGTAACAAATCTAAATCTAAATCTAATCATCGTGCATTAAACTCCCAAGAGAGGTTCCAAGGACGGCTGGCTTCCGTATCTCAACACGCAGGTTAAGGTATTACAAGGCATAATCAGCGTGAAATGGTTCTGCTAAACAAGTTCTAAGAACATTCAGCTGCATGCTTAATCTGCGCATCCGTTTGAGGTAGAACGAGCTGTTGTGAAAAACATGTTCAGGACCGCAGCGGGTGTATGTACAGATGAAGTGCTAAGCGGGAATCTCTACGATTAGTTTTTACGATAGCTGCGGAAAATGGTATCGCAACGCTTTAAACAACGACTTTTTCATATACAGAAACTCCCATGCATTCCAGACTCATCTCTCCCTGATATTGAGATAAATTTTTCTAGTTAGCATAACAATCTTCTTCACAACCACTGTCATAAACAATTCCTAAGTCAAATGCCTTCACAACTATAATTTAAGAATTTTGTTATATCTTTTTGTTATATCGAAGTGCTAATTACTGTAATCATAACATTGAGGCTTCTCTGCACGGCTTCTGATATATCTCCATGTTCAAATGGATGAAGATCGACAGAGATACAATAATATATATATATATTATTGTATCTCTTATCACAAGCAAAGAACTATTCGCCATATCTTATTATCAACTATGGTTATATTGTATGGATCTCTTATCACAAACCAAGAACTATGCGTCATATCTCCTCAACAACTATGATTATTTCTTATCCAAGCCAAGAACTACATCAAACTAAGAACTACGTCAAGCCAAACTACGCCAAGCAAAGAACTATACATAACTTCGTCACCCATCTATACTGTCAACTGCAATTGGCACAATAAATGTTTAAATGTTTAAAAACGTCAGTTTCATGCCGTCGAAGACCTGCTGCGCGAAACGGAAGATCTGCTGAGGACCGAGCTCTCTCACGTCAAAACAAAGTTCCGCTGTGCCTTACGTTTATTTCTGATAAGCTTACTGCAGCAATTCAACGTTGTATTTCTCGTGCACAGTTGCAAGTTGATGTTATTCTAGTCAATATTCCCTCCAATAACATCAAAAAACAACTCGTGCGAAATAGACTTTACGACAAGCGGTGTGTATCAGATAATTGTGTTATTCGCCCACACACTAGAACTGGCGACTGCTCAAAAATTAGAGTAGTTTGTCAGAGTCGGTGTAGTGAGTGTAACACATACACTGGGGACACTAGCAGACCACTGGGGATACGCGTCAAAGAACACCTGGCTGGGAAACGACGTGGCAATCTTTTAACACTAATCGGCGAGCACAGAGTTGAAGTTAACAACGGTAACGACTTTATGTTGTTACAGGATGTTTTTTTGCGACCAAAGACTTGCGCCGGGCGGGACTCGGATGTCGCGGATGTTACGTGTGGTCAAACTGCGCCGGTGGTGTGAGGCAAACATCGCTGCCGGGAAAGGAGAAGATGCGGGTTCGAGTCCGGCCTGGCGCGAGTGTTTTGATCGCAACAAAATATCCTTTAACAACATATAGCCTCTCTACTAACCGCTCTAGGCTTAAGCAAATGTGTTAGAACATTGGTAACGACTTTGATATCGAGTGCAAGATTTGCACCGCCTTGCCGGCTCCCCGACCAGGGGTCGGATTCATCAACGACCTACATAATTTTAACAGAGAATTCACAGCGGAAAACTCAGATAACGCTGCTTATCGC
The DNA here is from genome assembly GCA_947359475.1 of Heligmosomoides polygyrus bakeri. Classification (NCBI taxonomy): domain Eukaryota; kingdom Metazoa; phylum Nematoda; class Chromadorea; order Rhabditida; family Heligmosomidae; genus Heligmosomoides; species Heligmosomoides polygyrus. The sequence goes on from OX375865.1 coordinate 13,098,006, forward strand.
TCACCATATCGCGTGACAAGCCGCGCTATCAGCGATTTCGGCTGTAATTTTCTTTGTTTAATTGCTGTAAATCGTTGACGAATCCTGCCCCAGGAGTGAAATGCGGTTCTCATTCGCTACTGGTCTGCTAACAACGAGTTGCAGCGACTGCTACACTCAGTGTTGGGAAGTCATGTGAGTTCATCTTCAGCATTTGTTGAGTTTCGCGCCGTTCTTGACTTTAGGTCAAAAATAGCAGCGCGGGGGCTTTTAGTCGGGTAGTCTATAAATCATTAAAAACTTCGAGCCATCTTTAGCCTATGAAAATGACGAAACGATCGAAGCGTCTGGTATTACCGACTCCGGTGATGCTCATGCGGTAGTAAAGAGGGGGGGGGGGGGGGCTCGCTGCATCCAACCTGGGTGTGCCTGGCCCCAGGAGACGTTCACCTGTACGCTTAGAGGAACGACGTTCCTCAATAAAGCCAATTTATCCACTCTTCTGTTATCCTTGTATTCCCGCAATCCACTGAACCACTCATAACGGTGAGAGGGAAAGAAGCAATCCTCACGTCTCTGGCCTAGAATAAACTTTTGCACCTATCAACCTCGCTGGTACAGAAACACAGCTCACAGCTAGCGAAATGTTATATTTGTAAGATATCACTGTAATTGAAGCTCCAAATCTCTTTACACATCCGCGGCGGTGTCCACTCATATGAGTGGACAGCGGAGAGGGCGCGACGGACGGTGTTCACTCATTTGAGTGGACGGAGAACTTTTGGGAATAACTTTCTTTATTGATGTTTTTGTTCAACGTTCTTCTCAAATTCGCAAATTATAGCAACAAATCAACGTTGAGTTTGCGTAGGCAGAAAAATGATTGGCTTTCTCGTAACTAACAAGACAAGAACTTTTCCTATTAGTGAAAGCGCACATACTTTTAGACGAAAATTAATTCACAAACTTCGAACATGAATTGAACACTTGAGTGAAAAAACATAGGCTTTTACTGATTATGACAATAAACAAACAGTCAACAGGAACACTTCCTATCGTTGGATAGCACCTCAAACAAACATATTTTACACAACTGGAGCAGCGCTAATGCGCTCTCCTTTCTTCTTGGCAATATCTCTTCTCAGGCTACTGCTCAGTTTTTTTATAGCAACCTGTGCAGTTCTTCTGCACTTTTCTTAAGTCAGCAGTAACGTTTTCTAGGATTCTGTTGTTTTTTTTTTGTGGGAGTCCACACAAATGAGTGGACACACGCGCGCGGCAAAAAAAGCAGCCGGCTGTCGCGCGCAATGGGCACGAAAACGCTCTCGTCGTGAATGTGTTAAAGATTAATTTCTGAGCATGACAAGCCCACTTTGCCTTGTCAGCCCGCACTGAAGTGCTAAAGTTTTCTGTAATTTTTGACCTCCCCATATGCCCGCAGGGAATTTAAAGAGCACTACGGCGCATTTTAGAACGTCCCCTATAACACTCAATAGGTCATTTTGGAAATCTCCATGGGAAGTTCATTGGCCTGTTAGATTGTTAAATTCCTACACACGACCCATGTAACCCTGGGTAAACTCAATCATGAATTCGGCCTCTGGTCTCCCAGCCTTATAGATGCCACGATTTCCCGCCAGTGCCTAGACAACCTTCGAACTGGCCCAGAAACTCACCGTGGCCGCGCTGTGCATGTCGAACAGCGGATGGATGTTGTGCTGGTAGGTGCGGTGGTGATTAATGGAGTGATACGGTGGCGGCGGTGAGATCACCGTCGCAGTGGGGATCGTGCACGACAGCAACGAGCAGGCGATGGACGACGTCAGATCGGCCACTGAAACTTGGGACGCATCTAGCTGAGCCGCTACGGATCATCTGAAGAGGTGGAGCTTACCTGGTATGTGAGCCGTGGTGGCAGTGGAGGGTATGGACGGCGAGCACTTCTGCAGCACGAGACTGTTCAGCGTGCAGATCGGAGCCGTCATCAGCTTATGATACGAGGCGTCGCTCACTCGCGACATCTCAGATCTGAAAGGAGGACGATGTGAGAGTGGGTGGCCCGGATACCTGCCAACAGGACAAACGGTGACGAATGGACTCTGTGGAGAAGTATGCGAGTCAAATTCCTCAGATATACCCCTACGGCCCCAGCATTTCCCCAGACTTGTACGACTAGAACCCATGCTACTGTTCTCAGTCGAAGAATACCAAAAAATCTTCGTAAAGGCATGGTATACTGTGAGATGAAGCTGAAATAGAGTCCCCTCCGGGATAATCCATTTATTAAATTCGAAACTTGAATTGCACAGATAACACCAGTTCATTCATTTATTCTTCAGTTCGGTTCTGTTTCAGTTTCAGTTTCAGTTCATTCTCTAATAACTCGGTAGGTCATTTCAAAGTAGGTAGATCTAAGTAGCTTCTGGGCGGTGTTTCTTCTTTAAAATAATTAATAAAAATAGGCCCTTTGCTTTTGAAATTGAAAACTGAAATTTCATATCGATCTAGAAAAGAAAAAATCAACGACTTTACTACCGATTCTACCTCCACGTGTTCGCAAATATACGTTGGTCTTTCTGGTCGTATTATTTTCTTTTTTCTACAGTCTCCCTGTCTGCTTCTATGCTGTGTTTCGGTTTCAGTTCGTTCAGGTCAGTTTTTATCTTCCTTGTTGGGTATCACTGCCCGTTGTCTGGTTGTCGAAAACGTGATAAGAACGATTCTTCAGGCGACATTTTTAGCACGCCTTAAGGCATATGTACAGTAAAAGTAATAAATAAATAAACAAAAATATAGCAATTCACGTCGAATTGGACATTTTCCAAATCAAATTGGACACTCCTTTAAATTAACGTTAAGACTTTTGAAATCAAAGCGAGCATAATTTTTTGTTGAAGGAAAATATGGAACAACTTTCTTTGAATTTGTTTAGTTTATCAGTTGCAGTAAGTGTAAGAATTTCATAAAATTTTAACCTTTAGAACAAACTAATCAATGAAAATGTGCCCTAAAGCAGCACATCAAAGAGGCAAGCATACAGCGCATTAAAACATTAGATCACGTCATGCACTCAGAAAATTTTGTTTGAGCGATACGAGGATATGTGCGCGTTCTTTATAGTTGTGTATCACTAATAAGTGTGAAACCCCATGCAAACAGAAACTCTGCTAATAATCGAATAAAATTCGCGACATACTGGACGCGACATAGAATGGCGCAATCTATTTAAAGCTGAAAAAATGGCCTCCTTCCTGCTTTTCAAGTTACAAACCTTTATTTTTCCTCACAAAATGAAAATTTCATAAAATTTCCCCGCTTACTTATAGAGTAGGTGAACTAAACCTTCAAAGAAAGTTATACTTGAAGTTTTCTTGAACAAAAATTATTCCTAACTTTTTGGAGAGTCTCGAGAGTATCCTCATGGAATTGTGGTGGATTTTTTTCCCAATAGTTGTACATAAAATTCTTAAACAAAGGCCTTAAATAAAAAATTAAAGCTTTGTGCTAGTTGATGCTCAGAGATACACTCTACTTCTGGGCGTTGTCAGGAAAGCAGTTCAAATTGGCTCATACGCTAGGTTGCTCTCAGAGTTTGGAGGCACGACACCAAAAGCGACTTATGTCGATAGGGAAAATAACACGCAAATTATTATGTAACACTAACCAAAAATGGAAGAAATATAATAAAGACAACCATAATAAGAATAACAGTTATAATACTAATAATAATAGTAATCGCAATAATAACAAGGACAATATAGCCAAAAATTGGTGCAAATTTTAAAATACAACAGCAAACGGTTAAAAGTACAGGTTAAAATAGCAGGTAAATAGAATGGATGTGAAGGATAATGGATAAAGGACGGCGCTTCAATCCGTTCTGGGAAGTGCCATGCTTTCACTTTTACGGGATGTCGTGGAGGCGATTTGAATGCGTATTTAGCCATACAATCACAGCGGTGGCCAGCCGCTGAACAAGTCAGCGCTTAATCCTTCCCAGACACGTTTGGCACCAATTCACTAACCCCGAAGGGATGGGAGCCTTCGTTGGCCTGGGCGGAAAATCCAAACCAGGAACGTGATATCGAGTGCATGCGACAGTCGGCACCTCCTCCGATTGCTCTACACGCGCCCATAATAATAATAATAATCGCAGTAGTAACAATAACAATATAAACACCAAATCTGTATTATTGCTAAAATATAAGCGGTTAAAAATAACGGATAAGGATAAAAGATAAAGGGGCCACCTTAGCCCCTTTGGGATGCTCCACGCATTCTACGTCTACAGGAGGTCGTGGTGGAGATATGAATGCGTATTTGACCGTAAAAAATGACTTGCAGTGACCAACCGATGAACAGTTCAGCGTTTTACCCTTCCCAGACAACACTGGTACGAACTCACCGAATTTAGCTTTTAGCGGTTGAAAATACAAGTTAACATAGTAGGTAAGAAGAGTGCATGGAATTCAAAAAATTAAATGATGGAAGTAACTAAATCAAAGTAATGACCAGAACACTGGCTTTTTCCGCTTTTTTTAATGTTATAGTACTGTAACATTTCTCACCATCAACGAAGCAACTGAGATTCAAATCTAGAGTAATCGGAAGAAATACCAGCTGTACGAGCACCCGATTCCTTATTCTTTTTCCGCCCATGCCAGCCAGGCCTTCCATTCCTCTGGGGTCGGTGAAATGGTACTACACTTGTCTATGAAGAATAAAGCGTGACTTGTTCATCGGCTGGCCACGTCAAGTCATTGTATGGCCAAATACGCATTCAAATCGCCTCCACTACATCTCACAGAAGTAGAATGCGTGGTGCATCCCAGAGGAGCTGGATTAGCGCCTCCTATATCATTTATCCTTTTGAATCGAAGAAAAAGAAAAGAGATCGGCAGATATCCTAGGAAACCTAGTCTAGGTCCCCAAAAGTGACAGCTACGGCGGTGCTAGGTATACCTGACAATGAGCGGATTAGCGGCAACTCTGGGTCACTTGCAGGTTGAGGAGGCTTGTTCAGAGCATGGCCATCGGCCTATGCATATCGAATAGGATTAGCCAGGTGGGAGCGGCCAAGGCAACTAGAGCGCAGCTCTCATGCTGTGAAGAGTAGCCCATATAACTCGGAATGGGAACAGGTCGCCGCCATCCCAAAACACTCAGCAGCCACGGAATGCAGGTCAGCGGCGCCGAGCTGTTTGTGCGCTCCGCTCCGTGCATTCCGCCGACGACTTCGGAATTCGCCCGGCATTCGGTTTTTTTTTCGCCGAACCGACCGACAGGCGAGAGCATGTCTGACGCACACTGGCAGCTGCTCAAATCAGGTTCTTTCCAATAATTCTCCGTGAATAATCGCCAAACACCGCGAGCGCAGCACATTCTGCCACGCAAGAATCACGTTCCGACCAAATAACACTTGGGTAGGGAAAAGAACCCTTGGGTAGAGATCCAGAGAGTCAGCAGGAGGTGAGGGTGCGCGTCTCGGCTGGAAACACATGAGTGTGAAATCGCAGATTAAATTATCAGACTTCTTTGGAATGCGCCACGCAGTCTGATTTCACTCGAGATCGCGGAGGTGTTTGATAATGAGATCAGCATGTGAAATGAATTGCAAAGGATAAAGATAAAGCACAGCATTACTTAATCCCTTTTGGGATACGCCACGCATTCTACTCCTACGGGTGGAGGTTTGGATGCGTATTTGGCCAAACAATGACTAGCGGTGTTCAGCCGATGAACAAGCCGGCGCCTTACTCTTCCCATACAAGTCTGGGACCAATTCACCGACCCCGGAGGTACAGAAGGTTTGGTTGGCCTGGGAGGGAAATCCGAACAAAGAACATGGTATCGGGTGCACGCTACAGCCGCAATCGTCCGATTGCGGTACACGCACCCGTGAAATGAATAAGGGAACAAAAATCATATGAATGGATCGAAAATAGAAGGCCTGCAAGAATAATCTGGTCCAAATATGTCTATACTGAGAGAGGGAAGCTTTTTCTAGCTTTAACTAGCCAGGGCTGGGTATCAAGTTAAGGATCTTCTCAGGTGCACAGCAGCAGAACAAACCACCAGCAGTGGTTCACGACTCGCTTTGCACTTGCGTCTGACTCGTCTCACATTTTTTAAACAAGAGCAAGAAGTCTCAGGTTGCGCTGATTTTTCTGAGCTGGAGCAGCTGTCTGCAGGCTTCAGACACCCGTCGGGTCGAACGTCAGCGTCAGTCAGCGTTCGGCTATTCGCCACATAAGAAATGAAACAGCTTCTTCAAGCATGCCGTTCGTAACTTCGTGACGCATGCCAGACAGGAGCAGATGGGGTCTAGGATTTGTACAATGAATTCAAAGCTATTCGAGGACTAATCATTCGCGAAGGTTATACGTTGTTACAGGATGTTGACGGGTAGGTGCTTACAGACCTCGAAGATATCGCGAATGTTACGTGCGGTCAAACAGCGCCGGTGCTTTAAGGTGTAGCATCGCTGCCCGGAAAGCAGAAAATGCAGGTTCGAGTCCCGCCTGACGCAAGAGCTTTGATCGTAACCAAACATCCTGTAACAACATTTAGCCTCTGTACCAGCCGCTCTAGGCTTAACCAAATGTATTGAAGCATTCATGAAGGAATGAGAATCGTGGTCAATTGACACAGGGCTACCGTCATCCTTGGCGTGATACATGTGATTCCCGGTGCCTTTACGGAGACGTCACGCACAAAATTACGCCTAATGATAAATTTTTGCCTTTTTACGACTTTTCGAGTTTCACATGTTTAATGGAGCCTAGAGTGACTGTTATAAAGGTTATAAGCTGCTGGGTGAGTGTTTAATTGCGACCAAATCTATTCCGCCATACGGGACGCAAACTCGAACCTCTACTTTCCGGGCAGGGCGCTACGCCTACAGCACCGGCACTGATTCGCATGTAACATTTGCGATATCCTCGAGTTCACAATGTTCTTTGAATACTAACCTCTGATCTAAAGCATTAGAAAGGCAGGTTCTGTAGGAAACCTCCACCGGGTCCTTACGCACGCGTTACCGCGGCGTATGTCTGTCCAAAATTATTTAAAAATTAGGTGTCATTTTCGGCGCAACGGCTTCATGAACACACCACGGGATAGGACATATTTCGCGCCAAGGGTTACGGTAGCTGTGTCTCGTGTCCTCCATTCCGTTCTTCAATCATTCGCAAAGCTTGATGATATTATAAAATATATTAAATAAATAAACATGGATCAATATATTAATTTTTTAATCGTGTACTTTTTCACTGGTGCGTTTAGCGCAGTCGGAGCAGGCGCCGACTGTCGCGTGCACCCGATACCAGGTTCCTGTTTCGAATTTCCCGCCCAGGCCAACAAAGCCTTTCATCCCTCCGGGGTCGGTGAATTGCTACCAGACTTGTCTGGGGACCATAAAGCTCTCATCTGTTCACCGGCTGGCCACCGCAAGTCATTGTACGGCCAGATACGTATTCAACAAAAGGGATTGAATAACGCCGTCCTTTATCCTTTATCCTTTTAGGCAAATAAATAAAATGAATTTAGTCGCAACGTCTATGTGTTCAAGGAGATGAGAAACGCTGGTCCTATTCCGAAGAGATTTATCACTAGCTCTGCACTTTTTGTTTAATGATGGCGAGTGGACGGAAATGAATGGAATTCCTGAGCTGGTAGGCAGAGCCGCGAAAAACAGATTCCCGCGCCCGCTACCATCCATCAATCCTCATAGCATTCCACTCATTCGTACGCTTCCACAGAAGCGATCGTGGAACAGAATCAAAGAACACAAAGGATATACGAAGGGATAAATCAAATTGTGATCAGAAGAACGCTGAGAAATGCTGCTAAGCACCTGTGTTCATTTTTTGCTGCACAATGAACCCGTGTATGCGGTAGCGAGTCGGATATAGAAGAGAATGGGCTTCGAAGTCGAAGATGGACCGATCTCCTTTAAGAAAGGGTATGGAGAAAGCGCCGGGATAACATGCTTCGGCGGGCGGTTGCGCAGTCAGTGCAAGAGGAAGTTGTCGTTGTTCTTGGTTCGGATTCCGCCCAGGTCAACCATGGCATGTATCCCTACGGAGACCTAAAGCTGATACTAGAATTGCCCGGGAAGCATAAAGCAACGAGCTGTTAATCGTCGGGCCACCGAAAGTCATTATAGATCGAATACGCATTCAAACTGATATCTCGTAGAACTGGGCGCGTGTAGCGCAGTCAGAGGAGGTGCCGACTGTCGCGTGCACCCGATACCAGGTTCCTGGTTCGGGTTTCCCGCCCAGGCCAACCAAACCTTCCATCCCTCCGGGGTCGGTAAATTGGTACCAGACTTGTCTGGGAAGGATAGAGCGCTGACTTGTTTATCGGCTGGCCACCGCAAGTCATTGTATGGCTAAATACGCATTCAAATCGCCTCCACGACATCCCGTAGAAGTAGAAAGCGTGGTGCATCCCAGAAGCGATTGAGTAACGCCGTCCTTTATCCTTTTTATCCTTTATCTCGTAGAAGTATAGGATGTGTGGCGCATCCGAAGTAGGCACTGACCAGCGCCGTTTCTCCTCCCTAATTCCATAAAAACAACGAAATCGGGCTTCCGGATGATTAATTCGACGAAGTGTGCTACGTCAATATCACCTCCGAGGGAAGAAATTTCCTATTGCAAGCCTTATTAGAAAAAAAGCAATATTTGCAGGTAAATCGTTAGAAAAGGTTTCGAAGATTTAACTGGACAACATTTCCAGCAGCAGAGTGATATATTCTCACATATAGTTATAGCGAGCCTTATCGCCAAGTTGTTATGCGAAAGATTTGATCCTGCAGCAGAAAGGGCACAAGATGTAAAAAAAACTACTTAAAAATACACAAAAAGCTGACAATTCCCAGCATTGCTCTGGGCATTACTTTGGAACAGCAACGACTTTTTCTTGAAAGTGGTCAAGATAACAAAGATAAAAATGATAGAGGACTGTGTCAAGCAATCGATCTTTGGGATGTGCCACGCATTCTACCTCTACAGGATGCGGAGGCGACTTCACTGCGTATTTGACCATACATACTTGCGGTGGCCAGCCGATGAACAAGTCAGAGTTTCATCGTTTTTGGGCAAGTATGCTATCAATTCTCGATCCCAAAAGGATAGAAAGTCTCACTAGCCTGAGCAGAATCCGAACCAAGAACCTCAATTCGCTTTCAGGCGATACAGGGCGAGTTCTCCGACGGCACCTGGGTGATGCTGATAAATACCTACGCTTAGTTCACATTATCACGGTCGGCTTCTACACTATAGTTGTGCACTCGAAATTTTTTCGAATATTCGGATGGTCTCACAAAGTTCGAATACTCGAATTCGAATATATTCGAAAACGCCAATTTTCCTGAATATGCGAATTTGAACACATTTGAAAAACGCGATTTTTGAATATTCGAATTCGAATGCATTTAAAAAGCGCGATTTTCTCCAAATTCGAATGGAAATCATTCGAATACCTATCCGAATAGGTCATTCGAGCACAACTACATTCTACACCGAAGAAAATGGGTGAGGTGCAGCCGGTAGCAGCGTCTCCTGCGTGAGCACCAGGGATGAGCGGATTATCCGTTATCCGTTATCCGTTATCCGGTTTCCGGGGGTTTTTGGCTTATCCGTTTTGTTGTTCGTTATCCGGCAATTTTGGGCCGGATAACGAACAACAAATTAGCTGATATCCAGGTTTGGACGTAGTATTGGATAGCTGTGTAGAAGCCTCACATTCATAGGAGTGATCGCAAGCAACAATAGAGTGCATTTAAATCTAGAAGGGTGAGGTGACTTCGGGCACAGGTGACGTAGTTGGAAAGACGTCTAACTTCCATCCTTCCAGGGTCGTTCATTTATACCATATATCTATGAAACCTACTATGGACTGATTTGTTCATGAGCTTGTCACCACAAGCCATGTGCAGACCAAGAATGCATACAAGCTGCCTTGATAATATTAATGACGGTCACAAGTGGAAGGCCTGGCACGTCCAAAGATGAATTGCTTAGTGCCGAATTTAGCGTCCTCTTCCACGATTGCAGTATGTAGGTAGCATGCGGCAAAGGTATTTTAGTTTTGACTGATAGACTGTTGTAACGCATTAAACACCTACCGCTGAGCAGTAATGAATACAAGCAAAATGGGCACAGGTTCAATCTAAATGAGCGGAGAAAGCTACGCTCCTACAAATTGTTGAGGTGTGTTTATAGAAAATCATTTTCTGTACGCTGGTACTGGTGTACCTTAATATTAAGGAATTGATCCGTGCTATTAAAAACCTAAATAGTGCAATTGAATTGTACTAAACTGATTCCCCGCTGCGCATGTTGGAGCTTCACTTTAATTTAAGATTGCCTTTTAGGGACATTCTACTTCTGCTTTTCTACTTTTCATATCTCTCTGCTTGTGTATTTGGACTGCACAATGGCTTGTAGTGGCTAGCCTGTAGAAAGCTGGTATTTATCATTCCCCGTTCTTAGATCTTGAGATACTGTCGAACAAGAGTATCAATCCGCGTGAAGGTGCGAAACTGAGATTGTTATGGAGACTTTATTCGGCTGAGTCGGCCTAGCATAGAAAAGTCAAGAGGCGTCGGAGGACTCATTCATCCAAGGATCATTCTGTTTGGCCACAGTCTTAATTCAAAAAGAAAACCTGACGATTGATCACTAAAACCACCCAACAATGGAAACTGACAAAATGCGGACGAGTTGCTGAGGAGAAATGTGAGTGAATAAGAGGTGAATGAGTCTCACATTCTTCCCCTCCAAGGGCCACTTATGAATGTTTCTATACTATTAGTTGGGCTGTTTTACGCATCCTTTGTCTCGTCTTCCCATTCGTTTTAACGGCAAAAACATGAAAAATTGTAAATTGTACTAAGGAAAGTGCTTGGATGAACAAATTCTCAATCTCTCCTTATGTTTTCCAGAGTTAAATTAAGGTGATCATAGCGAAACCTCAGTAGAGTAAAGTTTGCAGAACAGTTTTAGTTTCACAGCTTGGAGGTCTTGCTACTTGTCCTCACTGATGAGTTCGTTAGCAGTTCGCGGAACCTGGTGAGGGAATTGTGGTTCGGAAATCGAACTCGGCATCGGTTTGGATGGAAATGAAAACGCGTTTCTTTTACTGAGGTCTCGTGAGAATCCCATAGAGCTTCGTTAAGGTGACTGCACTATGCTTCAACAAAAGAACTCTATTAAAGTCCTTAGAAAGCACTTCTAATTTGACAGCAGTTGCGCTCCATGTCTGCTGTTGAAACTAGAGCAGTTTAAGCCCAGCTTTATTTTTGTTGTTTGTTCGTTATCCGTTTTTCCGTTATCCGGCGATTTTTGGGGAAAATTATCCGTTATCCGTTATCCGGGTTTGAAAATTTTGTTATCCGCTCATCCCTGGTGAGCACGTATCGATTCTAGGTTCAATTACGGGTAGCCTTCCACCGCGAGAGTTGGTACCAAGTCTGTCCTCGAAGGAAGAAGCGACAAAGTAGTGCCTTCGGCCGGCCACGCTTAGGCCGGATTATGTAGTTTTAACGCTGGCTTGGCCACACTTCTAGCTTAACTCTATGTTAAGAATTATTCATTCAGAAGGTTTCCACGAGATTAATGAAATGGTGAAATACATGGCGCATTCTCGAAGAAATGAATAGTGCTGACCTTAGGCTTCATATCCTTTTCTTTTCAACCACTGCTGGTTAGGAATAGTCGAACTTTGTCAGAATTTGCCTTGAAGTCTCCAAAGTTCAAGAGAAGTTCTGGAAAAATGAGACCACTTTTATCCAGAAAAGAGAAAACGGATCTAACCTAGTCAGGAAAGAGCAACCATAAAGCACCGATTCCGTATGTCACCCCATGCTACACAACCACATCCCTGAATTCAAATGAAAATCCTCGCATCACGGTACAGCAGCTGAAGTTGTGAAAGGAACTCAAAGAAGGGAATGGGGACACAAATCATGATATTCCTCCCCCAATTAGGACAGATTTAGGAGAATCAGCCCGATCCATAGAAGAGGCTGGACACGATGACTGAGCTCGTGCTCACTAAAGGAGATGGTCTGAAGGTGGTGAGGTGGATGTGGCGGTTGGTTGGTTGGTTGGTAGGTGCGCGGCGGACGGCGGCGCTCGAAGAAATGCGGGCCGTCGCCCCGACCGGCCGACCGACCGACGGACCGACCGACCGACGGGCAGCTGGAATGTGGACGAACGACAAGGTCGATCGCAGGTCGCGAATTCCTGCGATTCCTGAACGCGCGCCAATGCAAACAGCGCTTCCTCGTTGGCGTGTGGAGTTGGTCGCCAGCCACAGCAGCAGCAGCAGGTCCTTCAGATAACCTGCTCCCAGCGAGTGGTAACTAACCGCCGGTTGGCGGAGGAATTCACTCATCCGGTGGAGTAACTCCAGCGAATCAACTTCTGCCAGACACGGGACAGAAGGAGCAGAGCGCAGTGGACCCAGATATAGCCTGAATGACCCATGGCCTGGCGGTCTGCTCCCGGTGGATGCGGAGACTCGCGGCGGTCAACTGGAAAGACACCCATAAAGGATGAGGGACGACGTTGCTCAATCCCTCTTGGGATGTGCCACGCATTCTACTTCTACGTGATGTGAAGGCCAATTAAAAGTGTATTTGGCCTATACAATTACTAACGGTGCGCAGCCGATTAACAAGTCAGTTTATTATCCATCTAGACGAGTCCTATACCAAGCCACTGATCTGGGATGGATGTAAGGCGTGGTAGGAAACCCGAACCAAGAGCCTCGACTTGGATGCACGCGGCAGCCTACGCAATTCCCAACTGCGCTATCATGCTGCCAGTGACCACAATAGATGTTGTAGCTATGCCCTTCTTAACCAACCGTCTGCGCTCTTCTGAAGGGCTTAAGACCAGTTCGGCGCCATCTGATATAAGAAAGTGTCGAGGGCGCGAGGAATGCAGAACAACGTTCGTCTTCCGCCACATATGCGTTCGCGGATGATAAATCACCCACTTCATATCATCGTTCCGGCGTTTCAAAGGCACGAACGAGCGGAAGACATCAGAGGTCACATTAAATTCTGAACGAATATATCGGCAGGCCACGTACTAGTTGCAGAAATATTTGTGTAAGGGCATAAAAATTTGTTGAAAGATCCCTCTCTAGGGTAGGATATCTTTTTTCTCTCAAGAAAGGTCAAGAAAATGTCAAAAACAGTCATATCTTGAAACGTTTTTTTAAGTTTCATTTTATGACTATGCCATTATATCACACGTACGAATGCCGTCGAATTATGCAGAAACCTGCGCCAGGTGGACCCCCGTTCTCGAACCAAATTCTATTCATGATATGGGCTGAAATGCGTCACTTAAGAACAAAGCGCATAGAGAACAAATAGGAAAGAACAGCGATAATCAACCCGGGATGCGCCACGCATTCTACTTCTATAGGAGCCGATTTTTCAGTTGTTCATTTTTTATTTCAAGCAAAAAATACTTGGAATAGAAGTATCGTGCAAAAATATAGGTGATTATACGGAAAAGATTTCACTGAATCTTCGGTTGTTTTGTTCTAACAATCTCCTAAATCTAATGACTTGAATACGTACTTGGTATACGTGGGCGGGATAGCGCAGACGGAGGCGGTACCGGCTGTCGCGTGCAGCCGATACCAGGTTCTTGGTTCGGGTTTCCCGCCCAAGCCCACCAAGCCTTTCATCCCTCCGCGGTCGGTGAATTGGTACCAGACTTGTCTGACGAGGGAGGTCAGTGAACTCGGTTCACGGATTCTGATCGAGACCTACATATATGGTCTTGTATGGCATCAGACAAGGATCACAGAACTGTTTCGTTTTTGCTAAATGCCCCTGGATGATTCAAAAGTAGCAAAAAATGGTATTGCTTCAGGGCGGGCTGATAAAGGAAATGTGACACCTGGAATGGCCCTGTCGTGCTCAGAACTTAACCTTCAAAAGGTTTGGAGCTCAAATTAGAGATAATATGATAATTTCCCACGTTTCTTAGACGATGCTGCAATGTACTTTCAAGTGATTCATTCGCAACCGAGGCGGCAGCGACTGGATGACCGAGTGGATAGCGATGCGGACTTACGGGAGGGTCGACGGTTCGATTTCTGAGGGGGGTAGAAGATTTGCTAGGTGGTCTGTTCATGTTTTTACAAAGGAGTTGGCTTCAGTTCGATGAGTCCGCACCACTATTTAATCGGGCACACCCTCACACCCGGTCGATTGCCTCCATTCCTCCCGAGCCCGCTGCGAGTCGCGGGGTTAGGAAGTAAATATGGTACCCTACCGTACCCTAGCGTAACCAAAATGTACTCTTTATTTGCAAAAATGGAGGCACTCCACAGAGCAAATCGCATAGACACCACCGGAATCGAACCCTCGACCCCCCTTACGTAAGTCCGCCTCGCTATCCACTCGTCCATCCATTCTCTACACCAAAACGTTGCGAATGAATCACTTGAATGCACATTGCAGCTTCGTCTAGGAAACGTGGGAAATTATCATATTACCTCTAATTTGAGCTCCAAACCTTTTGTAGGGTAAGTTCTGAGCACGACAGGGTCATTCCAGGTGTAACTTTTAGAACTTTCTAAACTTTTGTGCAGAATTGGTTTTGTGTCAATTTTGGCTTAGCAAATATTCTGTTCTGTTCTGGCCACCACAAGTCACTGCATGGCCGAATAATCATTCAAATCGCCACCACGACACACATATTACAATTACAAAGTGTGGCGCATCCCAAAGAGGTGAGTAACGCCGTCCTTTATCCTTTATTTGGGCTGCGCAACGAATTGATGTGGACAACTAATGAGCACGTCAGTGCGAAATCTTTCCCAGACAAGCCTGCTACCAGTTCCCTGACTCTTTATGGAGGGGAGGCTTCGTTGGCTTGAGCAAGACCCGAGTCAAAATCAAAAGCTACCGCTGGCAATTGTAAAGCATAGAAGCGCCCTCGGCGTATTCGTGATGCGAGTCCGATTCTCATCTCCAGCTAAGCACCTCTCCGACGGTTCGATATCCATAAAGGATAAACGATGAAGATCGGCGCTAGTCAATTCCTTTGCGGGATGTACCACGCATTCTACTTCTATGGGTTATTATGTAGGCAGTTTAATGCGTACTTGGCCTATACAATGGCTTGTGATGGCCAGCCGATGGGAGAGTTTGCGCGTCATCCTTGCTAGACAAACTCACCTACCTGGAGAGGGATGGAACGCATAATTGAGATAGGCGGGAAATCCAAACCAAGAACCTGGAATCGGGTTCACGCGACAGTTGACGCCTCCACCGACTGCTCTACCCACAGACCTGCTTGATACTCACACTCTTTCTAGTTCTTTGACAGAGTTGACCGCCTTACCTAGCCCTAAGGATCCACTGCGATTGTTGAAGACGGATTCATACCCAATGCCGAGACCATGCTGCACCTTGACACCGACGACGTCCGACTCGACAACGCGAAGCGAAGCGCTACAGAATTCCAAGGAAGCCTATCCGCTGTGTCTTCAATTCCAGGGGTGAAGAAAATGTCGTCTGCTTGAGCAGCATGGAGGTGGTATATCTCTGCGAAAGGCCATCGGTCAGCCTGTATTCATTTCACGAAGCGGCAGAAGTAGAGAACGGCCAGACGAGAACCGACAGACAGTCCTCTAGAAGCGAATGGGCAAAAGGAAAGCTTTTCTGTTGTCAGCCGGCTATTTATAAGGAGATTTGTTGTGCGTTCGCATCGACGACGAGACGGCGACGCCGTTGTCGTCGCTCTCCGAAGGCATTCCAGACATTGCTCGCCTGTTACACAACACGTACACGCTGAGCCGAAAACACGTGCACAACGACACGACGACGCTCCTGCTCTCCAGCACTGGCCGCTGAACTTCAGAATATCCTCTTCGTGGCAGGAGCTACTTCATGCACGGCTACTGGACCTTTCAGATGCCCTATGCCTAAAAAACTGTAAAAAAAATTGCTCGATTAGGGGATTATGAGTTTGTAGCACAGTCGGAGGAGCTGCCGGCTGTCGCTTGCAACCGATTCCAGGTTCCTGGTACGGATCTCCCGCCCAGCCCCATCAAGCCTTCCATCTCCCCGGTGTCGGTGCCAGAATTGGTGCCATACCCGTCTGGAAACGATAACGTGCCGACTCGCTCATCGCATGCGCATTCAAATGGCCTTCACGACATCACGTAGAAGTAGAGTGCGTGGCTCATCCGAAAAGGGAGTGAGTAATGCCGTCCTTTACCCTTTATCCTTTAAGGGGGGGGGGGGAGCACAGTCCAGGAGAAGCCATTTGTTGCACGCACCCAATTCCAATTTCTAGGTTTGAGTTGCCCCGCCCAGGCCAACTGAGCTTTCAATCACTTGGGCTCGGTGAGTTGTACCGTATCGGGCTTGTCTGGAAAGAATAAAACTCTGACTTGCTCAACGGTCATTGTTAATTACTCCGGGAGGTCTTATATTTGGTCCCAAATGGAATTTCAGAAATCTCGGTTTGTGAGCAAAGCTTTGTTCTGATCAGGAGTCGTGCCGACACACCTAATCCTCTCTAAGCAACGATTTACGCCCCCGCTCCACTACTGAATCCGTAGCCCGGCTTCATGCGCGGCGCTGGAAAAATTCAAGGATTCGTGATTACTCATCGCCGCGAGCGATGTTGAACGCGATATTTGCGATGTCGCCTTGGACCAATGTCTACTCATCGTTTGAACCGACACAACAGCGGCAAAAACTAAAAAGAAGAAGAAAATGGCGAAGGGCGAAAGAAGTGCAAGCGATCAGTGAAGTACATACACGTGCCTCACGAAGTATCCGGGATGCGCCGTGCCTCCAATTTCTGTGCAAAGCACCGAATAATTCTTAAACATCTACTTTTCTTATACTGCAATGGTAGCGCAGTTGAAGAAAGCGATGACAGCTAAGGTTCTTAGTTGGGGTCCCCGCCCAAGCAAACGAAGCCTTCCATCTTTCCGGGGGTGGCTTAATTGCAACGAGACTTATCTGGCAGAGATAAAGCACTGACCTGCCCATGAACTGATCAGGTCGAATGCACGTTGAAATTGCCTCCACTATATCCTAGAAGCAGAATGCAAAGGAAGTGTAGATAGGAACTCTTGCAGGATGCGCCAGGCACTCTACTGCTATCGCGGAGGCAATCTAAGTGCGTGTTTGCCCTACAGCAACTTGCGCTGGAATGAATTGCTTGTGCGATATCGAGGATAAGCAGAGTACATGGCGTATACATATTGTAGCAGATGAGGTACTTAAGAGGTTTCCTGTTCAGAGTGGTGCTATGACAGTGCCAAAGACCTTCCAGTACGAAGGATATTCAGCTTCAAAATGCTAAAAGACGTAAAAAGGCTAAGGCCAAGCGATAAATACGGCACCACTACATCCTCGCAGGTATGCGCCGCGTGTCTCTCTCTCTACGGGATGTCTTGGAGGCATTTGAATCTCCATTGGCCTATACAACCACTTGAGGAGAAAAGCCCATGGATCAGTCGGTGTTTCGGCCTTCTCAAACAAGTCTGACACCAATTCGACGGCTCCAGATGGGTGCAAGGCTTACTTGGTCTGGGCAGGACTCGAACCAAGAACATTGAATAGGGGGTACGCTGCAGGCTGCCATTGCTCAAACTGTGCTATCTGCGCCTATCAGTATTTTAATAGACATCGACAATTAGGACGAAGAGAGATATTTGAAGTAGAGAGTTAATTAGATGGAAATAAACAGATAACCGAGCGTGGCGAAAAATTAGAAATAAGTCGATAAAATTGATTTAAATACGCTTACACGAGTGCTTCAAACATGCTTTCTGAAAGGTGCTTCCTTATCAGTAAAAAATAAAACGCTGTTTATTTAATTTCTCATGATATTTTCAATCGATTTTTTACGAGTGTGATGATTTTATAACCCACACTTAAATAAAAGGATAAAGGACGGCGTTATTCAATCCTTTTTGGGATGCGCCACGCATTCTACTTCTACGGGATGTCATGGAGGCGTGTTGAATGCGTATTTGGCCACACAATGACTTGCAGTGGCCAGTCGATGTACAAGTCAGCGCTTTATTCCCCAGACAAGTCTGGTACCAATTCACCGACCCGGAGGAGTGGAAGGCTTGGTTGGCCTGGGCAGGAAATCCGAACCAGGAACCTGGTATCGGGTGCAGGCAGCCAGCACCTCCTCCGACTGCGCTCCACACGCCCAACCCACACTTAAATAAATAAATAAAATAAACAAATAATATTTAAAATTTAAGATAATCTAAAATTTGAGTGCATTGAGCAAACTCTACAACTCCCATGTCACAAAATTTTCATTATCCCTATTGTGTTCCCTATTGTTTAACCAGCTGAAATCCATTAAAATCCGATTAATAATGGAAGAAGTACTTCCAGATGTCGGTGTTCTACAGTAGCAAAAATAGTTTATTTCCTGTACAGTGCAGCGTGGCATTCCTGAACATATACTAAAGAGGGCGCGTGTAGCGCAGTAGGAGGAGGCGCCGACTGTCGCGGGCATCCGATACCATGTTCCTGGTTCGGATTTCCCGCCCAGGCCAACCAAGCCTTCCATCCCTCCTGGGTTAGTGAATTGGAACTGGACTTGTCTGGGAAGGATAAAGCGCTGACTTGTTCATCGGCTGGCCACCACAAGTCACTGTATGGCTAAATACGCATTCAAATCGCCTCCATGACACCCCGTAGAAGTAGAATGCGTGGCGCATCCCAAAAGGTATTGAGTAACGCCGTCCAATATCCTTTATCCTTTACAGTGCAGCGACCGCAGCCACAGAATGGACTATTCACTTCACGGCGTTAGGTGTTAAGACGGTAGCAGAAGAACTCCACAGAGTTAGCGCTGTAGAAGAACGCCAATCGGCGCTAAATGGCGCAGATTTTCGACATTGTTCACGGCTGACGACAGCAATTCCATACGCGTTTCCGACATGATATCACCGTTCTTTGCACGACGAATATTCGCGGTTCTCGTGACGCAGAAATGTGGGTGAATATGGCGGAATCGATTTCGAATCAACGACGTCACGTCCACCATCGTCGGCGCTGGCGCCGTCGACGATAACGGCGACCACCGTGCTTTTGAAAATGTGACAGTCGATCGGTCCCAAAGTGTTATAGTCGCCGAATAACTCGACATCAGACAAGCTTCACAGCGCTGAGCGCTTCGAAGCTTACTTTGTGCTGAATTCTCTGAGTCTTTGTGGGCGATCGAATGGTTTCTCTACAAGAAAAATGTACATGTCAGGTTTTTGCCCAGCCGGGAGCACGAGCGCATCAAGGGAAGTGCTAGCCAATTCAAAATGTGCGGCCGCACCAGCCATTAAATCACTTCGCGTACCGCTGATGCGCCCTTTTGTACTTCACCGTCCGCCTCCGCTCGTATTCGCAGCTGGAGCTCCGAGATGTGACAGGACTCAAGTGGACAAAAACCCGATAAGTACCAACAAAAATGCAAATCTAATACGAAGGGCGAGGGCGGATGTGATAGTTTGATGCTTAGTATAATTCTGGGAATCCCGTTCGACCAACTACAGGAGACAGATTCGTCGACCTCTTACCAGCCGGTAACGATGAAAACTACCGCCAAACTCCCTGATACGACATTCGTCAGCATCAGCACCAGATTTGGCGGTACTTTTCACCGTCACCGGCAGGTAAGCGGTCGATGAATCTGGCCCCTGGTGAATTTCCAACAAAAAAACGACTACCCTTCGTATGAAATTCGACGCTTCGACAGAATTTTCGCCCAAGTGTGACCGACTTTCCTCCGACTTCATATGCAATCACATAAATTACTCGTCGCCTCCAGCTGCCGTCTGATTATACAATCATCATCCGAATCTATCCGCGGTGGAGACTGCTATGTGTTTCAGAGCAGTCCTCGTCACAGTTGCGGTTCCCCGTCCTATATAGGCGCCATAATGTTTTAAAAGAAAATGCTCAGATTAACTGTGGTTAACTGCCAGCTTGTTCTTTAACGATAGGTCATATAGTGCTTTTTTCACCCCAATGTTTTACATATTGAAGTTACCATATGTATATTACGGTAGCTTATCCTACCATAATCGTGAGCTTTGGACCCGTTTAAGGTTAGTCTAAATAGACTTGGGTGCGTGTAGCGCAGTCGAAGAAGGCGCCGACTGTCGCCTGCATCGATACCAGGTTCCTGGTTCAGATTCCCCGCCCAGGCCAAAAAAGCCTTCCATCCCTCCGTGGTCGGTGAATTGGTACCAGACTTGTCTAGGAAGGACTAAGCGCTGACTTGTTCATCGGCTGGCCACCGCCAGTAATTGTATGGCCAAATACACATTCAAATCGCCTTCACGACATCCTGTAGAAGTAGAATGCGTGGCGCATCCCAAAAAGGATTGAGTAACGCCGTCCTTTATCCTTAAATATCCTTTATCCTCAACCAAAACACAGCTTAAAATCCAATGCTGTCGCTGTGTTACAGCAGAAAAAGGTACTTGTTGGGATTCCTCCCAACCGGGCAAGCGAGGCGAGAGGCCGTTAAAGCACAGCGACTGCAGCAGCCATCCATTAACTTCGCGCACTGCTTAGGCTTCAACTTTGACTACCTTCCGGCATCCCAGAATGTGATCGGACCCGTTTTGGCAAAAGACGTATAGGGGTGAGGTAGGACACATGTGACGCAGTGGGGAGAAACGGTTCAAGTCCAGACGTGCGGACGAACTGAAACGAACTCAGAGTCACATCGAGACCAATGAAACATCTCCTCCTTCTCTGAGTAATGTTGGGCTGACGGCAGGCACTGGGAGTGCGTCCACAATGTCATGAAGTGCGAGAAGAATGCGTGGCACATGCGAGTTGTGCACTATGGAACCTATTTTTCCGATGAACCATTGCAGGAGTAGGATAAAGAAATCAAAAATGTGATCTACCAGAAAATTAGATAAAAACCTAGTGGCCACTAATTACGCAATACGGTGACCTTCTGATAGCATGGTCTCATTCTCTGGGAGATTCAGTTGCCCAACGAGTGCGCAAACACCTGCGAATTTCCCATGAAGAACGGTTTGCAGTTAAAAGAACGCTGAACCGTATTCCGGCGTTAAGTTTTCTGAATGCGCATGCGGCTTAAAAATTCCCGTTTCAAGCAATCTCCATAAAGCGGCAAAAGGTGGCTCCACCAGTCTAGGAGCTAAGAAAACGCGCACGGGCGGAACAGAGTGGTGAGTACGGTATAGCTTTGAGGTCCTTGCATGGCGTTATAAAGTGGCCCACCTAATTTGAGACGGACGAAGATTATCATGGTCAGTGGAGATTAAGTTCAAAATACATAGTCCTAGAAATAAAAAGACAAAGCTTCACAAACGAGGTGTGACAGCCGAAAAAGGAACGGAAACGAAGCAGAAGCAAAGCAGGAAAGTCAGGCGAATGACCGTTTTCCATGCGGACCGGTTTCACTTCAGGCGAAGAAGTTGGTTCAAGCAGAACCGCCTGGAAAACTTGAACGAGGTGGCGAATGTGGTGGAAAAAATGAGCGAATGCAATTTTGAGATCATTACGTGTTTCTGACGACCGTAAGCTGATTATCAATGCTGAAGATAAGACAGCAATGAAGACATTTCTCACGTTTGCATTCAGCTGCTATCGTAGATATGCGTAAGAAGCTGATAATTCTACCGTTTGCCAATCATGCCGAAGACAATACGTACCGTGTCGTCCCGTTGCACTCAGACCAGTACGCACGAAGGAAGTGGACGACACGGCGCATTCCGTAAGGTGAAGAAGTTCTTGGACTGTTGAATTCAATCCAGTAACAGTAACCAGATACAGACCAAGCAGAAGCCTACAGCATCGGATTAGAACGAGCTACGAGTAGTAACTGGGTCTGGATGTTAACCTGCTCGGAATGCGCCATGCATATCACTTCAAGGACATATCCTTCAAGCGCCTTTGAAGCCATTTAGCTTATTTCTTTAGTACATCATAAAACAGCGAGTCTGTAGACTAATGACTGCACCGTTCTTCTGACCCAGGAATGGATGTGGATACGCCCGGCGTCTGCTGCCGACTGCGCAAATAGATTTGTAGAGGTGAAGAAAAATGAGCAGCGTAAGTAGCGCAGTGGCAAGAAAAGCTCTTGCAAGGTCGGCAATTAGTTCGACCCCATCTTCAGGCAAACCATGAGTTTAGAAGATAATCTGCATCACCATCATCAAAGAGTCAGGATGGAGCCGCCTCACTAGGGTAGGTTCTACATGTACTACATATCTTCTTTAAAAGGGCAGAGAAAGACATTAGAAGGGGAATAACATACTGAAAACTTAGTTATTCTTCTTAGGGAAGTCTGCAGATGCAGTAGACAACCATCAAAGGTAGGATAACCGGCAGAAGAAGTTGGCTGCGTGGCGCGTTCCACTAGCAGAACAAGCGCAGTCGATTAATTAGAATGATGTGAAGCAGAAGATAAAATAAGACGAAAACGTTCGTAGCAGATACGATCTAGACAACACTTTAAAGCAGTTAGAAAGTAAAATACGTGGCGCGAACTCAGGTAAAGGAATTCGAGGAGCGCTATATAGCTATAGCGCTATCTAAAATCCCATTTTAAGAGCCTAAGAAAACCGTAGAACAGGCCAAGGAGAGAGGCAGAATTCTTTAAAATCATTAACAAGAGAAATGCAACTCGCTATCCCGGAGAAAGAGCACTCTAGTATGGAAATACTTTAATATATACTATTTTCAAGTCGAATTCGACACTTTTCAAATCAAAGTGGACACTGTTCACGTCAATAGGACACTCTTCTTCTAAGCTAGCCTAAGAATTTAAAAATCAAAGCGAACTCTTCCAAATCGGAATGCCTTCTAGGCAGGTTAAACTACAGGCTCACTAAGATGGTTAGAATAAGTCCTAGTTCAAGGAAGGCTTGTATAAGCCTTCTTCAAAGTTTTTTGTTCACCTGTCCGAATGAGTGTGATAGTTTTATAAAATCTTTATTTTTAAAGAAAAAACAGTAAATCAAATTTTGTTTGAAGTGCAACAAAGCAGCAATCGTTTAGTGCATTAAAAGATCAGATCGCGCCATATACTCAAAAAGTTCGCCGCAACTTTTATTCGTTTGATTGTGTAAATGCTGCTTGCATGAACAATCAAAGTGAGAATATTGGTGTGTTTTTTTACAATATTTTATTTGGCACCGTTTGCACATGTGAAATTCCATGAAAACAGAAATTTTTCTATCAATCGAATAATAGTCGGAAGAGGGCATGGCGCAATCTATTTGAAACTAAAAAATGGGCCGCCTTCATGCTCTTTAAAACAAGCTCTAAACCATTGTTCAATATTACATTTTTTTCGATTCTATTTCGACACTTCGGAAGAATTCGCTTCTATTTCAAAAGTCTTAGGCCTTAGAATATGACTTTTGAAGTCAGAAGAGATTCGACGCAAACAGAAATTCTGCTACCAATCCAATAAAATCGCGACGTGTTGGAAGAGCGTATGGCGCACCTCTGTTTTGACAATAAAATGTGGCCGCTTTCCTGCTCTTCAAAACAAGCTTTAAGCCATTGTTTTCTTCAAAAAATAAAATTTTTGTAAAGCTTCAAACTATTAGGTTGTAACGAATTAAATGGCACTGGCTCGCGCCATTTTTTGGCGCGTCTTTACGCGTTTGATCAAGAACAATCCGTAACATGTGGCATATCATTTAGAAGCGCAAACTTTGCTCTACCGGAGAGTACCAAATTTTCTATGCAAAAGTGGGAAAACTTTAGAGTTTTATTGACTTTTTTGCAGATGGACAAAAGGGTAATCCGAGGCATTTACTTGTATGAATTCAAGCTGGGCACTACAGCTAAGGAGGCGGACGAGAAGATCAACGCTGCATTCGGTCAAGGATGTTCCACAATTCGGACGGCGTATCGTTGGTATCAGAAGTTCCGGAATGGAGATGAGAGCTTGGAAGAACATGAAGGTCGTGGGAGGCATGGTGATGTTGATGAGGACAAGCTGAGAGATGTGGTAGAGGAGGATCCACACAAAGGTACCAGGGAGATAGCGAAGGTTCTTGGCGTCAGTCACAACACAGCTGCCCGGCATCTGAAGGAAATTGGAAAGACCAAAAAGCTGGAAAGATGGGTGCCTCACGAGCTGTCTGAGGAGCAAAGAAACTGACGATATGAGATCTCGTCCGCACTGTTTCTATGGAACGAAACGGACCCATTCCTTGATCGCATCGTAGCCTGTGACGAGAAATGGATAATGTACGACAACAGGCGACGATCGGCACAGTGGGTGGACAGCGATGAGAGCCCCAAGGTTTTTGCGAAGCCTGAATTGCACCAAAAGAAAGTAATGGTGACAGTATGATGGTGTACCAACAGGATGCCGAAAGTGCCTTCGAAGATTTCGTCAATTCCAGAACTTCTGATTTTTATGCTACTGGGATAAAAAAGCTTGTGTCACGTTGGCAAAGATGTGTAGAATCAGAAGGTTTTTATTTCGATTAATAAACTTGCCTACAAGCCGAGATATTAACTGTTTAAATTTACAGTGGTTCAGTGCCATTTAGTTGGTTACAACCTAATATATGTTCTCTTTCTTGGGAACTGCATAAAAATTTCAAAGAAGGTTATACTAAAGTTTTCCTTGAGCAAAGATTTATTCTAGCCCTTTTGGAGAGTCTCCAGCCCAGGCCATCCAAGTTTTCCATTCCTCCGAGGTCGGTGCATTGGCACCGAATTTCTCTGGGAAGGATAGAACCATTCAAAGAGGACGCATAGGATCAACAACATTCTGATTGGCTGGCGTGTCACCACTTCACATTGCACCCATCTTCGCAAAATGAATTAATAATATTATATATGTTTATTTTTTACACTCAAACGTGTGATTTACAATCGAACGAAACGAATTTATAACAGTAATAGTATTGGAATGCTTCTCGATACTATTCATCCAATTAGTAAAAGAATGTTCAGCTGAAAATAAGAATAAAAGAAAATAAATTAATAATTCATGAACTTAAAAAATCACTCAAACTCGGAACCTAGAAGGTAAGAAGGATAGGCTGACTTTTTATCAAGCTAGTGAGAGCTACTCGAAGTCCGTCTTGGCCATTTCCCGTTAGTAGGTGGGAAGAAAAGCATATTTTCGAAGCTTCAAACTGAAACTTTTGCACAGCTGGTCACCAGGTCAAAGACAAAGAAGAGGAAAGAAATGTAGTCTCAGGAAATCAGGAGTTAGAAAGAGCGTGGCGCGCTCTGGATGGAGGATGAAGCTACCAGGGCTCTATAATTGCCACGCTATCATATTGAGACACCAGAAACATTTGAAACAAGAAGCACAACTAGCGAATAAACCTCATCTTTCGAATGTTAGCAGAAGCTGCGTTCATGGCGCAATCTCGAAAAAGAGTAGTTGAATGCGTCGTCTAAGAAATCAATGGAGAAGGGATGTAGGTGTATTGCGCATGGCGCACTCTCTCGAAACAAAAATCACACGAAAAGAAGTGCTTCAAGTACCTTAGAAGCTGTCTGATCTACAGATGGCCTGCATGGTCTTCAGCTTGTGGGGAATGAACGAAGTGAGCGCCAATCACATATTCCACAAACGCCCCTGTAGAAGAGCCTGAACTCACTCTTGTATAGGCGAGAGTATGGCGAAGATCATGGTGAGCTGCTGCTGCTGCTGTCTGTCTGTCTGTCTTCAGCTGGCTGGCGATGAAGGTCCCGCGTCGTGGGCGAGTACTAGTGCTGGTGTGCGTGCGTGTGACCCAACGATGTCGCCGACAAGGCGGGGCCGGAGGTGGCGTCGTAGCTGGCCGGCCGGCTGGGCTGCGACGGGGACGCGCCGTTTGGCGCCGGCAGCCGGTGGTGGTGATGGTGGGTGGTGTCCTTGTGTTTTTTGCTCGTGGGCGCCTCGCGGTCCCCTCGAGATTCCTCGCATACCGCAGATTTTTCGCCTCGTCGGCTCCGCACCTCCCGCCGCTCACCGACCAACCATACTAGTTTGACGCCTTCTGGATGATCGTAGATAGCATCGCTGACGCCTCGACAATGACCGGTTGGTGTGCATGTGCACTTCTGAGGCAGGATTTATGAATGACTTTACCCAGAGTTATGTGAGTAGGGAAGAGGAGGGTTAGAGGAGGAGAGTTGGAGGTAGAGGAGAGTTATGTGAGTAGAGGGCAGAAATTGAAGCATTATCTGGGGCCGGATTCACCTAGCAGTGGGTATAGGTAGAGATACCGTAAGGGAATCGGATCTACTACCCGCAGTGGGTACGACTCGTACCTACACCATTTTCACGTTGAATTGGACAATTTTCAAACCAAATTGGACACTCTTCTACGCTTACCTAAAACGTTTCAAATCAAACCAAACTCTTCCACATTAAAATGCGTTTCTTATACATTGAACTAGAAACTCTTCAAAAATGTTCGAATAATTTTTTGTTCAAGAAAAATTTTAGTATAACTTTCTTTGAAGCGATAATATACGTCCCAATAAGAGAACATGTAGCTTGAAATTTTATATAAATTTTATTTTTAAAGGAAAAACAGTGATCTAAAGGGAAGGGAGAAGCTTTGATTTAATGATTTAAAGCTTGTTTTGAAGAGCAGGAAAGCAGCTATCTAATATTTCCAAATCAGATATTGCGCCATGCTCCCGTCCGAAAAATTTCTGATTGTTTGCATACAGTTTCACACGTTCAAGTGGTGCAACATAAAAATTCTTGCTGCATATAAGCAGTATTTACACTATCAAGTAAACATTGCGACTTGCTTTTCGAGTGCATGGCGCGATCCAGTCTTTTGATGCTCAACATGATTGCTGCCTTGCAGCGCTTTAAGAAAAAATTTATTATTTTTCTCAAAAAATAAAATTTTCATAAAATTATTGCACATCTTCGAGCAGGTGAACTAAAAAATTTCAAAGAAAGTTATACCAAATTTTTCTTAAACAAAAAATATTTAAACCATCTTGGTGAGTCTGTAGTTTGACTTGCCTGAAGATCATTTCGATCTGGAAGAGTTTGTCTTGATTTCAAAAGCTTGAAAGCCAGCTTAGAAAAGTGTCCACTTTCACGTGAAAGTGTCCAATTTGATTTGAAAATTTTCACTTTGGCAAAAAATGCAAATATCTCGACCCCAAAAAAAATCTGGGCAAAGTTAGGTACGACGGAAGTTGGACCGTTGGCGGGGTTAATGCTCTGCCTGCACGCGGAGGGCGGACTCAAATTGGGTGAAAACCGCGATCACGAGGACTACGCCGCCCTCTACCCACTACCACCACCGCTCGCTAGTCATCGCGGTTTCCAGCCAACTTGAGCCCGCCTTCCGCGGGCATGAAGAGGGCTAACGCCGCCAACGGCCCAGCTTCCGTCGTCCCTATCTCTGCGCAGAGTTCTATTCGGGTCGAGAATTTGCATTTTGTTGTTTCCCAGAGAGAGGCGATTCTGCCCATATACAGCACTTGGGCCATTCCGACCTACCGTTGAGATCGTCTCCTGGTAAGACTCTCGTGAGAACACCTGAGGCCGGATTCATCAACGGCTAACCCGCGGGTATAGGGGGTAGAATACCCACGATGAAACCTGCGTCTCTGACTCTAGCCTTATCTCTACCTGAGTCTCATCTTATCTCTACCCCTTATACCCCGCATACCCACGGGTTTAATTGTAGATGGATCCGGTCCCTGATCTCACTGCAGCGCCGTTTTGTGAATAGGGCGCGGAATCCTTGCGGGTGTGCGGAGATGCCCACGACCATCGTCGAGTATTCTCTGCATACTGATATACCCACAATTTGGAGCGTAAGGTTTATCATGAATGCCTCATTGAGGGTACGTCTACCCCTCCCCCCCCCCAAATACCTCGCATACCCGGTAGAAGCGTTGATGAATCCGGCCCCTGGAATTCACAAAAGCGGGGAGGTGGGTGAATTGTGGGGTAGAATTATATCATGTCATGATTACTAAACTTGCCCTCTACTACCCTATATCGATAAACTTATCCCTTACAATTAACCCATTACCTCACTAATCCTGAATACCGCATCTGATGCCGGATTCTTCAAAAATTAAACTCGTGGGTATGCGGGGTATAAGAGATAAGATAAGAGTCAGGTAGAGATAAATGACAAAAGAGTAAAGCCATATAACTGTGATAGTTTAATCATGAAAGTAGGGAAAACAAAGAGTTAGGTTGGATCTCGTTTCGCACGGGCCCTTAGACGAAAACCAAACAGACAGAGTATCCTTCCCCCTGTGCTTATCAATAATGGAGGGGAAGGAGGAAGATAAGGTAAGAGTCAGAGACGCAGGCTTCATCGTGGGTATCTCTACCCCTATGCCCGCAAGATAGCCGTTGATGAATCCAGCTTTTTCGATGTTACGTAAAAAAATACCCCTTGCAATGGAATGGTCAGATTTTCACGATGAACCGCGCTTTTGCATCGCGCAGTGGTGACGATGGCTCGGGTGAGACGTCCAGCGCGTTTATACCATTTTCACGTCGAATTTCATCACTTTTTGAATAAAGTTGAATATGGAACTCTTCTAAGGTAACCTAAGGCTTTTGAAGCCAGTGCGATTTCTTCCACATCGAAACGTCTTCTTGCGGGTTAAGCTATATGTATACTCTCCAGGACGCTTAAAATAATATTTTGTTCAAGAAACATTTGGTGCAGCTTTCTTAGAAATTTTTTGTTAAACTGCCCATTAAGTGTAATAATTTTATAGAAATTTTATTTTTTAAGAAAAACACTAGATAAAATTTTGTTTTATAAAACGCAACAAGCAGCAATCATTTAGTGCATTGAAAAACCAGATCGCGCCATCTACTCGAAAAGCTCGTTGGGCAAAATTTATTTGATTGGTAGTGTAAATTCCACTCACATGAAAAATGAGGATATGTGTGTTCTTTGCAGTTGTTCTTGTTGTATTGTTTACAGGCGTGGAACTCCATGCGAATAGAAATTTTCCTATCAAGCGAATAAAAGCGACGTCCTGGACGAGGGCATTGCGCAATCTGTCTTTTCAGCACTTAAAAACGGTGGCCTTCCTGCTTTTTAAAACAAGCCTTAAGCCATTATTTTTCCTTGAAAATGAGAATTTTATGGAAACTGAAACAATGTATTCACTTATTAGGCAGATGAATTAAAACTTAGAGAAAGCCGTACTGTAATTTTTTTAAAATTATTCTACCTCTTTTGGAGAGTCTCTAGCTTAATGTAGAAAAAGCTCATTTCGATTTGGAAGAATTCGCTTCGATTTCTAAAGTCTTAGGGTTAAGCCTAGAAGAGTGTCCAATTCGGTTTGAGAAGTGTCCAGCTCAACATGAAAATTGTAAGAAAGCATAGCAAGGAAAGCGGACAAGGAAACTCATCACAGCAAAACGCCCACCCCCCCCCCCCCCTCCCCGAACAAGCACTGCACTGCCTTTTTTGTTCACGCTTTCCACATTTCTCAACTCAAAAGTTTTCGCGGGAAAACATGTACCTGGCTGGTGGTTGGATCTCTGCCCGCGGGAAGCGGAGATTCTTTTCTGGTGATCAGAGCATTTCTTAGGCATAAAACGTATACATTCATAATATACAGGGTATTTCTTAAGATTTACACATACACGTCGAACAAAAAGAAACTGGGTTTTGTGCGGAAGAAATCGGGTGTTGCGTGCACCCGTTTCCAGGCTAGTTGTTCGGATTTTCCGACCAAGCCTTCCAAGGCTTAGGTGTCTGTGAATTGGTGCAAGACTTCTGTGAGGAGGATGAAGAACTGACTTCTCCCTCAGCTGGACACCGGAAGTCATTGTATGGACACCTAATACGCGCCCAAATTAACTTCACGACATCCTGTAGAAGTAGAATGCGTGGCGCATCCATGAGAAAGATTGAACAACGCCGTCCTTTGTTCTTTATCCTTCTAAAGAATTCATGATGAATTCTCAGTAAGAGGTATGTATATGTACTCCGATGCGGCTGATGGATAATCATTGAGTTCTTGCCGAAAAGAGAAATATGAAGAGAAGTGGTAAGTTAACTGCAGTCGATGCTTAGTTAAAATAAAGATAAAGATTCATGTCATGAAAGTGGGCAGCACTACCGCAGGTGGGGCGTATACTTTGTCAGTCATACCACTCATAGCATCGACCGAGCACATGCCAGGTGTACCGACCGTAAACGCGCTCTCCGAATGGCACGCCCATTCGACGCAACCTGACTGGCTGGCGTGTTCTCGCTTCCCAATGCTGCCCACATTGACGACATGGACCGAAAGCTTCACCTATTGGCCACGCCACCCGTTGTTAGGGATAGTCGTGAAGAACGAATCTAGTGCAAACATGCCGTCTAATGCTATGCCTGATGCATTCACTTCATTTCCATCGCCGTCGAACTATTCGACAGATGTGCGAACAGATGCGCGCGAGCGCGCAATAATTATTGCCGGTCGAAAGGAATGCGTTGCGGTGCGGGAAAAAAGACCTGGGAAAGGAATTCGACCCAGTTGGTCCAGATTCGACGAAAGAACTCGTTCGGTCCACACTCACACCGACCACGTCTACACGTCTCAAATTCCGCAAAAACGTAGCTCTTGGAATGCCCGCATTCCACAGCGCTGCTGCTCTTCTCGCCAGGCAGCATATCATGTGCGACTGTCGTTTGGTGCTTATGTGGGACAGTAGAGCCAAACCGTGACGAGAGTAACTACGCTATCACCGGTAGGTGACAGGAAACTCGCCCACCGGTGGCCGGCCTTTCTCCGATGGTTCAACAAGACTTCGAACAAGAACGTTCTTCATTTGCTTCGCGTCTAACGTTTCGATACAATTACACAATTGCTCACTGTAGGGACTACTATGATATTTTAACGGTTACGTAGAACAATAGGCCGAAAGCATTACTGGTATCACCGAGTGATGACAGCAGCTTCGCCTACTAGTGACCGGCTCTCTGCCGGTAGTTCAACAGCAAATCAATCGACGCGACTCGATCAGTTTTAGTACGACATATAGGTGTTCTTAATACTCAGCCCAACCAATGAGCATGCTAATTCTTTTGTATGCAACTTTTACTTCCTCACGACAACCTCAGTAAACAGGTTTAACATTCTCAATGTTCGAATCACCAAATATGAGAGGCGTCGGGAGCGGTCGCGTCGCGTTTGTAGACAGAAAATGTGATAAAATCGATCGAAAATGGTGGATCGATCGATGCTGCTTATTTTTGTGAAGCCTATCCATGGGTCACCGTATCCGTATAATTCCTACCGCGAGCGCTTAGGAAAATTTGGTTGAAAATTTTTAGTTTACATGCTCAATATGTGTAATAATTTTATAATATTTTTTCAGAGCAAAATAATAAACTAAAATTTGTCTTAAAGCACGGCGAAGAGACAATCATGTAGGCTATTAAAGATCAGATCGCGCCATACACTCGAAAAGGCCACCGCAACTTATATTTGATTGATAGTGTAAATGCCACTTGAATATAAATAAATAAATAATTAATTAATTAATTAAATATATATATAAACTGTCAAAGTGCGGATATGTGTAATCCTCCATGTTCGGTTTTCATAAAACCTGGGCATATTGCGAGAATAGTCTTAATGCTTCTGTGCCACGCAGGTTTGTTATAGTGGAACAACTTTATTCGGCCGACGTTTCGACAACTTCGTCGTTTTCAAAGGCCTGAAAGAAGTTCGAAACCTAAGACCAGGCACTCATTTCGGCAAAAACTCCCTTCTCCAGCTCTGTTAGTTTCAATATTTCCTACGAGTGTCAAGCGAAATCCTACTGAAGCAAGCCGAACTCACCGTTGTTCCACAAGTACTGAGGGAGTGCTCAGCTACGCTATCACCATTGAGCAACTGAGACCTACCAAACTGCGGATCCATACTGATGTTAAGTGTATAGATAACGTGTGTTACCCTGTGTTATACGTATAGTGTGTTACCCTTTATTTCTGAGGAGATCACGGCAGCTGTACGTCTATGCCTGGTGCGAGCAAATTTGGACGATGATGTTGTGCTGGCCAACATACCAGGACACAACATCAAACGACTGCTAGTTCGCAACAGGTTTTACGATCGCTCTTGTATAGCGAGAGACTGCGTGATCTGCCCTTATGGAAGAAGTGGAGACTGTGCGCAGAAAGGTGTGGTTTACCAAATCCAGTGTTTAAGCTGTGGGGAGCTATACATTGGGGAGACAGGGAGAGCGCTAAGCGTTCGCATCAGGGAACACCTTGCTGGTAAGGAAAAGCGTAGTTTGGTAACCCCACTCGGTAAACATCGAGTGGATGTCCATCACGGAGACGATTTTAATATTAAATGCACTGTGTTGCTTCGTGAAAGTGAGATCGGTCCCAGAAAGGCCCTAGAGGCCTTCTGGATCCGCGAACGTAATCCAACAATGAATAACCGAAGTGAGTGCATTTCGATCACCAGTGAGTTTTTGCCGTTTATCCCGCTGTGCGAGCTATGAGACCGTGCAATCTATACACTTAACATCAGTATGGATCCGCAGTTTGGTAGGTCTCAGTTGCTCAATGGTGATAGCGTAGCTGAGCACTCCCTCAGTACTTGTGGAACAACGGTGAGTTCGGCTTGCTTCAGTAGGATTTCGCTTGACACTCGTAGGAAATATTGAAACTAACAGAGCTGGAGAAGGGAGTTTTTGCCGAAATGAGTGCCTGGTCTTAGGTTTCGAACTTCTTTCAGGCCTTTGAAAACGACGAAGTTGTCGAAACGTCGGCCGAATAAAGTTGTTCCACTATAACAAACCTGCGTGGCACAGAAGCATTAAGACTATTCTCGCAATATGCCCAGGTTTTATGAAAACCGAACATGGAGGATTATGCAGTTCGTACCGCCACAGATGTTCGGCATCGTTAAAGAAGTTCTAGCTCTCCGACAAAGGATCGTGCTCACCAGACAGTCTCTATTCTTCCTTCAGCGGTGCAGAAGAACCGATCTCATTCCGAGATTCATTCGAAATAAGCAACTTGGGTCGATATGTAATCTACCGGAAGATCATCCTAGGATTCGTGCTATCTACCGGTCGGTCCTGGGAGTCGCTATCAAACAGAAGCAGTACATACTGTACTCAACGTTGCTGAAATGCACTGCGAAGGAGGAGTCATGTAGACGGTTTTTGCAAAATGAGGTCTGGAGAAGGATTGAGAGCGGATCGAAACAGATCTGTGATACTCTTCGAGCAAATGCGAAATCCACTCTCTGTAGAAAGTTCGATGCTCTTAGGAGTGAAAACAGGGGAACCTTTTCTGATAGTAGGCCTTTCGCCGGAGTTCCACAGTTATCTGGGAGCCGAGTGCCTCAGCAGACGACCACCACTGCCGCAGCGGATCAGGCAAGAGTTACCGTTATTGGCAATGCACTCATTTCCCCGAAAGCGTTGGATTTTTTGGATTTAGGGCCATCATTTTCACTATCGCAGCACGTGAATGCATCGATGTATCGAAAAGTAGTGGGCGGGTTACATAAGCTAAGAGATCAGCTTAGAGCGAAGGCAAGAACCAACCCTGACTCTCGTACAAACGAAGAACCTCTACGAACGATGCTCTCACCTATTCCGTTCCCTCGCGCTTTTTACAAGGAGCACGACCCTGTTCCTGAAGTTGATGTCAAATTCAGAATTCTAATATCGGAGGTGCTTCGCGTTTTTCGCAGGCACAGAGGTGATCGAACAACGAATTTGACAAGAGAGCAGTGGGAAGGCTTCAAAGAATTGCGCGACTTAATAGCTCGTAACGAAATACGACTCTCTGTTAGTGACAAAGGTGGTGAGTTTGTTGTTTGTCCGGGACTCCTGGATAGACAGATATCTGAACACCACCTCGCTGACCAAACGGTTTATGCCGAGTCATCAGAGAGACATTTTCGTTCGCAATTCCACAGGTTAAACTCTGTTTGGAAGTCTGTGGGTGAGTCGGCTGGTCTAGATAAGCGACTTATCAAGAGGCTGAAACTGGACACACCCACCTGCCCGGTATTCTATCACCTGGTCAAAACGCATAAATTGTCTGAGGAGGACAAGAACTCTTTGAGTGCAGGCGCGTACAAAATCCGACCCATAATAAGCTGCGTAGATGGACCGACTGACCGAATCTCCTGGTTCCTCAACAAAATTGTCGGTCAACTTCTCAGCTTCATACCTTCACATTTGGTAAACACGGAACAATTTCTGGACCGCTTGCGATCTAGTACGCTTCAGCAAAATTGTGTGATTGAGTCATTTGACGTGACTGCGTTATATACCAACGTAGATAATGACGCTGCTTTACAAGCACTTTCGGAGATGCTAGATGAGCATGGAAGAAGTATTACTACGTTTGGTTTGAATAAATCACACATAATGATGCTGGTACAAGAATGCTTAAAATGCAATGTTTTCAAGTGGTCCGGGAAATATTTCTCGCAGTGTAGAGGACTGGCGATGGGACAGCGCTTAGCTCCAACCCTTGCGATCTGCTTCATGAGCAGAGTGGAACGACCAGCATTGGAGCGCCTTCCCATAATGTACTGTCGATACATTGATGATTGTTGTATAATAACGACAACGCAATCCGAGATGGATGAGTTGTTCAACATCCTTAATACACAATCACAAAA
Organism: Heligmosomoides polygyrus bakeri; assembly: GCA_947359475.1. Classification (NCBI taxonomy): domain Eukaryota; kingdom Metazoa; phylum Nematoda; class Chromadorea; order Rhabditida; family Heligmosomidae; genus Heligmosomoides; species Heligmosomoides polygyrus. Next base: position 13,132,633 of record OX375865.1, read on the forward strand.
CATTAAATTCACTCGAGAAACTCCGTGTGAAGGCTGGCTACCCTACTTGAACACTCAAATTAGGGTAGCAAACGGCTCTTTCAATGTGAAATGGTATCGTAAGGGTAGCTCCAAGAACATCATAGTCCATGCAAAATCTGCTCACCCTCTGTCTGTGAAACGTGCTGTGCTTCACAACATGTACAGAACAGCAGTGGGTGTGTGCACGGGACATGAGGAGCGCGAGGAATCACGTATGCTTGCCCGCAATATTGCACGTCTCAATGGGTACGATCCAAGACAACGAAATGGCCGGATGGGATCTGGGCGTGGTGCAAATGCGCGGGAAAATAAAATATGTCTCCAGTTACCCTTTATTTCTGAGGAGATCACGGCAGCTGTACGTCTATGCCTGGTGCGAGCAAATTTGGACGATGATGTTGTGCTGGCCAACATACCAGGACACAACATCAAACGACTGCTAGTTCGCAACAGGTTTTACGATCGCTCTTGTATAGCGAGAGACTGCGTGATCTGCCCTTATGGAAGAAGTGGAGACTGTGCGCAGAAAGGTGTGGTTTACCAAATCCAGTGTTTAAGCTGTGGGGAGCTATACATTGGGGAGACAGGGAGAGCGCTAAGCGTTCGCATCAGGGAACACCTTGCTGGTAAGGAAAAGCGTAGTTTGGTAACCCCACTCGGTAAACATCGAGTGGATGTCCATCACGGAGACGATTTTAATATTAAATGCACTGTGTTGCTTCGTGAAAGTGAGATCGGTCCCAGAAAGGCCCTAGAGGCCTTCTGGATCCGCGAACGTAATCCAACAATGAATAACCGAAGTGAGTGCATTTCGATCACCAGTGAGTTTTTGCCGTTTATCCCGCTGTGCGAGCTATGAGACCGTGCAATCTATACACTTAACATCAGTATGGATCCGCAGTTTGGTAGGTCTCAGTTGCTCAATGGTGATAGCGTAGCTGAGCACTCCCTCAGTACTTGTGGAACAACGGTGAGTTCGGCTTGCTTCAGTAGGATTTCGCTTGACACTCGTAGGAAATATTGAAACTAACAGAGCTGGAGAAGGGAGTTTTTGCCGAAATGAGTGCCTGGTCTTAGGTTTCGAACTTCTTTCAGGCCTTTGAAAACGACGAAGTTGTCGAAACGTCGGCCGAATAAAGTTGTTCCACTATAACAAACCTGCGTGGCACAGAAGCATTAAGACTATTCTTGCGGATATGTGTGTTTTTTACTGAGCTGGTTTTGTTGTGTTGCTAACAACTGTCAAATGCCATGCAAAATTCTTCTATATAAACAATAAAATAAAAAATAAAATAAAATAAAAATAAAAAACCGCGACGTCTTGGGAGAGGGCATGGCGCAATTTCTTTTTTGGCGCTAAAAATGGCCGCCTTCCTGCTCTTCGAAACAAGCTTTAAATTATCATTTTTCTTTGAAATATTTTTTAATTTCAAGGAATGTGGTAAAATATTACGTAGGTGAATTAAAACATCAGAGACAGTTACTAAAACTTTCATTGAACAAAAAAAAATAACTCTAACCTTTTTGAAGAGTCTCTAGTTTAATGTGGGAAGAAGATTATTTCACTTCGGAAGAGTTCGCTTCGATTTCAAAAGTCTTAAGCTTATACTTAAGTGTTTTGAAGTGCAGAAAGGCGGCCATTTTTTAGTGCCAAAAAGAGATTGCGCCATGCTCTCTTCCAAGACGTCGCGATTTTTATTCGATTGATAGTATTTTATTCGATCGATCTAGGGCCGTATGCTCGTCTATCCCGAGTCTCCCCCGATGGGGTTTGGTACGTGATAAGAAATTCTGATATTGACTGGATTTTCCCCAACGGGTAAACACGAGCATATGACCTGTGTTTGTGTGAAATGTCTTCTGGCTTCAAAAGTCTTAAGCCTTAGATCTTCTATGGTATAAAACTTGAAATCCAAGCGAACGCTTCCTAAGTATCCAATTTGACATCACCGCTTGTTCACCCATAATTGACCCATAGTAGTTTTTATGTGTCCCTTGCCATAGTCTGGCTCCACTAACCTACAAACGCTCCAGAAAGTCGTTCTTCTTCAACACATCGAGGATATACATAGAGTGCATGCCGCACCCCAGAAGGGATCGAATGAGTCCTATTCTTCATCTCTTCTCTGCAACTGAACAATGACCGCCAGGAACAGCCACGATTCTGGAGTCAGACGACGACAATCAATCAATCGACAGGCGAGCCAACTGAGCGGAAACGGCGGGGCGAATCCAGTTTGGCTTCCAAATCAGCAGGTGATTTATCATTGAAACCAGACATCCATAACGCACACTGTACACATCCGCCAGACAGACAAGGTCGACATGGCAACAGAATGGAACGCGCGGAAGCCGCCTACCATCGGGGAAAACGAGCTTGAAGGGATTAATGACCGTTTGAGTGGTGTTGTGGTGTTGACGGTTCTTAAGCTGACAGTGGAATAAAGACCGCAGATGCCATTGTTCACCTTTTGGTTTCAGCACAGGTTGCTGAAAAAAGATGCAGCTACCTGTGGTTGTAAAGATCGCCCTTTGTTCGCTTCCAAAGCAGTGAATGACGGCTAACCCTCGACGAATGCCTCGCATAACTGAAGAATTAGGAGTCCATAATAAAACCTAACCACAGGCAGGATTCGAACCAATTTATCTGACTTTCTTAGCCGCAACCTCTAACAATAAGGCAGGTGTGACAGCAGAATTCTATTTATAAGGTCTACCTGATACTTCAAAAGGGTTTATAAAACGTCGAGACCCGTACGGGAGGTCCCATGAAGTCAGTCAGCGCAATCGCCAGAGCGCTCAGCTCAGCGTTTCTATCCACCTTGATCGATTTTAGGTTCAGGTTTCGCTCAGACCGTTCAAGACTTCGTGCCCCAGACATGTCCGGTAAGGATAAAACGCTGACATGTCTATCGCTTGGCCTACATAAATCGTTTTCTTTTCAACGCAAGCTTTCCGAACGCCTTCACGATATTTTGCAGAGCTAAAACATAGCATTGGGTTGTCGATAATTATTATAATTTGTCGTTTTAAAAAATGTTTCTCAAAATGGACTAATGGACACTGATCAATGTTTGACATCCTTCAGCAAGTTGAAAAATACCACGTTCGAAGAAGCCTTGGTTTATAGAAGCAAAGAAGAGATGCAACTCATTTTAAACAGCTTGATCGGAATCAAACGTCTTACCATTCAAACTATATTTTTACCAAGTTGTTTTTGTTAATGACGCTCTGCTTTTCGAAAGAAGATGGTCTAACGTTTAACCTTTAAAATAGGATATAATACTGATAGTAATAACCCACGCACTATAAGGATAAAGGACAGGGTTACTCAATCCCTGTTGGGATGCGCCACACACTCTATTTCTACGGGATGTCGTGGAGGCGATTTGAATGCGTATTTGGCCATGCAATGACTTGTGGGGGCAAACTGATGAACAAGTCAGCACTTTATCCTCCCCAGATATTCAAAAAATATGTCTAGTACCAATTCACCAACCCCGGTAGGCCTTGACTGGCCTGCGCGGGAAACCCGAACCAGGAACCTGGTATCGTGAGACAGCCGGCACCTCCTTCGACTGCGCTACATGCGCACTCATTACATTACATTACTACATCAAAATATTAAGTTCACGCCATCTATGAGAAAAACGACATAAATTATCGTACAACCCAATCGATCCCATTTTCCGAACAAAAATCAATGAAATTGATCAATAGTTCAAAGCAGCTGGTCTAGAGGCAAAATGTTGCTGCAGGAGATTCTGTTGCGTTCAAAACTCTAGAGCCTGACTGGATTCGAACCAACACTCTATGCTTTACGACTAGCGCCGACTTGAATCCGTGTATACATAACCAGTTAGCCGGTACGACTGCTGAATGGGGCTTTACCCAAAAGCATCACCCAACCTATCCACGTACATACATATTTCTAACCTTCAACAAAAATCCAAAAATCGACAATATCGATTGATAGTAAATGGACGATTAATAATCTCTACATTTCCTGAGGTCTATCTACCGAACATTATATTCGTTTCATTTCCACTTGAAGTGGTTAATTCCAAACAAAAACTAATAAAATCGATCAATAATGTTCTACTTGTTTGCTTTAAGGGCAGAGCAACTGATATAAAGGCATCATGCTGTTACAGGGCGTTTTTTTGCCATCAAAATTCTTGCGCTAGACTGGACTCGAACCAGCACACTCTGCTTTCCTAGTAGGATGCTAGCCAAATACGCCACCAGCTGCTTGTTTGACGCATTTGAAATGAAACTGAACGCCTTAAGAGAACGTCTAAAAGTCAAAACAAGCGTCTTTCGGATTAAATTGAAGACTCTTCATGATTGCTAGAAAAAACCTTTGCCCAAGAAAAATTTAATATGTTTTTATTTCAATTTTTTAGAATTAATTCACGTGCCCCAATAAGTGAACGCATTGTTTGAAAATTTACAAAAATTTAATTTCATGAAGAAAGAGTGGTTTAAAGCTTGTTTTGAAGTGAAGGAAGTTTTCGGATCTCAGCTTTTGAAGAGAAGACTGCGCCATGAACTCGTCCACGACGACGCGATTTTTACTATAAGGGTAGCAAAAATGCTGTTTGCCTGGAGCTACACACTTATGAATGGTACAATAAGAGCCTTTGTTGTTTCGAGTAAGCAACAATACACTATCAATCAAATAAAAATTGCGAAAAGCTGGACAACTGCATGGCGCGATCTCTCCTCTTTCAAAAGAAGAGGTGAGCCATTTTGTTGTTCCGCTTTTCTTAAAACACTTTCTATTCTTTTAAAACCGCTGCTCCATTTGCAGTCTAAAACAACCATATTAACCTCTTTTTTGTTAAAAAATAAAATTAAAAAAATTTCAAATAGTGCGTCGATCAAATATTATAGTTTGAAGTTTGCTATAAAGTACAAAAAAGCAGCAATTTTTAGCGCACTATAAGAAGAGATCGAGCCATGCACTCGTTTAGCTTCTTTTAAAACACTTTCTATTCTTTTAAAAGCGCTGCTCTGATTGCAATTCAAAACAAGCTTAATGATCTCCTCTTCGTTGAAAAAATAAGGATAAAGGATAAAGGATAAAGGACGGCGTTACTCAATCTCTTGTGGGATGCGCCAGCGCATTCTACTTCTACGGGATGTCGTGGAAGCGATTTGGAACGCGTATTTGGCCATACAATGACTTGCGGTGGCCAACCGATGAACAAGTCAGCGCTTTTTCCCTCGCAGACACGTCTGGTGCCAAATCGCCGACCCCGGAGGGATGGAAGGCTTGGTTGGCCTGGGCGGAAAATCCGAACCAGGAACCTGGTATCAGGTGCACGCGACCGTCGGCGCCTCCTCCGACTGCGCTACATGCGCTCTTAAAAAACTGAAAAAATATTGAATAGAAATATATGAACATTTTTATTTTTTCTATATGAAATATAGAAAAAACAAAAATGTAAATTTTTTAAATAGTGTATCGAAAAATAATAGCTTGAAGCTTGCTATAAATTACAAAAAAGCAGCAATTTTTAGCGTACTATAAGAAGAGATTGCGCCATGCACGTCACAGAAGGGCATAAAAGTTGCTGCCGCTCATCCTGATCAGGCGGGGTATCAGGAAAGGTGGCGTCGTCACGGCACCAGAATAGCGACCCCGCGTGGAAACAGACTAACGATGAAGCCCAGTAAGAAGAAGTGTTCACTTTTGAAGCGGGCGAATTTAAAATTTTCAAAAAAAAGGTATCCCGAATCTTTCTTGGACAAAAATTTATTATTTCCTTCTTGAAGTATCTTTAATATAATCCGGAAGACGCTCGCTTTGATTTTTTTTGAAGATATTCAGTTTGTTATCAAAAGCGTAGAATTTGCCTAGAAATGTGTCCAGCTAAGCTTGAAAAGTATCCAATCTCAAAAAATGTAGAAGAATATGGGAATAATGATGGGAAGGCAGAAATAAGTACGGAGCTGAACACCTGCAGTAGTAAATGTGAGCATAAAGATGAAGCGTAAAGGACCGCGACGAATTGATCGACTGCGAAGTCCGAGTGAGTTGAGCGACTCTCAAAGAACAATTTAGCGAGACGCGAAGGCGAATTTCTCCAAGGTATGTCGTTGACATCATTAATGATCGTCACATGATGACACGACCGTTTCCGTCGTCGTCGTCGTCGCTGATGGCTGCCGACAGCGCTCAAATACACCTCCTATCACGTACAGCGGTAACGAGTCGAATTCGAACGGACAACCGGGAACTGCCAAGGTCGCCGATGCAGATGACTGCAGTCTGTCTCGTGTCTACATAGAAGACTTTCAAGGGAGAGGCTCGAGGAGCTGTACACCGTTGAAAGGAAGCTTGGTCACGTAGCTACGTTTATTCAGAGACCAGAAGACTCTATCCACTACCCTTCTTGAGGAGGTAACGGCGACGGATAGCGGTCATCTTGATTAGTCACTTTCTTCACTGATGAGACAGCTTGTAGACTACGGACAGCGGGCAGATCGGGCGATAGTTGCCAATGTCGTGCACGTCTCCCTTCTTGTACAGCAAGACGGTCCTGCTGGTCTTCCACTGAGATGGAACCTTGCGCTCCGACAGGTAGCGCGTGAAGAGCAGCGCCAGGTGTTGATGAGCGCTGGCGGGAGGTTCTTCAGATGTTCGGGTCTGATCCTGTCGGGACCGGGTGCTGGATGTTTCTTCACCGACGAGATGGCGTGTCGGATCTCGGAAGGGAGAACAGAGGGAACGACGTATCCATCTTGCGGTAGATGGCATGGGGCATGGACGTGGCTATCGAAGAGAACGGAGTAAAAGTCGTGGATACCTTCTCCATGGTCCTTCTGGAAGAGGTGAAGGTTCCGTCAGGACGTAGGAAAGCGGTCACGTTGTTCTTGAAGTTGGCGAAGTTCCGGCGGGCATTGTGGATGCTCAAACCTGCCTCTGCAGCTTCTGCCAACACTTCCGCCCTTCCCTCCTTGAGATCTTCCTTTATCGCCGCTCTGCATAGCTTCGCAAGCTCGGACGTCAGCTGGTAGTTGCCTGACTCTCGTACTGCTCCACGCTAGCGTATAAGCTCGAGAGTTTCCGAAGACAGGCGTCTCTTGGTGGTCTTCAAGCTCTCGGCTCCCTTAGCACTATCGTGGAAATGGTGCACGAAGCAGTCGTATTCCTCATCGACGTTGTCCATGACGGCATCTTCCGAAAGGCCGTCAAGAGAGGTGTAGAGGTCCCAGTTGATGGTCGTTCTGGGATTCCCCTTCTTGAACTTCGCGGCCTTCTCTCCTTGACTCGAAAAGCGAAACCTCGCGCGAAGGAGGCAATGGTCCGATCCCGTGTAGAACTTGGGGACGTCGGTCAGGCAATACTTGCGGTTGAAGATGATGTGGTCGATCTCGTTGCGATACTGGCCACCGGGAGATTCCCAGGTCCATACTGGGGCGTGAGGCTTCTGGAACTTCCAATGGTGAACTTAGACAGTCTTCCACCTTGCTCTCCAAGCCATGGGTCCCGATATGAGTTTTCTGAAAAAAGTTCGCGGCGTTTCACGGACACCAGCTGAAGAAGGACCACTGATATCTGACCACCGAAGGTCATGGTACATGTCAAATACGCTCTCAAATTGCTTTCGCAAACCTTTTTCCTTTGGTTTTTTGTAAAGCAGCGAGAGAATATCCGGCAAGGGGTCCATGTCCCACCATTAGCAAGAACTGGTTTCAGGTGAAACCAAAATACATGGCGCATTCCGAAAACGAAAGCAAAACGCGCCATTTCTCCTATTTTAAAGTCACATTGCAACCGGGCGTTCAAGGATCGTTGACGACCATCCAAGTTTTTGTCCGCAAAATTGCAAAAGGTCATCAGAACTCTATAAAAAGATGCACGTAGGACTTCGTAGTGAAACTGAGAACCTGAAACTAAGCCAGAACGCCAAACGCCGAACTCGGTCAGCGATAACCATGTTGAGTTATGGGAACGAGGAAGCGATCAACAATCGCAGTTCTTTCTATGATGTTCTGAACTAGGGCAATAGAACCCAAACTGGCACCAATAAATCAGTTTGGGATGAGCCATGCGTACTACTTTCTGGCGCAAGTTATTGAACCCGAGCGAATTTGGGTGTTTAGCCAGAGGGATTTGTCCAAACTTCGTGTACTTTCGCCCCTTAGAACGGCGCTATGAATAATAGAGTGCTTATATTGTACCGAATCACTGACTACGGTAGACAGAATACAGTAAACAAGTTACGGCAGGAATGACCAGACAGACGAAGCGAGAAGCGTCCGCGAAGTTCAAGACGTTACGACGGCGGAGCGACGCAATGCTACGCATCTCACGTAACCTCATTTTGCTGGGAGAACCTAAGCGCTGAAAACTTGACAAGCCTGTCCGTGACCTTTAAAGGCACGGGGACACGATGCGACTATTTCGAAGCGCATACTTGTGCCTTCGAAGGCATATGAAGACATGGAATTGGTAGAAGATGTCATCACTCAAACCTTCCTATAGACTGATCAATGAAAGTCAATGAAAGTAGGTCCGAAAATATGCACCCAAAACGCCGCCTCAGTATAGATATGTGTGAAGTGCATGGCTCATTCCGAAAAAGGCTCATATTTATATCATTTTCACGTCGAAGTGGACTCTTTTCAAATCAAATCCGACACTCTTCTAAGCTAGCCTAAGACTTTTAAAATCAGAACAAACTCTTCCGAATCGAAGTGAGCTTTAGGCAGGTTAAATTACGGACTCAGTAAGATTGTGAGAATAATTTTTTGTTCAAGAAAAATTTGGTAGAACTTCCGTTGAAATTTTTTGGTTCAGCAGCCCCAACAAGTGTAATAGTTTCATATTTTTGAGAAAGAATAATAAATTAAATTTGTCTTGTAGCGCAACAAGGTAACAATCGAGCAGTGTATAAAAAGACTGGATCGCGAAATGCATTCGAAAAGTAAGTCGCAATGTTTACTTGATCGCTAGTATAAATACCGCTTACAGTAGAGCAAGAAAGTTAGGATATCTGTGTTTTTTTGAAGAATTGTCTATGTTGCACTGCTTGCAGGTGTGAAACTGTATACAAACAGAAATTTTGCTCTCAATCGAATAAAAATCGCAAAGTTTCGGATGAGGGCACGGCACAGTCTCTGTTTAGACAATATAAAATGGAAGCCTTTTTGCTCTTCAAACAAGATTTAAATCAGTGTTTTCCTCAAAAATAAATTTTTTATAAAATTTTAAACCAAGTGTTCTCTTACTGGGAGGTGAATCTAAATTTCAGAGAAAGTTATACTAAAATATTCCTTGAACAAAAAAAAATATTCGAACATTTTCGAAGAGCCTCTAGTTTAATGTAGAGTAAGCTAATTTCGATTTGGAAGTGTTCGCTTTGATTTCAAAGGTTTTAGACTAAACTAGAAAAGTGTCCAATTTGATATGACTTAAAAAGTGCCAATTTGATTTGAAAAGTATCCACTAATGAATTAATTTAATTTGAAATTGAATTGATTTAAGAATTAATTAATTAATTAATTAATTAATTACTAATATGCTTATTTTTAATTGTTTACTTTAATTTGAATAGAGTTTAGTTTGACGTGAAAATGGCATACCTCGTCGCACATCAATCTTTGACCAGCAATCAACTGAAAGCAATCAACTAAAGATCGAAGGAATCATTCATTGGCTTTTGGAGCTAGAGGTCGATAGCGATCTATGGATCGATTTCGGTTTCTGATAGAAATTTTGCACCTATCCACTCTGCATCATGTTCGCGGGATGTACTACACCTCAAAGGTCACAAAAATCAATATCATTGATCGATTCCCATCAGATGGTCGAAACTGTTCATTTAGTACTGTTCCTCTCTCAACGAAAATCGATATCGTTCCATATCATTATTCTTCACTTTTTTCTCACCATTTTTTCATTTTTGTTTCGTTTCAAAGGGCACTTCAGATCACTTCTGCAATAAATAAACATATAAATCATTGATCGATTTCGGTTCCTGGCTTTGAAGCCTCTTCTCTGCCCATCATATTCTTGTAATTTTACATCAAAACAGTTAATTTCGGCACTGAAAGTGATAATACCGATCGGTATCGAGTGGTAGATCGATATTGCCACATTGTTGTGAAAAATGCCAGTATATTTGTATCATGGCCACTAAAATCAATAGTATTGATCGATATGCAGATTGCTTTTCGCGCTTGCTTAGAAATTTCTTCGACGGCCATTAGTTTCGAGTGGGGTTATAAAAGAATACTGCCCTAAACCATACTCACTTCAATATGGACACTTCTAAACAAGCTTGATGCGTCTGAAATTAATGTGAACGTCTTCCAAACCGAAACGAGCTTTTTACACGCTAAACAACAGACTCTTTCAAATGATTAGAATAATTTTTGTTGAAGGAACATTTGCTATAACTTTGAACGTTGAAATCTTTCAGTCTTTTAGCTGCTCGATAAATATAAAAATTTTATAAAATTTTTATTTCTTGAGAACAAATAATAAATTAGAACTCTAGCGCCAGGCGGGACTCGAACCCGCTCCTTCAGCTGATCGGGCGGGACTTCACGCCATTCGGTCCAACAGCGCCGGTGGTGTAATGGCGTAGAGCATTCCCACCCGGACGGCAGGAGGTGGGAGTTCCAGTCCCGCCTGGCGCTAGAGTTCTGATCGCAACAAGACATCATTGTGACAGCTTATAACCTCCATACCAGCCACTTGAGGCTTGAAGAAATTGAATTGAATTAATTAGAATTTGTTTCAAAATAAAACAAGGTAGCAATTATTTAGTGAGAAAAGCTCGTCGCGATTTTTATTCGATTTTGTTCTGCGAAGTTGAGGCATCAAAATAAGGGTACATGTGTTACTTACAATCGTTTTTGTTGAATAGTTTACAATTGTGAAACTCTAAAATTTTGCTGTAAAGTAAAAGTAAGGTGTAAAGTGTAAAGCAGTCAAGCAAAAATCGTGACGTGTTATACGAGTTCATGGCGCAATCCCTTACCCTTCACTGTTAAGCGGTCTTCATTCTGCTATTTTAAACAAGTTTTAACTATAAAGTGGTGTTCATTCTGCTCTTCTTCAAAGCTTTAAAGCATTATTTTCCTCGAAAAATGAGAATTTATAAAATTTCAAACAAAAATTTCTGGGTCGGCGAAGGGAAACTTCAAAGAAATCGTGCTAAAATTTTCCTCATAAAACCACAAGAAACTATGAAAGTTATGAACAAAACACATAACAATACATACAACCTACAAATGCACAAATACACCAAAAAGATCACTTGAGCGAGGCACTGCGCCTCGCCTATTCTTCACATTCTAACCATTCGAGATAGTATCTGGTCTAAGGTGTAAGGAAGTCATTTTAATTTGGGAGATGTTCATTTTGATTTCAAAAGCGTCAGGCTTGTTTAGAAGTGTGTCCAATTTCACGAGAAAATGACATATAAAACCCGCCCACCAGTCTATGACTCCTACCGTCTAAGCCAAATTAATGTCCGGTTAAAAGCCTGTACATTTCGATACGCATTGACGACCACTGCTTAGAGTAAGCCATTCGATGTGGTCACCGATTGTGAAGGCCGGTGAATAGACCATCAACAGGTAGACATTTTCAATTAACCAAAATCGATAAACAATATTGACGAACGGACGCCGTATTTGGTTGCAAAAATTGAAAATTTAATCGATATCAGCCGATACTATCTGGTGTACTACGTTGGCACAGGTATTAGAATAAGCAGTTAGTCAATGCTGACTGGTATTAATGATGGTCAGGCGTCATAAGAGGTAATTATTATAGAATCAATCAATTAATCAATATCGATCGATTTTAGCTGCGGTCATAACAGGAAAAACTAAGACCGATTACTGTCCAGAAATGGTCTTTTGAAGAGTCGTCGTCAATATTTTGACTGATGAATAGGCTCCACAGCTAATCTATCGACATCTATTTGTCAATCGATGTCGATCGATATTATGGAGGTTTGGGATGAAGCTTCTTCCGGTATCGGGACCATCCGCTAGGCCAGTTTGATCAACAGGATAAGAATAAAAGACGGCGTTAACCAACCCCTTTTGGGATGCGCCATACATTTATTTTCTACGAGATATCGAGAAGACAACTTGAAGGAGTATTTGGTCTTACCATGACATGCGGTGGCCAGTCGATGAGCAGGTTGTCGCTTTATCCCTCATAGAGAAGTTTGGTACCAATTTTCAAAGCAGACAACAAGTTTTCCGACCCCGGAACGTTGGAAGACTTGGTTTCCCTAACCGAGAATACGATCTAACAACCCGGAATCGGGTGCACGCCGACAGCTGCCGGCTTCTATGACTGCGCTACCACGCGCCCAATCTATATACACAAATAGGTAATGTAAAGGGGTCTGGACTCATGCAGGAATTACTCGTACAAGGTACACATCCTTTCACTGAAGCACTGCACGCAATGATATCAAAAGAAGACGTGGAGCGTAGTCAACAGCCGTTGTTCTTCCCGCCACGATTTTCATGCTACAGAGCCTGAAGAGGAAACGGCGGAGTACTTGGAAAAGGAACAAAATGTGAGAGATTCGTCGCAGCTGGACTGAAGTCGCCAGAAGAACTCGACACGTATGTGTAGGAGCCAGTAAAAACCTCATGAATGGCAGGAATTTCGTAGAGATTTCTTATTTCGTTCCGCGACGGCTCCGTCTGCTGAAGGGTGGAAATTGAGGAGCAACATTGTCTCTGAAGAGTGTATTCCAGAAAACGCCCAAGTCCGATACCAGTACACCGAAGCCATAGGACTTTTCCGGGCGGCACCCCAGCTGCTTGAGGCTGGCTTCGATTCGGCCTCAAACTGGGCTACCACACGCCTAGTAATCCCCAGTTCTCACGTAGGTCATATTAGCTACTAGATTCAACTTCTTTGTGGCATATTTCAAACGCAGGCCCGTGTACCGCAGTCTGAGGAGGTGCCGACTGTCGCGTGCATCCGATATTAGGTTCCTGGTTCGGATTTCCGCCCAGGTCAACCAAGCATTTAACACCTCCGGGGTCGAGGAATTGGTTCCAAATTTGTCCGGAAAGGATAACTTGATATTTTTGATGGTTTAATCATTCATGTTTAGCTGGTGTTTTATTTCTTTTCATTTTTTTCTGAAATGATATAAATCTAATTACTGATATTTATAGATTAATATTACAAATATCTAAATAGTTACTAAAATAATGTTATAATTTTTCTATAAATTTATATAATATGGAAAGAAGAAACCAGAATGGCTTTATCAAATAACAAAGTACAAGAAATTACTTTAAAAGCTGTTTTTAAAGATATAAATATAAATTCTATTGTATTACTAACCTAGTAAGTATAAAATATGTATAAGATAAGATTTATACAGAAAGAGCATATACTAACATGCTCTTTCTTTAACACATTAGCATATTTGTTAAATAAATTTTGCAAGAAAGGAGTTAAAAAGTAGAAAATTTTGATTAAATTAAAAAAAATTACTTTATATATTATAGTTTAATACTACTACTATTATGGATATCTAGAAAATAACAAATATTAATATTGATAATCTCATATTTTTGACGGGAAGGATGAAACGCCGACATATCCAACGGTTGTCCACCACAAGTCATTGTAAGGCCAAATACGCACCCAAATCACCTCCACCTCCACGACATCCTGTAGAAGTACAATGCGTGGCGCATTCCAAAAGAGATTGAGTAACGCCGTCCTTTATCCTTTTTTTATTTTACTTCAAAACGTAAATCAGAAATATCCACAATAAAGTTATGAGAGCTGTATTGGAATTTTCTGCGCAAAGTTTGGTCCAAAGTTCAAATTTACTTCTAACCACAATAACTTTCGTTCTCTAAGATAAACTGCAATAGTACAGTGTCAAATTTTATTAAAGTTTTTTTTATAATACAGAATTAAAAATATTCGAAACTGGGGGTGTTAAAAACACGAGGAGATTCACGTTTTTGTGCAAGAAGGCGAGATGAAGAAGCGATGGCGACCTTGTCATTCAGATATGAGTCACGGTGAAAAAATTCGAGACAGTGGGCGGATCTCAGGGTGACGCATATGCAGACGGGCTTCGGGTCAACGTTGACGAACTGAGCAGCTGCTCTGTTGTATGCCCCCTACAGTTCTGAAGAGGCCAGAATTTCTGTCACATCTGGAGCAGCTTGCAAGACCTCCCAAGTGGGCTGAAGAAGAAAAGGCCTATGGATACTGTCGAAGCAATTACCGGAAGTGGTAGCGGCGAATAATGCTGTTCGCTGCGTCGGACGACGACTACATAGCCGCATGGTCTCTGGTGCTCTAACGTCATGTTCCCATTACCAAATCACTGAACACTTCGATGCGGCCAATGAACACTGATCACAGGGAGAAAGAACGGGAAGAGTTGGAATGTCGTCGAACAAAGAAGTCCGAAAGGCGTGCACTGTCCTTTATCGTCACTAGAAGGCGCCACCTCCGGAATACCGAACGCTTTCTATTGACATTGACAGGGGACCATCTAAAGTCTTCCAGGCGGAGCGGGAAAATCCACACACAAGGTCTTCTTTGGAGTGAGCCATGCATTCCACTTTATGTGAAGTTATAAAGAACTTATCTCTAGAGAAACGTACTGAATTCGACGAGCTGTATCAGCAGTGTGCTCGTTCTCTACTGGCTGGACTATTAACGTTTATTTGAATATTATTATGAGTCAAGTGGTTCCCTACAAATATACTTGAACAACATAGCGAAGTAAAAGCAAACTCTAATGGTTCGTTCCGCAACCTCCCTTCAGACGAACTTTGTTCATTACAACATCTCCTCGGTGGTTCATCAGTAAAATAACCAAGGGCCGGATTCATCAACGACTTACGTAACTTTACCGGAGACCTCTAAGCGAAGAGCTCAGATAACGCGGCTTATCGCTCACCATATCGCTTGATAAGCCGCGCTATCAAGGATTTCGGCTGTAATTTTCCCTGTTAAATTGCTGTAAGTCGTTGCTGAATCCTGCCCCAAGTGTCATAATGTTCGCTTTATTTATTTATTTGTATTTTAAATTTACCTTATTTGTTATATTTGGTATATCTTATTTTTTATTTTGTATTGTATTCCATTTTAGTTTATTTTTATTTTTTATTTTCTAAGCCTCAAGTAGCTGTTACCGATGTTGTAGCGATGTTTTATTGCGATGAAAACTCTGGCCCAAGACGGTACTCAAGATATTAGGCTGTCGGGAAAGTTCTCAGCGTTTTGACTGCTTCCCTTTCAACTACCATAACTTTCTGAAATGTTATCGGTTTAGTCGAAATAAGCACTGCCCAGCACGCTTTTCCCACCTGTCGAATTATTTCATCAACGAAAAAATTAGGTGGTCGAGACTCGACAAAATCCACGAAAGCTGTTTTGGCTTGGTCCTGATTGGTGAAGGTTTTACCAGCGAGAAGGTTCTGAAGTGTTTGAAAAGGTGGTAGTCGGTTGGAGAGAGGTATGTAGAATATGGCGGGTGAGGCGGAGCTTCAACCCTTAATTGGCTCAATTCTCGAATAGCGATTTGTGAAATATGTGGGCGGGCGTTATCGTGTGAAAGAATCGGGCCTCTTCTGATAACCAATGCTGGCTGAAGTTGACGCAATTTTCGGTGCATTTCGTCGATTTCCTTACAGTAGGACTCTGCTGTGATGTGATGTGCAGAGTAGCGGCACAATCGAATGGGACGCTGTCTTTTGCGTGTATTTCGATTCAAGGTTCCTAGTCCGAGCCTTGCGCAGGTCAACTAAGCCTTCCATCCCCCGGAGTGGGTGAACTGGTACCCATGCTTGTCAGGTAACAATAAAACACAGACTTATACATCGACCGCCCACTTCAAATCGGTTGCACAGGTCCAATACGGGTTCAAATTGCCTCCACGTCATGTGTGATCGGCCACGTCTTCGCCGAAGTAGAAGTCGTGGCCGATCACACAGAAGTAAGGAATGATTAGCGCCTGACAGCGTGGTCAATTTAGCAGATAGAAATTGAAGCAACCTGACTCTACAAGAGTCGATGATCGACAGATCGCGACGTTCCGATTTTATGCGCCATCAAGTGTTTTATGTGGTAGTCGAGTCGTCTCTATCAAAGAAGTCATTATGTAGATAGCCAGCGGAATCGGTACTAGAAATCGAGAGTTGTATTCAGAGCAATTAGTGGTTATCGATTATCGATTTACTGTAGAGCCAAGGTCTCTACAGTCAATCGATAAAACTGATAGAATAATCAGTAATGCAAAGTGTTCCATGGAGTACGTCTACAAGTGGTTTTATTCAGCTTCATTAACAATCAAATGTCTACCCATAAGAGGTACACAGAAAGCCATTATCATATTTTATGAGCCATTATTATTTATTTTTATTTTATTTCATTTCTGTTTACTGTTCCCAAATCCAAACGCAACTTTTGTTGAATTTGCAAATTTTGCAAAAAACCTGTGTCCGAAAGCAAATGAAAATATTTAGAGTATAGCGGGAACTACAGCAATAAAAGCTATAAAGGATAAAGGACGGCGTTACTCAATCCCTTTTGGGATGCGCCACGCATTCTACTGCTACGGGATGTAGTGGAGGCGTTTTGGATGCGTATTTGGCCATAAAATGACTTGCGGTGGCCAGCCGAGGAACAAATCAGCGCTTTATTCTTCAAAGACAAGTCTGGTACCAATTCACCGACCCCGAGGGATGGAAGGCTTGGTTGGCCTAGGCGGGATATTCGAACCAAGAACCTGGTATCGGTGCACGCGATAGTGGCGCCTCCTCCAACTGCGCTAAACGCGCCCAATAAAAACTATAACAATAGCTAATTTAAATATAGCAATAAAAAAGAACTTCAGCAGAAGACGCGTCTGGCGCAGTCGGACGAGGCGCCGGCTGTCGCGTACACCCGATAACAGGTTCCTGGTTTGGATTTCCCGCCCAGGCTAGCCAAGCCTTCCATTCCTCTAGGGTCTGTGACTTGGTACCAGACTTGTCTGGGAAGATAGCACGCTGACTTGTTCATCGGCCGGCCACCGCAAGTCATTGTATGGCCAAATACGCATTCAAATCACCTCCACGATATCCCGTCACGATATCCCGTAGAAGTAGAATGCGTGTCGCATCCCAAAAGGGATTGATTAAAGCCGTCCTTCAACCTTTGTAGCAAAAGAAATGTCCATTTTGACCGCTGAAATTCTAAGAGTAAGACATCTGAAGAGAACAGAAATGGAAATTCGCCACTGAAATTCTAATGGGCCCATAGCCTCATATGCGACCGTTTCTGCTACATGGGCCACATGTGGAACACGAGAAGGGATTCAAACCGAGAGCGATTGGGGGGGGGGGATCTAGCCTTAGCTAATGTAGCACGCATGCGAACGAGACTCGAATCCACCGACGACCCCATTTTGGAGCGAATTTAGGTGGAGTGAGTTCGGCAGATGCGTATCGATTTGACGGAACGATTCAAACCGGAACGAGGTGGTGTGGAAGGGGAGGTTGGGTGAGTGGAAGTGGGACGTCGGGTAGTTGGTTGTCCTTGTTTCCACAACAATTTGGCCTTGGCAGAAGATTGTTACTAATTTCTCCTGTAAAATTGCCTTCAAATTTAAAGCAACTTATTCAGAATTGGGATTTTTAGAATTTCTAGAGTTGACGTCGGAGGTCTAGGAAGGAGACAGCAGTTCTCCACTGAGATGGCTCCAAGAAATTGTAGAAGAATGCAGAAACAGAAACAGTGAGATGCTCAATATTTTATCGATCGACTGGAGGCGGATGAGATCAGAATACTCAGCCGGAGAACAGCTGCTGTTGTTCGAGATTCGGCACACGATCGAATTTCTCCAGACAGTACTCCTCGATGATGTAGTAGCCGAGCTGGACGAGTATCGAGCCACTGTAGGACATCAGAAACACGACGTAGAGCAGTGTGTTGAGCATGAACAGCTGGTGCGGCTGCTGGCGGTCGGGAAGGAGGACGTCGTCGTCTTCGTGTCAACGTCGCCTCCGAAGCCGTTGCGAGAGATACAGGCTGCTGCGCTGCTGCGACGGCGACGATCAATCGTTGTCCGCAAGCGGCGAAAAGAGGTGACGGCGACGGCGGCGGGCTAAGAAGGGGGTCGTCGTGGAACTAGTGGAACATCTCAGCGGTAGGTAGACGACGTAATGGCTGGCGCGACTTGAGCTTCCGCGGCACGGAACGATACGTACGTTCTGCGTACGTCTTCTCACATCCAGAAAACACTTAGAGAACATTCACCATTCACCCAGTCGTTCTCCATCTGAGGGTGACCATCCAGGCTTTCGGCTGTTTCCCTAAGGCTCTGAAGAAGGCGGTTACGCCGAAACGTGAGCCGAATAAAGCTTCGATAACAATCTTCGCTCAACAGCTTCACGACACCCTACACCACACCTAGAGAACCTCGTGGAAAGAGCTATATATGGAGCACACTTCGGAGGACGAAACTATGTGAGGACGTCGAAGGTATGCATTGGAAGAGGAATTGATAATAGTCGTTAATGTGGCCTACATGGGGAAGCGAATGCTGATCTTACTCATCACTCAAACTCAGAGCCGTTCTTTTGGGTGAAAAAGCAAGCACAGATAGAGCTTTTGGTCTTGGAGAAATAGATCTCCCTCCATTCTCCTTTTGTGCTAGAATTTTGCAGCGTGTAGAACTCCTAATAGTATAGGCAAGCGTATGATTTATATGCTGTAAAAAAGTGGGGTGCTGATTTTATTACATAAACAAGGAGTCAAATGTGTTGCGAACAGTTCTCTCAGCCTTCTTGGCGATGCCTTCACATTGGTCAGTAAAAATGCATTTCTTGTCTACAATAAATCTCAGATCTCGGAAAGTATCGGCACCAACAATACGGGCTCTAACAAGCATGTAGTTGTATCTAGCTGACTTCGAGTTACTAAGGTGAAGAACTTTAGTCTTTGGAGCAGTCAGAGGTAGTTTCCATTCTCGCCTTAGTGCATATTTAATTTTTTCCGTTTCCATTGTTTCACTTCTTTGTGCACTTGACAAACTAAAAACCTTTCAATGAGATGGCTCATTATATTGTCACTTTTAGTAGAATTGGAGAAGAGTTTTAATAAGTCCCAATGCCGTAGCGAGGCATTCTTCCTAGCAAATTTATGGGATTCAATGACTTTGATACGGAGAAGAACAAGCACGTGAGAAATGGTTGGAAATGAATTTTCATCCAGCACAAGCGTTCAGCCCATGCGCAACCGATTCTGTCTGGAATGTACGGTTTCAGACGGGTGCATAGCGCGATCTCGGCCACCACCCGATTCCGGTGCCTTTTCCCGAAATCTGAAGTGTTCTTGAGTCTTATATTTCAAAGCAAGCACAAATAAATTAATATGACCACTTTATGGAGAAATTATGACAGGTGATCAAGCAGAAGGGGTCATTGGCGGAGAGTCGTTGGATACACCGTTCTCAGAAAGGGGCGGGGCGAGGGGCGCGCCCAGGACAAGATGTCCGGTTCCCTGCATTCACATAGAGGCATCGCATTTCTAATCACTTCTCTTGGCCCTGCAGCTCTATCCTGAACTGATTTCGTTTTGTTTTCGACAAGAGTCAGAATATTGTGCACCATATTTGGAGGGAAAGAGTTTTCATCTGCAGCGCGAGGGCTTTCTTCAGGTCCCGCTACACTGCTCAGCACTAAGGCCTCTTCCGCGTTTTCCGACAAGTACAGCAACATCTTAGCGAGATATGTCATGACAACAACGCGGCCATCCACTAGAAACTTCTTCAACACAAGAAGAATTGTCTGATCGTTGGAAAGAGACGGTGGTGAGCCGGTTTTGCGCACAATTACGGATAAGCCTTCAATGTAGAACTTCTGACCGGAATCACATTAGTCTGTAGTTGAGGCGAAAATTTAAAGGATTGTGGTGAAAATCTAGAGAGAAGAGCGACGTTCTTCTTCCCTCAACTGCCTCCATAACCGAACCGACTGGAAAATGACTTCAGAGTTCGCCGAGATGCGCTTCTCAATCGTCTCCTATCAGCTGTTAGGTTTTTGGACGACGTCACGCCAATTAACGACGGTTTCGCGCGCAGCAAACTTGTCCAAATAGGGCGGCGCGGGCAGGGCGAGAAGTGGGCGGCGGGCAGCACGGTGTACCGAACGACTACCCCCCGGGGTCATTTAGTGTGCGCGCGAAGCGCGACGCGATGCACGTGTAGCGGCCAAATTGATCGAGCGACGCGGGAGCGTTTAGTGGGCATCAGGGATGAGCGGAAACCTGGGTAACGGATAACGGATAATTCTGCTCGAAAATGGCCGGATAACGGAAAAACGGATAACGAACAAACAACAAAAATTAAAACTCGTTTTAAATTGCTCTAATTTCAACGGCAGATCAGGAGTTGAAGCGCTGTTAATTTATTAGCCATTCCTAGACATTTTGATAGTGTTTTTTAAACGTAGTGTAGTCGCCAGATTAACGGTACCTATGGGATTTTCTGCCAATCAGAAGGAAGGCAACAAAGAGCAACATCCCTGCCTTTCGCCTGTCTTGAGAGGGTTGCTTGTATTTTCTATTTATCAGCCGCCTAGCTCTTTCTTCAACTAAAGCTGCTGAAAAATAGAATGGTCCTTGGAATAGCAATTCTTCTGATGTCCCTTGACTTTGTATTGCTATGCGGGAGACGTCCAGCCAAATAAAGTCCACATAACAGTCTTGATTCTACACCATTATAAGAACCGTTATTGTTGTTGCTACCCTATAGCACCCCAAGATCTAAGGTACTTAAACATGGAATTATCTGGGATAGATACAATACTAACTGGATCTATCCTAGTCCGGGGGGGGGGAGGACCACATAACTAAAAAGTATTATATGTAACGAATCCATTTGAGACTTACCGAGCGGCTCCTACAGAACAACATCCAAACCTAAACAAGAAATGTCGCAAAGAAAAAACACGAAAAAACACATTTGTTGCGGTTGTAAGCAGGCAAAGCTGTGTGCCCTCCTTACCATGTTAGATCCTGGTTATAACATGTCAGGCGGCGGTCAGCACGCGGCATGCGGCTTCATGCGCCCTCCTCACCATGGTAGACCCTGGATATAACATGTCAGCCGGCGGTCAGCACGCGGCATGCCTCCATTCCATCGCTCTTTGCCCGCCGAGACGGTTGTAAGCCGGGCGATTTTTTATTATTATGTTTGTTCATTCGCTTTTTAGTCCCTTTTAGGTTCCATTTCGTCCTCTAGGAGCCGCTCGGTAAGTTTCATTTTATTTTGTTACCTATTTCTTAGTTATGTGGCCTCCCCGGACTAGGATAGATCCTACTAACTTTCTATCTGGTGATAACAGCAAGCAATTGTGTACGCCAATCACACATTTAAGGACTCATGACATCCAGAAGGCAGAATTATCCGATGCATTCCAAAAAGGGAGTGGTTCCCTGTGTAATAGAGAACTAGAAAACTTCACTAGAAAACTCACAATTATAACGAATCTGCATGTCTTGCAGCACCCGCGATTCTAAGTTTATTTAGTACAGTTTGTTGCACCGCTGAAATGTTTAATGGAGAAGTCGCTCCCTCAATGTATTCGAATTGAGCCTATTTCCCTTTCGCTCGTATTCACTGCTGTATTGCGGTGTTTGTTTGGTGGTTCACAACAGCATATGACTAAAAGCATACCTCTACCGCATGCAAGCAAATCGAACACGCTGCAATCGTGGAGCCAAATATGATACGGCGCGAGAGTCGTAGGTAAAAATTCATTCTAGGTTAAGCCAGACGCTGCACTTTTAACGGTCGCTAATAGCAGTTTGTATGCCTTCTTGGTATGCATGACTTAAAATGAATAAGCAATGCTATGCTTAGTAGGCCTCATGAATGTATGGCACATGATTAGCGACTCTGAAAGGATAGAATTGAGGTATTTTTAAAGCTATGTAACTAGTTCTCAAGTGAGGAAATGCCTCAACTAACCCTCCTGGATTTGAGCGATTTCCGCTGTTTTTGACAACCACTCTTACGATCGTGAAGGATTCCTTACATGGTCCACCCATCACCACGTTCAAACCTAGGAGTCATGTGATTTGTTGTTCGTTATCCGGCTCAAAATCGCCGGATAACGAACAACAAAACGGATAGGCCAAAACCCCCGGAAACCGGATAACGGATAACGGTTAATCGGCTCATCCCTGGTGGGCATGCGCCGCACGAAGCGATGTAATGATACGCCTATGTTATACTCCCGCGGGAGCATCCGCAGATGGGCGGAAATCGCGCTGGGACCCCGCGCCGGGCCACTCGTCGCGGACCACCACACACGCCGTCCGCGGATCGCCGCCGACGGTCGACGAGGAGGCTGTTATATACTTCCCGCCCGCGGGACTGCAGTGCACCGCGGAAGGCTGTCGCCCCATGAGTTCGGCGCGGGAAACGCGCTCCAATGCTAGCCGTCTCGGGACGACGTCGACCGTCCGCGCGAACGATGTGGGAGCCTATCATAACATCGCGTCGCGCATTGCATCCACACCAAACGATCCCTATCAATCGAGGGTGAAATGCAAGAGTTTAGACGTGCGCGTGGCGGCGAAAATTTCTGTTTTTTTTGCGCTGTTATGGAGCTTGTTGACTTCCCAGTAATTTGCTGGCAGCAAAGCTATCACCAAATAAAACAGTGCTTACATTTTTGGGACACGCTATATTATGTCTTATGCATGGCACATTCCAGGAAATTCTCACTACGGACCCGCCTGTAAAAGGCTTCTAGTATTCCGAAGGTCATCAGCGTTCAATCGTGAGTAGCGTTACGTGGGCAGGCGAATGCTGATCGCGAAAGTTTCGGGTAGTCGTTACTATGGCCTACTTGGAGAGGAAGAAACGCACTAGTCCTTCAACACCAATCAGCGCAAAGACAGTATGCGTCTCTCTGGACGGCATACCTATTCAGCACTACTGCACTGGTCTGGCGTGCCCTTACACTCCTCATGCAAGCAACAATAACGACTAGAATCGAGCAAGTAAAACAACCCTTACCGTAAGTTTCTAGCGTCGCAGGGGAGAGCGGGGAGGGGGTGGTATGGAGATGTTAGATGGTAGATTGCCCTTCGGCCATTTGCAAAATGCCTGTGTGTTCTATTAGCTGACCTCGGGAAGCAGAACAAGGCAGGGTCCAAGAACGGCCAAACTTGCCATGAACACTAGGAGTTCAGCGGAACATTCACTGCTGCACTAGCGCTCCATCGGTGGCCTTTATGTCCTTAGGCACTTTCAAGAATGTGTGAGTTGAATACCTCCCCGCAGTGATTTTGAACTCTTAAATGCTGACCAGTTCCGTCCGTTCGGCAGTTTGCGTTCTTCCTCCTAACGAGCAGAGTGGGCGGGTCGTTGTCTGTATCGCCAGAGCGTACCACGGACCCGTGGGGAAGAACTACTTTCCCCGGCCCTCCGGACATCCTCTCCGATTCCAGAAATTCTGGCGGTTTGGGTAGAAAGCTAGAATGAATGGAAACCTCAGGAACTTCAGGTCACCGTTCACTGGCTTAACCTTGGCCTGGTAGATCCTTTTTTATTTCTTTCAGAAAAAATAAAATCAAATAACAATAAGAATGAACGGGTGAACAAAAGGAAAGACCAGGGCTGGATTCATCAACGACTAACCTGCGGGTGTAGGGGTAGAGATACCCACGATGAAGCCTGCGTCTCTGACTCTTACCTTATCTCTACCTGACCCTTATCTTATCTCTACCCCTTCTACCCCCATACCCACGGATTAGTTGTTGATGAATCCGGCCCCAGCTTTTTTTTATTAATATAAGAAACAAAGATTAATAAAAAAGAATAGAACAATCATAAAGATGTACAAAAAAGGTTTACAAAGCAAATGTTCATTACAAACGATTTACTCGAGGTTTCCTACTCTGAAAGATTGCCTCGAACCGACGAAACCTCATTGTCACAAACAAAAGCACGAATTATTTGTAATCAAAACCTTGTGTTAAGAATTGTCAACGATCATTTTAATATTTATAAAACTCAGCTTTACAAGTTTTCACTCATTCAATGGGATTACCAGAGGGCACAATTTTGGATTTCTACCACAAAGCCTGGGCGCGTGAGCAGTCGGAGGAGGCGTCGACTGTCGCCTGCATCCGATACCATGTTCCTGGTTCGAATTTTCCGCCCAGGCCAACCAAGCCTTTCATCCCTCCGGGGTCGGTGAATTGGTACCAGACTGTCTGGGAAGAATAAAGCGCTGATTTGTTCCTCGGCTGGCCACCGCAAGTCACTGTATGGCCAAATACGCATTCAAATCGCCTCCACGACATCCCGTAGAAGTAGAATGGGTGGCGCATCCCAAAAAGGATTGAGTAACGCCGTCCTTTATCCTTTTTTATTTTACCCCAAAGCCTCACCCAAAAATGATTCGAGATTCTTTCTCGACTCGTGTTATTATGGAATGAACTTCCGGCATTAATTCAAAATTCTTCAGTAAGAATATTTAACTATAAATTGAAAACTTTATTAAACAGGGAACATATCTGTAAGGTCAACTACTAATTAGTTTTCACGCAGAGTGAACTATACCTTAATTTGCCATATAATAGCTTTTTTCAGTGAATAAACTATTAGGTTGTAACGAATTAAATGGCACTGGCTCGCGCCATTTTTTGGCGCGTCTTTACGCGTTTGATCAAGAACAAACCGTAACATGTGGCATATCATTTAGAAGCGCAAACTTTGCTCTACCGGTGAGTACCAAATTTTCTATGTAAAAGTGGGAAAACTTTAGAGTTTTATTGACTTTTTTGCAGATGGACAGAAGGGTAATCCGAGGGTTTACTTGTATGAATTCGAGCTGGGCGCTACAGCTAAGGAGGCGGACGAGAAGATCAACGCCGCATTCGGTCAAGGATGTTCCACAATTCGGACGGCATATCGTTGGTATCAGAAGTTCCGGATTGGAGATGAGAGCTTGGAAGAACATGAAGGTCGTAGGAGGCATAGTGATGTTGATGAGGACAAGCTGAGAGATGTGGTAGAGGAGGATCCACACAAAGGTACCAGGGAGATAGCGAAGGTTATTGGCGTCAGTCACAACACAGCTGGCCGGCATCTGAAGGAAATTGGAAAGACCAAAAAGCTGGAAAGATGGGTGCCTCACGAGCTGTCTGAGGAGCAAAGAAACCGACAATATGAGATCTCGTCCGCACTGCTTCTAAGGAACGAAACGGACCCATTCCTTGATCGCATCGTAACCTGTGACGATAAATGGATAATGTAGGACAATAGGCGACGATCGGCACAGTGGGTGGACCCCTAAGGTTTTTGCGAAGCCGGAATTGCACCAAAAGAAAGTAATGGTGACAGTATGGTGGTGTTCGCTGGGAATTATTCGCCACAGCTTCCTCCCTCCCGGTGAATCCATCACGGCAGAGAAGTACTGCATTGAAGTTGAAGAAACGATGAAAAAGTTGAAGGATATCCGGCCGGCCTTGGTAAACCGAAGGCGAGTTCTCCTTCTGCACGACAATGCTCGCCCCCATGTAGCACGAATGATGTTGCAGAAATTGAATGAGCTGAGCATTGAAACTCTACCACATCCTCCGTTTTCTCCCGACCTCTCCCCAACAGACTACCATTTCTTCAAGCGTCTTGGCGACTTCTTGGTAGGGAAAATATTCAAATACCAACAGGATGCCGAAAGTGCCTTCGAAGATTTCGTCAATTCCAGAACTTCTGATTTTTATGCTACTGGGATAAAAAAGCTTGTGTCACGTTGGCAAAGATGTGTAGAATCAGAAGGTTTTTATTTCGATTAATAAACTTGCCTACAAGCCGAGATATTAACTGTTTAAATTTACAGTGGTTCAGCGCCATTTATTTCGTTACAACTTAATAAGAGGTAGTTCTTTTAAAAGAGAAGCACAAAAGGTGTAACGCGAAGCATCGCTGTGCCCGGAAAGTGGCGCAAGAGTTCTGATCGCAGCTGGTCATCCTGTAACAACATATATAGCCTCTCTAGCAGCCGCTACAGGCTTAAGCAAAAACATGCTAAGGCTCACTTTATAACAATGGAAGCAATCGCTTTTGTTAATTTTTAAAAAGCCAACTTAGTGGTAATCTTTTGTGCTGCAGTGATTTTGCAAACATTCTTTTTTGACTTTACAAAGTTCTGCTTTCTATGCTAAAAATAGAGAAGTGATAAGGTGCTCCAGCAAGTTGTCACAGAACTGTAACCTAAAGGAAGAATAGGCTACTTGCAGGACAACGGGGAGAATTAGAAGCACTTCGGAGACGTGTCGACACAGCGCGAAGCGAATCGGCATCGAGAGGACTCTTATGCAGCCGCTTGATAATTTGGTGAAACCGGTTCTGCGGAGCGGATGGCCGGAGAACGACGGACGAGCGGCGACGTGGCCGCCGCGCACGTCAACGAGACGTGAGCGGATAAGATTTGAACGCTTGCAGATTGCAAGAATGACAAGTCTCTATGGGGTAACCACATACAAATGTGCATATAAATGACTCTAGTATACCATTTTCACGTCGAATACGGAAGCTTTTCAAATCAAATTGGACACTTTTTAAGGTAGCCTAAACCCTTTAAAATCAAAACAAACTTCTATTATATTTATTTTTTAGAAATTTTAAATAAAAAATAAACAAAAATTTAGAAATTTCTAAATATTGACAGTAAATATTTATATAAAGTAAAAAAGGTTTATAAAAAATAAAACAATAACAAAAACAAAAAACAATAACATATTAGGTTGGTGCATAAGTTCTCGGACATTTGGTGCATGAAATATTTATTGTCACAACTTACGAACAACAATATCAAATCATTTGAAGTAACCGCCGCTTACATCAATTGTCTTTCGCCAACGCGCTGGTAAGTCATTGATGCCTTTTCTCCAAATCGTGGCCGGTTGTGATTCGAAAAATGTGAGCAGTGCCTCCTTGACATCCTCTCGGTTCCTAAATTGCTGGCCGTCCAAATAGCGTTGAAGGCTTGAAAACAAATGATAACCAGAAGGAGCGAGATCTGGTGAGTAAGGTGGATGTGGAAGAACGGTCCATCCGTAGTCCGCCACTCAGCCGCCGTCGCTCTAGCAATATGTGGTCCAGCGTTGTCGTGTTGAAAATACACCTTCACCGTGTGGCTTGAAGGTGGGCCCTCAACTTCCTCAGTTGGTTGACGTAAACCTCTGCCGTCATTGTTATCCCTTCGTCCAGCAGCTCCCAGTATTCTACGCCAAGAACGCTCCACCAAATGCCTAGCATCACCTTTTTCACGTGAAGGTCGGGTTTCGGAACGTCCTCTGCCTCTCCAGTTGCGTCAACCCACTGTGCACGCCGGTGATAATTAGAGTAGAGTATCCACTTCTCATCCCCGGTGACAAGGTTGTCCAGCCATCCGTGGGTACATCTGAGGGTAAGGAGAGACAGAGCGACATCGGCTCTGCGATCCACGTCATGGTGTGTCAAGTCGTGAGGTAACCAGCGACCCAATTTTTGCACCTTGCCAATCGACTTCAATCCTCGAACGACTGTTGAGTGATTAACACCAAGAGTGCTTGATAGTTCGCGAGTGGTTTGGTATGGGTCCGCTTCCACTCTACTTCGGAGGCCATCCAAATCCAGTGTCATCGGGCGCCCTTCTCGTTCATTATCTTCAACGGAGAATTCACCAACTGCAAACTTCGAGAACCACTGGTACACAGTACTTCGGGCAGGAGCATCTCGTTGTAAACATCCTTCAGGCGACGATACGATTCGTTGGCACTAAGGCCAAATTGATGCAGGAATAACATGACGTGCCGAATATGCGTCTCAGCTGGAATGAATTGCCTAGCCATAATAGCTGACGTTAACAACGCAGAAGTAAATGTTAGGAACAGTTTTGTAGCCCTTTCCTTTCTGTATCGATCGATCATTTACGCGTTGATACATGTGAGAAATTTGGCGGGAAAATGCGCTTTCAATTCAGGAGGGACCAAATGTCCGAGAACTTATGCACCAACCCAATATTTAAAAAGTAACAATAAAAAATAAAATAAAATAATTTAAAAAACATATAAATAAAAATAAATTTTAAAAAAATAAAAACAAAAATAAAGTTTAAAATAAAAAATTAAAATTAAAATTTAAATATAAAACAAAAAAATTATAACACCTCCTTCTTCACTGATGAGCCACCGAGAAGGTGTTATAATAAAAACGGTTTGTCTGAAGGGAGGTGGCGAAACAAACCACTGAGGTTTGATATTGTTTCTCCATAAATCTCAAGTATATTTCTAAACTGAAACTGGCTTTTTCTACATTAGACTACAGACTTCAAAAAACTTAGAATAATTTTTTGTTTAAGAAAAATTTGAGTGCAACTTTCTTTGATGTTCCAATTCGTCTACCCAATAAGTGATCACATTGCTTGAAAATTCATTAAATTTTTTTTGACGGAAAATTATGGTTTAAAGCTAATTTGTGGAGCAGAAAGGCGGCCATTTCTAATGCTAAAGAAGATATTGCAACGTGCCGTCAGCCAGTACTTCGCAACTTCTATTCGACTGATAGAAAAATTGCTGTTAGCAGGAAGTTTTACATCTGTAACCGACACAACTAAAACAATTGTGAAGAGCGCACATACTCTCACCTTAGTAATTTGCGAAAATGGAATTCACATTATCAATCAATTAAAAGTAGTAGCGAACCTTTTGAGTGTATGGTGCGATCTGATCTTTTAATGCGCATGTGTTTGCTGCTCTGCTATTTTAAACAAATTTTAATTTATTATTTTTTCCTTTAAAATCAAGTTTTTATAAACGTATTACAATTATGGAGCAAGTAAACTAAACAATTTCAAATAAAGTTGTTCCAAATTTTCCTTGAACAAAAAACTATTCTAACCGACTTATTGAGTTTGTAGTTCAACCTACTTTCGAGTTGGATGAGCTTGATTTCAGAAGTCTTAGGTTGGCTTAGATCAGTGTCCAAGTTGATTTGAAAAGTGTCAAATTTGGTTTGAAAAGTGTTCAATTTGACGTGAAAATCGTATATACAGGGTGATTCAATCAGTGCACCGCGTGCGTATAAAAGAATCTTTCCAAATAAAAAATTGATAGCTCTTGTGGATTACTGCAATGATTTCCCAGCTTGAAAGTGGACCGTGGTGAACAGCGAGCAGCAGTGCTGATAAAGATGTGAAACCCTCCCTATGGCCATTATGCATTGTGACGGACGGACGGATATACTGACAAATAGACAGGGAGGCAGACGAACGATTTACCCTTTTATACGTGACAGGGCACAGAGGCGAGGTCCCCGCCAGTATCGCTGACTTCAGATTCTCTGTCGGCGATTTGAGAATAATTTCTTGGGAAAAAACGGAGTTTGATTGGTCACATCACGATGATTCGTATCCTAGAAAACATATGGATAAAGGATAAAGGACGGCGTTATTCAATCCCTTTTGGGATGCCACTTCTACTGGATGTCGTGGAGGCGATTTGAATGCGTACTCGACCATACATGGACTTGCGGTGGCCAGCCGATGAACAAGTCAGCGCTTTATCCTTCCCAGACAAGTCTGCTACCAATTTACTGACCACGTAAGGATGGAAGTCTTGGTTGGCCTAGGCGAGAAATCCGAACCAGGAACCTGGTATCGGGTGCAGGCGACAGTCGGCGCCTCCTCCGACTGTGCTGCGATGGCCCCTAGACAACATAGTGCTTGAAAGAAGTACTAAACTTCAGCCTGAAAATTTGCCTTTTCTTTTCTTACATTCGTTTAGGGCTTAGGTTCGAAACGAATGGAAGATTTCGTCTTTATTTTTATGTGTTATTGTTTTAATTGAAGGGATGTCGTATAGTGCTTTAGACGTCGGTCTAGATGCTTCAGTCCATTGATCATATTCAAATAATATTATTTATCCCAGGGACATTATAGTGCGCTTAATACAAGGCATTAAAGCAGTCATTAGAGAAGCATGGCAATAAGGACAAATTATTAAATCAACCTAAATGCTCAGGACAACTCCTAATAAACAAAGTTGAAAAAGAGAGTACAGACTGCAACTTGAAACATTTGTTTTAGAAACAGCATGTAAATGTCATGTAAGAAGTTTTCACAGAATATGTTTGTAGAAAAAGGCATGTAAATAATATTTTATATCGATCTTCTTAATTATCGCGTTTATTAGTTTACTTGGTTGCCAAAGGTGCACCAACTTCATAGTGGAAGAAGCGCAGTCGACGTGAAGAAAACTTCTGAAACTCGATGCCTGAAGGAAGGTAACAGACAAACGAGACGTCTGGCATTATGCTATTGTGACGGACGGACGAGCATACAGACAAACAGACGGGGGAAAGACGAACGCTTAGCCGTTATATGTATATCGGAAGAAGCGCAGTCGAGCTAAGAGAAACTTCAGAAACCTTATACCTGAAGGAGGGTAACAAACAAGACGTACCCGTCGCTGTTCGCCGACTCGACAGAAGTCTCGCTGTTGTCAGTAAGCGACTGACTATGTGTCCACATCCATATCGCCAAATGACGGTGATCCATACCCATCGGCGTTGAATTTGGCATCTGAACAGGGCATACGACATGGAAGGGAATACAACGTAATCAATGATCGATCATGGCGTTATCGATGGTAAGGCATACAAGTGGAGAACGTTACATTTAATACAGTAGTAATCACGATAAGGCATGGAGCGCTGTCGGAAGTAGTGCCGGCTGTCGCGCGCACCCGATACGAGGTTCTTGGCTCGGATTTGCCGCCTAGGCCAACCAAAAACTCCATCCGTCCGGGGTTGGCAGATCGGTACCAGACTTGTCTGGGAAAGGTGACTTGTTCATCGCTGTCCAGTTCATTGTATAGACCAACTACGCCTTCAAAGCGCCTTGAAGCAGATAGTGTGGCGCATCCCATAAAGGATAGAGTAACGTCTCCTTTAGCCTTTAGCAAACACGATGTTTCATTGCGATTATCTCTTCAACGTAACTGCATGGCACGGCTGAGAAATTCAACAATTGGTTATCGAAACATAATATACAATTTGAATCTTCTGGAGTTGAGGGAATTACAAGAAAATGTATTCTGATCTATGAGTGTTATGCTCCGTAGGCAAGACGAGTAAAAGTAGCTATGGTCTAGCCTTGTGGTTACCCCATCTCCTTCCTAACTCGTTAGGAATTCTGAAGACGTTGAGAGTGTGAAACGGACTAGAAACATTACTATAATACACATCAGCTAGTGTTTTTCTAAATGAGACCATTGAAGAGCTCATTTTGCCACGTATTTTCACACAGAAAATCAGCTGCAGTTCCGGGAGGCAAAGGAACAAGGAGAAATTCTCGTGAAAAGGAAGGAGCAGTGGATGTATGTGGACATACATCATTTTTATGTAAAATTGGACACTTTCCAAATAAAACTGAACACTGCTCTGAGCAATTTTTCATTTTTGAAATCAAAATGTGCATCTTTATGCTTGAGGCCAAAAAGGTTAGAATGCTTTTTATCGAAGAAAAATGTGGTATCACTTTCTTTGAATTAAAAAAATCAGCTGTCTCAATAAGTGAACGCAGGGCTTGAAATTTTATAAAACTTTTATTGCTTAGGGAGCTATGGTCTAGCCTTGTGGTTACTACGGAATTCAACACGTATTCAAGAGCACAGAAGGATAGCAGTTTTTTAAGCGTCAAAGGAAGAGATCGCGACGTGCACTCGTCTAGTTCGTTGCAATTTTCATTTGGTTAATAGAGTGAGTGTTACTTACCCATGAGCGAGTGTGTTACTCCACGCAAACAGAATTTTTGCTGTCAACCGAATAATAATCGAGACATTCTTGCTCAATTTATTCTTTTATCCCAAAATTGCTACCTTTATGCTTTGTAAAGCGAGTTTTAGTCTACTATTTTTTATGAAAACTAAAAAAATTATAGGAATTTCAAGCAGCTTCTTTACTCATTGAGGCATATATATATATATTTAAAATCATTCAAAGAAATTTCTATTAACGTTCCTTAAACAAAAAATTATTCACACTTTTAAAATTTTCATAAATTTTCAAACTATGTGTTCTCATATTGGGAAGTAAATTGCAACTTCAAAGAAAGTTATAGTAAAATTTTTCTTAAACAAAAAATTATTCTAACATTTTTGGAGAGTTTCTATTTTAATGTAGAAGAAGCTCATTTTGATTTGGAAGAGATCGCTTTGATTTCAAAAGTTTTAGGCCAGCATAGAAGAGTGTCCAGTTTGACGTGAAATGTGTCCGATTTGACTTGAAAAATGTCCAATTCGACGTGAAAGTGGTATATATGCCTCAATAAGTAACATTTCTTAACAGCGTCCAGTTTGATTTAAAGTGTTGAATTTGAATAGAAAGTCGTCTAGTTTAGTGTGAAAATGCTATAAGACCGCTATCAGAGTCAGAGAGTCACTGAATGATCTGCGACAAATTTTCCAAATCAGCAACAACAACAAAAAACACGTCCGAAAGCAGTCTACATACTTCTCTGAATTTAAGCAAAAAGATCAGAACGAAGGTGACCGGTCGCAACAGTTGTAGAGAATATGAGATGTACATGGTGCACATTAATTATGGGTCTCGGCGAAAACTTGCGGATTTGAACCACGTGATATTTTTTTTTGAAAATTTAAGTGCTATTATATTGTGATTTGTCACCACTATGTTACAGAAAAGTTTTGATGTTTTGTGTCCGTTCTTTGCATTCTAAACTACCAGTCGTACGTCGGCCTAGCGGCCGCCTACGACTGGTTGGTGGCTTCGCCCCCAAACCCCGAGAATAGGACGCCATGGCCGCTACGGGTTTCCTATTCTTCCCTAGGCCTTCTGACCTTTATGTTAATCGAGATGGATCGATTGATCCGACGTCAGATTCGTGTTCAGCGACCTCGATTACCCGCAGAGCCGAAGTTTCGCGCCACTTGAGCGCCATCCCCAAAAATCGATAATATCGATCGATATCGATTGGTCGACTTCAGATTCGTGTTCAGCGACCTCGATTACCCCCAGGGCCGCCGACGTGTTCGGCACGTCTACGGCTCGCCATGCACGGTTGCCGACGTGTTCGGCACGTCTGCGGCTCGCCATGCACGGTTGCCGACGTGTTCGGCACGTCTGCGGCTCGCCATGCACGGTTGCCGACGTGTTCGGCACGTCTACGGCTCGCCATGCACGGTTGCCGACGTGTTCGGCACGTCTACGGCTCGCCAGGCACGGTTGCCGACGTGTTCGGCACGTCTGCGGCTCGCCAGGCACGGTTGCCGACGTCTTCGGCACGTCTACGGCTCGCCATGCACTGTTGCTGACGTGTTCGGCACGTCTGCGGCTCGCCATGCACGGTTGCCGACGTGTTCGGCTGCCGCGCCCCAACTCAAGTGTGACGGACGGACAGACACACGCACACACGCATACACACACGCTTGCTGCTTTATATATATAGTAGGATGGTTATAGCTCATCCGAAGCGTGCCGCCATCATCGGTCTGCACCAAGAACGTCATGAGTCGAAGAAAATTGCTCATCTTCCATCTGTTCTCCAGCAATTAGTCCGAAACACGATTGAACGGTTCGAGGAGCTCGATCGGATGGGACATCAGACGAGAAAGGAGGGGATGGAAGTTTCTGTTGCAACGTCTGACACCATGAAAATATTCGTAAGAAAAATTCGTCGCCGCTCAATCAGGAAAGTGGCGAAAGAGGGAACCGTCAGCGCTACCTCTGTGGGAAACATTGTCAGAGGGAAACTAGGACTTCGCCCTTACCAACAACAGACGGCACATTTCCTGTCACCCCAAATGTGAGCTATACGAGGTTCTTTAAGCTAAACTCTTGGTCAGCAGACGGCAGTAATAGCAAGAAACAAATGCAGCAGACATAATGATCCCCATGAGAAGTGTGAAAAAACAAACTCAGTAATGCTAGTTCATAGAGAAGTGGAAAAAAGTGATTCTTTAGCAAAGATATTTAAAACGTGAACTGTGAAGGAAAAGGTTGAGCACAAAATCTACGACCATGACAATGTAGAAGAATCATCAGCCTGAAAACTGATTCTACGACAGTAAAGCGCTTGGGACTTCTTCAGGAATTACGTACAGGTAAGTCTTAGGATTTTCAAACAAGGAACCGGTGAAACCCCCACTTTTTCGCTCTGCAAATGTCCTAGTTCATCGTCACGTTTCGGCGTGGGGAATCTGCAAAGGACTATATCAGTGACGACGGCTTACAGTGGGAGAAATGCCTTCGAGATAAGGGGACACGTGGTTGGGCACGTGCTATGGTGATCGTCTAAAGAAATGAAACGGCAGTGGTTCGGCTTTCAAGAAAATCAACCTAGCCCAGAAAACATTTGTATACGTGAGGTCTTTTACAGACTTGCTATGTGTGGCATTTTTACGCCGAATGGACACTTTTCCACGTCAAATTGGACACTCTTTTAAGCGCTAACGCTTTTAAAATCAAACTGAACATCTTCCCAATCAAAAAAAGCTTTTTTCGAGTTAAACTAGAGACTCTCCAAAAAAGGTATTTTCGCAAGGAAATTTGGTTACAAATTTTTTTGAAGTTTAATTTACCTGCCTAACAGGTGAACAGATTCCTTAAAATTTTACAAAGTTTTTAATTTCCAGGAAAAACGCTGGTTTAGAAAATACTGTTTTTTAAGCAGAATAGCCGCCAATTTTTTAGGCTTAAAAGAAGAGAATGCGAATCTATCGTAGTCGGGGGGAATGGGACGGGGGGAGAGGAGAGCTAAACGGCATTTGAGTCTAATCTCTCATGCCTCGTCTCCCCTCTCCTGAACTTCTCTGAAAGCAAGCACATTGTGGGGAAGCAGCGAGATAAATCCAGATGATGGTGAGGCTATGCAGTTCACGCCCCCCCCCCCCCTCTCCCCCCATTAGGATAGATCCCAGATTACGCCACGCCCTCGTCCAAAACATCGAGATTTCTATTCGACTAAAAGCAAAAATTCTGCTTGTATAAAGTTTTAAACTGCAAACGACATCACAAAAACCACGGTAAAAATCACATACATATGTACTCACTTTGCTTTAAATGTAAACAACATTCACAATGTCAATCGAATAAATATCGCGACGATCTAGTCGAGTTCATGGGACGATCTTTTTTAATGCAATAAATGGTTGCTGCTTTGCGGCGCTTTAAAACAAATTTTATTTTATTATTTTTAAATAAAAATTCTATAACATTATTACACTCACTAGGGGACTGAAATGAAAATTTTCAAAAAAGGTTGCACCAAATGTTCCTTGAACAAAAAATTATTCTAACCATTCTTAAGTGCCTCTGATTATACCTGTAAGAAAGTCGTTACAGATTAGGAAAAGTTCGCTTTGACTTCAAAAGCATCAAGTTTTGTCAGTGGAGTGTCCAATGTGACATTAAACGTATCCAAATTGATTTGAAAAGCATCCTTTGACGTGTAATTGCCCATTTTGATGTGAAACTTGTATGAATACGTTGAAAGGCAGATCTATTACACGAACGTTTCCTGTTTCCAAAGAATTTTTCCGAGGCTTATAGGTCAAGAATTCGGCAAGCGCCATGCACTTTCGATATCGGCTGTTGATCTGGAGATGCCTCGAACCAATTTCCCTAGTTCAAACTGGGCAAACCGTAAATCCGTCCGGAGTCGATGAATCAGCGTTTCTACTCTGTCTGAGAGAAGAAAAAGTAGCGACTTGTTCAAAAGAGGACTCAAGGTATTGCGTAGACCAAACACGCATTCAAGCTAGAATATTTTGAAGGGATATAATGTGTGGCGCATCCCGAAGTGAGGTTGGTTATCGCCTATCAAGTTTTCATCCGTATTGTGCTAGAGTTACAGCTCTTAGTAACTTGTCGAGTGCTTCAACCTCCATGCCATAAGCCATGGCAGGCTTCTTTGCCTGGAAGCAGAACCGTATTGGTTTCTTTCAGGCTTAAATCACATATCATTCTATCGTTGAACTGGTAGCGGCCGCTTTCGTCAAGTGCCAAAAAGACCCAAAGGTTTCCTAATCTCTTGGGATTATTTACTTCTTCTCTTCCGTCACGGTATTAGTAACTAGGAATGAGCTACTACAACAGCGATGACACCGACGGCTTGCTGATCGTCAGCCATTACTTATATGGCACATTCGTCTCTGCTACGTGCCCACATATGCAGTCCGATGGAGTCGCTTTCTCGTGGAATGAGGGAACTCTAATTGGATCTATCCTAGTCCGGGGGGACACATATCTAAAAATTATCTAACAAATCGACATGGGACTTACCGAGCGGCTCCTGAAGGACTCGACAGAACCTAAAAGGAAGAAAAAACCAACGAGCGAACAAAAAAAAATTAAACAGTTGTAGTTCTTATAACCGTCTCGGCGGGCAAAGAGTAAGGCAATGGAGGCCTGCCGCGTACTGACCACCACCAGACATGTTGTAACCAGGATCTAACACAGTGAGGAGGGCGCCTAAGGACGTATGCCACGTGCTGACCGCCGCCTGATACGTTATAACCAGGACCCGACATGGTGAGGAGGGTACACAACTTTGCCGGCTTACAACCGCAACAAATGTAATTTTCGTTTTTTTCTTGGTGAGTTTTTTTTGTTTACGGTCCTGTGTTGTTCTGTAGGAGTCGCTCGGTAAGTCTCAAGTGAATTTGTTACATATAATAGCTTTTAGTTAGGTGGCCCCCCGGACTAGGATAGATCCCTCTAACTTGGGTTACTGACGAAGACAACCGCAGAGCTAGCGTGGGTTCTGGTGTTCGCCTAATAGTTAACGGAAGCCAGTGAGCCACGAGTTTGACATTCCTATTCGTGAGACTTGAACTACAACTGCTCTACTGAATCTATGGCGTGGACACATATGCGGAAAATCACCTGTATCACCTGTCGTCCCGTTGATCATCGACTTGCTCGAGCGGGCGCCAGCAGCGTCTCCATTCGTCCCTGTCGCGTGCCAGAGTGGTCCAATGGATCCTCCTCGCTCGAGGGACACGAAGAGCGTCATATCGGTCGTTCAGGGCTTTCACGAAGAAGTCCGACCAACGCGTTGGTGGGCGTCCTGGTGTTCTTTTGACATCCCGCGGAATCCAGTCTGTGACGGCTCTCGTCCAGCGGGTGTCTGCGAATCGCATTACGTGGCTGGCCCACCTAATTTTCGACGACTTGGCCCATGCGACAGCGTCTCTGATCTTCGAACGTCGGCGAAGCTCGGAACTCCGGAGGCCTTCTCTCACTTGCGTGAGTCGTGTCACTCCGAGCATCGTCCTCTCGATTCCACGCTGCGCGACGCTGATCGCGTGTTCATCCTGCTTTCGTATAGCCCAGGTCTCTGAGGCGTGTGTTAGGGCAGGAAGAACGGTAGAGTCGAATAGGTGGGCACGGAGTCGGACGTTCTTCGTTTTCTTCACGACTTCTTCGGCGCTCTTGAAAGCTCCCCAAGCCGCTCGTTTCCTCCTGCTCAGCTCTGGTGCTAGGTCGTTAGCCATGTTGACTTCGCGACCCAGATACAAATAGCTGGAGCATTCGGAGATGTTCGTTCCGTTGAGCGAGAATGGGGCATCAGAAACCCATCCGTTCCTCATGAACATCGTCTTCGTAAGATTCAGCTGCAGTCCAACGTTCCCACATACACGATCGAGGTCGGCCAGCATTCGCTCCGCCTGGCTGATGCTCGGTAATATGAGCACGATGTCGTCAGCGAAGCGAAGATGATGTAGTTGCCGGCCGTCGACCTTCACTCCCATGTCATCCCATTCTAGTTCGCGCATGACGTTTTCGAGGGTGGCGCTGAAGAGCTTCGGGGATATGGTATCCCCTTGTCGAACCCCTCTCTTCACGTCAATGACGACGTCGTTGTAGAATGGTGAGATCTTGGTCGTGAATCCACTGTACAGCTCTTGAAGGACTCTGATGTACTGAGTAGGAACGCCCTGGGTGAGCAGGGCTTCCATGACCGCTTCAGTCTCGACGGAGTCGAATGCCTTCTTCAGGTCGATGAACGTAAGGCACAGCGGCAGCTTATACTCTCGCGACACTTCGATGAGCTTCGTAATGGTGTGTATGTGGTCGATCGTGCTGAATCCTCTCCGAAATCCTGCTTGTTCGCATGGCTGTCCTTCGTCCAGCGTTCTACTAATCCTATTCAGGATGACTCGAGTGAACAGCTTGTAGACTACGGACAGCAGGCAGATCGGGCGATAGTTGCCAATGTCGTGCACGTCTCCCTTCTTGTACAGCAAGACGGTCTTGCTGGTCTTCCACTGAGATGGAACCTTGCACTCCGCCAGGTATCGTGTGAAGAGCCGCGCCAGGGTGTTGATGGGCGCTGGCGGGAGGTTCTTCAGGTGTTCGGGTCTGATCCTGTCAGGGCCGGGTGCTGTACGTTTCTTCACCGACGAGACTGCGTGTCGGATCTCGGAAGGGAGAACGGAGGGAACGACGTATCCATCCTTCGCAAGATGGCATGGGGGCAGGTGGACGTGGCTATCGAAGAGATCGGAGTAGAAGTCGTGGATGACCTTCTCCATGGTCCTTCTGGAAGAGGTGACGGTTCCGTCAGGACGTCGGAGAGCGGTCATCTTGGTCTTGAAGTTGGCGAAGTTTCGGCGGGCATTGCGGATGCTCAACCCTGCCTCTGCTGCTTCAGCCAACACTTCCGCCCTTCTCTCCTTCAGATCTTCCTTTATCGCCGCTCTGCATAGCTTTGCAAGCTCGGATGTCAGTTGATAGTTGCCTGACGCTCGTGATGCTCCACGCTGGCGTATCAGCTCGAGAGTTTCCGGAGACAGGCGTCTCTTGGTGGTCTTCAAGCTCTCGGCTCCCTTAGCACTATCGTGGAGATGGTGCACGAAGCGATCGTATTCCTCGTCGACGTTGTCCATGACGGCATCTTCCCAAAGGCCGACAAGAGAGGTGTAGGGATCCCAGTTGATGGTCGTTCTGGGACTCCTCTTCTTGAACTTCGCGGCCTTCTCTCCTTGACGCGAAAAGCGGAACCTCGCGCGAAGGAGGCGGTGGTCCGATCCCGTGTAGAACTTGGGGACAACGGAGACATCGGTCAGGCAATACTTGCGATTGAAGATGATGTGGTCGATCTCGTTGTGGAACTGGCCACCGGGGGATTCCCAGGTCCATCGTAGGGAGGGAGGCTTCTGGAACTGCGAGTTTCCATGGATGGTCTTGGTCGACATGATAAACTCAGACAGCCTTTCACCTTGCTCGTTCCACTCCAAACCGTGGGTTCCGATGTGAAGTTCTTCCGGCGACCTTCGCGGTCCGATCTTGGCGTTGAAGTCGCCGACGATCACCTTGTAGAAGGGGCGATCTTCCTTATAGAACTTCTCCAGCTCCACGTAGAAGGCTTCGACCTCTTCGTCGTCGTAGTCGGATGTTGGGGCATACGCGACGAATACGGTCAAAGCTGGCACGGAGCTACATCGCTTCAGTCGCAGACGTCCGATTCGGCTTGTCAGAGACTCGTACGAATCGATGTTCATGGCCAAGTGCGTGTTGACGAGGACACCAACGCCGCCTACTCCCCTGCTGTCGCATGTTCCGAGGAACAGTTCTTCTCCGGAGTCGTAGGCGGCGTGTAGGGGGTGGTGTCTTCTCGTCTCGGTCAGTCCGATGACGTCGTACTTGACCTTCCTGGCTTGCATCATCAGGTCCTCGACGGATGCTTCCGACGCAAGCGTGCGGGCGTTGTAAGTACAGATCGTCATCCTAGTCCTTCTCAGTTTGCGCAGCCTGGTTAGGCCCTGAGATTTTAGCAGCCTCTCCGTACTCGTCCTTCCCATCGCTGCAGAAATGGGGGCTCTTTCGGGGTCAGGGGAATGAGGCCCTTTAGTGCTGCTGTGTTTGACTGGAATACAACACGGGTAGCTAGTCAGGCTCTGTCGTGCGGGCGAAGAACTCCGGGCAGCCAGCCAGACTGCCCGAAGGGACGGGGCGAGACTTAAGGCGGCCTCGAATCGCCTTACATGTACTCCCAGTCTACCGAGTGCAAGCTTTTGGCCGAGCCGACACAGTTACAATCCGCACAGTCACGGACACATCCACGCACACTGTGCACGAACATGCCGCTCCCACGCACAAGGAACGCATCGACCCGACACAGCAGGAGGAAGGAGTCCATCCCCTGCATCCCACCTGCGTCTCTGGGCAGTACACGGTCGCATTTGGTTCGCGTTTAATTCCCCTATCCACCACCCGGGGACGCGCCACGTGGCCCTGCGACAAGCGGCCCGAGATCCCTCTTAACAAGAGAGCCCGAAGGCTCTCTATCGAGGGAGATCCGTGGATGCGGAAAATAATTTCGGCAATCATTCAGAAGCACAGCGAATTCTGATCCACTCTGACCCCTCTCCCTAGCAGAGCTAGCCGTCTAGGATTTTCGCCGTCACGAAATTTTTGAAAAATATACCATTTTCACGCCGAACTGGACACTTTTGGAAACCAATAGGACACTTTTCGAACCAAATTGAAATAGACTTTTCTAAGCTAGCCTACAACTTTCGAAATCAAAGCGAACTCTTCCAAATTAAAACAATTTTTTTCTACACTAATAGAGACCCTCTAAAAGGTCAGAAAAATTTTTTGTTCACGAAAAATTTTAGTATGATTTCTTCGAAGTTTTAATTTATTTACCCAATAAGTGAACACGTTGTTTAAAATTATATAAAACTGTTAGTTTCCAAGACAAAATAATAACCTGATGTTTGTTACAATGAACAGGAAGTCGTCATTTTTTAGTGCGAAAAGATTGCGACACGTTCTCGCCTAAGAGGTCACGATTTCTATTCGATTGACAACAAAATTTGAGTTTGCGTAGTGTTTCACACCTGTAAACGATGCAACAAATGCAATTGTAAAAACATCCCACTTTAACGCTTCATGTAAGCGGCATTTGCACTATCAATCAGACATAAGTCGCGACGAGCTTTTCGAGTCCATGGCGCTATCTGGCCTCTTAATGCTCTAAATGATTGCTCTTTGGCTGCACTTTAAAACTAAATTTAATTTACTGTGTTTCCTCAAAATAAAGGATAAAGGACAAAGGACGGCGTTACTCAAATCCTTCTGGGGTGCGCCACGCATTCTACTTCTACGGAATGTCGTGGAGGCGATTTGAATGCGTATTTGGCCATACAATGACTTGCGGTGGCCAGCCGATGAACAAGTCAGCGCTGTATCCTTCCCAAACAAGTCTGGTAACAATTCACCAACCCCGGATGGATGGAAGGCTTGGTTGGGCTGGGCGGGAAATCCGAACCAGGAACCTGGTATCGGGTGCACGCGACAGCCGGCGCCTTCTTCGACTGCGCTGCACGCGCCCTTGCTCAAAATATATAAAAATTTTCGAAAATTATTATACTCAATCGGGCAGGTGGACTAAAAAGATCTAGGAAAGCTGTGTCAAGTCTCTCTTAAACAAAAACAAATCAAAAAATTATTCTAACCGTTTTGAAGAGTTTCTAGTTTTTTTGTGGTAGAAGAAGCTCATTTCAAATTGAAAGAGTTCGATTTGATTTCAAGAGTCTTAGGCTGTATTAGAAGAATGACCAGTTTGATTTGAAAGGTGTCCAATTCGATGTGAAAATGGTATACAAGCTAAAAACAGAAAAAATACTGAAATGGCTCCACCCTTCCCAGTCAAGACAGATGAACGTCAAGTGGAAGTTGCTGAACGCCGACAGCGAATGGGGCACGACCAGCAATTACTCACGGCAACGGATTAGTTTCTTTGAGATGAGTCGGCCAGGTGCGTGCTGGTCCAGAGAGGGGAAAATTATGGACTTTGCGACGCGAAACGTCTCTAGCTGTTCGTCGTAAAGCCGACCACATTGAAGCGGCATGCTCTAGGGGGAAATTGGACCTTCAGCGCAGCTCCCACGGCTAGTGATTATGGCACAGATCTATTCTAGTTCTCCAACTGGAAAAAGACAAAAGACAAACACGAACGGCGTGACCTTTCTCGGCCAGTAGGAAAAAATGCTCTTGAGGGCTAGTTCAGTATGTTGCTCTTGTGAAATATTAGGTTGTTGCGAAAGATCCCGTCATTTTTTGAATGTGCTTTTTTCTCACTAACGCCACCTCTCAGCGCGTGTAGCGCAGCCGGAGGAGGCGACGGCTGTCGCGTGCACCCGATGCCAGGTTCCTGGTTCGGGTTTCCCCCAGGCCAACCAAGCCTTCCATCCCTCCGGGATCGGTGGATTGGCACCAGACTTGTCTGGGAAGGATATACAGCGCTGACTTGTTCATCGGCTGGCCACCGCAAGTCATTGTATGGCCAAATACGCATTCAAGTCGCCTCCACGGCATCCCTTAAAAGTAGAATGCGTGGCGCATCCCAAAAGGGATTCAGAAACGCCGTCCTTTATCCTTTATTTTAACGCTGCCTTATAACAACCTATCTTTTGTTCACATAAAGAGATAGTTATGTGTATGTTTACTATTATTGCTTGCTACTCACTCTCGCGTAATTCCTTCTAGAAAAATGGCGCTTTCAAAGGAGTACATCCGAGGTCTCTCATTGCATGACTTCAAATTTGGTGAGTCAGCAGCCGCTTCCTGTCGTCGCATCGACGGTGCATTTGGGAAGGGCAAAGTGTCCGATCGCATTGCACGAAAACGGTTCGCGCGTTTTCGCAAAGGTGAGTATAACCTTCAAGGTTCGTTTAAGTGAGAACGTGAATCCGATGTCGACAGCGACGGATTGCGAGAGCTGGTGAAATCGGACCTCCGACGGAGTACTCGTGAACCTGCGCAGGACTTGGGTGTGCATCATGCCACCATCGCCAGGCACCTACCTCAGCTGGGTAGGGTGCACAATTGGCACAGTGGGTTCCCCATAACCTCACCGAATGCGAACGCCAGCGACGCGCTGAGGTGGCCACCCAATTGCACTCGTACAAGCGCACAGATAGTTTGCCGAAAGTCCATCGTCACAGGAGATGAGAAGTGGTGCCTGTATGTCGACATTAGGATGAGCAGCCTGAGCCACAGCCAAACGGGGGTCCTCACCCGTCGAAGATCATGCTTTCTGTTTGGTGGGATTACAAAGGGTCATCTACTACGAGCTGCTGGCCCGTAACGAAACCCTAACAGCGGACTTGTATTGTCAGCAGCTGGATAGACTGGCCGCCAAGATCGCAGAGAGCGTCCGAATCATGGCAGAATCCGATTCTCGCACGACAATGCTCGACCACACACTGCAAGAATGACTCGCCAAAAGTTCTCGACCTTGGATGGAAGGTGCTGCGTTACCCACCGTACAGCTCAGATATTGCACCAATAGACTACCCCCCTTTTCCTATCCCTCTCCAATGCCATGCGAGGAAAACGTTCGATGACGAGGACGACATGGAACGCCGGCTGACTGGCTGTTTCGACTCAAAGCCGGAAAAATTCTACGCTGACGGGTCGGGAGTCTGCTCGAGGGGTGGAGAAGAGTGATAGAACATGATGGCGGTCACTTCGTTTCTTGACGTGTTTCACTGTTTTTGTCAAACTAAAAAAATGTGGTGTCTTGAAAATGGCGAGAACTTCTGCAACAAACTATTAGTTTACTTTCAATTTTGCCGTCGTTGTGTAACAAACAAAGTGAGGTGCCCCCTACCCATTAGGATATGAGAGAGCGCAACAGTGGTGAAGATTGCACTGTAATTCCTAACACACTTGGAGAGTGAATGCGGATGATCTAGACAATCAAAGCGGTGTATTGGAAGCACATTTTGTTGTGCATTAATAAAATTTCACCGTCAGATGAACAGAATTTCAACGGCAGTAGAACTAGCCGCTTTGAGCGGGATTTCGAGGTCGCTAAATCTGACATGGTTTATGATGATACAAAAGGATAAGGATAAAGGATAAAGGACGGCGTTACTCAATCCCTTCTGGGATGCGCCAGCGCATTCTACTTCTACGGGATGTCGTGGAGGCGACATGAATGCGAATTTGGCCATACAATGACTTGCGGTGGCCAGCCGATGAACAAGTCAGCGCTTTATCCTTCCCAGACAAGTCTGGTACCAATCCACCGATCCCGGAGGGATGGAAGGCTTGGTTGGCCTGGGCGGGAAATCCGAACAGGAACCTGGTATCGGGTGCACGCGACAGTTGCGCCTCCTCCGACTGCGTTACACGCGCCCACTGATGATACAAAATGGACCGTAAATTGATAGGTGGCCTTCGAAAGTAATTTTGTGCGCAAAATACGCATTCCAGCTCCTGACACGATACCCGCAGAAGTACGAATGGGGTTTTCCCATTCCCACCAAGAACCGAATAAGTCTATCTTTTATTCTTTAAGTTAGATGGTTTCTAAAAAGATGTCCAAGTCTGGGGTCGCGTCCTATCCAAGGAATCGTCTGGATGTACTATAATTTGGAAACAATGCTGATTATTCAACTCTTTCAAAGACATTTTCTCTCCTAGTGTTCTAAATGTAGAGGATAAAAGACGGCAAGGACTTGAATGACTTGTGGTGGCTATCAATGAACAATTCACAGTCTTGCCAAGTATCAGACAAGCCTGGTACCAGTTCACCGACCTTGTAGAGATGGAATATTTGGTTGGGTTGTATCGGGTGCACGCGACA
This sequence comes from Heligmosomoides polygyrus bakeri, assembly GCA_947359475.1. Lineage (NCBI taxonomy): Eukaryota > Metazoa > Nematoda > Chromadorea > Rhabditida > Heligmosomidae > Heligmosomoides > Heligmosomoides polygyrus. The sequence goes on from OX375865.1 coordinate 13,177,303, forward strand.
GTCATCACCTCATCCGACTGCGCTACGCGTGCCGCTATCGCGCTTTAAAAGTAGAAGGAGAAAATTTTCGAGTGACTCTCACCTCGACCTACAACACACATCTACGCTTTGGTAGTCGAAAAAAAAGCTGTTGTCATATTAACTGGTGCGAATAAGAGTCTTTTTAATGGCTGGGTGCATTTCTGCGACCACTAGTGTTTTAAACGTCACTAGGCTTGCTCTATAATGCTGGGCTTGAGGAATTTTCATAGCTGAATCTGGTCTTTACTGTTTTCTTTCCCTTATTTAGTTATTCCATTTTTACTTGTATTAGTAGCCTCACATCTTTGAATGATTTTGCGGCGCAGTTTTATAGTGTAAAAATAAATAAAAATCATCCTTCAATTTTTTGTCCCACTCCTCCTGCACAAGCAGCGTCTAATTCTAAACCTATGCTGTAGTGCCTACTGTATCTATAAATGCTCCACACAGCAAAAGAAAATAAAAAAGTTTAAAATTGCCCTAGACGGAAGTTGAGAGCAGCAGGTGGCGTCGAAGACGGGTGAAAACGCCGAACAAACCACTGATAAACGGGCGTATTAGCGCTTTTACGACCATAATGTGATGAGCCAACAGTAAAATGCTGACTCACCTTCCAAAATGCTCATCGGCTAGCGGGATATCGTTTGTAATTAGTACTGTTATTATTGTTATTATTATTATTGTTACTGTATACCGTTTGTATTTTAATAGTGCTATGAGTTTGTTGCATTTGTTACTACTACCACCGTAGATAGCTTAAAGCACGTTCGACTTGGCACGACATAATCACAGAAGAAAACCAAAGTCTAGCATGACAACATCCAGAAGATGTTGAACATTCTTTCCTACAGATTGTCCAGTGCCAGTCCGTCCATGGAAATCGTCGCCCAGATTTATGCGATGCCAGGGCCTTTCTCCTTCTTCGACTCTGAGATGCGAGCTCGTTCGCAGCAGAAGGAGGCTGTCGAGGTGCGGGACCGAATCATTATTCCTCCACGACGTGATGCGAAAGCCAGAGAAATGGGGCTCACGAACCCGCAACCATGGAAGGACTACTTCACGAGAGATGAGCCATTCGTCCCCACGCCATAACTGGCGCCACCTGTCGTCCCGTTGATCATCGAGTTGCTCGAGCGGGCGCCAGCAGCGTCTCCATTCGTCCCTGTCGCGTGCCAGGGTGGACCAATGGATCCTCCTCACGAAGAGCGTCATATCGGTCGTTTAGGGCTTTCGCGAAGAAGTCAGAACAACGCGTTGGTGAGCGTCCTGAGGTTCTCTTGACAACCCGTGGAATCCAGTCGGTGATGGCTCTCGTCCAGTGGGTGTCTGCGAATCGCATTACGCGGCCGGCCCTCCTAATATTTCTTCTTGTATAAATTAAAATAAAATAAACTTTGATAGTGCTTAAAACGTTTGCCTGCCTGCGGATCTTTCCGCGTACCGAGGAAGAACAATTTTTTAATAATAGGAACGCCATACCTAAAACTTGGGACTTGGGTTGCTAAACCATACAGAAATTGGTAGTAAATGAGACCCATCGGCCATATTAGAACAAGAATGAAACACTTCACGGAACGATGAAGCAAGTACCCTGAACGATGAAGCAAGTACCCTGATTCCGGATTTATGGTTCGGATTTTCCGCCTAGGCCAACCAAGTCTTTTATCCTTACGGGTATAAGACTTGGCTGTAAAGAACAAGACTCTGATATGTTCATTGGCTGGCCACACCAACGTTGTATAGAACAAATACTCGTGCAAATTGCCTCGCGACATCACATAAAAGTGGAGTGCGTGCCGCTTCCCAAAAGGGATCGATGAACGTCATACTCTATCCTATCCCGGAATGGCAGGAACTCGAATCGCACCTGTGGCTACAATCCATAAGGTGCAGGTTTAGGGTTTCGTGGCGTTTATCAGGCCAGAGTATGATCACATCACATCACAAAAAGGTTAGAATAATTTTTGTTCAGGAAAACTGTTAGCGTAACTTTTTTGAAGTTTTAATTCATCCACCCATCATGTGAGCACCATGTTTGAAAATTTATGAAATTCTCACTTTTTGCGGAAAATATAATGGTTCAACGATTGTTGTAAACCGCAGGAAGGCGGCCATTGTTCAGTGCTAAAAGTTAAAATTGCGCCATGCCTTCGTCCAAGACGTCGAGATTTTTTTCGATTGACAGCAAAATTTCAGTTTGCAACGAGTTTCACACCTGTAAACTATGCAACAAACACTATGGTAAAAAAAACTCACATATCCTTATTTTTGATGCTTCATGTAAGCAATATTTACACTATTAATCAAATAAAAACCCTTCAACCTCTTCAAGTCCATGGCGCGATCTGGTTTTAATGGCCATATGATTGCTGCCTTGTTGCGTTTCAAAGTAAAATGTAACTTTTTATCTTTCCCTAAAAAATAAGGAATTTGTAAAATTATTATACTTAATGGATCAGGTGAACTAAAAAATTACAGTGAAGGTGGATATCGAGGAGCAACTTTGCATGCACAAGTTCCCCATGTGTCGAATAATGGCAAGACAATGTTCACTCCTTCCTAATAGGGGGACGGTTGAACAAATTGGACTTGAACATGCATTCCCCGGTTTCCAGCTAACGTTGTCACTCCTTTCCGACCTGCTAATCAAATATCTGAGAACGGCACTCGTCCACTGAGCATATGCAAGCGTGGCAGTTCCCAGAATGTCAAGCAGAAATGGAGTACGTGGCGCGATCCAACAAGGGCGTCGAGAATGGGCGGCCGGTTCTAAATAGCGGACTGTGAGACTCATAAAGGTAACGACCACCACTAACATCAGGTCAATGTACAACCCGCAATCCTACGCCATAATAGAGCTATAAAAGAACGGAAACGACTTGATAAGAAGTTACGGTTCTTACAAGACCATAGATTGGTGTGTGAAGAAGCGAATCAGGAGCGAAGTTTGAAAAAACGCTGCTTTAATGGAATTTCTAGAAACGGTGAGGCTAAAAGTGAGGCTTTTGAAGATGTTTGGGACTGGGGAACAAGGGAACGATACTGGCTGACCAACGGTATTTGAGATGAAATGCATATCACGGGATGCGGCTTTGAACGCTGATTACTGATCCAAATATGTGTTCCGTTTCTGCTGTACTCATCTGTGAACGGAGTTATGGACCATTTTCAGCACGGCTAAGAGCCCAAGTAGCCTGGGAACTGCGGTGCCGCCCGAGCAGTGGTGGCTCAGCTGGTAGAGGAGCGCGTGGTGGGACGAACAGTTTAGTGGTTCGAATTCTCTGTGATGCAGGATTTTTGTAGCTCCTAAAAAAGAACTGCCACATCAACCAAAGCTCTCTACGTCAAATCGCAGCGGAAAACCACCATACTTACATGTGGGTGATCAGGGCCTTAAACAGTGACCTCTGGCCGATTTTTTTTTCGAGGCACGGGGTCGGTAAGGTCAATACTGCCGACTTATCTTCCTAACTAGATAAGTATTGTGTGTTGGCGTGTCTTTTGGGGGAGTTCGGTCCTTCCGAAGCTTCCCGAGTTCCTACAAGGCAAGAGATGAAGATGGCCAGCAGTTTCGCATCCATCTTGCGAGTTGAGGAATGCGGGAGCGTCGAGGTAGAGGATAAAAAGGTATCAGTGTGTTTTGTTGTTTGTTTCGCCATGTTTTTAGCAACTATTCATAACAAATTGGATCTCCGTGCCAGTCTGAAGTTGTCAGTATGAAGGCTAGTCCTTTCTGGTGACGTTTTCCGTTGAGATTTGACATAGAGTGCTATGGTTGATCGTTGCAGATTTTTTTAGAAAGTGTGAAACACTTACATAATAGGGGATTCGAACCATAAACCATCCCGTCTCACCACGCCGCTCCTCCACCACCTGCGCCACCACTGCTCAAACGGTTGCATGGCTACGAGCTCAAGTAGCCAGTTTCCAGGCTACTTGAGCTCGTAGTCATGCATGGTCCATAACTCCGTTCACAGATGCGCACAGCAGAAAAGGAACACATATTTGTAATAAGCGTTCGAAGCCGCATCCCGTGATATGCATCTCATCTCAAAGTCCCATGGTCACCTAGTGTCTTTCCCTTCTCAGATGAAAGCACAGGGTAACGAAGTTCCTGTGGCATGTAAGTACTACGCGTGAGTAATGTTGCGGATTTTGTTTTGTCATCGTTCCTGTACGTCAATTTCAATTTCGACTGTTTCAAAATGAAGGAAGGCAGATGAAGTCAGTGACCTTGCCTACACCATAACGAGTGGTATTCTCTAAATACTGTAGGCTCTTGGTGAAACGGCCAATTACCGCATATACAACCTCTTTAGGGTTTTGAAATCTAAACATCCAGAGGTCTACATCGGTGCCTTCAGGACCTATGTGCGGTCTATTGCAGAAACATATGAGTTAAACCCGACAAAGAATAGAGATATCGACCTTCCTAAAAATGTTTAGAGCAGCTCTACCAGGAAGCTTATGATGAGGTGTTTTTTGATGGATTACTGTGCAACTCCATGTGACCTCAGAGGGCACTAAACGCTTGCAGATTCTGTGTTTGTTTGGAATTTTGCTGTAGTTGGCTGTGCGCCGCACCGGGCGCGGAAGTGGTGAGTCATCAGGGCTCCGTAAGAAGGGCCACCAAGTTGCGGCGGTGGCGCAGGGGTAGCGCTCACGCTCGTTGGGCGCGAGGCCGTTGGTTCGGTTCATGTTGCCGCCCATTTTTTTTTGCAAATCATAATTCATCTTCGAAATGACCTTTTGTTTTGAATTAAGACACGTGTCTGATTAAGTTGCCTGGAAAACTACCATACATGTTTGTAAAAAGGCTTGAAGGCAAAAAACTGCTACGGTGATATTTTTATTTACTCTGGGACCCCAAATTCAGCGAAAAGAATGGACACCACCTTTGCTGGTGAAAAGGACATAGTGAGTGAAGAAAAAGCAGTAGATCAACGACATCTAGTTCTTCCTTATCATACATTCTACTTACCTTTTTACTTTACACATTTTTTTGCTTTTTTCCATGAATGCCAAGGTTGTTGAAACACCTCTAGTTATTCAATATATGATTTAGAATCTATTTGTGCAAAATAGTGGATAAAATTGTCTCCATAGCAGTTTTTTGCCTTCAAGTATTTTTACAAACGTGTATGGTAGATTTCCCGGCTATTTAATCAGACACGTGTCATAATTCAGAACAAAAGGTCATTTCGAAGATGAATTATGATTTGCAAAAAAAAAAACGGGCGGCAACGGGAACCGAACCAACGACGGTCGCATCCGACGAGCGTGAGCGCTACCCCTGCGCCACCACCGCAGCTGTCTGGGCCTTCTTACGGAGCCCCGATGACTCACCACTCCCGCGCCCGTTGCGGCGCACAGCCAAATATGGTGAGGCCCCCGATTTCGGCAAGCCATAACTCGCTCAGGAGTTTCATTTTGCAATTTCGACAGACATATTCGTAATCAGCATTCCGAGCTCTTTCTAATGATCCTGGTCTCAAATAGAAGCTCCATGGGAGGTCGAAACCCTTCCCTAGTAAGATGGATTCACTGCGCGCTAAAGTTAGGAATTCCTTTTCAGTTGCTTCGAATGCAAACGCGGAGTGCCCCAGGGAGGCATATGTTCACCTGTACTGCTCCTTGCATACACCTACGGTCTTTCTTCAAGATTATCAGTTGCGAACTAAATGAAGGCACAAATGTATGCTGACGACATAAAATATACGGAGCATATAACAGTGACCACAAGGATCAGGCACGTCTAGCCTAATATTATGATCGAGTGGGCTGATGCTTGGCAAATACCTGTGAATTTCACGAAAACCTCTGCCTTCCATATTGGTACTTTGGAGAATGTGTAGTACAATTTCAACAACTACGTCCTCAGCTCTGGTCTGAGGTTCGTGATTTAGGAGTTATCGTGGATCGTAAGTTAAATTTTGGACCTCATATAGATACAATTGTGCGAAAAGCATTTTCTACTCTGTTTTTTTGTTTTTAGAAATATTAAAAACACTGAAATCTCGATCCTGGTTAACTTGTGCAAGTCGTACCATTATTAAAATTCTGCCAGATTGCTGCCAGATTTAGAGTTCCTTCGCAAGAAAAATCCAACTCAAGCTTGAAAAGGTGCAAAAGCGTTTACAAAAATTCCTTTATCAGATGCATAGGGTCCTCGTCTGACTCTGGTACGATTCCTAGTTATAAAGCAGGACTCACGCGTTTTAAACCTAAAAGCCTATTCTACAGGCGCATATTCAATCATCTCGTTTTCTGTTCTAAGGTACTAAAAGGGGAATCAATTCTTAGAGCAAGTAAGTACTGGGTATTTTTGCCAACACTTCGTCACCGCAATAGCTACTGTTTTCGCTATCCCAAAATCAAGAAGAAAAATCGTGAAAAGATCATCAATTATAATTATTATCTATTACATGGCTAAAATCTATGTGAAGAACATTATAATTAGAAACAGTGTAGAATGACATCCACATGACATTGACTAACGATCCAGACCAAAATGTAATAGAATGATTAGAAAGTACATGCGATAACAAACACCCAGAGAATGAATAATAGAAGGGAGAACAAACCAAAAGGGGCTCTGCCAATAGATCACGTTATGTCCTAGAATTATTCATGAATCGACTTGCATTTGTAATAAACGATTTGAGCTTGTACGGAATAACTGAATTTTTGGCAAGTTCCATATAATCCGAACCTGCTCTACTAACAACAAAAAAATTATGTCGAATTGAAGACTTTTCAGTGCTTAGTGAAGGTTTCTCTCCTCCACCTCGGGTTCTAGATGGTCTCACCATGAAGAAATCACGTTTATCAAGTCCACAGAAACCATGGAGAATTTTGTGTACCATTACGAGGTCGTATATTTTTCGTCTGTATGAGAGTGTCTGTAGTCCAAGTTGTTTGTTTTGTACTTCACTGCTGGGAATAGCATTGTAATTAAAGCCACATTTCCCAGTAAATATTTTTCTAGTGAAGCTATTTTGGTCTTTTTCAAGTCTAAGTATATTTTTCTTCTTAACTGGGTAAAAAGTTGTTGTTCCATACTCAAGTATCGGCCTAACGTAAGTCTTATAGGCTTTGACAAGGACAAAGGAGTTTTTTTTCTCCTAAAGAGATTATGTACTACAACCATCGCTTTATTTGAAATTTGTTCATAATGCGCGTCCGAAGCCAAATTTGCCTCGAGGAAAAATCCAAGACCTGTTGCTTGATCAGTGCTTGTAATCTTATCCATTTTCTTCTTTGGGGGGGGGGGGCTCGTTGGCTACAGATGCTACCTGCAAGTCTACTAGAAGCTCCGAACTTTCACACTTTCCAGAAAAACTTGGAAAACATTGACTTGCTCTCCGTTTTGCACATTGTCGATATCTCGTAAGCACACCACTTGTTCTTGCATTTCTTTATTTTAAAAGTTTAAAAAAATTAGAAATTTATATTCCTTAACGTTTCTAACTAAGTTCGCGTTCCTCCCTTGGTGAAGTGTGTAATATTCCTTTTTATAATAACTCTCGCTATATAACGCTCCAAAGCGGCTTTTTTAAATAACTTTCTTTAAAATCAACCACCTGTGAAGAAAACATATATTTGAGCTCAACAGGCCGAGTTCTGTCTTTTGACATATAAATCAATAGAGTTGAACAATGCATATAGGCCGGACATAATCAATCGAGTGCGCGCAAAAGCCTGTAGAGTGGCAGTTTGGGGAATTTATTGAAATTCCCAGCCGCCCTACTCAGAAATTGGCTTAAGACTGTCCAGCTTGCCTTTGATGTGCGCCGCAAACACTGCATACCTCACTCTGCGAGTGGTCGCGCCCACTCGATTGATAGGTTCGATTCTGTATGCAGTGTTTGCGGCGCACACCAAAGGCAAGCTGAACAGTCTTAAGGCAATTTCTAAGTAGGGCGGCTGGGAATTTCAATAAAATTCCCCAAGCTGTCACTCTACAGGCTCTCGCGCCCACTCGATTGATTATGTCCGGCCTAAATGCATTGTTCAACTCTATTGATTTATATGTCAAAAGATAGAACTCGGCCTGCTGAGCTCAAATATATGTTTCTTTTCACAAGTGCTTAATTTTAGAGAGAGTTATTTGAAAAAGCCGCTTTGGAACGCTCCAAAGCGGCTTTTTCGGGAATTGACCAAAAGACATGCGCGGTATTATACTAAGCTGGTATCCGGAGCCGTTCCGTCTAGCGACTTGCAGTGAGGGCCGCCCACTGCTCGTCTTCATCCAGTGCCCTACCCCCAGACCCGTGTATTTGGAAGATGATTTCATTTAATGTGTGCTTCTAATTTTGTTCTCTTGATTGAAGTTTGTTCTTATCGCATAGTTAAGACGGATACAATAGGGTGATCTGTTGAGGTTTTATATTCCCTATTTAGTGATTCTCTGATTATTGAAACATCATGTCTAATGTGTTTCATTAACTGTATTAGCGCACAATTTTGATGCAAATAAATAATTAAATAAATAAACGTTTCGTTCACTGTAGTGTTAAACGTTCTGCTATCAGACGACGCGGTGGTGTAAAGGCGTAGAGCACTCCCGCCCGGTCAGAGGGAGGTGCGGGTTCGAGTCACGCCTGGCGCTAAAAGTTTTGATCGCAACAAAACATCGTTATGACAGCTTACAACCTCAATGCTAGCCAAATGAGGCTCAAAGAAACTGATTCGAATCGTTTCTATCACGACCATCAGCTTAACTGGTTCCATGCTGATATCAGCAGCCAGCTCTTCCCGATATAGGGGTGACTGCTGATCGGTCCCACGAGGTGTGGATGTTGCGTTGATCAAACGACGCTGGTGGTGTAAAGGCGCAGAGCGCTCCCGCCCGTTAAGAGGGAGGTGCGGGTTCAAGTCCAGCATGGTCTCCGGGCATCTCGCCCCCCGCGACCGCAGTCTCGGCGCACGAGCCCTGGCGCTAGAAGTTTTGATCGCAACGAAACATCGTTATGACAGTTCTGCTATCATTTACAACGCCTCTAATTGGTTTGTAGTTGCTTGATGTTTCTTCCTATCTGTGTGGTTATCTACGTACAAATAAATGAATAAAAAGAAACGACAGAAAAAAGTACATTTTTCAAGCGGAACTGGACGCTTTTCTAAGCAAGCTGGACCATGGGGACAATCGGATTATTTGTTTATTTATTTAAAGACGTGGAATGTGATTACACGTGTAAAATTAAGAAACCGATTGAAATTAAATATAAACAGATACAGTACACAGTAACGTCTGGATGAACAATGAACAAATAACTGCAAAGTGATGTCTGCTAAATGTAACCAAAACAGTACAATCAGAGACATAATCCAGGAAAAAGACTAAGAATTGACAATAACAGGTCATTTCTTAATAAGTTTACGGAAGGCCTGGACAAACAACATCAACGGCATTTTGTCATCACTTAGTAACGTGTTGAATTGGCTTAGGTTCCTTTCTATAGATGAAGAGATTTGTCCTAATCTTTGTCTTTGCAACCGCGACGTTAAGCCGTAGTTCACCTCTCATAGATGTAGTGAAAGGTACACCGAGAAACGAAAGTGGATCTGTGGAGAGCCTCTGAGTTAGAATTTTGAACATCATGGTGAAATCAGCCTTTCTTCTTCTACTAGCCAGCGTTGGAAGGCCAAGTGCTTTTGCCCTTTCTAGACCGTTGGGCAGCTGCAAGTAGTTGACATCATAACATCTTAAATATAGCTTTCGGGTAAAACTGTTCTGAACGCTTTCCAAGAAATCGATATCCTTATTTTTCCAAAGATTCAAAACCGGTTTTCCAAACTCCAATATTGGGCGAACATAGGATTTATAAACCCGTAAATATACTTGGGAATCCTTCGATCGCAGAACCCTGAACAGAGTGTAGATGGTATAGTTCGCTTTCCCAGCAAGTGTTCGGTAGTAACTGCTGAAGTCCAGGTTAGTATTAATCAAGAAACCTAGGTCTCGAACTTCCCCTAAAGGCATGAGAGTTGTGGATTGTAGTTTGTATGGAACCGATGTCTCACACTTTGGACCAACTAACATGCTCTTGTTTTTCTCCGCTGACAATGGGAGCTCCCACTGTTCGGACAATTGGTCGACATATTCAATTGCTGCTTGTAAATCACTAACCACGGATCTCCCTCGTCAGAGAGCCTTCGGGCTCTCTTGTTAAGAGGGATCTCGGGCCGCTTGTCGCAGGGCCACGTGGCGCGTCCCCGGGTGGTGGATAGGGGAATTAAACGCGAACCAAATGCGACCGTGTACTGCCCAGAGACGCAGGTGGGATGCAGGGGATGGACTCCTTGCTCCTGCTGTGTCGGGGCAACGCGTTCCTTGTGCGTGGGAGCGGCATGTTTGTGCACAGTGTGCGTGGATGTGTCCGTGACTGTGCGGATTGTAACTGTGTCGGCTCGGCCAAAAGCTTGCACTCGGTAGACTGGGAGTACATCGTAAGGCGATTCGAGGCCGCCTCAAAAGTCTCGCCCCGTCCCTTCGGGCAGTCTGGCTGGCTGCCCGGAGTTCTTCGCCCGCACGACAGAGCCTGACTAGCTACCCGTGTTGCATGGAAGTCAAACACAGCAGCACTAAAGGGCCTCATTCCCCTGACCCCGAAAGAGCCCCCATTTCTGCAGCGATGGGAAGGACCAGTACGGAGAGGCTGCTAAAATCTCAGGGCCTAACCAGGCTGCGCAAATTGAGAAGGACTAGGATGACGATCTGTACTTACAACGCCCGCACACTTGCATCGGAAGCATCCGTCGAGGACCTGATGATGCAAGCCAGGAAGATCAAGTACGACGTCATCGGACTGACCGAGACGAGAAGACACCACCCCCTACACGCCGCCTACGACTCCGGAGAAGAACTGTTCCTCGGAACATGCGACAGCAGGGGAGTAGGCGGCGTTGGTGTCCTCGTCAACACGCACTTGGCCATGAACATCGATTCGTATGAGTCTCTGACAACCCGAATCGGACGTCTGCGACTGAAGCGATGTGGCTCCGCGCCAGCTTTGACTGTGTTCGTCGCGTATGCCCCAACATCCGACTACGACGACGAAGAGGTCGAAGCCTTCTACGTGGAGCTGGAGAAGTTCTATAAGGAAGATCACACTTTCTACAAGGTGATCGTCGGCGACTTCAACGCCAAGATCGGACCGCGAAGGTCGCCGGAAGAACTTCACATCCGAACCTACGGTTTGGAGTGGAACGAGCAAGGTGAAAGGCTGTCTGAGTTTATCATGTCGACCAAGACCGTCCATGGAAACTCGCAGTTCCAGAAGCCTCACTCCCTACGATGGACCTGGGAATCTCCCGGTGGCCAGTTCCACAACGAGATCGACCACATCATCTTCAATCGCAAGTATTGCCTGACCGACGTTTCCGTTGTCCCCAAGTTCTACACGGGATCGGACCACCGCCTCCTTCGCGCGAGGTTTCGCTTTTCGCGTCAAGGAGAGAAGGCCGCGAAGTTCAAGAAGAGGAATCCCAGAACGACCATCAACTGGGACCTTTACACCTCTCTTGCCGGCCTTTGGGAAGATGCCGTCATGGACAACGTCGACGAGGAATACGACCGCTTCGTGCACCATCTCCACGATAGTGCTAAGGGAGCCGACGGCTTGAAGACCACCAAGAGACGCCTGTCTCCGGAAACTCTCGAGCTTATACGCCAGCGTGGAGCAGCGCGAGACTCAGGCAACTACCAGCTGACGTCCGAGCTTGCGAAGCTATGCAGAGTGGCGATGAAGGAAGATCTCAAGGAGAGAAGGGCGGAAGTGTTGGCTGAAGCAGCAGAGGCAGGGTTGAGCATCCGCAATGCCCGCCGAAACTTCGCCAACTTCAAGACCAAGATGACCGCTCTCCGACGTCCTGACGAAACCGTCACCTCTTCCAGAAGGACCATGGAGAAGGTCATCCACGACTTCTACTCCGATCTCTTCGATAGCCACGTCCACCTGCCCCCATGCCATCTTGCGAAGGATGGATACGTCGTTCCCTCCATTCTCCCTTCCGAGATCCGACACGCAGTCTCGTCGGTGAAGAAACGTACAGCACCCGGCCCTGACAGGATCAGACCCGAACACCTGAAGAACCTCCCGCCAGCGCCCATCAACACCCTGGCGCGGCTCTTCACACGATACCTGGCGGAGTGCAAGGTTCCATCTCAGTGGAAGACCAGCAAGACTGTCTTGCTGTACAAGAAGGGAGACGTGCACGACATTGGCAACTATCGCCCGATCTGCCTGCTGTCCGTAGTCTACAATCTGTTTACTCGAGTCATCCTGAATAGGATCAGCAGAACGCTGGACGAAGGACAGCCACGCGAACAAGCAGGATTTCGGAGAGGATTCAGCACGATCGACCACATACACACCATTACGAAGCTCATCGAAGTGTCGCGAGAGTATAAGCTGCCGCTGTGCCTTACGTTCATCGACCTGAAGAAGGCATTCGACTCCGTCGAGACTGAAGCGGTCCTCGACGCCCTGCTCACTCAGGGCGTTCCTACTCAGTATATCAGAGTCCTTCGAGAGCTGTACAGTGGATTCACGACCAAGATCTCTTCATTCTACAACGACGTCGTCATCGACGTAAGGAGAGGGGTTCGGCAAGGGGATACCATATCCCCGAAGCTCTTCAGCGCCACCCTCGAAAACGTCATGCGCGAACTAGAATGGGAAGACATGGGAGTGAAGGTCGACGGCCAGCAGCTGCACCATCTTCGTTTCGCTGACGACATCGTGCTCATAACACCGAGCATCAGCCAGGCGGAGCGAATGCTGGCCGACTTCGATCGTGTATGTGGGAATGTTGGACTGCAGCTGAATCTTACGAAGACGATGTTCATGAGGAACGGACAAGTTTCTGATGCCCCATTCTCGCTCAACGGAACGAACATCTCCGAATGCTCCAGCTACGTGTATCTGGGTCGCGAAGTCAATATGGCCAACGACCTAGCGCCGGAGCTGAGCAGGAGGAAACGAGCGGCTTGGGGAGCTTTCAAGAGCGTCGAAGAAGTCGCGAAGAAGACGAAGAACGTCCGACTCCGTGCCCACCTATTCGACTCCACTGTTCTTCCTGCCCTAACATACGCCTCAGAGACATGGGCTATACGAAAGCAGGATGAACACGCGATCAGCGTCGCGCAGCGCTGAATCGAGAGGACGATGCTCGGAGTGACACGACTCACGCAAGTGAGAGAAAGCCTCCGGAGTTCCGAGCTTCGCCGACGTTCAAAGATCAGAGACGCTGTCGCGTGGGCCAAGTTGTCGAAAATTAGGTAGGCCGGCCACGTAATGCGCTTCGCAGACACCCGCTGGACGAGAGCCGTCACCGACTGGATTCCGCGGGATGTCAAGAGAACACCGGGACGCCCACCAACGCGTTGGTCGGACTTCTTCGTGAAAGCCCTGAACGACCGATATGACGCTCTTCGTGTCCCTCGAGCGAGGAGGATCCATTGGACCACTCTGGCACGCGACAGGGACGAATGGAGACGCTGCTGGCGCCGGCTCGAGCAAGTAGATGATCAACGGGACGACAGGTGATACAGGTGAAATCACTAACATCATCCATCCCTTTGATACACTTGTAAATCTTTATGTCCTATGCGTACATCTTGCATACCACACGAAAACGCGAAATGGCAGTAGTTAACTCATACGTATATATAACCAATAGCAGAGGCGATAGGACTCCACCTTGTGGCACACCACTGCACGCAAGATATGAAGGTGAGAACTCATCTTTCACACGTACTTGGTAGGTTCTTCCCGAGTGGAAATCCTTGACCCATCTTATAATTCTGAAGTGTATTCCTACCATCTTCATTTTAAGGAGTAACTTGGATATAGGGACCTTGTCAAAGGGCTTCATAAAGTCAAAGAAGACCACATCTGTGCGACACTTATCCTCTACTGCCCGAGACCAGTCATTTAGGGCAGTAAGTGCAGGGGTTTCTACAGACCTCCCTTTCACGAAACCGTACTGGTTCTCTGAAATGACACCATTGCCCAAAAGATGCTCCATAATATGTTTCTTAACACTTTCTCGAACACTCTTGCAAACAAAAACAGAGTTGATACTTATGGGCCTATAGTTTTTGGCATCGTGAATAGGCGGTTTTTTGAGAATCGGTGTGATTAGCGCATGTTTCCACCGCAAAGGTACCTCACCTTTCATGTAACTCAAGTTGTAAATGTGTTCCTGAGGGAATGCTAAATATACTGCGATCTTCTTTATAAAAGCGACTGGAATGAAATCTGGAGAGGTAGATGAGATATCGGGCGCGTCTCTAGGATATCAGCAATTTCTTCCCTACACACAACACACACACACAAAAACCACAACCGTGGAACCACGGAGAAACCTGCATAGGAGGAAACTGGCTGTAACTGCCCTCTGCAGAGTAAGACAAATTCATCAGTGTGCGAGTTATACGCCTTCTGAAATTCCAATGCCAATAGATTAGCCTTATCCTAATCACTATAAACTGTGGTACCATCGTCACGAGTTAAATTTGGTATGACACTGGCCTGACCACGCCTGGAATTTATGTAATGTAATTAACTAATTCATGTGAAGTGCCGTAATGCCTCGTTATTAATCGATCTAATTATACTATTCTTGGACTGGATTACAATGTGGAGGTTCGGTCAGGCTAAGTCTCGCTTGTCGGACTACGAGTTGCAGCTACGTGACACAGAAGAAGCCTGAAACGAGTAAGAGGGTAGTGGTACAGTTATTGGGACAAGGGTCTTCCCAGCTCTAAAATTGGTACTAAACATTTAGCGCTAAATCAGCACTAGAACTACAAAGAATCAACTAAAGGACGGGTTCTATCCATCGACAGCGGTTACCAGTCCCTTCTGAGACGCGTCACGCTCTCTACGTCTACGCGATGTCCTGGAGGTAATTTGAATGCGCGTTTGGCTTATACAATGACTTGCTGTGGCCAGCCAATGAACAAGTCAGCGTCAACGACCGATAAATTGAAAGCATGGATGGTTAGGGCGAGAAAATCGTGTAATCGGGTTCATGTTACACCCGGCACCACCTCCGACTGCGCTTCACGCGCCCTGAAGTAGGTAGGTCCTCCAAAAGAATTTCTGAGAGTGTGGAAAGCATGGCGCATACCAGCAATCAGAAAAAGTCACATTTCCGCTTTTCTCCATTCGTTGTAGCCTTTTGGGTTACGTCGGGTGCTTTACGGCTGCCATCTTATGGTTTAGACTATGGTTTAGACGTTCGAATCGGAGCTGCCGGATGCGACGGCAGAGATCCGTATCTCTGCGGTAAGGATGTGCCCTTCCAATTCGTAGGAATCAACTGGCTATGACCGACCACGACCACGACCACGACGACGACGTGCAATGAATGATCCAATTCGTGTTCTTTCGGACTCGCTAACGCTAAGATCCTGAACGACGTGACGCTGAAGGCGTCGAGTCGGACAGAAATGCAGCTGGAACCCTTATTAGTCGCAGAAAAAGCATCGATCTCTTGTCATCGGAGGTGTCCCTTAGCCACTCGGGTGCATTTGGAATCATTGTGGTGTTCATTCGTGGTTCTGAAGCTCTAGGCGAGGTCGATGAGGTTGAGGTCCGAGCCTCGGAAGCGGCAGCAGATCCGTGAGCGGTCGTGACGAGAAAGCCGTCGCCGCCGCCGCAGCGGCGTGCGACGCGACACATTTCGCTTTCGTCGCGCACTTTCGCGTCGCCGTCGCGCCTGACCCGAATTCTCCCAGCGCTCAGCTGAACCGTATCATCACCACCGCAGTCGCCGTCGCTGTGGTCGTCGTCGTCGTCATGGTTGTGGTCGTGGAGGTGGTCGCTTCGTCGAATCTCCTCCGTTCGATCACCAATCATCCCGCATATCACCGGAGCGCGGGCGCGTGCGTCGTCGCGCGGTGGTGTGTCAGCACTGACTTTTTCCTTTCGCCAGATTTCGAACGTCCAATCCAACGGACTTGGTCGGATCGATCGCTGCAGTCCCGTACCTTCTGAACTGTTTACATCATAGACGTGCTCTTTAGCTTGACTTCTGCCACTTCTGCTCCTTGTCCTACAGTAACCTGCCTCGCTGTAGATCACACTTGGTTATGGTAAGGGCACAAGGGTTCTGCGGCTTCAAAATGAAGAACTTCTTCACCTTGCGAAATCTTGGCGACTTCTCCCGTGAATCTTAGCATTAGTCAGGAGATGACTCATTCTTGTGCATGCGCTCATTTCTTTTGAAATCTTGACTACTCCACCGTAAGCCGCATTACCCTGACAACCTTTTCTCCATTCGTTATAAAGCTCAGCATACGGCAAAGCTTATAGCCTCGACTCATGAAATGTAGTCTAAACCGCTCTACAAAAGGTTTAGGAATCAGATATGTTGCTGGTAAGTTAGATGTGCAATAAAAATCCATACGGAGGTCTGCGAAGAAAATAATATTTCAATGTTATGCAATGCCTAATATTCAAAAAAGGATTATTAATATTGGACACAAAAAACTATGACGAGAAAATGACCAATGAGAGGATGTTAATCAGTCCTTTGTGCTATGCGCCATGTATTCTCCTTCTGCGGGGTAACATTGAGTCAATTGAATGCGTGTTTGGCCTAAAGAACGACTTTCTGTGGCCAGCCAGTGGACAACTCAGTGTATTATCCTCCTCAGAACAATTCACCGACCCCAAAGAAACGAAAGGATCGGTTGGCCTAGATGGGAACCCCGAATCAAGAATCTTCGATTCGAGTTGTAGGCGCCTCTCTCGACTGCGCTACCACGCGCCGCAAAATTTATTTATTTATTTATTCAAGAGGGCGCGTGTAGCGCAGTCGGGGGAGGCGCCGACTGTTGCGTGCACCCGATACCAGGTTCTTGATTCGGATTTCCCGCCCAGGCCAACCAAGTCTTCCTTCCCTCCGGGGTCGGTGAATTGGTACCAGACTTGTCTGGGAAAGGTAGAGCGCTGACCTGTTCATCGGCTGGCCACCGCAAGTCATTGTATGGTCAAATACGCATTCAAATTGCCTCCACGACATCCCGTAGAAGTGGAATGCGTGGCGCTTCCCAAAAAAGGTTGAGTAGCGCCTCCTTTATCGTTTATTCTTTATTTATTCAAGGCATACACAACTGTCTAGCATGTAAGAGATCATCAAAGAAAACGACACATATTGAAGAGCACTAGAACCCTAGCCAGGTAAGCCCAAAGTCACAAACAACATTTCTTGCACCACTCTTTGATATTCAACCTTTGACAACCTTTTCTGCAGGCTCGAACAGAGAGTTTGCCAAAGCTGTCAAAATTGGATGCGTAACAAATCTACTGCGCATATTTGTATTGCCATGGATTTGATTTCCGTCCATGCGTCCGTGTGTGCATCCTTCAAGCCCTTTCGCTGAGGGGTCATCTCGTTTCTCACCATAGAATTATGTAGAGGACGTACGGGGCTCATTAATTGATCTTCTGTTTGACGCGCCATCTATCCTTTTGCGTTTTTCCTGATTCGTGACATAATTATTTAAGATGAAAATGATGAAGCACTTATCGCCAACCTTTATGTTCAGCACTGGTGCATTTTTCAACCTAAGTCTACGGGTTGTAGAGATGATATATGACGGCGCTAATCAATCCCTTTCGGGATGCGCCACGCATTCTACTTCTACGGAATATAGCGGTTATAAGGTTTGGCCTACGTAATGGCTTGCGATGGCCAGCCAATGGAGAAGTCAGTTCCATAACCTTCCCAGAGGAGTCCGCTACCAATTCGCCGACCACGAGAGTCGGAAGGCTTGGTTGGCTGGACGGGAAACCCAAACCAAGAATCCTCGATTCGGGGGTGGACACATCAGTGCCTCCTTCAACCGCACTACCGCAATGCGTATGATGATGTTGATGATGATGATTTGTTACATATGATGATGATGTCCACCTCAAACGTTCAAATCCGGGCAGAAAATATATCTGACTGAAATACTCCGAAAACATGCAAGTCCTGGGAAGTAAGCTGCCCCAATCGCAAAGAGCCTGCTGCAGCCATTCGTTTTGGCTACCCACAGCAAAAATGCGATGCTCTTATAAAGCTGTATACATGGTTGTGTAGATCTCGAAGAGGCGAATCGAACGGTACCAACCTTTTTAAAAAAACGTCAAATTAGAGGAATTGTGAGCACACAACGGTATTCGAAGGGGGTCGAGCGTTCTACCGCCTATTCCCCCCACACCCCCAACTCCTAGGCTTGCTCGAGGGTCAAGTGGCTGCCTCACGAGACAGTGGAGACGCAAACATTTGCCACGCCTCCGTTTAAAGGGCGGGGGTAGAACGCCACTTCGCCGTTTTCGACGGCTTACGACCGACAAGCCGTCCGCGACCGCCCTTCGCAATAGAGCGCAAGTTTTCAATTTCGGACATTTTCATGGCGCTATATGAAATATGTACACCAAACGATAGAGCTCGAGCTTCTGAGCTCAAATATGCCCTTGGTTTTTCAAACAGTTGACTTTTAAGCGAGTTTTCTCAAAAAGACGCAAAAACCGCAAAATCGCGGTTTTTGCGGCATCTATTTAAAAGACGCGTCCGGTACTGTATCGCCTGTAATATTTCGCCGGCTATCATAGTAGCGCTACGCAGCTTTCACACTTCTAAACCGACTTGAATACCTGGGTGTAGCAACGAAGGATGGCCGCCAATTTCACGACACGTGATTCACTTGCCTTGAGTGTTGTTGATAGCTGTCCCCCAGCTTGATGTAGTTCTGGTTTTTCTGCAAAAAACAGCCTATTGTGCGTTCTTATTCAGTTCCAAGTGCAGCGAATCAGCGGATTTTCTAAGCGTTTGGTGACATAGACGTGCTTTGACGGCTTGTTGTTGTCCGCCTGCGATATGTATCTGTCGCATTATATTGCCTCTCCTGTGCTGAGGATTGTTCATCCTTTTACGTTGCCGTAATTATCTGTTTGGCTACTGCTTTAATGATCCATATATGTATTAACCAGCCGTCAGAGCGACATCTCGGCCGCACTGACAGCTTCTTAACAGCTTCGCCGTGGTAGTAACTTCTCATCATCAATTGTAGCTGCCACCTATGTCATGGTCTCCTCAGCAAGAACGCCTTATTTACGTCGATTGGTTGAGTTGTGAAGAAACAAAAAATGAAGACATCCACAGAAAATCGATAATTGGATCAATATCGATTGATGGCGATCGATACTTTGAAAACGAACTTTAGACTCGTGTTCAGCGACCTCGGCTACCCCCAGGGCCGAAGTTCGGGCCGCTGTTGGGCGGCTCGATCGTTTGTATAGTGGTCAAAATGATCGATAGCGTCGGGTCCAAACGTTAGATGCTCCTTAGATATCTCGAGGTGGCTAGCCTCCCTGAAAACCCTGCCCACGCATACGAGTTGTCGACGCCGCGACCGTCAGTGATTTCTAGCTATCATCTGTTATGCTCAATGGGATAGAGAGGAACAGATTCTGGGCTATATTCCGTCTCACTCCCTCATTTTAATCGTCCGCTAGTAATCTCTTGCTATTATACTTCATGGAGACTGCCTTGTGCTTAAGGCTACCAGTACCCTTCTTGATAAGCAAGATACAATGCAAATGCGACGAAGGCACGAGAGAGTGATGCTTCGAGTAACGTGATTCGCTCAACAACAAAAAGCTATGCGTGGTTGTATTAAGTATTTCGAAGTGATATCCACTCCTTGCTTTGGCAACACATTGTGCTAGGGTCATTAATAATCATTAATGTGATGTTCCGAAGATTTTATGATAGAATCACCATTACCTTCGAAGTATCCTTTAGAAAATTCCAAGCAACTTCTTGAAATACACGCTTTATCGATGGTGGAAGAATTCGTATAGTAACCACTGACTATGAGTTAAAAATCCGGAAACCCAAAACGCTCAACGATCTGCTGCATAAGAAGACTACACTTGAGCCGTTTTCCAAGAGCAGACGGAGCACGTTAGATCTCATGTTGCGTGGAATTCCAGGTAGATTTTTATCTTTGGAGTCCTAAACACATATTCTGCTTATCCAAATCCGCACACATCCACTGCCTGGTCCAGAACACAGCATGGGACATGACCTCTGAAGACAGTTGGCATTAGCGGGATGTAAGCTCAAGCTCACCGCTCTGCTGCGCCGCGTAAAGTCGTCTCCCCTGGAGGACCTCACCAGTCGCCCTCCCTATAGATCGGGGTATCTAACGTAACGCACCCGATAGCGTTGCTCGTTGTCGAAACTACCGTGGTCAGAGTCGTCGCTTGCAAACACATCCATCGCGCTTCTCGGCAACGCACGGCGTCCGTTTCGAAGTCAGTGCCATGTGTCTTGTCGCGGCGTATTGAAGGACATTATCTGGAGATATACCAATTTCAGTTGAAAGTCAACGTTGTCCAAACCAAATTCAACGTTGTTCAAAACGAATTATTCAACGTTGTCCAAACCAAATTCAACGTTGTTCAAAACAAATTCAACGTTTTTCAAAACAAATTCAACGACTTCTGAATCAAACTAGACATCTTCCTTGCAAGTTGTACGTTTCAATGTTTACTTTTTTCAAAAAAAAATCTGCTTGCAAAAAAGGCTATGCAATGAAAAATTTGAAACAACTAGCAAGTTAAGCAGTACTGCAGTAGCGGTTCAAGTACAACATACTTGCGTTGCTACCCATAGATTGAAAATTGAGTGCTGAAACAATGAGTGACTGGGTGTGAACTCAATCTACTACCTCCGCGAGTGCGCTCAACTATTTCGCCTTCTCGTTTGTACGAGTTGATAATGCTTCGTGCAGCGTTCTCTATGACACCAGAAATCTGGGCAACTTCGTGTGTGATCCTTCTGTCGACGAACACCAGCTTGACCAAGATCTCCTTCTGATTCCGAGACACTCGACTGCATCGGCCGTGTCGCTGACTTTGTTGAACGTCTTGTTGGTCATTGCTCATGTTGCCTGCAAACTTGGCATATCACCCAATGACAAGAAAGAGTGGACGGGTTTGCTTATATGATACGGAAGAAGATTCCAGAAGAACGTTGAATGTGTTTTGAAAAACGTTGAATTTGTTTTGAACAACGTTGAATTTGGTATGGACAACGTTGAATTCGTTTCGATCAACGTTGAATTTGGTTTGGACAACGTGGAATTTTAACCGAAATTGGTATAGTATTATTTAACGGCACATTTTTAAAGCATTCTTGCTGTTCACCCTTTTCTAGCCTATTAAACGTCGTTCAGGTTCGTACTAATTGTAGTTTCCGTTGTTTTTCGAACTAAAGCAAACGATTTCTTAGCCTGTGTCGGTTACTTTTCTTATGCAATAGTCTACTACTTCATTGTTTCTGCTCCCTGGTTTTGTTCACGTTTCTGCTTTATTACGAGCGCGTACAGTCCATTTTGAGCACACCGACCTTAGACTATTGAACACTAAAAAAACGACGACAAAAAAGTCGCACAATACGACATTGACATTAAAACGATGAACTGCGGAAATTGCTGCCAGTGCAAAATCTCAGAGCGTTTCGGTAATGAGACAACATTAGGGTGAGGCAAACTAAGATAACTAGAACAAATGTCCCAGGTAGAACGCTCTAGCACGATAACACTGTTTGAGCTGTAGAGCCAAGATTGTTATCCACACTTTATTCTACTGACTCTCCTTCAAAGTCACAGTACCATTGTTTCTCTAAATAGTTCTTGGACAAGTAACAATTCAAACGCTGCTGCTTGTGAAAGGATAAAGGAGAGAGAGAAGCGAGTATTCTACAGGTGCTGCTTTGTCGGTGGAAGTCTCATGGTTCGGACTGCGTTTCCTGGATACGAACTTGTTTCTTGGAGTTTGTCTCGTGTAAGATGAACAGTGAAGACTAGCAGAAATTGCTCGGAGACTACCTTCTGCCATATTTCAGAAGATTTCGTCGGCATAACCTTATTTTCCAACACGATAATGCATCCATACACGTATCGCAGTCAACTACAGGTTGGCTTTACTCCAACATAATTCAACATATGAAGTGGTCTAGTTGTTCTTCAGATCTCACCCCGAAAAGTATAATGCTTGTGGGACATTCTTGTACACAAAGTGTACAAAAATGGAACCACTTACACTTCGGTCTCTGGTCTGAAGAACGCCATACTTGATGCATGGACCAGTGTTAAGCAAACTGTTATTGATAATCTAATTAATATTATGCCAATTAGAATTTTCGATATTGTTTACAACAAAGGTGATGTGACGAAGTACTAATATTACCTTGTCTTTTGTGATTAATCAGGTTTCCTATGAAGCGAACTTATATTTTGCACTGGTCTCCATTTATCAAACTTTCAGTTAAAATTCGTGGTATCCTGATAAAATAAACTGCTTGGAATTCTTCTATAGAAGTTTTCGATAGTGAGGAATACGATTGTAACATTACTGGGACTCGGCAGCGGGTTCTTCGGGTACCAATGGACAAATCTGGGGTGAATCTATTTTGCACCGGGGTGTATTGAGTTATAATGAAGTTTATTCGATTATTCGATTTTTTCGAATATTCGTTTATTCGGAAATTCAAATAACCAAAAAATGGGGTTATTCGATTATTCGGAAATTTGAATAACCGAAAAAATGGGGTTATTCGAATATTCGGAAATTCGAATAAACGAAAAATGGGGTTATTAGATTATTCGGAAGTTCGAATAACCGAAAAAATGGGTTATTCGATTATTCGTTCATTCGAAAAATTTTAAAAAAGCACAAGTATACTGGGTATAGGCCTTTGGTATACTCCGGCAACGGCGACAGTGCTGCGCGGGACCAAGTTTGGCGCGACGCGGGAGTATACCAAAGGCCTTAACTGCAATCGCGCAGCAGCAGGAGTATAAAAGCCGTCTTTCAGGAAGACGCCGCGATTCTATAGCGGCTCGCATACTGACATAATTTTCGTGTCGCAAACGGTGTTTAGCGTGGGTCCTGAGCGGATTGGCGCCGCGTCGAGACCGATAAGCGTCCAAGATTTCTTGTCGCTCTTCAGAGCTCATCGCTGCGATTCCTTGACGGTGACTGGATGTATCCACAAGGCTTAGGCCCGCGATGGCCCATCTTACCTATGCGTCGCGGTCGCGCGCGCGTTCACGATGCCTGCTGACACTTGGCCGCCATACGAGATTAACGAACCGTTATGTGATCGCTCACACCTCGACGACAAAAACGTTTCCTGCTTTTTGGAGCTGTAAACGGTGTTCGGTAGACGCCAGTAAAAAGAGCGATCTTCAAGAAGCATGACGTTAGATCCATCTCATTCATCTCAAGCCTAACAGCCTCGCTAAAATTGCCAAAACGAGCGCGACAGTTTTGCCCGCTGCGAGCTTACTTCCAGTCGTCTCGATTCTGGTTCTGTCGTTATGGGTTGCTGAAAAACTGACCACTACTGCCGTTGGCCGTGAGCAAAGCCGCTTATAACCGGCCGAACGACCTTCGTTAGGACGAAGGCGAGTCGTCGTGCCGCGATTTCATGAGCCTGTTCTGACGATCAGCTTCACTTGCATGGCAGCTTTCGTCCTAAATGCTTCCTTCTAATCCTTCGGAAGTCTTTCACGTCTCCTCGTCGGACCTCTTTTACATGCCTTTTCTTGCAGTTGAACGAGGCGAACAACAGCTGATTAGTGAAGCGGAGTGAGTAGACGACGACGCAGTCATTGAACAGGATCGCAGCGCTGGACGTTACGCAATTGATAGGTGCTTCGGGGACGATTTCGGGACGTCGCACGTCGTCGTCACTACCGACAGCCGCCGCATAGCCGCAAGGGGAGAACGTGTTTCGACTGTCTGACGAGGGCCGCCGTGCCTCGAGCCACTCCTTCAGCTGCCAGCTGCGCGCTACGGAGCCGTTTTCACTCCACGTTCGTTCGTCTTCAGAAGAGGATCTCTTCCCAGACCGCTGCGCCAGCCGATTGATTGACCTCTTTTACAGGCGCGACAATGCTTCGCGTATTAATATGCTCCTTGCTGACATGGTCGGTCAGCTGTCAGCTCTACGAGAAGGACTTCTCGCCGCTTCTCGAGGTAGGACAGATTCCTCATTCCTTTTATTTTTTTGTTTTATTTTTTAACATCAGCGTCTTTACACGACTTCCTACGGTACCTTTATCGGAAAAATTTTGATTTCGTTTAATCAACCAGCGCCAGTGGTGTAATGGCGTAGAGTATGATGCACGGCAGGTAGGGTGTGCCGGATCAAGTCCCGTCTGGAGCTTGAGTTTTGATCGCAACAAAGCATCGTTATGGCAGCTTACGACTTCAGCAACACTGACCAGGTCTCTGATTTCTTCTACCGTAACACTAAAAACGGAGATCGAATTCATAAGACCTACAATACCCACCATAAGGATTGGAAAAAGGGCGCGGTAGGCGCGTTATCCGCGTTCTTTTTGTTGTTTTGCCATAACTCTGTTCATTTTCATCCTTTCCCAGAAAATTTTCCAGATATCAGATCAGAATTAATTTTGCTCTACCTAAATTTTGAGCACCCATTTTTCCCAAGAACCAGAGGGCGCTCGTAAACGAGCGGCGTCTTCGCTAGTTACACCCTATGGAAATCTTTGCACCCAAACGAGAGAATGAACCCGCTGCTCTGACAGTGACCACTTCCTGCGCAGCGGTAGAAAACTGCATTGTTGGATGCCACAAGTAGTGGAAGAACGGCTGTTCGTCCTGCCAGAAGCTGGATAGTAATGCTCAAATGCATTTCTATCCAGCTTGTACAGGAAGCACCGTCGTTTGGATGTTTCAAGCACGACGATTTTGGATATTTTAAGCACATCTTTCAGGTTGTTTTTCTATTCTTTCAAATCATCATTGCAAGCGCTGTGAGCTTCTCTAATTGAATCCTGGGTTGGGGAGTGCCTACGTTATTTTCGAGAGTCATTCTGATTCACCAGAGACAACGAATTTTCACGTTTTTGAAGGGTCTCATCTGCCCTATAAGGTGGGTGAGTGCGTGGAGCCCTCTGGTGCTTGGGAAAAATGAGTGCTCAAAATTTAGGTAGAGCAAAATTAATTCAGACCGTTGGGTAGTCCTTCTCAATCTGATCTGATATCTGGAAAACTTTCTGGGAAATGATGAAAATGAACAGAGTTATGGCAAAAGAACAAAAAGAACGCGGATAACGCGCCTACCGCGCCCTTTTTCCAATCCTTATGCTGGGTATTGTAGACCTATATAAACTGCGCTAGATCTTCATTTTTTTAGAAACATTTAGATTGTATAAATCACTACTCTGTTGACTTTATCTCTCTTCTAATCTTCTTCTTTATTCCTATTGCTCTTTTATCTCCTCTTTTTCCTCCCTTTTCCATTTTCGTCCTTCTTTTTTTTCCTCCTGTCCTTTTTTCTTTTTTTCTGTCTTCTTCTTTTCTTCTTTTCTTTTTATTCATCTATCACTTTTCATCGCAGTCTTTATTTTTTGTTTCTTATTATTTTTCCTTCTTCTCTTTCCTTTTTATCTTTTTCCTTCTTGATAGTATTTCCTCAGCCTTTTTTTTAAATTTCTGCAGGAATGGAAGAAGAAGTAAAAGAAAAAAGAAGGAGAGGAGGAAAAGAAAGAGCAACGGAAAAAGAAAAAGACTTTCTCTAAGAGTCTCCTCCTTGTGTTCATTGTTACTTTGAACGATCGCCTTTTTTCTCTCTAAAAATCTCGCCTATTCTTCCATTTGTCGATGATGACGTGAATTGGTTCTCCGTTGTTCCATGTGGTTTCCTGCTACTGCATTTTCTTCCCATCACTTTTTCCTCTTTTTCGTTGTTCGACTGCCAGCTACCTTATTGTTCTCTACCCTAACATTAAGAGCGATGTGTAGACATTTGTTTGTCCTTCTTCGTTCATTTTCTTTATCATTTTCTTCTCTATTCAGTGCCAATTTCTGTTTTGCGTGATTCTTTCCGAATCCTTATTTTGTTACCTTTGTGTTAGTATTAAACTTTCATCAACAATCAGATTGTTCTCTTTTTGCACGCAGGCATTTTCATGTTCTCTCCTTACAAGGAAATGTTCCCAACTCATGGTGAACTTTTGCGATACTATTTTGACGGGATAGGATAGGGCGTGTGAGCTGAATTCAGAATTACAGCTAGTTTTTGCCGAACGTTTTTTAGAGACTGGAAAAAGATATGTTAAATATGTTTGATATGATATAGATATGATAAGATATGTAAGATGTGTGAGCAACAATCATCAACCCCTATCACATCTCCATGAGATGTGCCTCGGTGGCGCAGTTTTTCGACGATGCGTATCTCCACCACCACCATCATACCATATCACCAATGATACCGTAATTGTACACAAATACGCATAGCTTAAGGTTGAATATTATGTTGCCGGGCAATATGGTACATTATTGTACTAAAAAATTCACTGAGTCTAAAATTGACTCCTGTGATCACGAGAAAACAGAATATTAACAAACTAATATGTGCAATAAACCAAAAGTGCAATCACTATATGCTAATACAATCAAAATATAGGAAGAGTCAGAACTTAAAATCATTTCGTTCCTTCCCTTTAACGATTGTAAGAACAATACAAGGTGTATAAAAGAATAAGGGTCTCCCCAAAACGCCTCACTAATGAAGGAGACCTTCTTAAAAAAAGAAAAAAAGAAAAACTCACCTAATTTTCTTAGGGCATAATAGAGACAAATATGAATTCCAAGTTGCTTAGACGAAAACGGCAACGGCAAAAACATTGGCAGTACACGGACTCGATCTCAAAAGGCCGCCGGTGGGCTCTATGAGGCGGGACTCCTACCGACTGCGCCACTAAGGCACCTATCCTGGGGCGTCATAGGGGTTGGTGAGTTGCGCACACGTGTTTACACCTCTTTTTCCGGTCTGTAAAAAAAGCGTTCATCAAAAACTGTAATTCTGGACTCCGCTCGCACGGCCCTGCATCCTGTCAAAATACGTCGCAAAAGCTTACCATGAGTTGGGAACCTTTCCTTGTCAGAATCCGCTCACATGCAGTAAGGTCTGGTTGGGCAACTAGTCATTTTCGAACTTTTCAAAGCTCAATATTTCACTGGGTGCATTATGGATACTTCATGCATTTTGGGCGCAAAGCGAACTCACACTCGAACCCACCGAAACTTTCAGCGTTTGGCACTTAACGACTGAAGTTTGACATTAAACAATTAATTTAGTTGTCATTTATTTGAGAATGGTTTTTTAAAATAAAAATTCGTGATTAAAAAAGAGGCATGTGTCTCATAAGTAAACTTCTTTCAGCAAAACACATCGCCGCTGAATCCAGGGATATACCTGCGATTGATGCCGACCGGGTTAGCGTACATGCGTGAGATCGGCATGAAGGTCGTCAACGAGCAGGTGTTGAAGCTGTCGTTGCCGACCATACGGGAACGAATCGAGAGCGGCGAGGTGAGTCTTCTAGGAGCTCGTCTTTCATTGGTTCATCTGACTCTTCTGAAGCACCTTCTGTGCTGAATTATCCGTTTGTCCAGATTGATTATCCTTGACAGCTGATGTTATAAGCAGATTGAGACCAGTTTTTTGAGGCCATTTTTCGCCGAACAGACCCGTTTCGTTGGACAAATCGCGCTTGGTACGGATTGCTGATGTCCTAATCAATGTGGAATTGACTGTCCTTAATTGATTAGATCGATGGGGAAGGATTACTGATAACTGGTTGCGGATATTAACTAACAGAATAGGACACTCCATGGCTAAGAATGCACGACCAAAGGCCATGCTCTTGTTGTTAGCCCTTTGGGACGCTTGGATTCTAAGGAATTCCGTGTAGATGCTTTAAATGAGAAACGCTTTCAATGGATCTCCATTATTGTCCGCAGAAGTGGAATGCATGGCGCACTCAGCTGGAAAAGTGGTCAAAAAGCCTTTGTTTTCGTCCTTTGCCAGGGCAGTAATTTACTATTAAAGGTCGCAGAACAGTCTGGGAAACGATCGTCATGGATTAGTGTGATCTGCTGCCCCACTACGTTTGCTCCGAAGTGCGCCATGCACATACATTGCGAGCTGTTTTATTGCTGCTTACATAAGGGTAACGGATAGTAGAAAAAGTAGGGTGCTAATTTTTTAAGGATACGTCTCATATTCTTAGGTTGTCCGGAAAGTTCTCAGCGTTTTGAGTGCTTCACTTTGAACTACCATAACTTTCTCAAATCTTATCGGATTCATTCGAAATAACCGCCGTTCGACGGACGCCTACCTGCCTGGGAACTTCAGCCCTGGGGCAATAAAGGTCGCTAAACACGAACCTGAAGTTTCTTATTGAAGTATCGATCGCCATCAATCGATATTGATCAAATTGTCGATTTTTTTATGGATGTCGTTGTCGCTTCGATTGGTCGATTGACGAAAATAGGGGAAAATAGGGGAAATTACGGGGTGGAGAAAATAGTGGAAAATATCGTATTCTACGTGATTGGAGATTAAGAAGACATGCCAAAGACGTCACTCAACGTGCCTGGGATTCAGAAGACGTATTAGTAATGTGGGACCTGACCAGAGGAGTGTGGAAAAAATTTCTGTCCAGCATAGTATTAGGGGCGGTGGGAATCCTTTTCTACGTGTGACCAAAATCGAGCAGATGCTCAATACTTATCGAAAATGTCGATTTTTGCCTGAGGTTGACCGTTTGAGGACGAGGAGTGAAGGTGCCAGTAGTCAACGTGGCGCTAGAGTAAAATGGGGACCGTGCTTTGAGACATTAGGGGGAGTTATCGTCGAAGAACTTAAGGACGAAGGCACTGATTAGCACAAGCGTCGACATCACTCAAGCGTCTGGGGATGATGCCGATGTTGAGCGTTGTGGTGGAGGAAAGGGTCTGGAGGCTTCATACCGCAAAACTACTCTCCTGGACCCAGGTTCACCAATCGGTTGCTGGCCGGTAACGGTGAAAAGTACCGCCAAACCTGATGCTAATGAATCTCGGTATCTGGAGTTGGTGGTACTTTTCACCGTTACCGGCAGGTAAGCGGTTGATAAATCTGGCCCTTGATCAGGGGTGGAAGATAGAGCAGGGTTGGAGCGTAACAAGCTGCATAAACAGAGCATCTAGCTTGATGTGGTTGTCCTTAGCCGATAGGCGTGCCTCGCACTTGAATGGTCATATTGGAAAAAATTCAGAGAATAGGGAAGGCTGTTGAAAACAGTTTTAATAATTTAATAATTTTGTTTGGAAGGCGTTCGTTTTTATCTGGACGGTGTTCAGTTTAATTTCGAAAGGTGAAGAAAGGTCAAGAAGTTTCAGAGGTTTTATTTGAAAGTGAAAGTGCCCATCTGCCGCGAAGATAGGATACGCAACGGTCCCACTGACATTTTTTGATTGAAACAATACTGCGCAATTATCTATACTTTTTAACGAATTTTGCCGATTCAACGGAAGCACACGAACCTGCCACCGAACCTTACAGCTCCTTCAAATCTCAACCAATCAATTGGAATGCAAAGGAGAATCGAAGCTTCGACCCCTCACATGAAGCAACGGGGATATGTGGGATTTCTTGTACGCCGGTGTATAGCAGGCGCTCGGAGCCGCTTGCCTGCCATAGCATAGCTGGCGTACAAGAGACCCCAGAACTCGTGAGGCACTGATCCCATTGTGACTTCAAGAACCCGCTACCCCTTCGGATTAACCACATGCCAAAAAAGAGATACTTTTTTATACTAATTGACGGGTGGTGATACTTCCTATCTGACCCGCTCTCTCCGTTGAGGCATACGCTTCAAACCCTTCCATTGTTAGATCAGTTACACCCGGCGCCCCCTTCAACTGCGCTTCATGCGTCCGAATTCTGCTCAGAGCTTCTCGTACATGTTCTTACACTTTTTAGTAGCATTTCTTCAACATTTTCATCTATCTGGTTTCAGGTGTCCATCTACGGCGCGCATATCTCCAAGTACTGGCCACCGCAAGAGTACTCACTGGATCTCATCGATCCGAACATGTTCCAGTGGAGCATGTCCAAGATGCACATTCGGTTCGTTGTCTTTGCCACATGTTCAGACACCCACATAAGTTCTACGGTATGCCTTTCGAAATACCGGTAGGTATTTATGTATGTGGCATCTGGTTCCTAAAACCTGACTTCACACTGCCGTCTGGCAGCTGAATAGCCGGAGACGGGGCGGATTAGGGAAAGTCGGCCCTTCTGCATCCGCTTATGAGCGGTCGAGTAACTTTGAATGCCCATACAGTGACGGCGAACCGGTCCTCATGAGGACGGTCATACAACCAGAATTGTTAAACGTTTCGTTGAACCCAGAACCTGTTAAGTTGGAGAACAATCTGGGGAACAAAAAACAACAAAGGCCAAAGAAAGACGATTGTCGCTTTGTTACCAAAACCTCACAGCAAAACGACAATCTAAGTTTTTGAAATATCCGGAACCTCTTACGCTGTCGTTCAGTTATTCGGGCACTTTTATTTATTTATTTATTTATTTATTCTGTGGATGGGCAAGGATACATAAGCAGAACAACGCTAAGGAAAAGTTAAAGTCATTGTGGTCAGGAAAGAACAAAACAAGCAGCAAGAATCAACCTAGTAACGAAGGAAACTACTAAATTGTATCCTGGCGATAACGGTTAAATTTTTCTTTAAATATTGGCTTATAGAGTTTATATATAGTATAGTTTACTTAAAGGACGTATTTTTTAGACATTTTTAAAAAATTCAGAGTCAGCACGGCAAGTGAAAAAAACAGCTTTAC
This sequence comes from Heligmosomoides polygyrus bakeri, assembly GCA_947359475.1. NCBI lineage: Eukaryota > Metazoa > Nematoda > Chromadorea > Rhabditida > Heligmosomidae > Heligmosomoides > Heligmosomoides polygyrus. Next base: position 13,208,065 of record OX375865.1, read on the forward strand.
CTCATTACGCGAATCTAGTCAGCCATAGTCAGAGCGATTGACAAATCGGTAAAATAATGGCTGGCAATCGATTGAGTTTAATTCCGGTTTAATGTTTTAATTGGCATAGATTTTTCTCAGATGTTCTTTCACTAGCCCAAAAAGGGTATAGTTGACATGGAAAAGGGAAAGCGGTTTCTTATCGAGGTGAACATGTACTCTATGTCTACAAAGCCGCTTAGGAATTCGTGAACCCCACTCCCAGATTCGAACCCTTCACCTCTCTCTTGGAAGTCAGCCTCGCTATCCACTCGGCCATCCCGTCAATGCCTTGTCGCAGTGAAGGATTCACCTGAATGTACCCTGCAGCTTTCCTTTGGAAACCTTTCCTCAGGAAAAATTTGCTAAATTGTCAGATTTCTAAGATCTGCTACCATAGTTGAAGCTCCAAAACTTTTTCAGGTTAATTTTTTAGCTCAGCAAGGCCATTCAAGGCGTCACTTTCGCCTTATCTGCCGGCACTAAAGTGCGACGGTTTTTGTAATTCTTGACCTACCCACATGCCTGCAGGAAATTTGAAAACCACTACGGTGTTTCTCATATAGTCCCCTACAAATCTCAGTTGGTCATTTTGGAAATCTCCACGAGAAGTTAATTAACCTCCATTTCTGAGGATAAATTACCGTTTCATGGAGATGTTAAATACTTTTGATCGTCGAGTCCCGCTTGTTCTGCGAACAGAGTCCACATCGGCCGAAGAAGCGCTGGACAAGTTGTGCGTCGAATGCATTCGTGCAACAACAAAAAAACGATCTTTTTGAACAAGATCTTACCCAAGTGGACCTGTCATGGTATAGTGGCCACCACCCTGTAAGCCACGCCCCTACATCGTTTAGGAAGATTGGCAGTCTTTGTATATGGTTGCTACACATATATATATATATATATATATATATATATATATATATATATATATATATATATATATATATATATAATCTGTAATAATGGTTTGCATTACTCCCATCTCAGAGAAACATGACATTCCTTTATAATTTTTTACTTCATTGGTAAATATAATCTCAGAATATCTGTTGTCGTACCTTACCAGGGAACGATCTCAGGCGTAGGTCTGAACGAGAATCTCCACCCTTCATATAGTAGAAAAACATGTTTCATTTTTGCTGAGTCCTTGAGCCGAAAGAGCTACGGCCGCTCGAATTTGGGGGTACAGTATTGCACTGTTAGCGCGTGCCCACCCACGCTCCTACGTGCGCGAGTGCTGATGTATAGGAGGTGGCGAGAGGCTGTGCGTGAAGCGAGTCGGCGGCTCAGTAGGTTGACAGGCTGCTTTACAGGCGCTAGGCCAGATGTTCGACGCCCGTGCTATGCACTATTTTTGCATTTTTTCATGACTGCCGCCTCCTTTACCAATTTGCTTCCTGCACATCTTCTACACATTTATTTCACTCTAAATTCTCAAATAAGGGTCAGATTCGTACTCAACGCGAAGTTTGGGCGGAAACGGTGACCATGACCTTACCATGAATCACCTCTACCTACTGTAACATAACACACTCTAGCGCAATACGGAAAAACGGATGTCAGATTCGTGATCACCATCCTAAACAACCTCTTTGGGAGAAGTTTGAGCGAAATCGGTGACGATGTATGACTTCGACGGACCTAGTCACCCGTACCTACCATAACCTACCGTAATCGACCGAAATTCCGTACTGCTGAAAGGTAACTGTTTCTGAAAAACACAAAACATTGCATAATCCTGAAACTGGAAAAAGTGAGTGAAGCACAGCTCACAGTAAACCTATATTTGACAATTTAGAGTGAAATAAATGTGTGGGAGATGTGAAGGAAACAAGGTGTTTTAAACTACTATTAAGGCACTATTGTATTTTCACGACTCCAGAGATCGAGGACAGGTCGAAATTTTTTTACACCTAAGCTTCGCCCAGGGGTGTTATTTGGGGTGATGAGCACGAATCTGACATCCGTTTTTCAAATTTCGGCCGATTATGGTAGGCCACGGTAGTTGCGGGTGACGCTGCAATACTGTATCCCAATTTCGAGGGCCCGTAGCACTTTGGGTTCAAGGACTTAGCAAAGAGTAAACATGGTTTTCTACTATATGAAGGGTTGAGATTCTCGCATTGCTATCTATTTCACTCGTTCAGACCTACGTCTGATGGTGAGACCCTTCCCTGGTTAGCTATGTCGAAAAAGCCAACAGTTCATGCTTTCTGGCGAGCCTGTAGATTGGAAGACAGTGAGCTAAGAGATTTGGCTACCTGCTTGAACTCGACGACGTGGTACGAATTTTATGTCTGCGAGATTACTAGGGGGTCAAGCGGTTACTATTTTGACAACAGTGTTCAGACACATGCTGGTGTGTTAGATTGAGAGTTTTCTTTGCCGGTTTCATTGGTGTGGCCGAGACCCCTTTTTACAGGGCAGTCAAGCGGTCATGATTCTAGGACAGTACCTCATTCAATAAAGATTTCTTAAAAGGATGGAGTTGCTCCGAGTATTAAACGTCATGTGGGCGCGTGTAGCGCAGTCGGAGGAGGTGTCGGCTGTCTCGAGCAGCCGATGCCGGATCTCTGGTTCGGATTTCCCGCCCAGGCCAATTAAGGCCTATGTTCTACTTCGGCGACACTGTTGTCGCGACGTCTGGGCGACAGTGTTGAGTGCGTGCTACGCAGCACCCCGCGCAACACTGTCGCCGAAGTATAACATAGGCCTAAGCCTTCGATCCCTCCGGGGTAGGTGAATTGGTACCAGATTTGTCTAGGAAAGATTAAGCGCTGACTTGTTTGGCCACCGCAAGTCATTGTATGGTCACATACGCATTCATCTCGCCTCCACGACATCTAACGGAAGTAGAATGCGTGGCGCATTTCAAAAAGGGTTGAGGAACGCCGTCCTCTATTTTTATTCTTTCTTTTAATCCTATGCTGATTGGTGACGCAACGAAGGCAATCTCTGGAATTCTTGCCTGGTTCTTTGTAAACCTTCTAGCCTTTCTCTGTAAATTTGCTAGAGAGCCACAGAGTGTTTTCAGCAAAGTTGGTAAGTTTAGACGGTCAATTGAATCGTTTGCGGGCGTATTAAGAAAAACTTGTACCACTGTCTTACATTCTCCGATCCAGTTTTATTCAAAGTGGCTGTAGCTTCACGAAAATCTATATTTTGGCGTTTAATTCGCAGAAAAATTTCGGGAGTTCTCACTCTGAATTCTAATTCAGGGCTGCAGGCGACTTCCAGGCGTCGCTCTCCAATCCACTGCTTCTACCCGTACCAATCACCGGACATTTTGAGGCGCTTCTTGGCCACGTCGCGCTGACTGTCTCAGTTCGACTTGAGAAGTAGGTTCTTCATTTCTAGCGGTCGAACACGACTTCTTAGCTTCTTTTCTGTGATAATTGTAGCTTTTAAATTACTCTAGAGTTTCAGTTTCAGTTAAAGGGCGCAATTTATTGCCCTTAATTTGCACCAGGTATTCTACATGTGCTTATGATCTACGATACTTAGCAAAAATTTATAACTTTCTGGGCAAATTCGACGCTTTTTGGCGGCCAATGGGTAAATGGACATCTCCAAGAATGCGGTGACTAGATGTAGAATTCCTGGCGCATCCCTTAAAGAGAGCCTTAAATCAGCACCATTCGTTTCACTTTATGAATTTCACGAGAGAACTCCAATTCCTTAAGTGCGCAAGAGCAAGAAAATTAAACAAAACGGTACAAGTCGTTAGTGTGACCGACAGGGAAAGCAACCACGAGAACAATTAGGCCTCAGCGAATGGGCGTGCACGATGGGTGCCCTGACGGCTTCTGCATGATCTCCCAGTGTACTGAATAGTTGTGATTGGTTGACGGGTTCTCTTTCCATAACCACTTCTGCCGGTAGGCAAAAAAAATCTAGTCGTTAATATGGCCTACATGGAGAGGGGCCACCAGACCAATCAGACCACTTCGAATGGGCATGCAGCCGACAAGGGGCGTGTATGCTGTGTACTCTGAATGGTTTGCAAATGTTCGGTCAGTGTACTGATTGGTTGTGATTGGTTGACGCGGCCATCCTCTCATGTAGGCCAGATTAACGGCCTGTATCGGTGGGCAAAAAGATTCTGGCTGTTAAAGTGATCTACACGGAGAGGAGCCCACCAGATCAGACCACATCCCATGTAGTCCACATTAACGACTTGTAGATGTAAGCAAAAATCGGCATCGGGGGGCAACTGGGCTAGTCCGAAAATCCCGTAACGTAAGCAGGACCCGCGTGGCAACGCTGCATGTGGGTTCGTTAACGGGCCGCTCGTGCGAGTTGGTGGAAGCACTGGAGCGTAGAAGAGTTGATTTCTGTGCAGGAGACGAGGTGGTCCCACCGCAAGTCAAGGGACATAGGACGTGGCTTCAAGGCCGTTCTATGTGGAAGTCCCAGGACCACCAGTGGTGTCGGTGTAATCGTCTCCGAACGATTTCGTGACTCGATTGTAAGCGTCGAACGCTATGACGACCGGTTGATGAAGATCGTTGTCGCCGCTAAGGAGCGACTCTATCACTTCTTCTCTGCGTATGCTCCGCAGAGTGGCTGCTCCGATCAAGCCAAGGAAAAGTTTTGGAGCCTGCTTGATCAAAAGCAGCAGAAGTACCGCCGAAAGATATCATCATAGTCGCTGGTGACCTTCCTTAATGGGCACGTAGGTGCTGCGAAGGACGGGTACAGCTGTCATGGTGGTTTCGGATACGAGTCTCGTAACGACGATGGTGAGCGCGTTCTTGAGTATGCGGAATCGCATAATCTCACCTTTGTGAACACCGTTTTCCGAAAACGCGACACCCACCTCATCTCATACTATAGTGGGAGCTCCAAGTCTCAGATAGACTTTGTCCTTGTCAAGGATCGCGACCGAAGCATTGTCACAGACGCGAAGATCGCGTCGTACGAGACGGTCGCCCCACAGCATCGACCGCTGGCCTGCACCTATAAGATCACCCCTCTGAGGGTGCAGCAGGTCGAGCGATGCGGTGCTGCAAGGATCAAGTGGTGGCGAATGAAAGAGAAAGAAGCAGCTGTAATTTCTTGCGTGCGGTTACCGACAGTTATGACTGTCGTTGAAACTTGAAAGAAGGCTGCCGACGCGGTACGATAAGCTGCAAGGTCGCAACTCGGCACTACGAAGCCTGGACGACGCAAAGTCCACAAGCTTACATGGCTGTGGATTGAAAGCGAAGGTTCGAGAGAAGAAGTCGCTGTATCATGTGTTTTTTCAGCGACAGAACAGCCGACAACTGGCAGGAGTATCAGAAGGCGAAGAAGGCTGCAAAGAAAGCCGTGGCTGTTGCGAAGGCCACTCATTATGGTGATGTCTATCGAAAGCTCGAATCGCGCGATGGTGAGCGGTATTTGTACCAACTTGCTAAGGCCCGCCATCGCCAAACCGAGGATATTGAAAAGTTCTTTGGCACCAATGATGAAAGCGGGCATCTTCTGACAGACCGCAAAAAGTCGCTGAAGCGATGGCGTGACTACTTTGAGGACATTTCCACTATGGAGTTTCCTCACCCGGCCATCCCTTCTGTGGTTCTGTTCACGGTCGCGTTCACAAGATCACCGTGGAGGAAACAGAAGCGGTTCTGAAGAAAATGAAGCCATGTAAGGCGACAGGACCGGATGATCTAGCAGCCGATGTTTGGAAGTCGAAGCTCTGGTATCCTGCTGAGTGGATGGCTGAATTCTTCAACCAGGTAGTAAAGGAGAAGAAGGTGCCTGAGTGTTGGCGCCAAAGCACGACGATTCCGATTTGGAAGAAGAAGGGCAGTCCTGCTGACTGCTTCAATTATCGTCCGATTCGCTTGCTTTCTCACAGCATGAAAACCTTCGAGCGAATCCTCGATAGACGAATTCGTGAAATCGTCAGGCTCTCCGACAACCAGTGCGGCTTGTGGGACCATTGATGCTATACACGCCGCCCGCCTCCTGGTGGAGAAGCATCGCGAGAGACAGAAGCCGGTGCATATAGCCTTTCTCGACTTGGAGAAGGCCTTCGACCGCGTAGCGCGTGAGCTTATATGGTACGCCTTGTGACGACACAACGTACCTGAGGAACTAATAGAGTGGGTGCGGATGCTCTATTCTTGCCCAAAGAGTGGAGTGCAAGCTACAGCTGGAACACTCTGTTGGGGTGCACCAGTGTTCAGCGCTTTCTCCACTCCTATTTGTTGTCGTCGTGGATGCCATTACGCGAGATCTTCAGAAAGAAGCCAGTCCCATGGACATTGCTCTATGCTGATGACATGATGCTCGCTGGCGAAGATAAAGATGATCTCGAGCGGCAGGTGCAAGCTTGGTGCGAGCGCCTGGCGGTGTTCGAACTCAAATTGAACGTCAAAAAGACCGAGTACCTACCGACCGACGTGAGCGAGTCTAGAACCATTAAGATTGACGGTACTGAACTTGCACGCACTTCGGTGTTCAAATACCTGTGATCATCAATAGCGTCTTACGGCGATCTGATGGTTGAAGTGAGCTTACGCGTGAGTGCAGCTTGGTCCAAGTGGTCGTTGAGTGGCGTGCTGTGCGATAGGAAGATACCAGAGCACCTGAAGTCGAAGATCTACAGAGCAGTCGTCCGACCAGTAGCGATGTACGGCGCTGAGTGTTGGCCTGCGACTAAGGAAGTTGAAACACGCCTCAGCGTCATGGAGATGAAGATGCTGCGTGGACGGCCGGAGTCACCCGCATGGACCGCATCCGAAGCGATGCCATTCGGCAGAAGTTCGGTGTCGCGCCGATAGCGGACAAGATGCGCGAAGCTCGCTTACGATGGTACGGCCACGTTTTGCGTGGAAGGGAAGACAGCGTCCGCAAGATAGGCCTTAACTTCGAAGTACTAGGAAAGCGGCCTAGAGAACGCCCGAAGCAGCGTTGGTCGGATACGTTACACATGGACATGAAAGTAACTGGCGTCCACCCTGATCAAGCGCAGGACCGGGAAAGGTGGCGTCATGACTCCAGAAGAGCGGACTCCGCGACGAAGCGGGACAAACGCTGAAGAAGAAGAAGAAGCTGTAAGCAAAAAAATTTCTGTCTTAATGTGGTCTATATAGAGAGGGTCCCCCTAGACCAATCAGACCACATCGCATGGGCGTGCAAAGCACGGGGGGTGCTGTGAACTCTGATTGGTTGGCGCGTATTCGGTCCTTGCACTGGTTGGTTGTGATTGGCTGGCGCGCCCATTCTTCCATGTAGGCCACATTAAAAACTTGTACCGGTAAGCAGAAAGATTCCAGTGGTTAATGTGGCCTACATGGAGAGGGGCTCACTATACCAACAAGACCACATCGCATGTACGTGCAAACCACAATGAGCGTGTAGCTGTGAACTCTGATAGCTTGCGCGTGTTTGGCTGGTGCACTGACTGGTTGTGATCTGCTGTCTCGCCCATCTTCCCATATAGGCCGCATTAACGACTAGTTCCTGCCATAACCTAATAATCTAATCTAATCAATTTTTTAGTTTATTAATCTTACTGAAACATTTTAGTTAATAGAGTGGATTTCTTGGGTTAGATTTTACGTTCACTTTGTTCTTTATTTCACGACTCTTCCTTCTGCTATCCTTATTTGAACTGCTGAATTTTTGGGAGTACCTATGGCTCACCTCAAGTTCGATCGGCGCTATGTCAGTCAAGTATCGGCTATGTCGATCTGAACGTGCGTAACACCGGTGTGATCACAGACTTCTTCATCAACGCCTTCAAAGGTACAACTTTTTGGAAATAAGAAGAGAGATCACCATGCAAGGCTGGATTATTTTCAGCGTTCCTTATCGCCAATTTCAAACCGCAAGTCGAGCAGCGAATGTGCAACATGATAGAGACGATTATTAATCAGGATATGAACAATCTGCTCAGAACTATGCCATTGAAGGTGCGTACAGTTCAATTACTTCATTTATTAATTTGTTCATGGGCGCGGTATAGCGCAGTCGAGGAAGGTACTGGCTGTCGCGTGCACCCGATACCAGGTCTCTGGTTCGGATTTCTCGCCCAAGCCAACCAAGCCTTCCATCCCTCCGGAGTCAATGAAGTGGTACCAGATTTGCTGGGTAGGATAAGGCACTAACTTCTCCATCGTCTGGCCACCGCAACGCATTGAATGGCCGAATACGCATTCAAACGGCCTCTACGGCATCCCTTAGAAGTAGAATGCATGGCGCATCCTAAAAGAGATTTACTAAAGTTCTCCTTTATCATTATTCTTTCGAGATTTATGCTGTTTTTCATATATATATCGTTCTGATTTAGATTCGAATCAATGAGAACAATTTGGACATCATCGGACAGACGTTTGGCATTGCGAAGGTAATATAGTCTCAACAGCTTGATCAGCTGGTCTCCATATATACAATTTTCACGATGCAATTTATATACAATTTTCGTTTATACAATTTCACGATATATACAATTTTTTCAATTTTTTTCAATTGCACACTTTTCAAATAGAATTGGACACTATTTACACTAAGATTTTGAAATCAAAGCGAACTCTTCCAAATTGAAATAAACTTTTTCTACATTGAACCAGAGTCTCTCCAAAAAAGTGAGAATAGTCTTTTGCTCGAAGAAAATTTTTGTAAATCTTTCTTCAAACTTTTAATTCACCCAACCAATAAGTGAACACATTGTTTGAAATTTTATAAGACTTCCATTTCTCGAAGACAGATAATGTTTCGAAGCTTGCTTTAAAGAGCAGCAAAGACGCCATTTTTATTGCCAAAAAGAGATTGAACCATGCCCTCGTGCCGACGTCGCCATTTTTATTCGATTCATAGCAGAATGTCCGTTTGCATGGGGTTTCACGCTTGTAAACAATACAACAACAAAAAATTGTAAAGAGCACACATACAGTTACCACCGTAGCTTTTGATCAAATCCTGAAAAAGCAGCATTTTCGCGCGGCTTTTTCAACCTTTTGAAATAACTCTCTTAAAGTTAATCATTCGAGAAAACAAGCACATTTTTGCTTTCAGCCGCTAAAGCTCCACCAGATAGCGTAAAAATGTCAAAAATTTCAAAATTCAACCGAATTTTTCTAAATTATAATTCTACTTTCAACCCGTTGACGATACAACAAAAATCCTCACCTTGGTGTTGCTGTAAGTGGTATTCACACCATCAATCAAATAAAAATTGTATCGAACTTTCGAGTGCATGGTGCAATCTGATCTTTTAATGTTCTATGTGATTGTCTCTTCTTTGTGCTTTAAGAAAAATTTTAGCTTATTATTATTTAAACATTAAAATTTTATAAAATTCTTGCAGTCATTCGAGCAGCTGAATTAAAAATTTCTAAAAAAGTTATTCCAAGTGTTACTTAAACAAAAAATTATTCTAAGCATCACATTAATTCTACAGTTTGACATGTAAGAAGGTCATTTTGACTTGGAAGAGTCCTCCTTGATTTCAAAGCTTCAAAGAAGACCCAATTTGCTTTTTAAGGTGTCCAATTTATTTTTAGAAGTGTGAAAACTGTATATTTTGCTGTTTAGTTTCTGGCGTCAGTAGGAGTATGCATAGCGGGGTATCGTTCTGACCCTGAATGTGGTTTTCCCCCAGTGAACATGACTATCCACTCGTGCAAATACTGCTACTATATTGCTTCTTAGAAAGCCGCTTTGACTTCCTGGTTACAGCCGAGGACCGCCTGGACGGTTGCGTCGTTGTTGTGACGATTAAGGGATTCAGTCGGAAGCGGCTTCAGAAATAGAAGCGGGATGAGCTTGGGATTAGAGAGCGATGGAGGAGGATCGAGTCGTTTGTAGAGGACAAGTCTGAGGAAATGGACGAAGCCATCTGGTCTTCATATCTTGGCATAAACTAGGGGACTCACGCATAGGTGACGTCAATGTGAGTGAAGTGGGCGGCTACGTTATGCTCTCCAACGACATCGATTTTACACGAAAATTATGGTCCGTATTCCAATAGGTCGTTGTGAGTATAGCACGATTTCTTACTTACTTTCGTCATCAATTGGTAAAGAATTTTTGCCACTTCGGTCCTCTTCAGCCCACTGGTTTTTTTTTGGCACGTGTGCAGGAATAATCCGGTTGACCTGACTAACGATCTGCTGCATTCTTTACAGTCTTTACTTCTCTTACAGGGATTAAGTAAAAGCATTGAAGTTACCATTCTATTCGTTTCGATGAAGTATACGTTGTTCCAGCCGAAGAGCAAGATTGGTCAGCACGCGCTGAAGAATTTCACTCTGATCCACTTCGTACAAAATCTTCGCGAGAAGAACCTCCTGCTCGACTACCAGCTCACAGCCGATCCGTTCGTGCAGAACGGTGCGATTTCTATGTTGGCGAAAGGAGAGATCTCATGGTACGTATTCCACCTCCTAGAGGACCTACTTAAAAATGGGTTCATTTTTTGATTTTGTATATTGGAAAGGGTGATTTTTCAAACAGTAAAAATTGCGTCATTATGACAGCCTTCGCAGCAACTAAATAATATCGATCGCTCGGCTATTATCGATCAAATAACCGTAACCGTAGATATTACGATTTTCGCTAGGCCTTGTGCACTCGAAGTGAGAATTACGCAACTGTGATTGTCATAACGATGTTTTGTTGCGATCAAAACTTCCAGCGCCAGGCGGGACTCGAACCCGGGTACAGGTGAGTGCTGATCGATCCCACGAGGTGTGGATGTTGCGTTCGATCAAACGGCGCCGGTGGTGTAAAGGCGTAGAGCATTCCCGCCCGGTCAGAGGGAGGCGCGGGTTCGAGTCCCGCCTGGCGCTAGAAGTTTTGATCGCAACAAAACATCGTTATGATAGCTCACAACCTCAATACCAGTCACTTGAGGCTTAATGAAACTGGCTTGAATCGCAACTGTGATTATTGCTGAACACGTTACTATCGATCGATATCTACTATCGATTTTCGTCTTCAGCGCTCGAAGCGAGGTGCTTTATTTGATCGGATTTAACTGTTTTTGCCCATAGTATACCACTGAAGATAGAATCATATGAACATAATTGCCGATAGACCGGTTTCGGAATAACTGAATAATATCGATTTTTGAGCTGTTATCGATCAATTTTATCGATTTTCCTCAAATCGTTTTAACGCTTAAGGTGCGAATCTCGAAACTATGACTGTCGGTGTACAACAGGCTTCGCAGTAAGTAAACAATACTAGTTGATCGCTATCAGTCGATCAACTGGTATTCGATCGATTTTATTGGTTAAAGTCTATCACTGGCAGTGGGCTTACACGATTATATGTATGTAGACCGACAGTCGGGCTTCGCACTAACGGACCATAAGTAAGATCGATCAGTTATACATTATCGAGCAATTTTACCGATTTTATTACCCACTCACAGCAAGTAAGCAATATGTGTGAGTAGGTCGACCAATATCGATCGAATTTTTCGATTTTCCAACGTCAACTGTTCGGAGTGAAAAACACACGAACGGAATGCCCAGTGCATATGCTTCGCAATAACTAAGTAACATCGATCGCTTACCCGCTATCGATCAGTTTTATCGATTTTTGCTGAAAATGGGGTGCTCAAGGTGGGAGTCACCCAAGTATACTATGTCAAGCGGTGGTCCCTAATCCCACTATCTATCGAGTTTGTCGATTTTTACCCATTTCTACACTGGTGGTGGTGTCACATCATTATAGTGACCGATGGACAGTATACAAAGATCTGCTCGAAAATCATCGGATAATTGGATGATTCGGATAACCGGATTTTTGGATGGTTCGGATAGCGGCGATTTGGCGAAACCCGGATTTATGGATGAGTCGGGTCGGGTTATCCGAATCGGATGTCCGAAAATGATTCATTCGGATAAAAAGTATGATGGACAGGCAGTACTGTCACTGAGCAATATCGATTAACACATTGCCGATCGTTTATCGATTTTAGTGTTAATCAGTGGAGGTAGTGAGCGATACTGGTTATTTTTCATTTTCCAGGCGCGGCAATGGAGGTACACCATTCTTCCCGCCGAACTTCAGGGTACCACTGCCTCATGGTGAGTTTTTCGGGTCCCGCGGGATAATTCGTTCACTGACGCCTTTCTGGATACGTTGCAGGCGTTCATATGGTGGAATTCTACGCTACTGACTATATCGCAAACTCCATGCTCTACCACGTCTACAAGCAACACCTGCTTGATGTTGTCGTCGGGCCAGAGAGCAGTGTCCAGTTAAAGGTGGGTCATCTAGTCTTGGCGTTCAATCCAGGGTTAGGAGGCGGTCGTTGAAGTGTATGACATCTCTTACTCCGTTTTTCGGCTCTTTTGTGCATCAAATTGCAACTATTTTATCCAACAGTCTCCATATTCTGGGCGCGTTGTAGCGCAAACGGAAGAGGCGTCGGCCGTCGTCTGCACTCCGAATCAGGTTCCTGGTCGGGATTTTCCGCAAGTCAACCAGGCCTTCAATATGTTCTTCCCTTTTGTGAATCGGTACCAGACTTTCCTGAAAAGATTTGACTGTTCTCTGGCTGACCGCCGCAAGTCATTGTATTGGCCAAATACGAATTTCAGCTGCCTCCAGGACATCCTTTTAAATTACGATGCGTGGCGCATATCAATCAGGGGTTGTCTAACGTCGTTATTCGTCATTTAGTCCTTCTTTTATCCATTTATTTCCTCTTCTGATCTTTGTTAATCTTTTGTGCACTCTATCCTTCCTAATATTTCCTCTTCTCATTTCATAACCTGAATTTTCCTTCTCGCCTTCTTCCTCACGTTCGTTTCTTTCCATTAAAAACTACATGTGTCTATAGCTATATGGGCAGACAGAACCACATGGGCCCATCGTACCTATACGATTCCATGGGTCGAGGAGAAATTTTTCGCCCAAGCTTCGCTAGGGGATTGTTTTGATTGGCCAAGAATATGATACCCGTTTTTGAAAATTCGGCCGAATACGTCTGCTTACGGTAGTTGCGAATGAGTACGGTTGGTCGTAGTCTTACCACAGTCCTACAGAAAACGAAGGATAAAGGACGGAGTACTCAATTCCTGTAGTCATGCGCCACGCACTCTACTTCTACTGGATATCATGGAGGCGACTTGAATACGTGTTTGGCCATACAATGACTTGCGGTGGCCAGCCGATGAACAAGTCAGCGCTTTGTCCTTCCCAGACAAGTCTGGCACAAATTCACCCGGAGGGATGGAAGGCTTGATTGGCCTGGGCGGGAAATCCGAACCAGGAACCTGGTATCGGGTGCACGAGAAAGCCAACGCCTCCTGCGACTGCATTGCACGAACTCTACTCCTACCGTATTCTACCGTAGGCCGCCTGAAATGTTAAAACGGATGTAAGATAGATTCTTGATCATCATCCCAAATGAGCCTCATACGTTAAGTCTGGGCGAAATCAGCGATTCTCTCCTTACCATTTCTGCTCGTCTGCACCTATCGTAGCTGTACCATAATCGAACGAAATTGCATGGAAGTTTCTGTATATGAAAAGGTCCTTGTTCAAACCATAGAACCATAGCTACGCTGAAACGAGTTTTTGTACTGAGTCGTATTTCGTTTATCGGGTCTTATCCGATATGGATGTCCTACCATAAGGATAAAAAAGGATAAAGGACGGCGTTACTGAATCCCTTTGGGATGCGCCAGCGCATTCTACTTCTACGGGATGTCGTGGAGGCGAGTTGAATGCGTATTTGGCCATACAATGACTTGCGGTGGCCAGCCGATGAACAAGTCAGCGCTTTATCCTTTCCATACAAGTCTGGTCCCAATTCACCGACTCCGGAGGGATGGAAGGCTTGGTTGGCCTGAGCGGGAAATCCGAACCAGGAACCTGGTATCGGGTGCACGCGACAGTCGCGCCTCCTCCGACTGCGCTACACGCGCCCTTGATATTAATATAAATTCTCCGGAAGATTTCAAAAGAGATCAGAGATACTAGGACTGATCTCATTTGTAAAAATATCGACGTCATCTATTTTGACTTTTCCAAAGCTTTTGACAGGGTTCCGCATTCCAAACTAGTTCAAAAACTTGTTATGGCTGGGGTTCATCCTCGGATAATTGCTTGGATCGCTGCTTTCCTTGAAGGTCGAACGTTCTCAGTACGTATCAATGAATCATTCTCTGATCCTAGACCTGTAACCAGTGGCGTACCCCAAGGCGGAGTGCTATCTCCGGTCTTGTTCAATATTTACACACATGAGCTTCCCCACTTGCTTAGTAGGAATGGGGTTGAATTCAGCGCATTCGCAGATGATATCAAAATTTTCCGCGTGATAGATTCCGTCAATGATTCGCAAAGCCTGCAAAACTCAATTGATGCGCTACATTCATGGACAGTGGATTGGAATTTACCATTATCTAAAGAAAAAACGAAAGTGCTTCATCTAGGAGGCAACAACCCTAATTATCCTTATTATGTGGACGGGTCTTTAATTACTAGTGTAGATGAGGTCACCGATCTAGGTTTTGTGGTTACCAAGAGTCTCAGCTTTGACAAGCACTGCGAGTTGATTGCGAACAAAGCTACAGCGATGGTGTTCAAATTATTCAGGGCCTTGTCAACGTCAAACTCTGCTGTCCTACTTTGGGCTTATAAGACTTATGTAAGACCACTGTTAGAATATGGCACACCGGTGTTCTCTCCATTCAAACGTAGGGTCATTGAAATGCTGGAGAGAGTTCAAAACTGTTTTACCAGGAAACTGATGATCAGAGCTCTTGGTTTTGTTTATGATAAGATACCCTCCAGCATTGAAAGAAATCAAAATCTGAGTCTCCATAAATTGTCGACTCGGAGAAAAGCCAACGATCTCTTGCTACTCCACAAAATTCTTTTTGGTAAATGTGATATAAAACCGGAGGATCTCTTTTTTGTTAGGGCTTCTTCCACCAGAGGAGGAGCCAGGAAATTCCAGGCTAGGGTCCCAAAACTCAATTGCCGGCGCTTCTTTTTTGTCAATAGAACCCTACCAATATTTGAGAAACTATCCAGAAATGGGATCACCGCGCTGAGTTACAATGCGTTCAAAAGACGCGTGCTTGAAAGTTTCAGTCCGTGATGTCGTACGCTGTTCTCCCTGAAGTCTGTTTGTTTGTTTTTACTCATTTTCTTATTTTTTTTTCACTACTTTACTATCTGGAAGTGTGTTGTTATGATAACGCTTTTTGTTTTTGTTCTCAGGTTCTTTTCACATAAGTAAATACTTATGTAATAAATATATATATAGTCATTTTCTATATTGTTGCAAGATCCGTATTTTTCTGATTTCTAAAGAATCGCTGCCAAGTTTGGATAGGTGTTGCTCGTACGAAAGGTCCATTAACCCATGTATAGAGTGCTCAACGTAGCTCTAGGCGATTTCTTCCTGCCTGTTAGTTTTTAGAGGCTGGCTTTCTATACCATTTTCACGTCGAAATGGACACTTTTTTAATCAAATAGAACACGTTTCTATGCTAGCTTGAAGAATTTTGAAATCAAAGCGAACTTTCTTTGAAGTTTCATTTCTTCTATCCAATAAGTGAACATAATGCTTTGAAATTTTCTAAAATTTTTATTTTTTAAGGAACATTAATGGTTAAAGGTTTGTTTTAAAGAGCGGGAAGGCGGCCATTTTTAGTGCTGCCCTCGTCTAGGACGCCGCGAGTTTTAATCGACTGAAAGCGATATTTCTGCTTCCATGGAGTTACACACTCATAAACGATATAGCAAAACAATTGTAAAAAGTATCCTTATGCTTCATTTTCATTTACACCATCACTCAAATAGAAATCGCGACAAGCATCCGCGATCCGATCTTTCATATGTATCTTCAGTTTGAGCGAGAACAATTCACCACAGAGTCTAACATTGAATGTTTCTCTGGCTTTATGGCGCGGTTGTTCAGTACATTCGACGTGTACTCTTTCGTCGACGTGAACGGAGTAGCAGCTTCCACATCGGAGCTTTAAGCGCGAGTTCACCAGCCACCAACTCCTTCATAGTATTGTGCACTCCAAGCAAGAACCTCGTCACCGATGCTCCTCCATTAACAAGTCGGAAAATAATCCCCGACATTCTCAAACTTGGGTAATTAAACCTTATCATTTAATGCACTTATGAATGTTTTTTGCTGTGCCTCAAGACAAAATTCAATTTGTTATTATTATTATTGAAATTTTGGTACTTATGAAGCAGAGGATGCGTGTGCAAAAAAGTAGGCTCTTGGTTGGGTTCTGTTTTCTTTTCCGCGGACGCCAAGAAGAGCACAGACTGGGTAGGGAAGGAACTCCAGGACATTGCCAAATTTAGCACAGATATGGTATGGGGATCGCATCGCAAGGTGCTTTGTATGGGCACGAGCCCTCTGCTTCATAAGTACCAAAATTTTTGTAAATTTGCCTTTGCACTTATTGGGGCGGTGAACTAAAAAATTTCAAAGAAAGATATCAAATCTTCCTTGAACCAAAACTTATTCTAACCAACGGTAATTTAACCTGCCTGAAGCTCATTTTGATTTGGAGTTTGCTTTGATTTTAAAAGCTTAATACATACTTTGAAGAGTGTCCATTTTGACGTGAAAAGTCTCCAATTTGATCTAAAAAGTGTCTATTTTGATTTGAAAAGTCTCCAATTTGAACATAAAGTGGCGTATTCTCGAATTTGTCTACGTCAGTAAAGACGGCTAGCAACCAGTTATTCCTTACAGGATCTGCTCCTTACGTCGTGTGGATCAGGGTTCTGTATCGGTGAGTTTCTTGGCGCGCTGGGTGAGCAGTATCCCGATAGGGAGGTCGAAGTCGTGTTCACAGCAAGGAAGGTATGGCATATTACTTGTTAAGCACTTCAATTCTGTAGGGTTTACGTTGCCGTATCTTCTATTTCAGGCTCCGCTCATCGTATTCGTTGAGAATCGAGCCCGATTCAGGCTCCATGGACGAATGAACATGTTCGTCAGGCCCCGAAATACGACGCAAGTGAAGGAAATGGTAAACTGCTGACTAATTGGTAGCCTTAGTAGTCCTGCTAGTCGTTACTGCAGCTTACAGGAGGAGTCGGAGAAGCACCATCTCAATCAGGCCATGTAGAGCGGGAATGCATTCAAGAGGGGCGTGTACGGATAGTGCCCAGATTAGTCCTCTGATTGGCTATGATTTAATAACGCGTATCTCCTCATGTAGGCCACACTAGCGACCAGCACAGATTCTTCAGCCAGTGCAAGCATACATAGAACTTTCGCTGTCTTGATCTCAGGCATTTGTAGACGTAGAGGGCTACTGTTACCATAGTATTGCACCTGGAAGGGGGGGGGGCATTGACAATTGTGTAATCTAATGAAGACCATTAATTCCATAAGCAGTGACGGACTGCCGCAGTCCTTCTCTCCTCTCTTCGTCTGACCTGAGATCTTGAACTTCGCTACGTGGAAATCTGTAATCTGTGAAGAACTTTTTTAGGTCATTCGGTCAGACACAACGATGACGGCCAACATCAGGATGTGGATCAACGGCTCGAGGATCGTCGGCAATGCCAGCATAGAGAACCTGGACTTTAAGCTTTTGGAAACGAAGGTGGGTGAGTTTCAAGAAGTGAATCAACGAACTGCTTGAGTTTCTGGAGCTGAAAGAGAAATAGGGTAGCCTGTGCTGATCTCAACTTTAAAATATCCTCGTCCAGGACATTTCAACTAGAAGGCCGCTGGCATTCGTCGACGTCTGGTTAGAAGTAACACTGTCGTTTGAGCGAAATACTCGAAAGTAGGTAGCCCGGTCGTAACGCTTTTCGCTCAGTCGTTAACGTGACCTACACGGTGAGGGAGGGACACGCCAGCTAAGCATGGCCCATCAGAGCACAGGTCGAGCACAGGCCCGCCAATCAGGGTAATGGCCGCTGTTGGCGGCTCTCCTGATGTTACGGTCTGATTGGTCTGGTGCGTCGCTTCGGGCTGTGATAGGCCTCCGTGTAGGCCACATTAACGACTACTACCGTGACTTGTTCATCGGCTGGCCACCGCAAGTCATTGTATGGCCAAATACGCATTCATGTCGCCTCCACGACATCCCGTAGAAGTAGAATGCGCTGGCGCATCCCAGAAGGGATTGAGTAACGCCGTCCTTTATCCTTTTTATCCTTTACCGTGTTTCGCTGGCACCGACTGGACGAGTGCTATAGCCGATTGGATTGTGAGTTGTCAGAAAAAATCGGAACGCTGAATATGTGGTAGTCGGCGGAGTTTCTATTTTTTCCTTTTCTTTTTGCCTTTCCTATTCCTAATTCCTTTTTTCCTAATTTTCTCGTTCAATTCTCCTACAGCTAGAAGCGCCTTCAAGCTACATACGAGTAACTTGATTCGATTTTCAGATTAACGACGTTGATCAAGCCTCGTTTGGAGATCTGGGCTTATTCGGAGCAGAGTTCCTCGAAAAGCTGCTCACCGAGATCTTACAGATCGGAATTGTAATGCCGAGCATGCAGGGAGTCTTCCTCAAAAGCCCTCGGTAGGCGTTCGCTCACCTTAAAAACTCTCCAAGGTAGCCCACTAAGAACTATTCTTTTAGGCTAACGTTTCACGAGCGTTACCTTCGAGTGGATACGTACTTCAAGCTGGATGAGCACTTCACTGGTGACATTGTACGATCAGCCGTTCGGCAGTCGCTGAACCACGTGGGCTAACATCTGGAGCCGTAGAACTAGAACACACACTTTGTAAATCTTCCCTCTCTCTAGTGGAATGTTTCGTAGTTCTGTTCTGTTCTGTCTGCTTGTGGCCTGTCTGAAAGCTTTGCATGGTAGGCCTACGTTGTAAAAAAAGTGCGAGAAGTTAGTGTGCTGCTTACTGCCAAAGTCAAGCGCTTCTAGTGTTATGAATTACCTTTTCATTACGGGCTGTTTCATGAACTTGACTGCGTATTCAGCATCTGCTTCAATGTGAACATAATGTATTTGATGAGACTGTATAAATTATTCAACTTTTTTGACAGTTGATGCAATTGTGAATGGAGAGCCTCATTGGAACAGAAAGACTGCATCAGCTAAAATTCAATTCTGAAATTCAAATCCCTGAATATTTGGCACGGAGGTCATTTACTTCAGGAGCAAACTGAGAAGAAAAGCCTCCTAACGTACGGTGAGCGTTTGCGATAGAGTTTTTACGGAACGTAGGGACCCGTGTGGGGAGTGCAGAACCGTAGCAATTTTTTTCGAAATGCTCATCTGTTGTCGAAAAAGGGCGTGTGAAAACATGAGCGCGAAGTTAATCCGGCCTGCTGCCACCTATCGAATGTGGTCGATTGGCGCATTGGATAGTGATGTCGCCTCGTGCGTACCGAATGGGTTGTATGGTTCGGTCAACGGTGTCGCCAAAGTTTTTGCACACAACGGGTCGTTATTAATACAAATAAATCAATATAAGCTTGCGCGACCACAGGAGTCAAATTGTACACGACTAATGCTTTTACCAAGAAAATGTAGGTTTTTTCGCTTTCATTTGAGTTATCTCTTACAACAACAGTGCCGTAAATGCACACAAACACATACACTTCACGGGAAAGGTTGTGGATTTGGTTTTATACCGGGGTACATGACGCGAAGGTGAGCAGCATTGGATGATGGAAGTGCGCTAGCCAATAACAACTAAGCAGAGCACAGACCGAACATACGCCAGCCGATCCAGGTACCAACTGTACACTCCCTCTCCGAATCGCACGCCCATACAATGCAGTCCTATTGGATGGGCTTCCCATCTCCCAATGCTGCCCATTTTCGCGTCATGTACCGATACCGGTAAATACTTAACACTTTCTAAAAACATTAATCGTGTACAAATTGACTCCTGTGATTACGCAAGCACATAATAATAACGAGCCGATGTGTGCAAATACCTTGCCGACACCTGGGACCGAACCATAAAACCCACTCGGTGCGCCCGAGAGTCGACATAGCTACCCACTGCGCCAACCGACCGCATTCGGCGAGTGGCAGCAGGGTGTGATGAAGTTTGCGTTCACGTTTCCACATGCTTTTTTTGACGGCAGAAGGGCATTCCGAAAAAAATTAACTATGGTTTTGGACTCCCCACGCGGGACCCTACTTCATGTAAAAATTCCATTGCAAAAGCTCACCACAAGTTTGGAGGCTCTCCTTGTGAGAGATAATTTTGTGCAGAATTATGAGCATGCAAGAGCAGAATCTCCGAGTTCGTGAAATGTTTCGTTCCGATTTCCGACATCCGGCCGTTTTGAATCCATCCATTCCGTGTATTGTGCTTCACTTTTTTCACGTCTTGGAAAGACGGATGAATGGTGGAAAGGATTATGAAAAATTTATTCATTTATCTATTTATTTATTTGGCTAGTGCGTCGAAAATTAGGTAGGTCGACTAAGTAGTGAGTTTCACAGACACGCTCTGAACGAGGGCGGCCGTCACGGACTGGATTCCGCGGGATTTCAAGAGAACGCCAGCCCACCAACGCGTTGGTCGGACTTCTTGAAAGCCCCGAAAGATCGACGTGACACTCTTTGAGCCCTTCGAGCGAGGAGCATCTCTTTACACATAGTTGTTGTGTAGTTCTAGAAAAATTCGTTATCGTACAATTATGAGAGGCCTAATCTCTAACTTTTTCAGTTTTCCATCTTTCCGATTTACCAGCTGGCAGCAGCTGAGTGGTCAACGTCCAGCATTCAGTTGCGTTTAGATCATCATCATCATCATTTTCATTAGCGTCTGTCCCGCTTGGTGGCGGGGTCCGCTCTTCTGTTGTGGTGATGCCAATTCTCCCGATCAAATGCTTGATCAATGTGCACACCAGCCATCTCTAAGTCCAAGCGCAACGTATCTAGCCAACGTTGCTTCGGGCGTCCTCTGGGCCGCTTTCCAGGGACCACAAGATTCAGGCCAATCTTAAGGCCGCCACAGACTTCTGCGGCGCCTCTCGGCGGTGCCGCTGCCCTATGCTTAACCATAGGGCAGAGACGCAGAGCTCGCCTCCAGCGGCGCCGCCAGCGGCACCGGCGGCACCGGCGGCGTCGCTGGGGGAAATGACTTGAATCATTCCACCCGGCGGCGCCGCTCCAGCGTCTGTCTGTCTGCGCTCTGCGCTCTGCCCTTTCGCGGCGGGATCCAGAGCGGAGACGGTCGATGCGGGCGCGCGATCGTCATCGGGGCGCGTTATTGTTAAGCACCAGTCGGTCCCCACTAGAAACAGTACATTACCTCGCCGTCACCGCTCCCACTGATGATGAGTCAAGCCGCTGAGCGGCGCCGCTCAGCGGCGCCGCCGGTGCCGCCGGCCGGCCAGCGACGCCGCAGAAGTCTGTGGGGGCCTTTACACACGGTGTCGTCGTTAGCGCGAAGGACGTGGCCGTACCATCGAAGGCGAGCTTCGCGCAGCTTCTCGGATATCCCCGAAACTCTGTCGTATGGTGTCGTTACGAACGCGGTCCAAACGCGTAACTCCAGCCGTCCACCGTAGCATCTTCGTCTCCATTGCACTGAGGCGGCTTTCAACTTCCTTCGTCACGGGCCAGCACTCAGCACCGTACGTCGCTACTGGGCGGACTACTGTTCTATAAACCTTCGATTTGAGGTGCTCAGGTATTGTCCTGTCGCAAAGCACCCCAGTCAGCGAGCGCCATTTGGACCAGGCTGCACTCACACGCGCATTCACCTCCATCTTTAAGCTGCCATCGGACGTGACTGTTGACCCAAGATACTTGAAAGATGTCACTCGTGAGAGCTCAGTACCATCGATCTTAATAGATCCGTGCTCATTCACATCCGTCGTCAACTATTCCGTCTTTTTGACGTTTAGCTTGAGACCGAACAATGCCAAACGATCGCACCACGCCTGTGTCTGTCGCTCGAGTTCGGTTTTGTCTTCACATGCAAGCATGACGTCGTCGGCATACAGCAGCGTCCAAGGTGCCGCCATTTGGAGATCTCGTGAGATTGCATCCATCACGACCACGAAGAACAGTGGGGATAGCGCAGATCCCTGATGCACCCCTACAGAGATGGGAAACTCCATCGAGGTGCCCGCTGGCGCTCGCACTCGACTCCTTGGGCAAGAGTATAGAATGCGCACCCACTCAATAAGCTCTTCAGGGATACCATGTTGTCGCAACGCGTACCATATAACATCTCGCGGAACGCGGTCGAAGGCCTTCTCCAAGTCCAGGAAGGCAAAATGCACCGGTTTCTGTTTCTCGCGGCGCTTCTCTAGCAGAAGACGAACGGCGTGAATGGCATCAACGGTGCCACAGCCAGATACGAAACCACACTGATTCGTGGAAAGCTGGACGACATGCCGTATACGTCTATCGACGATTCGCTCAAAGATTTTCATGGTGTGCGAAAGTAGGCGAATCGGACGGTAGCTAGCGCAGTCCGCAGGGCTGCTCTTCTTCTTCCAAATCGGAATAGTCGTGCTTTACTGCCAACTTCCAGGCACATTCTTTTCAGCAACAACCTTATTGAAAAACTCCGTCAGCCAGTCAGCAGGGCACCTGCCCTTTGACTTCCACAGGTCGGCCCTCAGGTCATCAGGACCAGTGGCTTTGTCTAACTTCATCTTCCTCAGGGCTGCTTCAGTTTCGCTCACTGTGATCTTCTGAATGGGACCGTATACAGGTGATGCAAAAGCAACAGCAGGATGTTCAAATTCTACATTCGAGACTTCCTCGAAGTAGTCGTGCCATCGCTTCACAGCCCTCTTACGATCCATCAGCTGAAGAGGTATTCCGTAGGACTTCTAAACTTTTATTTTGGAACTCCCTTGTGATCGCTTTTATTCTGTGAATGTTTGTAGGGAAAAGTCATAATATTTTGTATCCTATGTTATTGTACTTCATTGAAACTGCTTTACACGCGGCTTCATTGTGTAAGGGCTAGCAGGCAACAACCGTAATATTTTGGACCCTATGTGTCAATATTTGCTGAAACGACCTTTGCAGATATCAGGCGGTTCACGAACAAACAGATACACATTCCAGACGAGTACTGTAAGATAGAATTAAAAGTGAAACTAGCTAAGGAGGAATTTTTAATAGATATTATTTATTAATAGAATGGGCAGGACAACGTTTCTCTTGTCTCTAATGTACATAGAAGGTTTGGTGAAGATAACGACTAGCTCTAAACGGCCGTCAAATCCTTATTTGACAATACGAGTTCCACAATCAACACTTTCTGCCGGCCCTTCACAGCCTCATTTAATTTATTTATTTATTAGCGGACGTAGATATAATCTACGTGTTAAGGGAAACAAACAACAATTCAGAAACAGCACTGTCGAAGCAAGAAAAAACAGCAAATAAAACAAAGTTACGAACGATCTAGAACAGTACAGAAAAATAAGAGGAAACAATAATCAAATCACGAAACCTCGCACTTGTCAGTTTCTTGGCCTGGGTTTTAAACTGGTTTAGCGAAAGGCTCATAATCATTATTATGGAAGAAATCCAAAGTTTTGAAGGCAATGAATTCGTTGAGGGCATTTTCAGCATCGGCATCACCCCTGAGCGTTCTGTTTTTAATGAAATTGTCGCAATGTTTAAAAATATGGTAACCCGTTGGCGGCAGTCTGGTGAGTATGCTGGATGAAGCATTGTTCCGTTGCAGAGTCGCTCAACTTCTGGAGTGTTTTCGTGAGGCATGAGGTCTGGCATTATCGTAAAGAATGTCCAGGCTAAGGGCACACATAAAGTCCTGAACGTTAAAATTTTTAAACAAATTCTTTAACAGAAATGTTTCGTTAAATTTGTTGAAACATACAAATGGCTGCGAACAATTATTTCAAATGGAAAAAAGATCAGGAATAACGTTTTGAAATCCTTCCTCGACAAGTGAACAAATATAGTTCAACAAACACAATGCAGCACTATACTACAATATAATGTAAACAATTCAATACCAATAAAAGGTGCAGAGCGAAAAAATCAAGCTCTTAGCAACGAATTAGCCTAACCGACTAATCGCTTCTGTCGCTGCAGCAGCGATGTATGAACAGGCTCTTACGGTGGTGCTAGAACGGAAATTTTCCGCTGAAATTTTCGTCAAATTTCTGAAAATTTCCGCCGTTGAGTTGATGTTGAGCCAGATTTCAACGAAAAATGACGAAGAAAAAAACGAAATTCGTTAAATCGTTAACCGTTAAATGAGCACCACCTGTCCAGACCTCTTCTGTGGATCGCCGCTGGGTGTACATGTGCCAGATTCCGATGCATTTAGTCGACTTACTATCCGTTTTAATATCTTCAATCATTTTGACGAATTTAGGTCAAATATGATAACGCTCAAATATCCATTGAACATTCAATTTGAGGGTGACCACCTGATCCATCTTTCTCCTACCTTCTGAATTTTTTTAAAAGCTCGAGAATGGTCAAAATTTCTTTTAAAGTGCTTCCGCTGCTCGCGAGCAGTTTTAAACGGGTAAGGCTCAAGCACTGACTAAAGTCAAGCAGTTGTCGTCAGCTTCTTGAATCCGACCTTGAGTTTGTATATCTTTAAGGCATCTTAAGACTTGAGCTCTATAAACAAATGTTAATAATCTGTAATTTAAATACCATCTTAAATATCCAGCCTGAAATCACCAACGAATGATAACTGGTTATGAGATAAATTGAAGTTAAAAACAAACGACCATTGGATAAGCTTCAAAACGATTTACAGCAACATGAACACTGTATAACATACAAAAACTAGTGTGCTAAAAGAGTGTGCCAAGCAACAAGTTTTCTGAGCAAAACCTATCCATAAACAGTCTCGCTACAGGGATGCATTATTTACTTGTTTGTACCATATTGTGCTTTAGAAAGGTAGGACAAAAAGCGGCCTACTAATTCTGTTTTTTCTTTACTGAACACGGTTTGATTGAATGGCATCCATATTTCATGTATATGAAGAAAGAAATTATCAATGGGTCGGCCACATAGAAATGAAAAAAGCTGATTGACAAAAGAAGTCAGAATATGTTCAATGTCAATGTGCCCAATGAGGACATATTCACCGTCAATCTCAATGCCTCGAGGGTAACGATAAATAAAGATTAAAGAACGTTAGCTGTTAGCTTGGATTTCATTTTGCACGCTTGCGTTGTCCTGCAACACGTGCGGTCCTCTTTACTCACCAATGCCGGCCACGACTTTTGCAACTTTTCATAAGTTTGGTCTAAATCACAGAAACAAGACTCTGCTGAGACTGCCTGACCAGGTTGCAAAAAGCCGCAATGGATTACACCTTTACAGCACCACCACAAAGTAAGCATAACTTT
The DNA here is from genome assembly GCA_947359475.1 of Heligmosomoides polygyrus bakeri. Taxonomy (NCBI): domain Eukaryota; kingdom Metazoa; phylum Nematoda; class Chromadorea; order Rhabditida; family Heligmosomidae; genus Heligmosomoides; species Heligmosomoides polygyrus. The sequence continues at coordinate 13,233,336 of OX375865.1, forward strand.
CTTAGGGTGAGGGTCTGGTTTAGGAAAGGATGTTGGAAGAGCATCCCCATCTACCCAGACAAATCCCCGCTTCCTTTTGTCGTTAAGGACCCTTTTCAACAACAAAGGCGCAGTTTTAAACTGAGCTAGCGGGTTGGAGCAAGTGTCGGAACGAGCCAGACGCTGCTCATCGGTCAGCTCATGGGCAACCCACTTCGACATCTTCTTCACTTTGCCGATTCCTGCCAAATGTCTGGCTACTACAGTGTGATGGACGCCAAGGTTCTCTGCCAAGGTACGTGTATTCCACTCCGGATCTGCTTCGACGGCTCTCCTCAAAACTTCATCGTCGGCGACGATGTGCGTCCGCGACCCGGTTTTTCTTGGAGATCAAAATCGTCAGAAGCGAATTTTTCGAAGCAGAGCCTCACCGTTCGTTCGCAAGATCAGACCAAATGCGTTGCTAAGGCTACAAGACGCCTCTGCTGCAGAATGTTCCGACATAAACTCGTAAAGCGTGAAGACCCGATAGTCGCGACGGTTCATGATTTTACGTAGCTCTGGAAAAAATCGGCTAGAAAAATTAGAGCAATATCCACATATGATTTTTGGAGGAGCAGGAGAAAAACCGAACGGTATGTGCGGCTTTCTCTGAGACGGAAAGACTTAGGGTAGGAAAAACTTATTTATTTACACACCCCTCTAAACGGAGATTAATTTTGCGACAGCCTAATAATTAAGTTTACGACAAGCTAAGTACTCTGAACTATTTTAAGACATGCTGCGGGTCAATATCGCAAAGAAAAGTGGTCTGAAAGAGTGAACTTACTCGGAACTCGTGAAAACAGTAAACTCTGCATGGCCATAACATGAACGATTGAGTACACTGTTGTTAGGGCAGTAGAAGCTGTTTGGGTTAGAGTTCCTACATAGCCACAGACGGCACCAAAGGCGTCGGCTCGAAGGCGTTAAAACATTAGTCGATCTTCGCTCCAGCAACATATACACCTATTGTGGAAGCTTCGGCATAATTACTGAGGGAACAATGCATGTTGCCTTCCCACCTTTTATCTACCGAAGCACTTTGTAGCCTTGCGTATAGAATAAAAGCGGCCCCGAAGCAGCTGCTACATCCACCCGTCGTCGGTCTTCAGCGATGTTTCTGGCCCTACGATTGGCTCTTTCTGTGAGTTCACGCTACGCTGCTAGCTCCTCGGGGACGAGCCTTCTACACCTCGTCTCCCTGGCCCGCCCACCCACCAATCCCCTGGGCTTGTACGAGAGTACGGTGGCTTCCTTACGAGACAGTGGAGACGCAGACATTTGCAACGCCTCTGTTTAAAAGGGGGGGGGGGGAAGAACGCAACTCCGTCCTAGCTTCCCTACGTTCGTCGACCGATCAGCGTAATCGGATATAGAGAACCTTCACCTTAGGCATTCAAGTGCGCATCAGTCGCTGCTAAAAAAAATAAAGTGAAATTGTGCTAACCAACCAAGGCCTAGGGTCTCAGGCGTCTATCTGAACGGGGAGAAATGGATAGTACTGCGAAAACCTCCACCCTTCATATAATAGAAAGACATGTTTGTTTTTGCTGAGTCCTGGAACCCAAAGAGCTACCGGCCCTCGAAGTTAGATACAGTCAGTGCGTAACCACGTGCATACGTGCGCGCTGATGTACGGGACGTGGCGAAAGGCCCTGCGGCAATCGAATCGGTGGCGCAATAGGGTGCGACGATGCTTAACAGGAACTAGGGTCAGACGTTCAATTCCTGCGCTATGCACTATTTTTGCATTTTTTTCATGACCACTGCCTCATTTGCCAATTTGCTTCCTACACATCTCTTACACATTTGTTTCATACTAAATTGTCAAAAGAGGGTCTGATTCGTGATCCACACCCCAGTTAACCCCTACAGACGAAGATTGGGCGAAAACGGCTACCATGACCTTAGTCACCCCTACCTACTGTAACTTACCATACTCCAGTGTAGTACGAAAAAAAGGGTGTCAGATTCGTGACCAGCATTCCAAATAACTCCCTGCATGAGGTTTGGACTAAATCGGTGATTATGACCTCGACAGCCCTAGTCACCCGCACCTGCTGTGACTTTGGGTTTAGGGACTCAGCAAAGACGAAACATGTGAATGGTGAAGATTCTTGCAGTACTATCCACTTTCCCGTTCAGACATAGGCCTAAAATCCTTTCATGATCTGCTATGGCCTGTATGCATTGCGCAACAGTGCATAACCCAGATTACGGACTGTAGAAGACGGATGAGCAAATTTACCTCTTCTTGGCTATCTCATCGTTTTTCCGGCAGTATGCGACAACGAACTCAGCGCATTTTTTCACGCGTCAAGCGTCGAATAGCATTATCCGGCACTTTTCCAGGAAACATACATTTTTCCTTAGGTGGCGGTGCTTATGGAAGATTGTCAGATCGCACGCGATCTATAAAGGTCGCACACTTCTTTAGGTATAAAAGGTAGTTACAAGTGTAACCTAATAAGTACTGAAGTCCATCAATATGAAATATTGCAAAAGCGAAATATGTTTGGGAGTTTGACATTCGATTTCTCTGGTATGGGCTCCTTTTCCCATTACGAACTTGTAGTACCTTAGGTGATTACTCAGGAATAACTATATCTCGCGGTTATATTAACTGGAGAACCACGTAACGTGGGTTTTATTAGCTCGAGAGGGCCTGACCTCAATAAAGGAGATTCCGCAGCTAGAAGGTCGCTGGAGGTGTCAATGTTTAGATAGGAAAAAGAGAACTGACGGGCGCCCGGATCTGATACCAACGCGGTCATAAGTCGTGGCAAGTCGAAGAGGCATCAAGGGCATGCTGGGATAGTCAAGAAGGGTCGCAGCCTCGGTCACGTTGGGTGACCCTAATGTCCGCGCAGACTTCTGGCCTGGACATGGGTCCAGACGTATGCAACAAATGCTTGCAATAGATCGGTATTGAACAATTATGTTGTTTTTAGGTCTTGTGTCTCTTGCAAAGTGGAGCTGCTTACACTCCCACTGTAGTGACCGGATTCAGTACGTTTCAACTAACGATAAGCTTTGATTTGTGCTCCTGTGCTCCATTACTATTGTGGATGGCTTCAGCGATTCCGAAATGCAACCAAGTGCACCGCCCCTACAGTTCGGCGCTACATACGTTCGTGAACGGTGTACGCTCCGATATCGCCAACGGAAATGGGGGAGCAATTCTAGACAAGTCCTCTGATCTTGTAACAAAGGCGAGACACATGGATGGACTGGTGAGATCTCGTGAAGTCATAGGTAGTGTAGAGCCATTCTACAACATAGATGTATTCACTATGTGTCCAGCTAGGCGCACTATGAGTTTTCAATTGATCTGGATGGTAGGCAGCAATTCTGACAGAACTGGAACGGTTTCTATACAAATGATACACTGAAAATTCACAATGGTCTAACCACAAGGCAATGATTAGAAGCGATCTAAATAGATTACTGAGGGTAATAACTTTCTCGTCCGTTCATTTCTAAGGGTGCCACTCATAGCCTTATTCCAAACTGTCGGATTGATACCAGATTTAAGTTAGGTGTTCTTAATTTCATTAGGTTGAAGAACGCATTAGCCAAAAAACGCCCATTTTTTAAACTAATATTTCTGTTTCTTCAAAATAGGTCAAAGCTTGGTTTTTGGCTTGGTTTTTGCAATTTCGGCCTCTTCACTCTTTTCACACTCAACCTTCACAGATTTTTTACAGTTGAGCACCCTTCTATAACCTCCCAGTCCATTTCTCTCTTTTTTCCACCATTTCTTGTTTATGCAATAGGTGAGCGGTATAGATCATTCTCGTCTCCGCCTTTATATACAAATTTCCTTGAAATGATAGGCTTTGCAAAGCTCATTGTCCACCTTTCAAACCAAATTTTACACTGTTCAATGAAAGTTTGACGCTTTCGAAATCAAGTCGTTTGTTCACAAAATAAAAGCGGAAGTCCTTCAAATGCTATAGTTTCTTGAAGGTTTATAAAAAATGTTGTCTAAGAAAAATTCAGTGTATTTAGTGTTTTCTTTGAAACATTTGTCTTATCTGCCCAAAAAGCTGTCTGTTTAGAAATTTCGAATTTTTTTTATTTTCTGAAAAAAGGAAGGGATCACGTCTATCTTAGTTTGTAAAAAACCGGAAGTTTTCTATTGCGAAAAGGAGAGATTGCGCCACGCACTAGTCTAGCTCGCAGCAATTTTCCTTCGAATCGGTCAGGTAAAATTCTAAAACCAACTCCGTTAGTAGAGTAGAGCAGCGCAATTTTCAAGTTTTAATTTTTCGTATAACAAAACCAATAGCAGAAAATTTGCTTACGTCCATCCTGCATTTTCAAGTAGGCAACATTTATTATGGTATGAATGCAGCGCAATTTCTTCTTTTTATACACTAAAAACAAAAAAATTTATAAAAAATGACTAAAGGAGTGTATTCACCTTTTAATATGGTGAAAAATTTAAAAGAAGACATATTAAATTTTTCTAGAAGGAATACTACTTTCTAAAATATACGTTGTTTAATCTCAGAGTAGCTGCTTTTGGTTTTTTTTAATTTGGTAGATGCTCAGTTTGTTTTCAAATTACCGAGCTTGCTTTTAAGAGTCTCCAAATTGACATGGAAATGGCCGTATAATCTAGCTATGTTCTTGCTCAATAACTAAATTCCTACACCTTCTTAAGATAATTTTGTATTCATTCTGCTCTCAGACATACAGCTGCTACTACGAGAGAATTGCAAGAGGTCTTCTTGGCGAAACTGGTGAACATCAGAGACGTGGACTGAGCGTAAACCACTATCAGAAGTTTGTCATAATTTGTTATCTTGATTCATTTCTGCCCAATAGCGAGGATTTTTTTCAGAAATCATGGAACCGACGAAGGCCTTCAAACCTTGTTGCAGGAAGCGTACGAATTCTGGTTAAACGATACAGAGGCCTCTCTCCAGAGGGTAAAACGTATTCGTTTCTGCCTATGCAAACACACATTTTACTCACTTCCTGCCAAGTCCTTCACTTCCTTCGACCAAATTTTTTATTTGAGACAAGACGGTTATTCTAGAAAAAAAAACATCCAAAATCGGTTCATTTACAGCTCATCTATCCAACAGCAAGCTACATGGGATGTGCCTTGAGAGACGTAAAGGTGGAGGCTCAATCCGACCGCTATGATTTCAAAGTGGTCTGTGTTTTCGTAGATCATCGGTTAGTCAAGGATAACGACATCTACAGTTTGCAAAGCCCTAGTTCAGCAACAATCAAGCATCCATTCCGTTTTCAGCTCAAAGCACAGTCCATTCCTAGTGGAACCATCGGGGGAGCCGTGCAAGGAAGACACTGACTGTTCTACAGATAGAACCTGTGAGCATGGACTTTGCTTCGCTCCGATAATGGACGTTGCTTATCAGTAAACAATGTCTGTTTTTTGAAACAGTGTCTCAGAAAACTCATTGGATATAATATTTTTTCTGTACTACATCACAATTTCTGGCATGAAATAAAGAGTTTACTATTTCGAGCTCTTCCTTCGTTAGGATAAAATTCTTAGTTAGTGCAATTTTTAAGTTGAAGTATTTTTTAGAGTTAACTTTAAGAAAAACAAGGCGTGACAAATTCTGGTATCCAAGACTTATTGCAGTGACTTATGTAGTCGGGTTTTCCGTTCAGTTAGCGATGTGCTGAACCAAAGTAGCGCAAGATAGATAGATAGACGGAAGTCAACGAGCACAACTTGCTGTCACGCTTCAATTCGCTTCAACCACCAGTTTGTCGCCAGATGCTGTTGCTAATCCCAGGTACCTAAAAACCGAAACGCGTGCAAGCTGAGCACCGTTATCCTTAATGGAGCTGGATTCGCCTAAGTTCGACTTTCTATAAATCTTGGCATATTGATTATACTTCAGACGCCAAAACGTCAGCCAAAGTAAAGCCTGTTTAACATTCTTGTTAAACAGCTTAAAGAAGAAACACGCTAGATCTGGACTCGCTTACGTTATTCGTTGTACTGCTTTATATAATAGGATAGTCGGTCTTCTTGACTTTCAGTCTTAGGCCGAACACCTCCAAGCGGGCGCACCAGTTTACACCTGTCGTTCGAGTTCATCATCACCTTCGCAAGCAAGCATTACATCATCAGCATCTTCAGGTCGATGAATGTAAGGCACAACGGCAGCCTGTACTCTCGCGATACTTCGATGAGCTTCGTAATAGAGTGTCTGTTATCGATCGTGCTAAACCCTTTCCGAAGTCCTGCTTGTTGTTTGCATAGCTGTCCTCCGTCCAGTGTTCTGCAGATCCTGTTCAGGATCACTCGAGTGAACAGCTTGTAGACTACGGACAGCAGGCAGATCGGCGATAGTTGCCAATGTCATGCACGTCTCCCTTCTTGTACAGCAAGACGGTCCTGCTGGTCTTCCACTGAGATGGAATCTTGCACTCCGTCAGGTAGCTCGAGCAGAGCCGCGCCAGGGTGTTGATGAGCGCTGGCGGGAGGTTCTTCAGGTGGTCTGATCCTGTCGGGACCGGGTGCTGCACCTTTCTTTACCGGCGAAATGGGGTGTCGATTCTTACGATTAGAAGGGAGAACAGAGGGGACGACGCACCAATCCTGCGGAAGATGGCATAGGGCAGGTGGACGTTGGAGTAAAAGTCGTTGATAGGCTCTCCATGTCGTTCTGGAAGAGGCGGCGGTTCCTTCAGAATGTCGGAAGGCGATCATCTTAGTCTTGAAGTTGGCAAAGTTCCGGCGAGCAATGCGGATGCTCAAACCTGCCTCTGCAGCTTCAGCCAACACTACCATCCTTCTATCCTTAAGATCTTCCTTTATTGCCCTTCTGCATAGCTTCGCAAGCTTGGACTTCAGTTGGCAGTTGCCCAACGCTTCTGCTGCTCCCCGCCGGCGTATCAGCTCAAGAGTTTTCGGTGACAGACGTCTCTTGGTGGTCTCTAAGCTCTGCGCTCCCTTAGCTCTATCACGAAGATGGTGCACGAAGCGATCGTATTCCTCGTCGATGTTGTCCATGACGGTATCTTCCCAAAGGCCGGCAAGAAAGGTGTAGAGGTCCGAGTTGATGGTCGTTCTGGGACTCCTCTTCTTGAACTTCGCGGCCTTCTCTCCTTGACGCGAAAAGCGGAACCTTGCGCGAGGGAGGCGGTGGTCCGTGTAGAACTAGGGGACAACGGAGACGTCGGTAAGGCAATACTTGCGGTTGAAGATGATGTGGCGATCTTGTTGTGGAACTGACCACAGGGAGATTCCCAGGTCCATCGTAGGGAGGGAGTTCTGGAACTGTGAGTTTCCATGGATGGTATTGGTCGACATGATAAACTCAGACAGGCTTTCACCTTGCTCGTTCCACTCCAAACCGTGGGTTCCGATGTGAAGTTCTTCCGGCGACCTTCGTGGCCCGATCTTGGCGTTGAAGTCGCCGACGATCACCTCATGGAAAGTGTGATCTTCCTTATAGAACTTCTCCAGCTCCATGTAGAAGGCTTCGATCTCTTCGTCGTCGTAGTCGGAAGTTGTGCATACGCGACGAACACTGTCAAAGCTGGCACAGAGCCACGGACGCTTCAGTCACGGACGTCCGATTCGGGCCGTCAGGAACTCGTACGAATAGATGGTAATGACCATGTGTGTGTTGACGAGGACACCAACGGATCTCCCTCGACATAGAGCCTCTCGGCTCTTTTGTTAAGAGGGATCTCATGCCGCGTGTCTGCAGGGCCACTTGACACGTCTCTGGGTGGTAGACAAGGGAATAAATCACTAACCAAATGCGAACATGTTCTGCCCCCGATCGACTCCTTGCTCCTGCTGTGTTTTGTCGACGCGTTTCCTTGTGTGTGGGAGCGGCATGCTCATGCACAGTGTGAAGATGTGTTTCCGCTTGTGCGGACTGTAACTGTGTCGTGCCAAGGCCAAATGCTTACACTCGGTAGACTGGGAGTACATGTAAGGCGATTCGAGACCGCCTTAAGTACCTCCCCGTCCCTTCGCACAGCCTGGCTGGCTGCCCGGAGTTCTTCGTCCCCAGAGCCTGACTAGCTACGTGCTCTCCAGTCAAATACAGCATCACTAAAGGGACTTGCTCCCCTGATCCCGAAAGAACCCCCATTTCTGTAGCGATGGGAAGGACGAGTACGGAGAAGCTGCTAAAATCTCAGGGCCTAACAAGGCTGCGCAAATTGAGGACTGGGATGACGATCTGTACTTACAACGCCCGGACGCTCGCATCGGAATCATCCGTCGAGGACCTCATGATGGAAGATCAGGTACGACGTCATAGGACTGACCGAGACGAGAAGACACCACCCCTACACGCCGACTACGGATTCGTAGAAGAACTGTTTCTCGGAACCTGCGAAAGCAGGGGAGTAGGCGGCGTTGGTGTTCACGTCAACACAATGGCATCCATCACGACAGCAAAATGGAGTGGATATGGCGTAGAACTCTGATGCACAGATTGGAAACTCCATCGAGGATCCAGCTGCAGCTTGAACTCGACTTTTTGGGCGAAGTAGAGAATTTTCCCCCACTCTATGAGCTCTTCAGGAACTCCACGATGTACGACGTACCATATCACTTCACACGGTACCCGATCGAAGGCCTTCTCCAAGTTGAGGAAGGCGATGACTTTTGTGCATTGACTTTTGTCAGCCCCCTTGCTAACGAAGCTAATGGTGAACTCGAGCGAGAGGTGCAAGCTTGGTGTGATCGCTTAGAGCGCTTCGGACCCGAATTGAACGTGAAGAAGACCGAGTATTTAACGACGGACGTTACCGAATCGATCAAGGCTAATGGCATCGAGCTTCCACGCACATCGATCTTGTAATAAACCTGTCCCCTCAGGTCTATTCACGTGAACATCACACGGCCTCGTGGGCCCTTACACAACAAAACATAGAGATAAAATAACGATTTTATTAACAATAGAGACGCATGCGAACGGTAACAAAGGCCTCGGATACAAGGCCGGGGGGGAGGGAGGGAAGGACTCCTCAGGGGCGGGTATACGCCGGAGCCCGCACTACACAGCCGGCGTTCGGGGGAAGACGACCAACTGCAGAGCATTCCTAGAGGTTCTTTTATACCCTTCAGCCAGTGGATGAAGCAGCGGCTGTCACTGTTACAATATGCTGAAGACAGTCGAGTGTTGATCCCGTAATAGATGTCTACGCCCGTTACAATCTTCAAGTACTTGGGATCAGCAATAGCGTCCGACGGTAAACAAATGATTGAAATGAATTCACGTGTGAGGGCAGCTTGATCCAAGGGGCGCTCGTTGACTGGTGACCTCTGCTATAGGCAATTCCAGAGCACTAAAGTCAAAGATTTCCAGTGCAGTCGTCCGGCCAGTAACAATGTACGACGCTGAGTGTTGGCCTGCGACCAATGAAGTACTAGGTTGGTGCATAAGTTCTCGGACATTCGATCCCTCCTGAATTGAAGGCGCATTTTACCGCCAAATTTCTCAAATGTATCAGCGCGTAAACGATCGATCGATAGAGAAAGGAAAGGGCTACAAAACTGTTCCTAACATTTACTTCTGCGTTGTTAACGTCAGCTATTATGGCTAAGCAACTCATCCCAACTGAGACGCATATTCGGCACGTCATGTTATTCCTGCATCAATCTGGCCTCAATGCGAACGAATCGTATCGTCGTCTGAAGGATGTTTACAACGAAAGTGCTCCTGCTCGAAGTACTGTGTACCAGTGGTTCTCGAAGTTTGCAGTTGGTGAATTCTCCGTTGAAGGTAACGAACGAGAAGGGCGCCCGATGACACTGGATTTGGATGGCCTCCGAAGTAGAGTGGAAGCGGACCCATACCAAACCACTCGCGAACTATCAAGCACTCTTGGTGTTAGTCACTCAACAGTCGTTCGAGGATAAAAGTCGATTGGCAAGGTGCAAAAATTGGGTCGCTGGGTACCTCACGACTTGACACAACATGACATGAATCGCAGAGCCGATGTCGCTCTGTCTCTCCCTACCTTCAGACGTATCCACAGATGGCTGGACAACCTTGTTACCGGGGATGAGAAGTGGATACTCTACTCTAATTATCACCGACGTGCACAGTGGGTTGACGCTACTGGAGAGGCAGAGGATGTTCCGAAACCCGACCTTCACGTGAAAAAGGTGATGCTATGCATTTGGTGGAGCGTTCTTGGCGAAGAATACTGGAAGCTGCTGGACGAAGGAATAACAGTGACGGCAGAAGTTTACGTCAACCAACTGAGGAAGTTGAGGGCCTACCTTCAAACCACACGAGGACAGCAAGTGAAGGTGTATTTTCAACACGACAACGCTCGACCGCATATTGCTAGAGCGACGGCGGCTGTGTTGGCGGACTATGGACCGTTCTTCCACATCCACCTTACTCACCAGATCTCGCTTCTTCTGATTATCATTTGTTTTCAAGCCTTCAACGCTAATTGGGCGACCAGCAATTTAGGAACCGAGAGGATGTCAATGAGGCACTGCTCACATTTTTCGAATCACAACCGGCCACGTTTTGGAGAAAAGGCATCTATGACTAATCAGCACGTTGGCGAAAGACAATTGATGTAAAGGGTGGTTACTTCAAATGATTTGATATTGTTGTTCGTATGTTGTGATAGTAAATATTTCATGCCCCAAATGTCCGAGAACTTATGCACCAACCTAAGGCCGGGGGCATACTTCCACCGCCGCGATGCCATCGCGGCTCTAAGTTCATGGCCATTCCGCCGCACGCGGTTGAATAGCCAAAGGAAACTTCGCCGCGGCCGCCGCAACAGTGGCGATCGGCTGCGCGATGGCTTCCCGAGCTCATCGCGGGGATGGCATACTTTTTCGCCCCGCGCGCGGTGTTTAGCCTTGGTCCTGTACGAATCGGCGCAAGTATTAGGTTGAGTCATAAATTTTGCATATTTCTGTTTTTTCTGAAATTCAAAGCAAACCCGCTGAATTGTTATATTCTGCTTGTAAGCTTGTTTTCTAGAGATAATTTTGAATTATTAAACGTTAATTTTTCTTGCGTTTTGGAAAAGTTTTATTCACTAGAACGATGATTACTCAAAGTGAAAAAGTGTGCGATTTCGCATTCAATTAGTTCAAGCTCGACAGCAACCCAGCGACGGAGGTTACGCACATTTAGAAACTCACCGACAGGTACACTCCTAACCGAATAAATTATTGGAGATGGTATAAGGAGCTCCTTTCCGCCTAGAAGGACAACAAAGACAAACCACTCAGGGAAAGTCAACTGCTGTAAACAAAGGGCACTCGTGCAAAAAAAAACCGTCAAGTCGAATTCATCTCAAACCACACTAATACTAACAGCTGATCCCCACACCTCCCAACCAACCACCACTGGTCGGCTGCAGTAGGATGGAAGGTCGCCAAAATCGCCTTCGTCAGTGCCTCATGCTTTGACGGAAACCCAAGTAAATCGTTGTGCTTCCGACTGCGCCGGTTCAAGCGAGGGAGCTTGGATCGACTCCTTACCAGCGATGAAAAGGGAATGCCTCACTACAAGTGTGAAGCCGTAAAGCTATAGCTGAAACGCAACGAGCTGGGTGTTCTGATGACGTCAAAACCGGAGCTCCACCGAAAGAAGGTCCTGCTGTCCGTTTGGTGGATATGTACAGTACCGGACGCGACTTTTGAATAGACGCCGCAAAAACCGCGATTTTGCGGTTTTGCGTCTTTTGATATAACTCGCCTAAAATTCATTTATTTTAAAAACTAAGGATATACTTGAGCTCATGAGCTCGAGCTCTATCGTTTGGTAAACATTGTTCATATGGAACAATGGAAATGTTCGAAATTGAAAACTTGCGCTCCATTGAGAAGGGCAGTCGCAGACGAGTTGTCGGCCGCAAGTTGTCGAAAACAGTTGCGTGCTCAAAATTCCTCTAATTTGAGGTTTTTTACGAAACGGTTGGTACCATTCGATTTGCCTTTCGAGATCTACACTAACATGTGTACAGCTTCGCTAGTTCCCCGCGTTCTCGCAGTGGGTGGTCAAAAATGACTGGAGCAGACTTTTTGCGTTTGGAGAAGCTTATGCTCCAGGACTTGTGTTCTTGGAGTATCTCAAGAATGGCGTGAAGGGTTCTGTGATGCCAGGAATCCTCTGAAAGTGCTCCGTGCACAGTGCATATAGGACCGAACCTATCATTCAAGGGAGGGGGGCAGCTTGTAGAGAGAGCATTTAGGGAGTTTTATGAGAAATTCTCGGCCACCTACTCAGGAATTGCTGTACTCTGTCCCATCGAGACTTTGGAGTGCGCTGTGCACAGTGTATGTAGGATCGGACCTATCTGTCCAATTTAACTTGAAACTGTCTAATTTGATTTGAAAAGTGTCCAATTTGATTTGAGAAGTGTCCAATTTGATTTGAAAAGTGTCCAATTTGATTTGAAAAATGTCCAGCTCGACGTGAAAATGTTATATTTCACGATCGAGAAGACCTCTGAAGAGATATTCTGATACTTCTAGACTTTTTATTTGTATTGGAACTCCTTTGTAATCGTTTTTATTCTGGGAATGTTTGTAGGGAGAAGTGATAATATTTTGTAGCCTGTTATTGTATTTCATTGAAACTGCTTTACACGTGCCTTCATTGTGTAAGGGCTAACAGGTAACAACCATAATATTTTGAACCCTATGTATCAATATTTGCTGGAACAACCTTTGCCGATATCATATTCACGATTTACGAACAAGCAGACAACGGTCCAGACGAGTACTGCAATATAAAGTTAAAAGTAAAGCTTTGTAAGAAGAAATTTCTTATAGATATTAATAATAGAACGAGCAAAAACAATGTTTCTTTTGTCTCTGATGCAGGTTTTGTGAGAATAAATTTTTTCACGACTAGATTCAGACGGCCGTAAAATCCTTATTTATCAACACGAGCGCCGTCAGAAACAACAGCTTCTGCCAACCCTTCACAGCCTCATAATCGTTCTTGCGGAAGAAATCCAAATTCTGGAGGCAAAGGATTCGGGGAAGGCAATTTCATCATTGGCATCACCTTTGAATAATCTGTTTTGAATGAAATTGCCAAAGTGTTTAACACATTCACGACACACGCCCCCAGTGCATGCGACGGCCGGCTGCCTTTTTTGGCGCACGCCTGTTTCCACTCATTTGTGTGGAAACCCGTGGAAAAACAAAACAGACGTTTTTAGAAAACGTTACTGCCGACACAAGAAAGGTCCAGAAGAACTGCACAGATTGCTATAAAAAACTGAGGAGTAGCCTGGGAAGAGATATTGCCAAGAAAAAAGGAGGGTCCATACGCGCTGCTCCAGTTGTGGAAAATATGTTTGTTTGAGGTGCTATCCAACGATAGGATGTGTTCCTGTTGACTGTTTGTTTATTGTCATAATCAGTCAGAGCCTAGGTTGTTTCATTTAAGAGTTCAATTCATGTTTCATCTGAAGTTTGTGAGTTGATTCTCGTCTAGAAGTATGTGCGCTTTCAGTAATAGGAAAAGTTCTTGTCTTGTTAGTTATGAGAATGCCAATCATTTTTCTGCCTACGCAAACCCAATATACTATAATTTGCAAATTTAAGAATAAAACTGAACAAGAACATCAGTAAAGAAAGTTATTTCCAAAAACTTCCCCATCCACTCAAATGAGTAGACACTGTTCGTAGCGTCCTCTACGTTGTCCACTCTTATGGGTGGACACCGTCTCGAATGTGTGCTAATTCATTGGCGGCAGTATGGTAAGTATGCTGAATAAAGCATTGTTCCGTTGTCGAGTCGCTCAACTTCTGGAGAGTTTTCGTGGGACCTCATCGTGAAGAACGACCAGACCTCTTTTGTGGATAGCCGCTGGGTGTACACGTGCCAGTTTCCAATGCATTTTGTCGACTTACTGGCAGCTGGTATCCGTGTCAATCTGTCCAACCACTTCTATGAACTTGCAGGTGAAATCTGATAACGCTCAAACATCCATTAGACATTCAATTTGTGGATTGTCACTGATCCATTTTTCTTCTTGATTTCTGAATTTTTTCACATGCAAGAACGGTCGAAATTTCTTTTGAAGTCCTTCCTTTTCTCGCGAGCAGTTTTATATAGGTACGGCTTAGCAGTACCTATGTAAAACTACCGACGTTCGAAGATCAGAGACGCTGTCGCATGGGCCAAGTTGTCGAATTTAGGTAGGCCGGCCACAAAATGCGCTTCGCAGACACCCGCTGGACGAGAGCCGTCACCGACTGGATTCCGCGGGATGTCAAGAGAACACCAGGACGCCCACCAACGCGTTGGTCGGACTTCTTCGTGAAAGCCCTGAACGACCGATATGACGCCCTTCGTGTCCCTCGAGCGAGGAGGATCCATTGGAGCACTCTGGCACGCGACAGAAACGAATGGAGACGCTGCTGGCGCCCGCTCGAGCAAGTCGATGATCAACGGGACGACAGATGATACAGGTGATACGGCTTAGCAGTAACTTAGACATATCATATAGACTGTATAGTATATCAATATACAGTCTCGCTACAGCGACGCATATCAGATATACTTGTTTGTACCATATTGTGCTATGGAAAGGTAGGACAAAAAGCGGCCTACTAATTCTGTTTTTTCTTACTTAACATGGTTATATTAAATTGCATCCATATTTCTCGTATGCGAAGAGGGAAGTTATCAACATAAGAATGAATAAAAAACTAATTGACAGAACAAGTGGAAACAGGAGGTGTTAGCTTGGATTTCATTTTGCACGACTCGGACACTGGGTCACCACGGGCCGAACCATTTCCAGCCCCCCCCCAACGGTTTAGCAACTGCAGTTGCAAATGACAACTGCAGTTGCTATGGGGTGGTAGCAGCAACACATGTTGCTACTCCGTTGGAAATTGTTGCTACTCTGTTGCTATTCGGGCGGAAGCGTTTAGCGTGCTCCGATGCGACCGCTCGCGCCGCTCGCGCGGAAAGGAAAAATTTGAGGGTAGCAACGCAGTAGCAACGCAGTGTTGCTATCCGGGCGCAGTGAATAGCGGCGTGGAATGGCGTGTGCATGCCGTAGTCACAGTGCATGCCGTTTGTTCATGCCGTCATGTGAACATATATAAGTTGATGAGTTCCACGTTCAACTCTGGATGAATCGTGGCATCGTTGAGGTTGTATTGAATCCTGGCATCGTTGACGTCGTAATAGACTAGCGGTTTCTTCAGCGTATCCAAGATTGTGGGTCCAGACTTTATTGCGGTTTATGTTTCGGCGTTGTGAACGTATATAAGTTGATGATGTTGTTTGTCATTGTTTGTTTGTTTTATTTAATATCAGTGTGTCATCGTTTCTTTTGTCGTGTTAGTGACACTTTTTATAAGGTGACCCCCCTGGCGCAAATAGGATCGGGGGAGGTCACCTCCTAAAAAATGTCACCAACACAAAAACAAAGCGACAAAACACACTGATAGTAAAGAATAGGTACAAACAATGGTACAGCTCTGTTCTGTGCTCTCCTCCGCGTCAGCGGAGGAGAGCACAGATTTGGGCAGGGAAGGGACTCCAGGGTGTGGCTTGAGTGGCGCACCCGTGCTAGAATTGCCTACATCCTGGAGTTCCCTCCCTTGCCAAATTGGGAAGCACGTAAAACACAGATCTGTAGTCGAAAAGCGGAGATAAGACCGTATTTACATTCGCTGTATGTAGCTACCCGCCGCGGCTGTCCACCGCGGCAGGCCATATTACCACACATGTGCCCTATTACCAAGGCGAATATCCACGGAGTACAGGGTGATCTCCTTCGAGGCTCTTTGCGCCGACTTTGCTTTGGTTTAAAAAGTTTTAGACTAGCCTGGAAGGGAAGCGATCGATTATGAGCTGACCCGGCGTCGATTTCCGTCCGATACGGGCGGCTCGCGCGGCGGTCGGAGGACGTCGTCCGACGCCGTTTCCGCGTTCGGACACGTTCGATTCCGCCGTGCTCCACGTCTCATTCTGGGCTCCCCATCATCATTCCAACTCGCTTCTGTTGGCGTGTGGTCGTCTCGTTCGCCAGTGGTTCGTCAGATTCGTCTGATTCTTCACTCCGTCCGTCGCCGCTGAGGAGGACGGAATCGCCGCTGAGGAGTACGGAATCGCCGCTGAGGTGGACGGAATCGTCGCACGGAGGATGGAGCCCCCTAAGTCTAAGTCTAAGTCAGTCGACAGCGCACACATCACGCGGAGAGTGGTCACCCTTTTGTCAGTTCTTTCATCTATACCAGTCAGTTAATAAAACACAAAACCCTTTAATCATTCCTCTCACCGGCGCCACGGGGAGCTCCTAGGAAACCGGCCGAGGTAAGACCAGGCGTGGAGAGCGCGACACCTCAGGGCACGAGCTGTACGCAGACAGTGACTGCGACATCTTCGATGAGGAGGGTGAGGATACGGTGGAGGCCCCTCCGTCGTCCCTCATTTCTCACACGTCGTCGGTTAGCGGGAAGCCTATAAAAAGAAAGGTTCGTCTGAGCTTTTGGATAAAGTTCGGTCAAAAACTTTAGTGAAAAGTTAAGCAAAAGACCTGCTTTTTGAGTTGAAATGAGTTGGAATTGAACTCCCTTAAGCGGAGCACCCGCCCTTGTTTTCCTTCCTATACATCATGTTATGTAGTTAACCGCTAGTAGCTTTTTATATTATATCATGCTTACACGTCCTGTACATTTTTAGTTATGTTATGTACATATATAGTCTAGAGTAGAGTAGAGATTTTCTAGTTTCTAGGATTTTTCTACTTTTTGCTTTATTTTCTTCTCTGTATTCTCACTCACTACTCGGTTCTCACTCGCTTTACTGGTCTCATTTATCTCACTTATCTATATCGAATTCTAAGCGTTTTTAAATTTAACCTCATTTCTCTGCCATCTCGCGAGACCTCTTCGAAGTCTTTGAATATCTGATCCATCACTCGGATCGATATCGTTGTCATTGATATCGTTTTCATTTTTGCCATCACATTTTTTGTCTTCAACACCATGTGTGCCTTGTGCCTCACATTTTAAATTAGAATGCTCTTGCGATAATAAATGTATACATAAAAAATTTGTAATCATGGATATATACACGTGTATACACTCGTATATACATGTGCATATATCCATATATATGTATGTATATATGCATATATACATACATATATACATATATATACATACATATATAGGTATACGTAGATATACACCGTTATATATGCATGTATACACAGTATACACTACTGTATATACATGTATATACAGTAGTGTATACTGTGTATACATGCATATATACGGTGTATTTCTACGTATACCTATATATATGTATATATGTATGTATATATGCATATGTACATACATATATATGGATATATACACCTGTATATACGCGTGTATATACGTGTATATATGTGTATATTGCGTGTATATATATTTTATGTGTATACGGGCGTGTATACACATATATGGATGTACTGTGGACATCCATTGTATGTACGAGCTGGATATGCGTGGATATATGTGTGGATATGCGCGGATATACACGCGGATATGCCGATTTGCAGCGCATTTGCAACTCGTGTTGCTATTTTTCGCAGACATTTGCAACTCGTGTTGCTGCGTTGCAACACCTTAGCAACCCGGGCCGACACCCCATCAACACACTTCGACACAGTAACAACGCTACTGCGCCCCAGTAGCAAGTGGCCGTGAGGCCCGCGTTGCAAAATGGGCCGACTGTGGGCCAGCGAGCGCCAGAGGAGCTTTCACTCTAGTCTGTCGCAAAATTAATCGCCGAAATGGACCGCTTGCTTCAAACTCTTATAAATCAGCTTAAACACAACTTTATTTATCAAAGTAAGAACCTCACAATCTATTAATTTTTCCAACGGAACTGGTAACGAATCTAATCCTTTACAATAAAAACCGAGATCACAGAAGTTAGCGAAATCAAGGAGGCACATTCAACATCGAAAACATTAGTGATTTGGTCATGAAACACCCACTACGACATCTTCTTTACCTTGACGATTCTGGGCAAATGCCTTGGTACCGTACTACAATGTACGCCATGGCCTTCTGCTAAGGTGGGTGTATTCGTTTTCGGATTTGCTTCGACGGCTCTCCTCAACTCTTCATCGTCAAGCGACGACCTGCATCCGCGACTTTGTTTTACTTTGAAATTAAATTGCCAGATGCTAATTTTTGGAAGTAGAGCCTCACCGTTTGATCACAGGGCCAGCCCGCCTTAAAAGTGCTGCTAATGTTACGGGATGCCTCTGCCGCAGAATGTCCCAATTTAACTTCGTAAAGCAGAAGACTCGATAGTCGCGTCGGTTCACGATTTTAAGGAACCCTGGAAAAGGTCGGCTAGGAAAATTAGAGTGAAATCTACATAGGTCTTTTGAAAGAGCAGGAAGAATACCAAGCGGTATGTGGGGCTTTCCCTGAGACGGAATAATTAATGTTAAAAAACTTAATTTTTTTTAATACACACCCTGAAACGGAGATTAATTTCGCGATAGCCTAATAATTAATTTAACGATAAGCTAAGTACTCTGAACGACACGCTGCAGGCCAATATCGCAAAGAAACATGGTCTGAAAGAGTGGACTTTCTCGGATTCGTGAACACTGTAAACTTTGCATGGTCATAACATGAAAGATTGAGCAACTTGTTGTTAGGGCACTGGAAGCTGTTTGGGTTAGAGTTCCTACAGAGCCGTAGACGGCACCAAATTGCACTCGAACGCGTCAAAACATTACTCGATCTTCACTCCAACAACATATACACCTAACACCTATTGTGGAAGCTTCGGCATAATCACTGAGGGAACAATGTATTTGCCTTCCACCTTTTAAGCACTTCGTTGCCATGCGTATAGAATAAAAGCAGCCCCGAAGCAGCTCCTACATCCACCCATCGTCAACCTTCAGCGATGTCTCTGACCTTACGCCTGGCTCTTTCTGTGAGTTCACACTACGTTGCACGCCTAAATTGCTCCACACGCTTTGAGGTAAGACGTTAGTCGTAAGGGCGTGCACACGACACCAGGTTCCTCGTTCGGATTTCTCGTCTTGGCCAGCCAAGCCTTCCATTCCTCTGGGGACGGTGAGTTGGTACCGGACTGGTGTAAGGAGGATAAAGCGCTGATTTGTTCATCGGCTGGCCACCGCAATTCAGTGAATGGCCAAATTAGCATTCAGATGGCCTCCACGACATCCCGTAGAAGTAGAATGCGTGGCGCATCCCAAAAGGTATTTGGTAGCGCCGTCCTTTATACGTTACCTTTATCTGGTGGCCGTATCTTTAAGGCATATGTTATACTTCGGCGACGCGTCAGAGACTGTTTCGGTGACAGTGCTGGGCGGGTGCTACGCAGGGAGTGGCAACCTGCACTACGCAGAGCGCGCCACCGACGCTGTCGCCAGCAACGTCGTAGGGAGTGCTATACTTCCGTCGCCGCCAGCGTGTCGGCGATGTCGGCGACAACCTGTCGAAGTGCGGAGCGCTGACCTTGAGATTTTCTGGCTCCCTTTCCTGGTACGAAGTCGTAGTGCCTTTGGTGATGACTTAGGTCAAACTATATCCCGGGGTTTATATTAACTCAAGTACCACTTTCCTGAGTCTTATTAACTCGAGAATGCCTGATCTCAAAAAAAGGGAATTCCGTCGCTAGAAGGTCGCTGGAGGTGTCGACGTTCAGAAAGGAACACGAAGAAGTGGCGGATTCCCGTACTTGACAGCAATGCGGTCATAAGTCCCGGCAATTCGAAGAGACACCAATGGCATGTTAGGATGGTCAAAAAGGGTCACTGCCTTGCTTCTGATACAGATGGGGTTTCTGGTCATGTGGAGCTTCCTGGTGCATGGACCCGGATCTGTGCAGTATTGCTTTCAATACATTGATATTGATCAGTTATGTTGTTTTCAGGTCTTGTGCTTCGTGCAAAGTGGAGCTGCTTATAGACCCACTGTAGTGACCGGATTCAGTAGGTTTCAATTAAGCTTTGGTTTGAGTTCATGCGCTTCATTACTATTGTGGATGGCTTCAGCGATTCCAAAATGCAACGAAGTGAACCGCGACTACAGCGCGGCGCTGCATGCGTTCGTGAACGGTGTCCGCTCTGATATCGCCAAAGGAAATGGGGGAGCAATTATAGGCTTGACCTCTGATCATGTAACCAAGGAGAGACACATGGATGGACTGGTGAGATTTCTTGGAGGAGCCATTTTAGACCTTAATAATATTAGGTCGGTAAAAAAGTCTTGCACCAAAAATGCTGAATATTTATCAGTAAACATCATCTGCTTCTTAAAGAGCGGCCTGGAACAGTCTTGCACCAATTTTTCAAGATTTAACAGGAACTTCTAAGGAATGTTTGGTGCCACGTGCTTGTAGAACAAACATTCTAGAATATTTCGCATACGTGGTAATTTGCTTCTGAGGGTATATAAATACTACGACTGCAGTGAAGACTAACTGGCTCCGTGACTCGGAGAAGGCGACTGACTATCGCGCAGTCTCTCCTGTTTGTTTTCGAATTAAGGACTTTTTCGAGAATGTCATCACGGAAGGTGAATCCTGGGTTTCCCTTGCCATTCTCGGAAGGCCCAGTGGCTCCCTCAAGGAGAACCACAACCTCAAGGCGGACATCCACCAGAGGAAGGTGATGTTGTGCTGTTGATGGCATTCTCGAGGAATGGTCTATCATGAGCTTTTGACGACGGCACCGCAGTAGCAGCGAACATCTACGCTCACAGCTGCAGAAGCTGAGCGAGGCCATGTCACGCAAACGGCGAGGGCGGAGAAATGTCTACCTTCTTTACGACAATGCTCGCCCCCGCGTTGCAAGGTCGTCTTGCCAGAAGTTGCAGGAGCCTAGGTGTGAGGTGCTGCCCCATACCCCGTACTAGCCAGATCTAGCTCGACCGGACTACCACCTTTTCCGAGATCTCAAACAACACCTGAGGGATAATTGCTTCAACGACCGAACCGAACTGGAATCCGAGGTGGAGCACTTCTTCGAGTCACAGCTGACTTCATTCTGGAGGAAATCATTTTGTGATCTCTCCATCAGATGAAAGTAGGTTGTAGATGTAAACGTGATTACGTTGTAAATTTAAGTCGATCACAATAAAAAAACAATAAAATTTAAAAAAATACACTTTGGTGCAAGACTTTTTCACCAACGTTATAGTATGTATTCTACTAGGTGAAGTATGAATTCTTCATTAAGTTAAGAGGTAGACAGCAATTTTAATTTTATTATCATAGTTTTGGAACAGATAACGATCACTGAAAATGTTTTTGCTGTGAACTAAAGGGAGATTAGAAAGAATCTACGGAGGGTTGCTGAGGTCGGTAAATATCCAGGCCATATCCTCATTAAGTATGCATATCATTGCATTACTTCTGTTCAGCGACAGTCGTTGTAATACATGGGATTTGCGTGACACGTGCGATCCCTGTCCTTTTAGTATTGAGGATATATCAGGCCTAATTTTTACAGCCTGTCTCTATATTTCTTCTTGCAGTAGTACTTTTTTACACTTAACCTATTTCCTCTATTCATTCCCCTCCCTTCTTTTTCCTTGATTTTTTTTTGCAAACTCAAACATCTTTATTTCAATCCCGTCTTTGTCACCATATACCGCAATTTTTGCATTAAACTTTTTAAACTAACTTGGTCGTCTTTTACAGCAAACTGGACAGTTTTCGAAACAAACTCAACATTTCTGTGAAGAAACTGAACAACTATCAAAACGAAATCGAGATTAACGGACACAATTTCTGAAAAAGTTAAAATAATTTTTTGCTCAATGCAAACTTAGCATGAGTTTTGAATTTTTTCGTCTACCCCCAAAAGTGTGCACCCTGTTTGAAACTTCGTAGATTTTCTATCTTGTAGAAATTTTTGAGTAAAATAATAGCCTAAAGTTTATTTCAAAGTGCAAGAAAACAAAAATTTGGAAAGGAAGATTCGCACCATGCATTCGTCTAGCTTCTTCCTATTTCCTTTGGGTGATCGCAATAATTCTGGAGTTACACACTTTTCATTTTGTTTGAAAGGCGTATCACCTAACCTGGACACGTTATGAATCAACTACAGTCATCCATTAGCTAAGTTCATAACTACGTCTAAAGTTTTTTTTCAAATTAATTATAACATTACCGCGTATTTAATTTCAGACATACAGCTGCTACTACGAAGGAATTGCGAGGGGCCTTCTTGGCGCAACTGGTGAACATCAGAGACGTGGACTAAACGTTATCCACTATCAGAAGTTTGAAATAAATTATTATTCTAATTCGTTTCTAGATAACGAGTCATGAATTTTTCCAGAAGTCATGGAACCAACGAAGGCCTTCAAACTTTGTTGCTGGAAGCGTATGATTTCTGGTTAAACGATACAGAAGCCTCTCTTCAAAGGGTAATAGCTAGTAGTTTCGACGTACACAAATACATGCTTCTCTTCTCCTACCAAGATTGACAAAAAATATTTCTAACCGAGCAAAAAGGACACTCGAAAACATTTAACTTCACAATGTGATCGTTCTAGAGAAAAATCCAAAACTTGAAACAATTTAGCTCATCTATCCAACAGCAAGCTACATGGGATGTGCCCTGAGGGATATGAAGGTGGAGGGACAATCCGACCTCTACGATTTCAAAGTGGTTTGCGTTTTTGTAGACTATCGGTAGGTCAAGGATACTTCAGATTCGCAGACACGGAATTCCTAATTTAGTTGAAACGCATTTGCATGGGTTATTTTCAGTCCAAAACGCAGCCGATTCCTAGTGGAACTAACAGGGGAGCCGTGTAAGGAAGACACTGACTGTTCTACTGATAGAACATGTGAATACGGACTTTGCTTCGCTCCGGTAATGGACGTTGTTTATCAGTAAACATCATCTGTTTCTTAAAGAGCGGCCTGGAACATTCAGTGCATAATAATATTCTACTCTGTATTACAATTTGTGAGACTGAAATAAAGAATTTTGAAATTCCAGCTATTCTTATTTTTTGATACATTTCTTTTAAATTCATGCAGTTCTCAAGTCGAACACAAGGAGCTTGACAAATTTTATTCAAATGTTAACATTGACATATTGATAGTTAGTTTTCTCGTCGGTTGTGGGCGTGTAGAGCGCAATCGGTGGAGATGCCGGCCGTCGCTTTCCCGACTACCTGTAGCAGCTGTCGTCCCGTTGATCATCGACTTGCTCGAGCGGGCGCCAGCAGCATCTCCCTTCGTCCCTGTCGCGTGCCGTAGTGGTCCAATAGATCCTCCTCGCTTGAGAGGCACGAAGAGCGTCATATCGGTCGTTCAGGTCTTTCATGAACAAGTCCGACCAACGCGTTGGTGAGTATCCTGGTGTTCTCTTGACATCCCACGGAATCCAGTCGGTGATGGCTCTCGTCCAGCAGGTGTCTGCGAATCACATTACGTGGCCGGCCCACCTGACTTTCGACTACTAGACTCGGACGACTAGCGACAGCGTCTCTGATCTTCGAATGTCGGCGAAGCTCGGATTTCCAAAGGCCTTCTCTCCCTTGCGTGAGTTGTGTCACTCCGAGTATCGTCCTCTCGTTTCTGAGGCGTATGTTAGGGCAGGAAGAACATGGTGGTAAATAGGTAGGCACGGAGTCGGACGCTTTCCGTTTCCTTCACGACTGTTTCGATACTCTTGAAAGCCCTTCAAACCCCTCGTTTCCTCCTGCTCAGCTATAGAGCTAGGTCGTTGGCCATATTGACTTCGCGATCCAGATGCACGCAACTGAAGCATTAGGCGATGTTCGTTCCGTGAAGCGAGAATGGGCATCAGAAACTAGTCCGTTCCTCATGACCTTCGTAAGATTCAGCTGCAGTCCAACATTCCCACATACACGATCGAAGTCGGCCAGCGTTCACTCCGCCTGGCTGACGCTCGATGTTATGAGCACGATGTCGTCAGCGATGGCAAGCCAGCCCTCTCATCTCACCCCCCTTTCCCTCATCTCATACAATATGCTATCATGTAATAAGGATATATACTGAATACTGTACACTAGAACATAGGAATAGTGCTCCGTGTGATTCATCAGGTAAGACACCATCCTACTATATATAAGCGAGAACGGTCGTTTGTCTGTGGATGAGTGAGTGAGTGCGTTTGTGTGTGTGTTTGTTTGCACAGAAGTGCTGGGGGAGTGTGTTGGGAGGAAGTGTGGGGAAGGGGGGGGGTGTACTTGTCACCAGTTGTCAACTGTTGTAGTTGTCGACAGGGGTCTGGGTTCAGAAGACATGTCACCGATGTCCCACAAAGGACGTTCGGGTTGAGGAGAGGTGTCACCGATGTCGCGCGAGGATTCCGGATTCAGAAGTCGTGTTACCAGTGAAGACGTTTGGCGGCTGGCAGGCCGTTGAACGCCTGGTCAACTTGTAGCTTGATAATTCATAGCCGGAGACTTGTAGCTCCGTTTTTAAATCAACCCAAGCAGTTTTCGGTAAACCTTTATGCAGAAAATATATACTAATCTGAAGCTGTCGGTTGTGATTGACGGTGATTTAATACTTCCCGCATCACAATGTTGCACGAATTCTAGTTCCATGATCAGCGTCAATAGAACAAACAAACATAGTCTTTACCGAGTCCATTTTAATCGAACATGTGTATACCTTTGCTATGGGAACAATGCCTTCAAAACATCATGGTGTCGAACTCGTTTTCGCTGTTTTCAAACGCCATAACTAATCAAATTTTAAAGAAATGCGACCGCTTATTATCCATCACCTCGGCCTAGGAGTAGCGCACGTAATGGTTCAATTTCAACAGTGCAAAAGTGCTTCTTCTCAGCGAAGGGCTTCTCTCATCACCTAGGTGTTTCTGATATGTGTTCTTATGTCAACCATTGTGCGTTCTTCCATGTGAAGCATTTTTAGTTGATTGAAAAGTCTTCCAACACTTTACGCTACTGTCTGTTAAATTTTTTAAGGCTGTTACAGTATTGATCTTGTGTCGTGACATTCTCGAAGCTTCCTCAAGCATACTATATAAGGCCTCGTCGAGTACGAATACAGCAACGATGTCAACGATGAGCAGCAGCATCCCACGACCTATCGTCTGCTACGAATTTCTGCAAGGCCATTCCGCAAGGACTGCAGCCTCCAACATCTGCGCTGCATTTAAGGAGGAAGTCATTCACTATTCCACAGTGGCCCGTTGGTATCAGCGCTTCAAGGCTGGAGATATCTCTCTCGATGATCGACCTCGTTCCGGACGCCCCTCTGTTGGACTCAGAAGGCATGCCTTTACTGGGAGTTGCTGAATAGTGAGACCACAGCCGCAGCATCTGTCTGCGTTACCCAGCTTCAGAGCATGGCCGACGGCATGCGACAAAAACTCCAGAACGGGAAAATTTCCACCTGCTGCAGACAACGCACGTCCTCATGTCGCAAAAGTGAGTCGCGAGAAAATCGAGGAGGCTGGGAAGTTCTGCCCCATCCACCCTACTCTCCAGACCTCGCTCCTTCTGACTACCACCTGTTCATAGCTCTGAAACAGAATATTTGAGGTAGTGAGTTCGATTATCGACGTCAACTGGGAACGGAGGTTTCTGAACTCTTTTCCTCACAGCCCTCGGAATTCTGGCGGAAAGGAATTGAAAGGCTGCCTGAAAGATGGGACAGGATCTTAGACTTCGATGGGGAATATATTGTGGACTGAGTTTTTCTATACTGTATTATATTTCATTGCATTGTAATATTGCTGTCCTAGTGTTGCAAGACTTTTCGGTCAATCCAATAAAATAACAGCAACATAATAAAATAATATTGAGGCCAACTGGTCTGCCACGCAATGAGGCAAAAAACTGCCTGTTTTTCCATAGGTAGGGACCGTAGGCCATTCATCTCAACTTACAGAGCACTTAACTCACAGAACCAAAATTCAAGGCGCTTAGCGAGTGAAACTATTTTGCGTTCCAGAAGAAACTCTTTGGATGCAAGTCTTCAGCTTCTCTGTCCATAGAAGTTCTACATTTGCATGAGCTTCAATTACAATATGTTTTGTGCCTCCCGAGGTTTTTATGGTGGATCTTTATTTCCAGATGGTCTTACGCTTCGATGCGTTCGTCTTCTTCAGAGACGTTCGATGCGCCTTAAGAGTATTAAAACGACCGGTTTAATGGTTTTACTGTGTTGATACAATTGTATTAAAGCATAAAATGTTAACTATGTTCATTTGTTGAAATTGTTTGTTAGTACAATCTAAAACATATAAAAATTTATCAACTAGTACTTTACTAACAACTAAATTACCCAGTTACCTTCTTTGCTGATGAGCATAAGGGTAAATAATTGAAAACTTGTTTTGTATGAAGGTAGAGAGGAAACAAAACATGTTTCATGTTATTGCTGTCATTGTTTTGGATGTAAGTGTTTTCTGCTTGTGATTGTTGTAATTTTGAGGTTGTGCTGATGAGTAATTGTAAAATTTTGAGTGATTCTGGTTACAGATATGCACCTGATTCTGTTTAATTTTATCCGATTATTGTGGCAGAAAGTTTGGAAATGTAAAAGTACTAAGGGAAACTTTTTATTTTTATTGGCACTCTTTTGTGAGGTTTTGTCCTGTGAATCTCTGCATGGGGAGGCCATAACAGTTTGCCATGAAAAGTCATAATATTTTGCATCCTATGTCGATGCCTTTAATTGAAACTGCTTCACCTGCGCCTTCATTGTGTAAGGGCTAACAGGTAACAACCAAATATTTTGGACCGTATGTGTCAACATTTGCTGGAACAAGTTTTTCAGACATTAAGTGGTACTCGACAAACAGATAGACAGTCCAGACGAATACTGTAAGATAGAACTTTAGAAGTGAAGCTAGCAAAAAACCAATCATAGCGAGAAAGAAGCATTTTTCCGTTGCCGAGTCGCTGAACTCCTGGAGAGTTTTCGTGGGACCTCATCGTTAGAAACGACCAGACCTCTTTTGTGGATCGCCGCTGGGTATAAAAAAGGATAAAGGACGGCGTTACTCAATCCCTTTTGGGATGCGCCACGTATTCTACTTCTACGGGATATCGTGGAGGCGATTTGAATGCGTATTTGGCCATACAATGAGGTGGCCAGCCGATGAACAAGTCAGCGCTCTATCCTTCCCAGACAAGTCTGGTGCCAATTCACCGACCCCGGAGGGATGGAAGGCTTGGTTGGCCTGGGCGGGAAATCCGAACCAGGAACCTGGTATCGGGTGCACGCGACAGCCGGCGCCTCCTCCGACTGCGCTACACGCGCCCATGATTGGACAGATTGACACAGCTACCAGCTGCCAGTAAGTCGACAAAATACATCGGAAATTGTCGCGTGTATTTTGTCGACTTACTGGCAGCTGGTATCTGTGTCAATCTGTTCAATCAACTTGCAAGTGAAGTGTGATAACGCTCAAACATCCATTAGACGTTCAATTTGTGGATTGTCACTGATCCATTTTTCTTCCTATTTTCTGATTTTTTTTTCACATGCAAAAGCGGTCGAAATTCTTTTGAAGTCCTTCCTTTTCTCGCGAGCAGTTTTACACAGGTACGTCTTAGCAGTAACTTCAGTCAAGTTGTTGTCGTCAGTTTCTTGAATCCGAATTCACTTTATCTAACTAACCCTGAGATAAATTGAATTAAAAAACGACCACTGGGTAACCTTCAAGACAAGTTACAACAACATAAACACGGGATAGCATACAAAGAATAGTGCGCTAAAGGAGTGTGCCAAACAACACGTTTTCTGAGCAAAACCTATCAATATACAGTCTCGCTACAGCGACGCATATCAGATATACTTGTTTGTACCATATTGTGCTATGGAAAGGTAGGACAAAAAGCGGCCTACTAATCCTGTTTTTCTTAGTGAACACGGTTGGATTAAATTGCATCCCTAATTTTTGTAAAGGAAGATAGAAATTATCAATGGGTAGGCCCACATAATAATGAATAAAACCAGAAAGTGTTAGCTTAGATTTCATTTGGCACGATTTTTCAGGCAAAAATTCGAAACAGAAATATGTGTCCTCATCGAAGGTAGAGATGAATCTAGCTGGCTTGAATGACTAATTGAACAAACCCGAGCTTTCAAACTAGTCTGTCGCAAAATTAGTCAACGGATCGCTTGCTTCAAACTCTTATAAATCAACTTAAACACAATTTTATTAATGGCAGTAAAGATCACCACAATCTATTAATTTTTCCGGCGACATAATGACAAATCTGATCCTTTACAATTAAAACTGAGATCACAGAAGTTAACGAAATCAAGGAAGCACATCCAACATCGGCAAAATTAGTGAACTGTTCCTGACGCAATGGGGAATAATAGGCTCGGAATATGTGATAGCCAGTGGGGGAAGATCGGGCCCGGATTCATCAACGCGCATATCAAAGGGTATGCTGGGTATAAGGGATAGACATACCTACGATGTTAACATTCCCACGATTCATGATAAACCTTACTCGCCAAATTCTGGGTATATCAGTGCGTAAGGAAAACCCGCCGAAAAAACCCGTTGTGGGTACATTCGTATACCCGCGACTCATTCGCGCCCCACTGACAAAATGGCGCTCCAGTGAGATCATCTGTATCCGCGAAAGGCCTAGTTGTACCTTACCCTTGGTTCCTTTCATGAATACGATTCGTAGCCACTACCCCTTGCTGGTAGTGGGTGTGATTCCATTACGGTATCTCTACCGATATCAATTGCTTGATGAATCCGGGCCCTGGAGAATATGGTGAGTGAGGTAGTACTTCGATACCTTCAGTACTAACTGGGTCAATTTTCGCCGAGTGCATTGTGTGGTGTCTGGCCTCGCGTTGTCCTGCAACAGGAGCGGTCCTCCTTTACTCATTACTGCCGGCCAAAATTTTTGCAACCTCTGATACATTTGGTCTAAATCACACCAGTAAAGCTCTGCTGTGACTGTCTGACCAGGTTGCAAAGTCTGCAATGGATTACACTTTTACAACGCCGCCACAAAATAAGAATAACTTTACAGGTTGAAGGTCGGGTCCAGGAGAAGGCGCTGGAGAAGCATCCTTATTTGCCCAGAGAAATCCCCTCTTCCTGTTATTATAAAAGACCCATTCTTCGCCCGCAGCTATAATACGGCTTGCTAAGGCTCATTTTTAAAGCGAACTAGCAGGTTGGAGCAGGCGTCCGAACGTGCAAGACGACGCTCAGCTCATGAAACACCCACTACGACATCTTTTTTTACCTTGCCCTTTCTCGGCAAATGCCTTGCTACCGTACTATTATGTACGTCAAGCTCTAACGCTAACGACAACGTGCGTGTATTCGTCTCCGGATTTGCTTGGACGGTTCTCATCAACTCTTCATCGTTAAGCGACGAGTAATTTGTTATGGTATAAATGTAGCGCGTCTTCTTCTTTAATGCACTAAAACCAAAAAAATTTGTAAAATGTTTACAGGAGTATATTCACATTTTAAGGCAGGTAAAAAACTTTCGAAGAAAGGCATATTAAATTTTCCGAGAAAAATACTACTTTTTACAGTTTGAGTAGTTTAATCTAAGAGACGCTGCTTTTAATTTGTTTAATTTGGTAGATGCTCAGCTTGATTCCAAATTGCCCAGCTTGCCTAGAAAGATTTCCAACTTGACATGGAAATGGTTCGTGTAATCCAGCTATGTTCTGACTGCGTTGTTGACTGAATTCTTACGCTTTTTAAAGACTATTTTGCCACATCCGTGCATTCATTTTTTTCAGACATACAGATGCTACTACGAGAGAATACCAAGGGGTCTTCTTGGCGAAACTGATAAACATCAGAGACGTGGACTGAGCGTAAACCACTATCAGAAGTTTGTCATAATTTGTTATCTTGATTCATTTCTGCATAATAGCGAGGATTTTTTTTTCAGAAATCATGGAACCGAGAAACACCTTCAAATATTGTTGCAGGAAGCGTACAATTTTTGATTAAACGATACACAGGACTCTTTCCAACGGTAAAACTTATTCGTTTCAGCGTACATATGCAAGCACACATTTTACTCACTTCCTTTCAAGTTTGACAAAATTCTTCATTTTAGACTAGACGGTTATTCTAGAGAAAAAAAATCCATTCATAATCGATTCAATTACAGCTCACCTACTCAACAGCAAGCTATATGGGATGTGCCCTGAGAGGCGTAAAACTGGAGGGTCAATCCGATCTCCATGATTTCAAAGTGGTCTGTGTTTTCGTAGATCATCGGTTAGTCGAGGATAATGACATCTACAGGTTTGAAAGACTAGTTCAGCAATAAATAAGCATTCACTCCATATTCAGCCCAAAGCACAGTTCATTCCCTGTGGAACCATCAGGGGAGCCGTGCAAGGAAGACGCTGACTGCTCTACGGACAGAACATGTGAATACGGACTTTGCTTCGCTCCGATAATGAACGTTCTTTATCAGGAAACAATATCTGTTTTTTTAAACCGGACCTCGGAGAACCCAGAAAATATAATAACTCTTCTGTACTGCGTTACAATTTGTGGAATGAAATAAAGAATTTACGATTTTCGGCTCTTCCTATTTTAAGTTAAATTCCTTACAAATCAATGCAATTTTTCTAGTTGAAAACAAGGCTTAACAAATTCTGATATCCAAGACTTACTACAATGAGTTATGTTTTCAGTTCAATTTGTGATATACTGAACCAAAGTAGCGCAATCGACTTTGAGTAACGGCAATATACCTCCCTTACTCTCAATGCTTCCACAATACCTTCAAAGCCTCTGTTTTGGGAGTGAATATAACAAACAAAAGCACTCACATTAGAACATCACATAAATTTAGACTCCACTAGCTGTATGCGATCTTCTTCCTAAATTTCCTTTTAAACTGCCTTCTATATAAACCGTCGTTGTCTTCAGAATAAAATCGGTATTTACAAAGGTAATACCTTTGTGAAGAAGGAAGGCTAGGTGAAAATTTTATTTTTTGCGTTTTTTATCACAATAGACGAAGAAAAAACTATGCTTTTGCACTGCTGGAAGAATGAAGATATATGGAACGGGGAGCATCGTCAGGGCTGAAATCCTCTTTATGAAAGCAGACGTATCATCTGAAGCAGGTAGCCGGTGGCGGATATCGTGGCGTTGCCCATTGACAACTCTAGCTCTTTTCCGGCTGAGCGAAGAGAACGATAGTTGGGGAATAGAAGAGTTCTGGAGGTTGCATCGGTCGCAGATGGTTTGGTTGAAAATTAAACGTAACTGAAGGAAATGACGATGATTGAAATCGAGTACTAGGATGTGGGCAACGATAAAGGACGGCGTTACTCAAATCATTCTGGGATGCGACACGCATTCTATTTCAACGGTATGTTGTGGAGTGGACTTGAATGCGTATTTTGCTATACAAAGACATACCGATCAACAACTCAGCGATTTGTCTGGGAGGCAAAGGGCAGTTCCTTCCCAGACAAATCCGATACAAAGTCATTAACCCCGAAGGAAAGGAAAGCTGGTTAGCCTGGGCGGGAAATCCTAACCAGGAACCTGGAGTCGAATGGGTGCGAGCAGCACTCTCTCCGATTGCGATACATGCCCCAAATTTGAACACTACAGGATGTAGTCCAATCTAGTATCTGTTTCCCGCAATTTTGTCATTTATTTTGGCGAGTTCGAACACTGCACGGCAGACCGATATTTTCCCATTACCTTACGGACATCCAAGAGAAGGTTGAAAGCTACTGGTTACTCTTCTGTTAACTAGGCTTACAGATTAGTTACACATTAACACATGCTGCTGTATTTTAGTAGCGAGCACAACTTTTTTCATGGTCTGTTCTAGAAAGAGCCAGCAGAACAGTCTTGCTCTGCGCAGTCTACTTTGTCGTATAGAATGAACACTGTTATGTTACCGACTACGATATGCGCCTGATGAGTATAACTTGAAGTCATCACGGAAGGAAATATGGAAATACTGTTTCATGAGTTCTTTTTATTTTTCCTTGGTTGTGCGTTTAGTCGAACATGACGAATGCAGCTAAATCTGTGAGTGACCAGAAACGCGTGATTCCTGTCTCAAAATACAGCTTTTCGCGAAATAACTGTAATGAAGTGTTTGCTTAGTTGTTTGGTTCGCTCGCAGTCTGCGGCTTCACAGCAAGGCTTTAGTTGCCATATTAAGAAAACTTGTTGCTAAACACCAAACTGACAAGGGAAGGATACTACAGTACCGGACGCGTCATTTGAATAGACGCCGAAAAAACCGCACTTTTGCGGTTTTTGCGTCTTTTTGTTATAACTCGCTCAAAACTTATCCATTTGAAAAACCTAGAATATATTTGAACTCAGGAGATCGAGCTCTATCGTATGGTGTATAAACTTCATAAGGATCAAAAATGACCAAAATTGAAAACTTGCACTCCATTGAGAAGGCCGGCCGCGGACGAGTTGTCGGCCGCAAGGCGTCGAGAACGTTGCAGGCTCTTAATTCCTCTAATTTTAGGTTTTTGACTAACGGTTGGTACCGTTCGAGTAGTCGTCTCTTCGGGATCTACACAATCATTCGAACAACTTCGCTAGTCCACCACATTTTCGCAGTGGATGGTCGAATATGGCTGGAGCAGACTTTTGCTATTGGAGAAGCTTATCTTTCAGGGCTTGCATGTTCTCGGAGCATCTCAAGCATGACATAAAGTGTTTTGTCATGCAGGAATCCTCTGAGAGTACGCCATGCACAATGCATATAGGATCGAACCTATCAATCGAGGGGGGACAGTTTGTAGAGTGAGCATTTAGGGAGTTTTATGAGAAATTCTAGGCTCAGGAATTGCTGTACTATGTTCCGGCGAGACGTTGGTGTGCGCTGTGCACAACGTATGTAGGATCGAACCTATCAATCGACTGGGCGCGACAGCTCGCAAATTGCACCGCGGGCGTGTTCTGATCGCAATAACTCTGTCAAATTCGAGTCTTTCGGGCTGCAAGTTGTGGATTTTGTAGGCAGTAAAAAGTTCAAAAAGCGCGTTGAAACATAGCGCGTAGCTTGATACTGGATAAAGATACAACGGTGCGAAAATGCAGGCAAACCTTGTGTGACACGATTTTTTCCGAGTTCAGTCGACTACAATACCCACCATAAGGATTGGAAAAAGGGCGCGGTAGGCGCGTTTTCCGCGTTCTTTCTGTTCTTTTGCTGTAGCCGTCTTGATCTTCATGCTTTTTGAAAAACTCACATACCGTCGTGATCACCTCGACGAGATCTATCCACTGCCACCAAAACATTTTTCGATACTCTGCTTTTGACCGCTATTTTTTTGAAAGCGCCAGGGGATACTCATTAGCGAGCGGCGTCTCCACTAATTGCTCCCGAAGGACATTTAAGCGCGCGGATTCAAAGCCAGCGCGTTGACAGTAGCTCCTCCTTAGGGAGACTTCTGTAGACCGACAAGCTTGTTAGATCATAGATAGATTCTACTTAGATTAGATTCTACTCTACGTTATTTTTATTTTTTCGATTATTCTAATAAGGACTAACAACTTTTTCTTTATCTACCAAGTACTGCCGACAACTGATTTTATTTGGTCAAGGAGAAAGACTCACAATAGACGAAAATTTCTAACTGGGACGCGCCATGCATACTACTTCTGCGAGATATCGTAGAGGAGATTTGAATTTATTCTTGGCCCACACAATGAATAGCAGTTATGGATAAGTCAGTGTTTTGTATTTGCTAGACAAGGCTAGAATACCGATTAGCCGACTCCGGAAATTTGAAGGTTCATTGGTCTGGACGGCGCCCAGCCCGAGGACCTCGGCTCTCCAGTATACGACAGCTGGCGTATCCTCCAATTGCGCTACCACTCGCACAGGGAATAGCTAATTTTTATTACTGCAAATTTCTAACGACTTAGAAAAGGTATCATATCTGAATAAATGTCCAGATTTCATATCCACAACCCGTTTTCCATTCTTGACAAGCAATGAGTTTTCCCTGTAACAGGTACTGTAACTTTTTAAAGAAGGAGGTTACGAAGTTAAAACTTTCTCTGAACTCTAGAGTACGTACGTGGATGGGCCACTTATAACTTAAAAAGGAAAATTTTTGCCAGCCACAAATCTACTGCTCACCACGTTCAGCAATGTTTTTTCGCAACGTTTTGCGTGCTGCAATTTTCAAAGAATAGAAGCCAGTGTTATGATTTTTTTTAAATGCAAAATAGGGTTCAATGGCTCTGACATAGGCAAGGCAGGAAGAGCCTAGCTTACTCTAATAGACTTTTTCAGGTGTCTAAACTCGAGAAAATCTACAACTTCCTGATCCCATTTTGTTTTCAAAATTTAGGACTCCACACCAGCCAGTCCTTCAAATGTTTAAGACAGCACATCTCACCACTGCAAGGGCTTTCTGACAGTGTAGTTTTATAAAATTTCAAGAGAGCCGACATTTTGGCCTTTTCCGCCGAAGTCGATTTCTAGGCATCGCTCGGCTCGACCTGGGCTCTGCGCTCATCGCCCGCGTCCACTGTAGGTCGTCCTCGCACCTGGGTGCGAGACCCAGTGGGACTACGCCATTTCTAGGGAGCGGCACAGCACCGTTGGACCAACGGGACTATTGATTGCCCCTACTTGTCTCATTGATTTGTTTTGAAAATTTTTCATACATATCACTTAATAGAAATATTCTTTCGTTCTAAAACATACCATATTCAACTGCCCATTTTCCTATCACCAACTTTGCATGCGTGGAAAAGCGTCAATCAAAGCTATTTCATTGCGCTGTGCACGTACATTCCTCATCTTTTGGACTATGAAACATTTAAACAAAGGTTCAATTCTTATGGTGGGTAGAAAAATATGGAAATCCCTACTCTTCCCTATGGCTTATCTTTGCTCTATGTAAAGTAAATTAGTGTGTTAGGCTGTTGTTACACTAAACACTAACACGAGACAGGTCTGCGTCCAATGCTGACCTATTGATTGCGTATTGACGCCTTTGTGTTAACCAGGTTACCTATTTTTATCTATTTTTTTTACATAAGCGGCGTGATTATCTGGTAGTTGGAATAGCGTGTTAATCAGCAGCTCTTGAGGACATCAGCAAGTCTTGAATTTCAACATTTTATGCGTCGTCTTCTTTTAAAATTGAACAATTTCAAAACCTTACACGCCTTTTATCAATTATATACGACGACTTTACGACAAAAACGGGAAGTTTTTTTAATAAAAGGACGTTAATAATTCCATACATACAGAAGCAGCAAAATCCCAAAATATTCCTTCTTCACCTCAAAGCTATTTCTAAAAAGCTCCTAAACTAGTTGGGTTTCAATTGCCGCTGTATGTACAGCAAATGTTACGAAGAGATCAACGTTTTTCTTTCGCCCAGATTTATTTAAAAATAATCTGTTTCACGGTACATGTACATAGAATACGTGTCTGACCCCACAAAGAGGTAAATTAACCCTAACTTTTTCAGTTCTTAGATATCCTTGATGAAGATACAAAACAATGCTGCTTGAAAACGAGGGAATAACTAGAACTTCAAGACATTCAAGATAGAAGATAAAGAATAAGAATTGGCGTTAGCCGACCCTTTTGAGGGATCCGCCAGGCGTTCCTCTTCTACGGGATGTATTGAAGGCAATTTGAATGCGTGTTCGGTCTACAATGATTTAAGGTGGCCACTTGATGGGCGATTCCTTCTCGGCAAATTTTAAAAGGACTGGCAAACGCAACCCATCAATTTTGATCGCTTAAAAGGATGAGCGAGTGTAGCGCAGTCGGAGGAGGTCCCGCCTGTCGCGTGCATGCGATAGGAGGGAAATCCGCTCCAGGTTCGGATTTCCCTCCTAGGCCAACCAAGCCTTCCATCCCTCCGGTGTCAGTTGGTACCAGGCTTGTCTGGTACCAACTGACACCTGGGAAGGATGAAGCGATGACTTGTTCATCGGCTGTCCACCGCAAGTCATTGTACGGCCAAATATTCTTTTAAATCACCTCCACGACATCCCGTAGAAGTAGAAGGTGTGACGCATCTCAAAAGGGATTGAGTAACGCCGTCCTTTATCCTTTATGGGTTTTCAAAGAAAACACGTTGAGAAAATTAGTCACTGTTTTAAAGGGCGGTACAAGATTATTGAACCCTTCCTATATAGCAAGTCAGATCAGAGTCGTACAAATAGCACGAAAAATTTTGATAAAATAGGTATATTGGACAGTCAGTAAAGAGGTATTGTAAGAAAGCAACATATTTTTAGCACTGGCTCGTTGTGTTGCGCTGAATGAAAGCCATGAATTATTTTCTTATGTTGATGTCGAGAAAAAATAAAATGATTAGAAGAAAGGAGATCGGAGTTGATATATCCCCTTGTAGAATACGCCGTGAATTCTAGTTCTACAAGCTATCAAGGAGGGAATCTAAATAACTGTATGGATCACACAATGACTTGTGGTGGTCAATGGTGAACAAATCACTGCCTTATCCTCCGACGTCTCTTTTACCAAATTAATGATCCCGGAGGAAAGAACTATTGGTTGCTCTGGATGAGATCCGAACCTTTCAGCTTCCACTCAGGAGGCACGCAAGAGAGTTCTGCGACCTCGGAACTCACACCCTTAACCAGATAAGGGGAAAGAAATGAGTTTCGAGATAACCACAAACCAAAGACCAGAATCAGAATAAAATCAATTTGTGATTCGCAGAAACCAACGCTTCCTATTGACTGCGGTACCAATGGACGACAAAAAGAGAACCAAATGTATCGTTACATGAGGTGGTGTCATAAGCATGCGGAGGGAAGTTAGTCAATCGTGATATGCAGCGTTTCGAATTCTGATAAAGATGGGGAATGTAGGTGCACAGCGCCATGGAATAGTTTTGATTGGCGCTCTTCCACGCATGCAAAGTAGGTGACAGAAAAACTGGTAGTTGAATATGGTATGTTTCAGAACGAAAGAATATTTCTATTGATATGTATGAAAAATTTTCAAAACAAACCAATGAGACAAGTAGGGGCAATCAATAGTCCCGTTGGTCCAACGGTGCTGTGCCGCTCCCTAGAAGTGGCGTAGTACCGCTAGGTCTCGCACCCAGGTGCGAGGACGACCTACAGTGGACGCGGGCGATGAGCGCAGAGCCCAGGTCGAGCCGAGCGATGCCTAGAAATCGACTTCGTCGGAAAAGGCCAAAATGTCGGCTCTCTTGAAATTTTATAAAACTACACTGTCAGAAAGCCCTTGCAGTGGTGGGATGTGCTGTCTTAGGCGCCTTTTATACTCCCGCCGCGCAGCGGCGCGTCAATTCTGGACGCGGCGCGCCCAGTCGCGCCGCGCCCGAATTTGACGCGCCGTTGCGCGATTGTAGTTAGAAAGGGGAGCGTCAGCGACGCGCGGCGACCAACGTCTACGTACTATGTTCCGTGCGCCATAAAGGACGACGGAGGAGACGGTCCATGAGTCAGGGAAGAACCAAATCAGGAAGGATTCGTCTGGTCGATCAGCGAAATGCATCTGGCTAATGTTAGTGGTGGGATTCCTGTGGGGAGCGACGAATCTTTTAAAGCTGGGGTCGAAGTCGTCTGCTTAACCTACTATTCAAATTGGTGAGGGTGGTATTGAGTCGAGTCCCCTGCAATGCAAATTGCACAAAACGACTCTTTATTTTGCAACATGTGCGGGTTCAAAAGTAAAGTTGCTGGAAGGTACTCATTGTCGAGAATCGCTCAGAATTTTTTCTCATATTGTCATTCCGGGGCCATTGTTCACTGAACATACCTTTAGCGTAGTAGGTGAAACTTCGTGAATGTCTACAGATCCCTTCCTAGGCTACGAAAGGTACGGGTGACTGAGGTAATGGTTACTGAAAACGGATGTCAGATTCGTGATCAGCACCCTAAATAACCCCCCTCCCCGCGGGAGAAGTTTGGTCAAAAAACCTTTTCGACCTCTCATCGACCGAAAGTACAATAGTGCCATAATTTTGCTACACCTTCTTTGTTTTGTTAGTTGATGAGCCAAAACAAGGAAGACATAGCAAAATGTGTCTGTAGAGTCGCTGAGCTCTTCACCAGGTTGGTAAACGGCTTTATTGACTTTATTGACTCTACAGACAGATTCTACCATGCCGAGGTTCAAGGAAAGTCGAACATGGCTACTGCTACGTGATGTGCCATAGCAAAATGATTCATCTCGGTGGTGAATCTCACACCCCACGCCGAGTTTGCCGCGGCTGATCGCGCCGCGCCGCGCCCTTCCCCTCAGCGGCGCGATTCGCCGAATACCGTAACCCAAAATCCCGTCAAGTGTGGTGTTTTGTGGCGGCGGAGTATAAAAGCGATGCGGCGCCGCCTCGCGGCGCGAAAAATCGATAGCTATGTCAACCATCACGCCGCGCCGCGCAGCGGCGCAAGTATAAAAGGCGCCTTAAGCATTTGAAGGACTGGCTGGTGTGGAGTCCTAAATTTTGAAAACAAAATGGGATCAGGAAGTTGTAGATTTTTCTCGAGTTTAGACACCTGAAAAATTCTATTAGAGTGAGCGCAACTCTTCATGTGTTGCCTATGTCAGAACCATTGAAGCATATTTTGCAAAGAAAAAATAGCAGCACTCTAGCCTCCTTCTTTAAAAAGGTACAGCACGAGAATCCATTGCTTAGAGTGAGGTACAATGGACTTAGAGTTAAATTTTTTAAATTTTTTTCCAATTTAACGATGCAAACTTGTACTTCCTATTTATGCTTTAGAGTTCAGAAGAATTTCAAATTTGTATCGTTCCGTTTAAAAAAGTTACAGACCTACGCAGAAGTAGCGCTATCAGAGGGCACGCTGGCTGTCGTTTGCCGCAGAGCAGAGATCCCTGGTTCTGCCGCCGTCCTGGTCAAGCAACCCCTTCGATCCCCGAATTCTTCTTATCAGTAACGACCAAACATTTTCCCGTCTTCAGGCACCTATGTTGTTAGACCAACTGTGGGTTCAATTCTCTATAATATCCCGCAGAAGTACAGTGCATGGCGCGTTCCAATTCGGAATTTACCGAACTGTCCTTTATCCTAGTTTATCATCTTCCTTGATGTGACCAGATAAAGAAATTTTTTTGCTAGTGCTGGCTAGATAATTGAGAAATTTAATAGTGCTTTTTGGAAAAATCGAAAAATAAATTAAAATAAATTATATATAATATATTAATAAGCCCGTGCTTTTATAAAGTTCTCGATCTACTAAACTTTTACTCATGAAACGCTACTGTCAAGCGCTGGCTTTGAATCCGCGCGCTTAAATGTCCTTCGGGCGCAATTAGTGGAGGCGTCGCTCGCTAATGAGTATCCCCTGGCGCTTTCAAAAAAAAAAAAATAGCTGTCAAAAGTGGAATATCGAAAAATGTTTTTACGGCAATGGGTAGATCTCGTCGAGGTGATCACGACGGTATGTGAGTTTTTCAAAAAGGATGAAGATCAAGACGGCTACAGCAAAAGAACAGAAAGAACGCGGAAAACGCCCCTACCGCGCCCTTTTTCCAATCCTTACGGTGGGTATTGTACTACCGGAGAAGAGGCGAGCTAATGGCATCCAAATGCACGGTCGAGCACAAGGCTGAGAGCATTTTACGATGACATGCTCGTAGCTGTAGCGAAAACTGTTATCTGGGCGAGTAAGAGTGCGGAGAACATAGACCGTTGTTGTGCTAAATTGCACGCGCGCGCGTGTTCGGAGCGCGATAACTCTGTAAGCTTCCAATCTTTCTAGCTGGAACGTGTGGATTCCGTAGGCAGTAATATGTTCTAGTAAAGCGCCACAGCACAGCAAAGTATCTTTCGAATTGGCAAGGTTACGGTGTGCGAAAATGTAGGTTGGGCATGTGTGACACGATTTTTCAGAATTCGGCCGACCGCTGCAGGTACACGAGGCGAGCTAACGGCATGTAAACTCGCGGGCTGGCAAAGCACCGAAGGCGCTTTACGATGATCTGCTCCTAGCTCTCCAGCTGCCTACACTGCCTTAGCCCCATCTGCCATTTTAGAGCGGCAGACGGCAGCGGTGAAGTTCCTTGCGCCGTTACTCGCCCACATTTGAGTTCTCGACGCTCATGTATACGTTCTTCGACGTATACATGGTTGTGTAAATCACGAAGAGACGACTCGAACGGTACCAACTTTTTCTCAAAAAACCTCAAATTAGAGGAATTGTGAGCCTGCAACTTTTTCGACGCCTTGCGGCCGACAACTCGTCCGCTGCCGGCCTTCTCAATGGAGCGCAAGTTTTTTTGGCCAATTTTGATCTTTCGTATGAAGTTTATATACCACACGATAGAGCTCGATCAAATATACTCTTCAAATATACTCTTGATTTTCAAATATACTCTTGATTTTTCAAACGGATGATTTTGGCGAGTTATAGCAAAAAGACGTAAAAACCGCAAAAGTGCGGTTTTTTGGCGTCTGTTCAAAAGACTCGTTCGATACTGTAGGTGACCATGGGACTTTGAGATGAGACGTACATCTGTTGATGCGGCTTCGAACGCTGATTCCAAATGTGTATTCCTGCTGTGCGCATCTGTGAACGGAGTTATGGACCATTTTCGTAGCAATCTCCTTTGCCCTCTAGCTCCACAGAGCGGGCCAGTCACAAGAGAGCGAGCTCAAGTAGGGTTGAAACAGCGCTGCCGGCCGACCAGTGGTGGCGCAGGGGGTACAGGGGCGGCGCGGTGAGAAGGGGTGGTTTATGGTTCGAGTCCCTTGTGGTGCAGGATTTTCACACTCCCTAAAAAAGATCTGCCACCACCAACCAAAGCTCCATGTCAAATGGCGACGTTTGGGTAAAATCGATTACCAGGATCCCACCGAAAATACTTTCATGTGGGTGATCAGTGCCTTGAATAACCCCTTGGGTGAATTCTTTTTCGACAAACGAGGTCGGCAAGGACAATACTGCCGACTTATCTTCCAAACTGTGTTCTCACCAGCTGTTGTGTTAGCGTGTCTTTTGGAGGAGTTCGATCCTTCTGATACTTCACGCGTTCCTACAAGGCAAGAGAAGAAAATTGCCAGCAGTTTCGCATCCATCTTGCGAGATGCGCAATGCGGGAACATAAAGGTAGACAATGAAGAAGGTATCAGTGGAGAATCAGAAGGGGATCCAAAAGAGGGGAAGGTATCAGCGGCACCCAAACGTTGCTCTTGGTGGACAGCTGGAAGCCGTTCAAGAATCACGAAACCATTTCTTCCGTTCCTGTAGATCCTAGTAGAGTGAAAGCGATGGACATTCCGGTAGGAACAACATCACAAATACAACCATTAGACTACATTTCTTCTTGCCATCCAAGAGCGTGTACAAACGTTTCACCTCTCATGCATTGACACACGGTATAAAGTTCTCCCTTCTACCGCGACTTAATTCTTCGAGTGTATCGCTGATTTAAACTCAATTTTCTGCCCCAAGATTCAGAACTTTTCTCACGTATTCATGGTACGCTGCAGGATACCTGCACAGTCACCCCGGGACGAATATACACCTAATAGTGTTATTTCACAGTATCTAGTGTTTTTTCTCACCACGTTTCTAGCAAGTATTCATGATAAATTGTATCTTCGTGCCAGTATGAAGTTGTCAGTATGAAAACAAGCTCTTTCTGGTGACTTCTTTCGTTGCATTTTAACATAGAGAGCTTTGATTAATCGTGACAGATCTTTTTTAGGAAGTGCAAAAGTCCTGCTCCACAGGGACTCGAACCATAAACCACCCCGTCTCACAACTCACCCGTCTACCCCCTGCGCCATCACTGCTCGTCCGGCAGCGCGGTTTCAACCCTTCTTGAGCTCCCGCTTTTGTGACTGGCCCGCTCTGCGTGGAGCTAGAGGGCAAAGGAGATTGCTACGAAAATG
This sequence comes from Heligmosomoides polygyrus bakeri, assembly GCA_947359475.1. Classification (NCBI taxonomy): domain Eukaryota; kingdom Metazoa; phylum Nematoda; class Chromadorea; order Rhabditida; family Heligmosomidae; genus Heligmosomoides; species Heligmosomoides polygyrus. The sequence goes on from OX375865.1 coordinate 13,275,185, forward strand.
GTCCATAACTCCGTTCACAGATGCGCACAGCAGGAATACATATTTGGAATCAGCGTTCGAAGCCGCATCAACTGATGTACGTCTCACCTCAAAGTCCCATGGTCGCCTAGTATCTTTCCCTTGTGAGGTGTGCAATCGTTATTCATTCGCGAATGCAAGTGTTTTGTGAGCTTTATAGAGGATCTGTAATCTCTATTTACTTGCTATGATATGTTTTGTATCAGTATCGCAGCTGCCCGTGGTATAAATATGGTAGGCTGCGATACTGATTTCATTCATCTTTTTCTCACCCTTCTACTGTTTCTGTGGAATAAAGAAGTGGCGGATCGGTTGAACTCGACAATACACAAGATCCGCGTGGCAGCTGTTCGGATCTCGCTCAATGGATCCCGTTCATGGGACATCAGCCGATCGAAGGAGCCCAACAACACTGAAGTAAGCCATTTTCATTCAAACTTTCAGCGAACAAAACCCACAGACGGCGATGTTATCAACACTATCTACACGTCAAGGACTTCTCGTACGGGCTTCAAAGCCACTCGCAAGGATCCTACAAGACAGCAGATCAATAAGGGAAGCAGCGAGTTTGACCCAACGGGCCAGATAAACTACAACGTCAAATTCGAGCAGCACATACAGCGATAGAATCGGAACTTCGAAACGTCGAAGCTGCACTGGGAAACTACAATGTAGCAGTCGACAATCTTAACTCCGTTGATCCAGCTATAGATGAAATTCTCCACAAAGTCACAGTACATGTGGACGCCACCCTGGATCTTATAGACAATGCGCAGGATGCTCTCACAACCCTGCCCAGACTGAGCGAGGAACTCAAGAGCAATCAAGACAAGAATTTCATCACATCATCTCCCTATACACCAGTCGCGAATCTGGCACCCCTCCCTATCCCTAAGTTTGACCGCAAAATATGGGAATGTGAAAACTTCTGGAACGCTTTCGACTACTCAGTCCACTCGCAAAACATCGACAACATGTATAAGATGACGTATCTACTCAACGCCTTAGAAGGCGAAGCCAAAGAGTATGTCAAACAATATCAGATCTCAAGTCAGACGTATCCGCTTGTTATTGCTCATCTGAAGGACAAATATGAATATGAATATTGTGGATGAACTTCTGAGTAGACTACACTACTGCACAGCTCAGAGTGAAGACCTTCACGATCAGGAACGGCTATGTGAAGAGCTTTCACCAATTGTATGCCAACTACAGCTAAAGGGCGAACACGTCGACAATACCTTCCTTCAGAAGGAACTATTGATAAAATCTGCAGTTGAAATCCAGCACGCAATCCTGCGACAGAAGCAACAAACACCTGGGGAGGCATGGACTACCCGGCTCCTCCTGTCCACCGCCAAACAGCATATCAGAACAGAAATGAATATCACTCGTCGGGGAGCAAGCTGAACATACAAAAGCGCGCGGCAGCCGCGGCGACTGCTGCGGCAAGCGCGACATCTACATAGTGTGTGCTGCTACAGTTACGAAGTCTAACGTTCTTGTAACTGCATAGGCTGCTTTAGATACCTCTGCTCAGCTATTTGAGGGTCTTCCGGTGCACTTAATTAGAGGAATTGGCTATTTCGGGTGGGAATTGGATGATCTAATCAAAGAAATAGACAATTGCTGCCATTGTGAAAAGATTTTAGGTTCTTTCATGACACGAAGCTTCATTTCTAAAAGCCACATTTCTAGGTAGAATACAGCATACCTTGGGAGTTTGTTAGAGATCCGTTTCCCCCATAACAACCCACCCAGGAACGATGCGTCAGTGGCGCTTCGTCGCAGGTGCGGCAGAGGCCGTCGCGCGCGCGGCGAAAACTTGTATATTCGTACTACCAGCCATCACTCGTCAGGTAGAAGTGAAATCCATCGACCGCCAAAAGACACGAAGATCGCAAGAGGGCTATCATAGCAAACAGCAAAACATTCATTTTCAGAAGCGTTTGTCCCGCTTGACGGCGGGGTCCGCTCTTCTGGTGTGGTGAGGCCATTTCTCCCGATCAAATGCTTGATCAGGATGCACACCAGCTATCTTTAAGTCCAAGCGCAACGTATCTAGCCAACGTTGCTTCGGGCGTCCTCTGGGCCGTTTTCCAGGGACTTCAAGGTTCAGGCCAATCTTACAGACGGTGTCGTCGTTAGCGCGAAGCACCTGGCCATACCATCGTAAACGAGCTTCACGCAACTTGTCGGCTATCGTGGCGACACCAAACCTTTGTCGTATGGTGTCGTTGCGAACGCTGTCCAAACGCGTTACTCCGGCCGTCCACCTTAGCATCTTCGTCTGCATTACACTGAGGCGGCTTTCAATCTCCGTGCCAGCACTCAGCACCGTACGTCGCTACTGGGCGGACGACTGTTCTATACACCTTTGATTTGAGGTACTCGGGTATTGCCTTATCGCATAGCACCCCAGTCAGCGAGCGCCATTTGGACCAGGCTGCACTCACACGCGCATTCACCAACGGGTAAGAACAAGTCTACATCCTTGTCAAGACCTCCTATTGTTATGCGCTTTTCCTGACGTTGTAGTGGAGATGACGGCAGCACAAGGAGTAAAAACAAGAAGACATTCAGGCCAGCCCTCCTGTCCCAACAATAATAACAACAAAAAACAAAAATAAATAACAATGATTAACAATTTTAAACAAAAAAATTCGAAGAGTTCTGTAGAAGGAATTCTATTCTACAGAAGGCATCTACATAACACGCACATAGCCCGCTTGACCATAACTAATTGCCATGACCATGAGTAATATCGACTACTTGGACGTGCTCCAGTCTAATACTCCTATTTCCCGCCATTTCGTCCACGTATTTTTTAGTGCATATTCACAATACTATGGTACAATCTTGCTCGGTAGCCCCTATACCCGAACTGACTTACATGCCCCTGGGCCTCGGACCGCTCCACGGCTCAATCCGCTTACTAAGAGGGGAGCTCAATTGTGGGAAAGGGACCCGGCGAGGAAGCTCCAGCCTCCGTCGGTCCGCGACTACAGGAATATACCAAATGCCACTCAGACTGATGAATTGACAGAGAATATATGTGATGGCTCTCTCCGGCATTCCCAGCCTCGAGTTGCAACCCCGTGACAGGAAGAGAGCTCAGGCATGATAGAATAGAGATAAGCGCCCAAAGGTCGACGAGGGCTGCGTGTGCCGCGCCCCAACCCCGTGAAAGAAAGGCATGATAGAATAGAGATAAGCGGTGGCGGAAAGGAATGACTCGGGCATGGAGTCTGGACCGAGATCACGGAGACCAGCTCCGCCCACATTCCACTGCTTGCTGCAAAGTGTGCACGCGGCTATACTCCCGAGAGCGCGGGAGCGCGCTCGGTGAATGAGGGCGGATCTAGTCTCCGCCCACATTGCACTGCGGCACTGTGGAACTGCGGCAGCGAGGAATGTCCGAGTCATTCCTCGCTGCCAGTGCAGCTGCGGCCGCTGTCGTCAGCACTGCACACCCCCCCCCCCTTCACTTCGGCTTCCGCTGCTGCAGTGCGACTCCGCCCCTCCGCGCTATGTTTCAGCGTGGCTGCCGCACTGCCGCTGCTGAATGTGCTTATAGCCGCTTGCACGGGGGTGCAGCTTTCTCATTGGTCGCCTCATCGGCAGGTCACCGCTGGAGCGATACACTGTGGGAAACCAGTCAAACCAGGAGCGCGGGCGACTCGCGACATACAAATTGGACAAAGAAATCTTCACAAAACCTTACGGATACCCTAATATTATGAGCCAATCAGATAATAATACGCATTGTAATTGAGGGCACAAGATTTTAGGGGGGCTGTTCTGGTGAATGTTCTCTAAAATCTCTTGACTCCGCAGTGAACTTTCTCAAATGCTCCGGATGTTGCGCAAATAATGATTTTCTTCAAGCTTATTGAGTATGAACTTGATATTCGCAACACTTTTATAACAGATCTTCTTTTTCTTTGGTTATAGAGACGCCTCGTCCCTGACGACCTTCTTAAGGAAGTCCTTTACAGTTGTGCTCAAATGACCTACTCAAACAGATTTTCGAAAGATTTCCTCTTGAGTTGGGGATTAAAATTCGAATATTCAAAAAATAGCGTGTTTCGAATGTTCTTGAAGACCAATATTCAAAAAACTGCAGATTTCAAATATACTCAAAACTGTTCGAAATTTGTGAGCATTTGAAACCATTGGAATACTCGAGAAAAATTCGTGAGCATATATACAACCTCACCGCTTGTCAAGAAAGAGGCGAAAATCTCTTCTGCTTCTAGCGGCAGAGGAACAAGATCCAGAGAAATACGAAGCATAGTTAAGTAGGAAGTTGCGTAACCCGCCGATCGAGTATTTTATGGATTTATAAGAGATGACACTCTCTCGAATAAAGCAGCTGTTCAAGACCTGCTCTATCATTGAGACTGCTTCGAACATAATGTGCCAGCCTCCCAGTTTCTAAATCCTTCCACCTCTAGTCGAACTCGGCAGACACGCACACTCCAGAAGCGATGGAATAACTCAAAATGGCTGGATAAGCCTCTTATGTGACTGCTTTGCCAGGATGTTGTTAGGTGGTGGATCTTCGTTGGCTTGACGACCTCGTAGCACAGCAGTACTTTAAACATTGCGAACATCATATTGTAGCTTCAATGGGTCAAAATGTACTTTTAGTAAAATCATCCATCTGTTTACTGCCAACGCTGCTAATTGCTAATGGTTGTTCAACCGTTACTTGAGCGTGGGCTTTCATTAAGCTCACGATTTGTAAAGTGTTCCCGTTTGGTAAAAATAGCCGTAGCTTCAAAATAAAAGCAGCACCGTATCTGCTCTTGTATCAGCTTAGTCTTCAACTACCACATATGACTGCTCATCTACACTTGGCACTTGCTGTAAGTTTTCGATTCGTAAGCACGCAGGGGTTGGGGGAGAGTAACATGCAAGTGGTAATACCATAAAATGTAATAACAACGGCGACTTCGATTGTGGCTTCATTGTTTTACGCTATACTACTTTCAAAAAACGTCTATTTCGTAGCTTTTTAAATTCTACAAGGAAAGATATGTAAGCGTGTTTCGCGTTTACATCTTAATCTCTTTGGCAACTTCTTTGAATGTCATGAAGAAATACCAGATGTGCTCCCCGCCCTATATGTAAAGTGGAATATTTGGTTGGTCGAAAAGTTCTGGTTCTGCAACCGCTTTTTCGTTCTCTTATTACTGGACCTATATTCAACTCACTTTTTTATACAGCATTTTATATAACGTCTAATACGCAAATCATCGCTCTATTAGACGGAACCAGTTGTGTTTCGCCTATGGCTTCAAAGACTTGTTGAAGTATGTCGAAAGAGCAATTCCTAGCGATATAAAACTGCTTTAAATTTGCTGTTACTTGGTTTTAAACGCCTCGGAAAGGTGGAAAAGGCTCGAACGGTGGGTGCCACCAAATTTGAGTGGTCGCGTTTCGAAATCTGCTCTTCCTTGATCTCCGGATTGAAAACAACTCGTTTTTGGACCGAGTCGTCATATGCGATGAAAAGTGGGTTCTGTGTGATAACGAAGACGATTAGGACATGATGTCGAAGAACCCCCCTCCCCCCCCAAGCACTTCCTAAAGCAGAAATCCCACCAGAAAAGGGCGAATGTTACAGTGTGATGGTCGGCGGCAGGCGTGATTCACAACAACTTTCTGGATCCAGGTCGAACCATCACAGCAGAGTCCTTTCTGTGACGAAATCGACGAAATGTACCGAAAAATCTGCAACAGAAGATGTCATTTTCTTCTACTCGAAAATGACCGCCTTCGCGTTTCGCAAATCATTGAGCGAAAACGAAACGAACAAGGAGTTGGAATTCCGCCTCGCCCGCCATACTCCAGACCTTGCATCAACCGACTACCATCTTTTTAAGCACCTTCAGAACTTACTCGCTGGTAGAAGCTTCTCAAATAGGACCACGCAAAAACAGCCTTTCCAGAATTTGTCGCGTCTCGTCCACCCAACTTTTCGCTGATAGAATTGTTCAACCAATGTCGCACTTCGACGAGTATGAAGAAAACTATGAGCCGTTGAAGTGGGCCGCTGAAAACCGCAAGAAGTTTCTGGCCAACCTAATATAAAGGCAATGCTATAAAAAGCAGACAAGTCAATAGGTCTAAGGGATTTTCATAACACAATATTCCTTGCTTAGCGCAATGCGAAACACTGTGTTGGCACTGTATCCCCTATCACATATACAGAGAAGTTTGACCTAATCACTGTCTTCAATGTTCTACAGGCTATCATTGATTTAATTCTCATATTTTGCTTAAACTGAGGGCTTCTAATACCAGAGGAGACCCGGTGAAATTAGCCATTCCTGAGGCTAAAGGGAATGTAAGGTTCCATTTCTCCGATTTCTCCGTGAGAGGAACCGGCACCGAGTTCGACAAACCGCTAAGGTTAGGTATTGTTACAGGCAAACTCAGCGATTTTAAAAGGAAACTTGATAGGCTAGATTTGTCTTAACAAGATTCATATCACTCGTATATCTTTCATCCAATCTCTAAAATTTCTGTTCTTAAACTCGAGTAGATATCGTTATGCTTGCTGTGTTGTGTTGGGTGAAATGCTTTGTTGCTGTTGGGTGTTTTCACACCGATATTCCCTGTAATTAATTGTAATAATTATTGTTCTACTCATCAAGCCACTTGTGACGATAGCTCTCTGAAAAGAGACGAGAGCAATGGAACAGATGTTTCACTGAATTTCTTTTCAGGTTCTTTGTCTTATCCAGAATGCAGGAGGCAACTACAGACCAACCATCGTTACGGTTTTAGTAAGTCCACTGACGATTGAAATCGTTCCTATTTATTGAACATCATAAACAAACAATCTGCTTAAGCCATTCCGAGGTGTAACCAGGAGAACTTTGCGTACAAATTAGCGCTGTACACTTACACTAATGGCGTTCGTTCTCATATTGCCAATGGAACGGGCGGACAAATTATAAACCTCACCTCTCCGTATATCACCGAGCCAAGGCACATGGATGGAATGGTAAGGCGTATGCTTTTTAATGTCAGTTTGGCCTTGCTCGAATCTACATGTTCATTGGCTTCTCAATTCGCTGCATACGCTAAAAATGCGCTCACAATTCCTCAAAGGCGACAGGTGGTATGGAATGTGTGATGTTTCTGAAGTGGACATGTAGAGCACGCCTTACCCATTTTCAAATCCTTGAAGCGGTCCAACGCAAACTCATCCTGGTTTGGATTAAAGACACGAGTATATCGGATTGCGTTGATCAATCCCTTTTCGTGATACGCCACGCACACTGCTTCTGCGAGATATCGTAAAAGAGATTTGAATGAGCACTTGGCCTACTCAATGATCTGCGGTAGCTAGACAACTCAGTGTTCTCTCCTTTCCATGTAGATCTGGTACCCGACTTACCGACGCCGGTGGGATGGAAGCTTGGTTGGCTCAGATGGGAAATCCGAACCAGAAACATAAAATGGATAAGCTTGACAGTTTGCAACTCCTCCGACTGAGCTACCACGTGTCTAGGCTTGGGTTATCACCACCTATATATAAAAGAGTTTGTCCGTGGAGTGATCTAACCGAAGTGAGGTACGCCGCATCAACAACAGCGAGGGCGGTCGAATGATCTAACCTATGTGAGATATCACCACTATCACCATCACCATCGCCACCCTATATATAAAAGAGTTTGTCCGTCGAGTGATCTAACCTAAGTGAGATGCGCCGCATTACCCACAGCGAGGGCGGTCGATGATCTAAAGGCCCCCACAGACTTCTGCGGCGTCGCTGGCCGGCCGGCGGCACCGGCGGCGCCGCCGAGCGGCGCCGCTCAGCGGCTTGACTCATCATCAGTGGGAGCGGTGACGGCGAGGTACTGTACTGTTTCTAGTGGGGACCGACTGGTGCTTAACAATAACGCGCCCCGATGACGATCGACCGTCTCCGCTCTGGATCCCGCCGCGAAAGGGCAGAGAGCAGAGCGCAAACAGACAGACGCTGGAGCGGCGCCGCCGGGTGGAATGATTCAAGTCATTTACGCCAGCGACGCCGCCGGTGCCGCCGGTGCCGCCGGCCGGCCAGCGGCGCCGCCGAGCGGCGCCGCAGAAGTCTGTGGCGGCCTTAACCTGAATTAGGTACCCTCATCATCTACAGCGCGGGCAAAATTTGCTATTGAACGCGGGATTTTGTTGCAGCAGGAGAAACGCAGCCCTTTACTGCTTAACACAACAGCATCTACGCGCGTTCCTGAGCGTCCATATTCAGAAGCCGACTTCGTGCCATTAGCATGAGAAGACTACTAAAGGGGTAAGAGTAGAAGGGAGACTTTGAGGGTGGAGAACCGACAGTGATCAGGAGGCAGCGACCAGGAGGAGCATCGGGATGGTCGATGGGGGGAACAAGGAAGCAAGCCAGGAGGTGGCACCAAGAAGAGTTTAGGCAATATGTAGGGATCATTAGGGAGTTACCAATCAGGGGAGGAGGACAGTAAGGAGGATCAGCAAGGGGATCCATTACCATTAAGAGAGACCGGATTTAGATGATATGACACCGATGTTACACAATGGGCGTTCGCTCGCCGTCGTCGTGTCGTGAGCGTGGGAGGCCTACTTAATTGGGGCAGAGTAGTAGTAAAGATCCCGAGGGGGGGGGGGAGGAGGAGCAGAAGTCTACTTGGAAGAAGGGACCTGGAGGGGGACCAGGATGGGGATGGGGAACCAAAATAAAGGGCTCCGTAAGGGAATTCATACGGAGAACAAGGAATCTGCCATACGCATAGCCTCATCATGCTCGATAGAGCCGCGACTGCGCGCGTATCTGAGCTTTTGGACTCGGAAGACGGGTCTTCTGAGCTCCTAGATCCAGAAGACGTGCCCACTACGTCGCGCAGCAAGCATCCTGGTTTTGAATACGTGTCACCGACCGCGCTGTGAGAATGGGAGAACCACTAAGGGGGTGGTGGAGAAGGGCGGTAAGGGGACCTCTATGGTGGACCAGGAGAGCGACCAGGAAGGAAAGAAAGAACCTGGAGGAGCGGCCAGGACGGGGAAACTAGCAAGAAGAGACCTGTAGGTGTCAATAGTGGAAACAAAGAAGTGGGCCAGTAGTTGGGACCAGGAGGGTGGGTGACTAAGAATGGGGAGGGAAGACCTGTAGAGGTAGACTAGAATTAGATCCAGTAGGAAGAAACGAGAGAGGCGAACCTGGCTTCGGAAGACATGTCAACGACAGCTTGAAACGCTAGCTGTTGAGCATGAGAACGATTGCGGAGGAACAACCTGAGGGACAGAAAAACTGCGCAGCACAAACCAATGACATTACTGGCCGGTCAGGAAAGAATGTCTATGATGAAGGTACCGAAATGGTGAAGCGCTTGATGCCGATAAAGTACGCACCAAGTCCTAGATGCTAGCGAATTTTATGTTTTACAAAAACTACTTTCCAGTCAGTCAGTGATGCTACAAAGTCGCGCGAAGCGAAGTGCGAGACACGCCGTTAGGCGTGTCGGAGCACTTGTTCTTGATATATTCTAGATATATCCTAGTTGGGGAGGGGCATCTCTAAAAAAACGAAACAAATGCCAAAAATGTGGCATCTCCGCGCTTGAAAATTACAAAGAAATGTCTTCCCCTAGAGCAGTTCACAGTATCACCTTGGCAAACTAGTCTGTTTTCAATTTTTCCGTCGTTGTCTAAGAGTCGGAGTGCACTGCCCCCTCCCACTAGAATAGATCATATCCTTCTATAAAATTTGTCCTCGATGAATGCAGACCCGAAAAAATAGACAATGTTTTTATTTTTCATTTTATCAATTTTATATCGCTCGACAACCTACAATACGAAAATGATCTCACATTATAAACGCTTGTCATATAACCTCGAATAGCTTATTCATGTTCTAACTGATGGTCAAATACAAGTGAAGAACTACTGCAATTTTCTTAATTTCAGAAACCTTGAATCCATAAATGTTGCTTAACGATGTTTCCTTCAAATACTGATAAGCTTCGCAAAAGTAGAAGCGAAACAAGACTAATTTTTTCGTTGTCCTTTTACAGTACTGACCGTGCCGCTTCGTCCAGCCAGCACAAGCGGAGCGTAAGGTGAAAAGCGGCTTTTGCGCCGGAAAGCGCCGTTTTCCGCTCGCCACGCGTCGCGTCTGGCACAAGTCGCGTTAGGGCGCCGCACCCTCAACTTCTGAACGTTAAGCTCATGGAAGGAGCCTGTCCAAGCGTTTGGACGAACATGGCCTACTGTTTGGATCTAACTGCCGGCATGGCGCACGCTGTGAACAATGCATATAGGCCTGGCAGAATCAATCGAATGGACGCGACCGCTCGCAGAGTGACGTTAGCCTGATGGGTTGATGGAAGTGGCGTTAGCCGCAGAGTGACGTTATCCTGATATGCTTTTGATGGTGAATCGAACGATGTTACTTAGAGTAGCGAGGGCTGTAATCTGGGCGAGTGAGGGCGCGGAGAACATCGATCATTGTGCGAAATTACACGCGCGGGCGTGTTTGGAGCGTGATAACTCTGTCAATTGTGAACTCTTCCGGCTACAGCTTGTGGGTTTTGCAGTCAGTTGGAAGTTCTAGCAGTTCGCCAAAGTACAGCGATGTAGCTTAAGAACGGACAATGTTACAGTGGTGCGAAACTACAGGTTAAACTTGTGCAACACTATTTTCTCCGATTTCGGTCGACCATTGCGGAAAGGCGAGATGCACTAACGACATGCAAATCCGTGAGCGAGCAGAACACTGAAGGTGCTTTACATTGACGTGCTCCCAGCTCCAGCCGCCCAACGCAACTTGTGCTGGCTGGACGAAGCGGCACGGCCAGTACTGTTGAAAAACAGCAGCGCAGCTTTGGTGCCAGTAGTTCCAGAGAATAGATTAGAGTCTTTTAAGAAGTGGACGTCCTAACAGAGTGATAAGATTCGTATGGGAAAATAACAAGATAACAAGTGCTAACCCAAGTTATTTATTTACTTATTTTGTGGTGCGAATTATCGCGCGGTGTCACACAACGCAACCACTTACAATACACACAGTAAATAGCATGACAACACTGACATATCTAAAGAGAGATTACAGGAAATCATTACAAACTATAAATGAAAAGAAAAAACTAAATTCAGAACTTTTTCAGCCTCTGCTCAATAAATTTATTAAATAGACCCGAGACATCTGAAGCACATTATCTTGGAGCGGTAGTCGAAAAACTCGGACGGTTTTGTTCGAAAGAATTTGTCTGGATTTGGCTTTGGCTCTTAGCAAGTTGAGTGGTGTATCCTAGCTAACCATATCTTGTCCTAGCCTGAGGTACACAGAAAAAGTCTATGGCTTCTATGTGTGCTCTACCTGTGTTTTGAACGTCATCACAAAATCCGATTCTATTCTCCTACTCCTTAGGGCGTGTGTAGCACAGTCGTGGGAGGTGCCTGTTGTTGCGTGTACTCGATACCAGGATCTTGGCTTAGATTTCCCGTCCGGGCTAACCAAGCCCTCCTTCTCTCCGGAGTCGGTGAACTGGTAGAGGTCTTGTTTTCGCAGCTCAGTGCTAATTCAGCACTCGGTTATGAGAAGAAAACGGTAAAGGATGAATAACCAATGCCTTTTGGAGTGCACCACGCATTCTGTGTTCATCTAACCATAAGGGAGGCAATTCGAATATTTACTAGCCCTATACAAATGAATCAGTGACCACCTTGACGAATAAGTCGGTGTAAGAATAAGTAATCAGTAATCAATAGTGATAGCAATAATAACCACAATAGTAAGTAAGTTAAGAGCATGTGTAGCGCAGTCGGAGGAGGTGCTGGCTGTCGCGTGCACCCGATACAAGATTCCTGGTTCGGATTTCCCGCCCAGGCCAATCAAGCCTTCCATCCCTTTAGGTAAGGTGAATTGGCACCAGACTTATCTGGGAAGGGTAAAGCGCTGACTTGTTCATCGGCTGGCTACCGCAATTCATTGTATGTTCTCATACGCGTTCAAATCACCTCCATGACATCCCGTAGAATTAAAATGCGTGACGTATCCCAAAGGGGATTGAGTAATGCCATCGTTTGTCCCTTTACTCTTTATTGGTGACGACAAGCCCAGTCTTATAGCTCAGGTTTCACCACCGAGAATGGAGGCATAGCCCATCGCAAAACAGCATCAGTTTGCGAGTGAAGTTCTGGACCCTCCTCAGTTGACGTATATATTGTGTTCGTGAAGGTTTAAGACGACAGCCTCAGCTTCATCGAGAGGCCTGATGTACAATTTATAAACCGCTAACGAACTTTGGAATTGTTGATTCTGAGCATCCAGAAAGGGTTGTAGATGCGAGCCATACCTCGCTTGACTAGCATGTCGTAATGTGGCCTGAAGTCCAGGTTGCTGTTCATAAGAGAACTCAGTTCTCTAACCCTAACTGTCTTGGTTGAGCCGTTGTCTATGTTAGGCCGTAAATTTGGATTTAGAGTCGTGTTTGTATGCATGTATTAGTTGCTTGGAATGAGGGACAAAGGTAAACATTGCGCCATATATTCTTCCAGCATTTCATTTGATTGATAGCAAAAATTCTGCAGTGTAGTTATGCAGTAAATAACGGCACAACCGAAACCAATGAAAACACGCATATCTTACTGCACAGGTAAAAAAGACACTTTAATAATCAGATAAGTCTATTAAAAAGACTAAACGCTATATACTGGACTGTTTCTGCGTGTTTTGCACTTTATAATAAAACCAAACCCATTTTTCTTAGAAATGAATTTTAGAGAACAGTATTGACTCCTTTACGGCATAGGAATCATAAGTATTCAGTGAAGGCTAATCCTTTTTATGACCGAAATATATTCCGACTTCTTAGGAAGTGTCCAGTGCAATCTGGAAGATGTTCGTCTTGACTTGGAAGATATTCGGTTCGATGTTAAAATTGTCTGATTTGAGAAAACATGCAATAAAAAGGTTGCATCCGATGCTCCATGGGGAAACGAAATTCGTTCTACGTCATTTTTGATGTACACTTCTGCTGTAACAGACGCAAGGTCTTTGTAGAGGCATTCAGTAGTGCATAAACTCAATGTGAATGTATTCAGGCTACATATGCTTAGAAGGCACTGCAAAGTTTCCAGCCGAGTATATACTTCGTTTTTTTGAGGGAGATGAAGGAACGTGATAATTGGTACCTCACGGTTAAGGGAAACATCACGAAGTATCTATTGAATTTAAGAGCATTCCCGCCCGGTGAGAGGGAAGTGCGGGTTCGAGTCCCGCCTGGCGGTAGAAGTTTTGATCGCAACAAAACATCGTTGTGACAGCTTATCTATCAAATTTTCAAACTCAGTTGCTATTCAGGATTGAAATGAGCCTTCTGCAGTAATGGAGTTTAACGTTTAAAAACAGTTTTTCGGAATAGGTAGAATAAGACTTTGGTGTAAACGTAAACAAGACTAGGTCCATTGAGATCAATGGCACTCGTATGAGAGACACATTTCAAGTACCTCGAATATGCAACTGCGTCTGATGGTAGCCTGACGTTGAGCTCACGCGTGAGCGCAGCGTGGTCCAAATGGTGTTCAATGACACGAGTTTTATGCGATAGGAAGACACCCTAACGCCTTAAATCGAAAATTTATAGAACCGTGATCCGACCAGTAGCGATGAACGGTGCTGAGTGCAGGCCTGCAACGAAGGAGGTTGAGAGCCGCCTCAGCGTAATAGAAATGAAAATGCTTCTCTGGATGGCTGGTGTTACGCGTTTCGATCATATTCGCAATGTCTCCATACGTCAAAGGTTTGGCGTCACTCCAATTGCCGACAAGCTACATGAAGCTCGCCTGCGGTGGTATTGCTATGTTCTTGGCGAGACCGTCGGAAAGATTGACCTCAACATAGGTGTGCCCTAAATCGGCCCAAAGGATGGCCTAGGCAGTCATTTGATCGTGCGAAGTGGCGTCACCACACCAGAAGAGCGGACCTCGCCACAAAGTGGGACAAACTCTGAAGAAGATGATGATGAAGGTGGTGGACTAAGACTTTGACCGTAAAAATAGCTTTAGTCGGTCTTGCATTAATTAGTACGTAGACCTCCGTTGTGCCATGAAAGTGGTGGCGAAGTCCTACTTAAAAAGCTTCGGTTGAAAAGTTGAGTTGCCAAATGTAAAAAAATTGTTAGACTAGTGATCCCAGATAAAGTAAGATATTCCCAGGGTGCAGCCATTAATGCATTGTCCTTCATGACAAAACATGCGTTTGATTCCAGACATACGATTGCTACTGGGAGGGAATCGCGAGGACTCGTCTTTCGCTTAGTGCTAATGCTGAACACCAAGGGACTGGATACACCGTAAACCACTTTGAGAAGTTAGGAATGATAAGTGGTGTAATCCATTTAATAGTTCTAATTGTCTATAATTATCCAGGACACATGGTTCTAAAGAGAAAATGGAAAATTTGTTGGCTGAGGCGTACCATTTCTGGCTAACGGATACGGAAGCTTCCCTTCAGAGGGTAATCGTTTGTTTGATCTAATCACCTGCTCAATGAAATTTCGCCAGTAATAACAAGTTTGTATTTCAACTGAGAGAATTTATAACGGTTAATAGTTTCAGCTTATCTATCCAACAGCGTCTTACATGGGGTGCGCCATGAAAGACGTAGCAAAGAAAGACGCATCCGATTCGTATGATTTTAAGGTCGCCTGCGCCTTTAAAGATCATCGGTACGTTGTAACACCTAAAGGTTGTTATATTTCTCAAAAAAAATTGTTGCTGAAGATTTTCTAAATTTTCAGTCCGAGGCGATCACCATTCCTAGTCACGCCATCAGGAAAACCCTGTCAAAGCAACAATGATTGCTCTAGCGATAGATCATGCCGTTACGGCCTGTGCTTCCTTCCAACAAGAACAATCATATACCAATAAATATCCGGAATTGTCATGGAGTTTCCTAGATTATGAACCTGTTTGCATAAATTCAATAAAAGCTCTGCAAAAGATCTTATTCATTATTGTTTGTGCGCCTTATAAAATAATAGGTAAGTCTAAAAAGTCTTGAGCCATTCAAAATTTTCTTTATTTTTTGTTTAAAAATGCAGTTCACTCAACAAAATAATCACTACTGGTCTTCCACCTGACACGCAGGTCGGCAATTCCCTTCTCCAAGACCTCAGGTGGAGAAAGGGAGTCAAAGGAACCGTTACGGCCCTTTCATGGAGCAGTGCGTTATCCTGTAGGGACAGGAACAGAAGACTGAATAGGGCGCTTTTCTCGAACACCGTCCGCCATTTTCCGGAGCGGATTAGCGTAAATATTAACGGTGATGGAGTGTACTGCTGGAGCAGCCAGTGACTACATTCCGCGCGAATTCCTGAAGCAAAAAGGAGACGCTTCTTGCGCTAGAGGGCCGATTTGGTATGCGTTGGCAGTTTCTCGAGGAAGCCACACGACGCCATGCGAGCTATAACAGTAAAGTAAGTTCTCATCTCATTGACTAGGTCTTCAAACACTCCTTTCGGTTGCACAGAGTGGAAGAGACTATGCATACTCAAGTAAACCACGTGGGATCGGTCAGTACATATGTACGTGAGGGATCCATCGAGTCAGCACTTTTCTGCAGCCGAGGGACTGGAGGCGGTTGAGGATACCGAATTCCTCACCCGAATGGCTTCGCAAAGTCGCGGGTGCCATACTCCGATCCTCCATGATATCGTCGAGAAAGACGAAGTCTTCCACAAGCGACGAGCACTATAACTTCACATCCATCCGCATAGCTCTGCAAAACTCGTCGTCGCGATTTCATGGCGGCGACGGTAAGTATGCACCGTCCCCGCCACGGAATCGTTCAGACCCCCGTTCTTGTATTTCCTAGACGGTCATTGGTTGCCAATGTTATACTGCATACTAGGTTGGTGAGAAATTCTTGAGTGGATCTTGTGAAAGTTCCAGAACTTTCTATTCTTGATCGATAGCCACGATCTACCACGTGGTAGATGTAGATGATTCGCGAAACTTCTGGTAGACACGTTGCCTTACTTAACGTTATTCTCGATTTCAGTTCTAAAGGAGCACCATCGAGCCATCGTCTTCTATTGGCACCGAGGCTCTGGGGTGACGGTAACTGTTCGAAGCATCAACAAGAGAGGACACCACTTCCACCAACACTGGTCATGCATCGATTCGCTCGTTTCAGAGGAGGGAAGACGGACTTCGAAAACAGACCTCGGTCGGATTGTCCTACAGTTGGCAAAATTTCAATTGCATAGGTGATCTGTTTCAGCTAGAAAAGATTTATTAAAATTGTGAATACAATTCACCCTAATCATATCGACGTTCGCTGCAAAGAAGCTTAGTTTCTTTACTGTACAATAAAGTCCATAATTTTAAACGGCACAGTTTCACTCTTTGATCTTTTTTCCTTCAGAAGTATATCCTTCAGCTGCATCGATGATATCAGAGAACGCAGTAGCCGCACGTAACCTGCCATAACTCTAGAAATTTTCGGGACCTTTGAAACATTCACAAATCCTTAATAAATGTGAAGTCTATGCTTTAAAAATGAGGTTCTAGAAAAACTAATAACAGCTTCCATGTGACTAGAGGGATCGATATTTTTCGGCAAATGATGCAAAATCGGGAGGTCTTATCATATCAGAAGATCGTTTCAGAAAACAGTTTTATCACTGCGTGTCAAATGGGTTTAGAATTTCATAGCAAACGATATCACTTTGTGATGATGTTCCTTGCAGAAGAGAGATAAAAGTTTTCGAGTTCGGTTTCCATTTCATCGTCGATTCAAAAAGCTCTTCCAAAAGCTTTTACGGAAAGCACTGAGGTCGTCCTCAGCAATTGACACTTAAAATTTTAGAGTGCAATTTTGGAATGTCGCTCCTTCAGGTTGAAAACTGTCCATGACATCCTGGAAAAATCTAGAAAAATTAACAAAAAACTCTCGTCGACTCCAACTATGTGGACAGAGAATCTTCATTTTCCACTGCACAACAATCAGCATTTCAAAGAAAATGATATCCAGTCCCGTTTTTTAGCTTTATGAAACGAAAGAAAATAACCTATTAGTGGATGCAAACATCACCTGAAAACCTGGAATAGGAGAGAATCCGCTGCCAAAAACCAGGAAGTGGGACCTCCCCCACTTTTCGATACCCTCCAGTATGTGTTATTGTACAACAATAGTTTAGTAGTATTTTATACTATTAATACTGTTAATACTTCATCTTTTTCTTTTTCTTTTTCTTCTTCTTCTTCTTCTCCTAAGCGTTTACTCCCGCGAAGTCGCAGGGTCCGTTGTTCCAGTGATCCGTCGCCACCTCATCCTATCAAGGGCGTCGTCTGGTGCAATTTTAGTGAGATCTCTTGATGGCGTCCTTCCACCTTTTTCACTGGGGCTCCCCTCGAACGCTTTCCGGGCCTCGAAATTTAGGGCCAACCTTGTGGGCTGGTCACCTGGTCTTCTGAGGATATGCCCGTGCCACCTTAGGCCTTCTCCCTCATCTTCAGCTGGATCGCAGCTGTCTTCATCAATGCCCTAACATCCTCCTTTCGCGCATTGTCCCAACGGGTCCATCCACATGCCCACCTGAGTATCCGCATTTTCGCAGCGCGCTATTGCTGCTCCTGCGCTCTACCCAGGGCTCAACACTCACAACCATAGATAGAGGAGCACCTACGGTCGCAGAGGAATACTGCGGAATCCTTCCTTTTGAGCCATGCTGCACTTATCCGTGCCCTAACCGCCTGATCCACGCTTCCTTCTTCGACTAGGTCACTTCCGAGGTAGCGGAATTCTTCCACCTTCTCAATCACCTTCCCTTGGCAGCCATTCCTTGGTAGTTCGGTGCACTGCTCACAGCTAATGAACTTTGTCTTCCTCACGTTCAGCTGCAGGCTGTTGTCTGCGAAGGCTGCTTGCCACAACCTCACCATCTTCTGCTGCTGCTCCCGGCTGTGGGCTAGTAGAGCGATGTCGTCCGCGTAGAGCACGGTTCTGACTAGGGAAATGTCTCGAACTCTCAGATCATTAGAAAGAGCTCGGAATGCTGATTACGTGGAGTGGTGTCAAAATTGCAAAGTGAAATTCCTGAGTTTTTAGAGTTATGGACTGCCGAAATCGGGGGATCTCACCACAGGCAGGACACACCTGGAGCGAGATTGATGACTCATCCGGGCTCCGTGAGAAGAGCCCGCCAGCTGCCGCGGTGGTGCGTAGGTAGTGAGTGCTCCCGCTCGGTAAGGGCGACGTCGTGTGTTCGGTTTCCGTTGCTGTCGGTTTTTTGCAAATCATAATTTATCTTCGAAACGACTTTTTGTTCTGAATTATGACACGTGTCTGATTAAATAGCCGGGATAACTACCATAAACACATTTGCTTGATCCTGGAGCGGTTGATAGAGAGGCTATATGTTGTTACAGGATGTTTTGTTGCGATCAAAACTCTTGCGCCAGGCGGGATTCGAACCCGCATCTTGTGCTCTCCGGGCAGCGATGTTCGCCTTACACCACCGGTGCTGCTTGACCGCACGTAAAATCCGCGATATCCTCTAGGTTTGTCAGCACCCACTTGTGATCCGGGGATGGGCCGGCCACTGATATCAGCATGGAACCGGTCAAGCTTACTAGTAACAATATTTAAACACATTTGCTTAAGCCTGGAGCGGTTGATAGAGAGGCTATATGTTGTCACAGGATGTTTTGTCGTCGCAATAGTTTTGATCGCGACAAAACATCCTGTAACAACATACTACCATACACGCTTGTATAAATGCTTGAAGGCAAACTTCTATGGTGACATTTTCACCTTCAGTAGGTTGTCTCTCCGGGTCATGTTGAACACCACGCAATTTGCCATGGCAAACAACCTGACCCTTTTCATAATGTTTTCCATCGCACCGAAGAAAAAAAAACGTCGAAAGGTTGAATCAGCGACGTAGCCCAGGCAGGAATATTGGTGTCAATTGGTGTCAAAGTGAATAACATTCTCATGGCTGCTACTCGAGTTTTCTTCGCCCTTGTCATCACAATGGTACCAATCAGACTCGTCATCAGTAGACATACCTGATCCTAAATTTTTATCCGTTTCGAAAGAAGCTGCAGCACCGTCACGTAAAATAGCTGCGAACCCTCTAGCGATCTTCTTCCCCTCACGAGTTGGTGCATCGTTGTCGCCGACACCCCAAATTCAGCGAGCAGAATGTACACCACCTTTGTTGGTGAAAAGGACATATTGAATGAAGAAAAAGCAGTAGATCAACGAAATTTTGTCCTTCTTCATCATATATTTTCCTCACCTTTTTGCTTCACACGTTTCTATGCTTTGTTCCATGACCTGTTCCATGGCCATGCAGGTTGTTAGAAAAACCTTTAGTTATGCAACATATGGTTTGGACTCTATTTGTGCAAAGTAGTAAATAAAAATGTAGCCATAGCAGTTTTTGCTTTTTTAGAAACTTGTATGGTACTTTCCCCGCTATTCAACCACACCCGCTTTATAATTAAGAACACAAGGTCATTTCGAAGATAAACGATGTTTTGCAAAAGACTGGCAGCAACGGGAACCGAGCCTACGACACCTGCCTCACCTGACTAGCGGGAGCACCACCCCTGCGCCACTGCCGCAGCTGGCGGGCCCCTCTTTCGGAGCCCTGTGACTCACCACTCTCGCGCCAGGTGTGTTGCACAGCCAGCTTGTGCCGATCTCGGCAGGCCATAACTCGCTCAGGAATTTCATTTTGCAAATTTGACACCCGTATTCGTTATCAGCATTCCGAGCCATTTCTAATGATTCTGGCCACAACTTGAAGTTCCATAGGAGGTCGAAACCCTTCCCTAGTGAGAGGACTGAAAGTGATTCCCTATGCAATCAAGCGTCAGCACGAAGAGAAACGGACTCAGAGCTGACCTTTGGTGCAACCCCACTGTGACGTCCATCCTCTTTGTCATCCTGTGTGGAGTTCGTACCGTCGCCATCGAGCCTTCGTACATGTCCTTTATTACCGAGATTAAACGTTCCGGGAAACCCTCGATAGAAGGGATTTCAGAGCACGGCCCGCGTCTGTGGTGGACCTCTTATGCATAAAGTCCCACTGCCCCTGTAGATGGTGACAATCTCCGTCAGCCTCGACTCGACCATCCGTTCGTAGACTTCATCGTATGTGAGATCAGCTTATCCCACCGTAGTTGGAGCACTCGGAAGCATCCCCCTTCTGCTTGAAGATGGAGACTATAATGTTGTTCCTCCAGTCATCCGGCACCTTACCCTCTATCGTAATTCTGTTAAAAAACTCTGTCGGCGAATTGACTCCACAGTTCCCAAGCACCTACCAAGACTCTACCGGCACCTAGTCAGGCCCAGCTGCCTTCCCCAGCTTCATCTTTCTCATGGCTCTTCCTGCGTCCAGGACGGGATGGGTCTTTCCGTTCGTTGTTCTTCTTGAACTTCCCGATGCTTGAATTCGTCATTCAGCAGTACACTGAAGTACTCCTCCCACCTTTTTCCGACCTCGACGGCTTCCGTAGTACCCTACTGTCAAAACTCTTCATCGTCTTGATCACTCGAATGTCAACGCAAGCTCTATGCCGTGCCTTGGCCAGCCGAGTAGCAAACTTCTCTCCCCGTGTTTCGTATAGGGCATTTATCTCCGCGCTCTTTGCTACAGCTGCTTTTGCCAGCCTCTTTAGCTTTCTATAGACTGTAAGATGCTCGGGTTCCCTTGTCCTTGCCACAGCTTATAGGTCTCCTTCTCTTTCCTCACCGCAGCCTGCACCTCTTCATTCCAGAACCATGAAGCCTTATCACCTCCGGTTTCTCCTTTTGTTTCGCTGAAGGTTTCTTTGGCACATCGTAAGATCGTTTGGGTCACCCTCCTCCAGGTGTCTTTTACGGGGCCGGTTAGATCGGGAAGACCTGCTTAGAGCACTGCCCTCGTAGCTCGTTGCGCTCTGTGCCTCGCAACCTCTGTCATTCTGGGTTCCGTTCCTGCTTTGAATTTGTTGGGTAGAGGAAAGTTAAGGTCCGCTACCAAGGGCCTATGCATTGATGCGACTCTCGGAAGGACCTTTATTTCCCGGACGGTTTTCAGGGCAGGCCTTCTCACTAGAATGTGGTCGACTTCCGTCCTCCTTCCTCACCTTCTGGCTCTCACTCGCAAAAAAAGTACTACAGATAAGCAGGTCGTAAGCCACAGCCAGATCCACATTTCCTTCACCATCTCTGTTTATCAAGCCGACCCTTTTACCTCCATGAACCCTTTCCAATCATCTTCT
This sequence comes from Heligmosomoides polygyrus bakeri, assembly GCA_947359475.1. Lineage (NCBI taxonomy): Eukaryota > Metazoa > Nematoda > Chromadorea > Rhabditida > Heligmosomidae > Heligmosomoides > Heligmosomoides polygyrus. The sequence continues at coordinate 13,296,473 of OX375865.1, forward strand.
GCAACTCTCCACGTGCCCGTTTATGTCCCCTGCTACAGATAAATAGTCCGTCTCCTTGTACGGATCTTATGGCCTCCACGTGCGTAAAGTAGAACTTATCCTTATCATGCTCGGGGCATCCGACCTGCGGAGCGCACACGGACATGATAGTCCAGTAACCCTCCTTCGTATCTAGCCGCAGTGACATGATGCGGACGCTTATCCGACAGCAACTCAAAAATCCTTGAGAGACTCTGCGATAGCTATCCCGACACCGTTCCTCACCGTTGTAGGACGGCTTGGTGACCCTTCTCCAATTTCCTTGGCGTTCGCCTCTTTCCACTCGTTTCCTGCAGGCACAGAATTTTCATCTATCTGCACTTTACCAGGTCAGCCACTTGGTCCAAATCTTTAGTTCTTGGGCAGTCGAGATCGCTGAACACAAAACTAAAATTCGTTTTTGAATTTTCAATCTACATCAAGGGACAGCTAGCTTTAATATATTTAATATACCAGACGTTCAACGGCCTGCCGGCCGCCGAATTCTAGTTGGGGGCTTCGCCCTAAATCCGGAGAATAAACACCCCGAACTTCTTCTTGTCCTCTTTAGGCTTTCTCGCATTCATCGCAGTAAAAAAAACCGGTTTTGCTACATAGAATGGTATATGGTACGAATACTGTAGGGCCAAATCTTCAAAACTGCTCCAATGGAGCTTTACCCTATATTGCACGTACGCAATTCATTCTCTGAAGTGCCCGTTTTACTGATGGCGAGGAAAAGATAGAGAGAGTTTTAATACGAAGTGTTTAATCTGCGATAACACAAATGAAACCAATTGCTGTTGGTAGACCGCTCGATGTCGGTCACAGCACGACGGGAATAAAATTACTCCGATTCCCTTACTAATTCTCCCTACCCCCCCCCCCACCCACTCCACCAATACCCCTTACCCATGTGCCGGCAGAAAACGGAAGTGAAAATCAAGTACGCGCACACTCTTTGTTGCACGAAGCCTTGAAAAAGTCACCTGAAAATCTCAAAGATGGTGTGCAAAGTCTTATTTGGGACACGTCTTCTGGATCCGGATGCACATTGGATAGCGTCTGTGATGCATTTGCTGAGTTCTGACGCATGTGTCACGACGTCTACGACACGTCGCTTGCACCCCGACACACGTGGCATGACGTATGTGGCACGTCTTCTGGCGCCATGTTGGACGACACAGAGAAAATACTGGTTTCTTCATTGCTCCATTTCACTAGTCTCCTTTGCTGGTCCCCCTTTATCTTTTCTATTACTGGACTCTTTACTGAACCACCTTAACTGGTGTTCCCTTTATTGGCTCCCTTACTGATCCCCTCTTGACTAGTACTTCACTGGTAACCCATTTATTGGTCCCTTTTAATGGACCCCCACCCACTTCACCGCTTATCATTACTGGTCGTACCTTCACTGGTTCCCCCTTATTGGAGAACCCTTTGCAGGTCCCCTCCCTCCTTCACTGGACCCCCCTCCTTCACCGGTCCCACCCTCACTGGTCCCCCTTTACTGGTACCTCTTCAGTGGCCCCATTATTGTCAACCCTTTTCCGGTTCACCCTTCACTGGGCCCCCTTCTTCGTCGGTCCCTACTACTGCTCTCACCTTGACTGGACCTCGATTTACTGGTCCCCTCTTCACTGGTCCCCTATCCTTCACCGGTCCCCATTATTGGATCCATCCTCACCGGTCCCCCTTCACTGCGCCTCCCCCCCCCTCTTCACCGGTTCCCATTGCTGGTCCCACCTTCTCTGGTACCCCCTTTACTATCTTCACTGGTCCCCCATTATTGGTCGACCCTTTGCCCGTCTCTCGTTACTGGACCAACATGCTCCACCGTACCCATTACCGTTCCCACCTTCACTGGTAACACGTCGTCTGAATCCGGACAAGCATTTCACGAAATCGGTGACACCTTTTCTGAACCCAGGCACCTGAGCAACGACGACGGTGACATGTATTCTCAAGCTGGACGCTCGCTTTCACGACGTCGACGACACCTCGGACGCCCTTTGCGTGACATCGGGACACGTCTTGCGACCCCTCTCAACACGAAGTAGGTGACACCACACAACTACACCCCCCCCCTCCCCACACTTTCCCCCAACGCACTTCTACAGCACTCCTGTGCAAACAATAAACAAACAGACAGACAAACAAATGACCGCTCTCGCTTATATGTAGTAGGATAATATCTTGTTATTTAATAGTATTAACAGCATTAATGGTACAGCACTAGAGAAAAATATAATAAAGTACTACTAAACTATTGTCGCACAATAGTGCTCACTGAAGCTGGTACCCACGTCCTGTCGCTCTAACGGTGAATCCCGGAGCCGCCGAAGACGACGAAAACGCAGAAGCACGCGTCAAGCCAGCAGTTATATTATAGATCTACATGCTAGCCTCGTTCGACATAACAGCATACGGCTCATCTGAACAACACGTTGAGGATTCAAAAGAGAGAATTTAGAGAAATCTTTTATGTATGTCTTCGACAATAAACGTTACAATTTCAAAAGGAGACCTGCAATAGAAATGAACAAGAGAATCGGAAAACTATAGGAATGGCTATAAGACAGACACAGAGTAAACTCGAAACAATTGGAAATGGCCACAAGAACAATAATGTACATTCAAACCAATAAGATATGGCTAAAATAACACAAAGTAAGAACACGAAGTTTACAAATTTCAAACAAAAAACAGTGAATTCCTCAGTGATATGGCTTGTCGTTCCATTGCTAATTGACATCGAAATCATCTCCTTCTTCCGCTCTTTGTTCCTCACGCTTCCCACTAGGCATATAAGAGTACCAAACAAGAACAGAATGAAGAAGACGGTCGAAAACAGAAAAGACTTTAAAAAGAGCAATTGTTTATCGAAAAGGGAATGCAATAAACGAAAACACACTACCGGACGTGTGTTTTAAATAGACGCCGCAAAAATCGCGATTTTGCAGTTTTGGGTCTTTTTGTTATAACTCGTCAAACCGTCGAAAACAGTTGCATGCTTGCAATTCCTGTAATTTAAGGTTTTTTGAGACAAGGTTAACACCGTTCGATTTTCCTCCTCGAGATCTACATAAAGTTGTGTAGCAACTTTAAGTCAACGCAGTATTTTCGCAGTGTGTGGCCCGAAATTCACTGTAGCAGGCTTATTGCGGCTGAGGCAGCTTATTTCCCACGACTTGCCTGGTTTCAGAGCATCTCGAGCATATCGTCCGTCGCCAGTGCTCTATTATGCCAGGAATACTCCAAGAGTGCACCGTGTACAATGCATCTATCATAACCTATCAATCAAGCGGACGCGACAGCTTGTAGAGTGAGCGTTTGAGAAGTTTTATCGGAATTTCTCAGCTGCCTTACTCAGGAATTACTGTACTCTGTCCCGAGAAGGCTTCGGCGTGTGCAGTGCACAATCTATGTAGGATCGAACATATCAATCGAGTGGGCGTCACCGCGGGCAAATTGCACCCGCGGGCGTGTTCTGAGCGCAGTAGCACTGTCAAGTTCGAACCTTTCCGGCAACTAGTGGATTTTGTAAGCAGTAAGTTCAAGAAGCGCGCTGAAACACAGCAACATAGCTCATGATTGTACAAAGTTACAGCGGTGCGAAAATGCTGGTTACCTTTGTGTGACACGATTTGAGTTCAGTCGACTACTGCGGGAAGACGAGGTGAACTAACGGCATGCAAAACCGTGGGCGATGCACGAGACTGAAAGCAATTTACGATGACATGGTCGCAACTCCCCATATGCCTAAACTGCTTTAGCCCATCTGCCATTTTGAAGCGGCAGAGGACAGCGGTGAAATTTCTTCCGCCCTTACTCGCCCATGTTTGAGTTCTTGCCACTCTCAATGGAGACATTTTGTTCAGTTCAGAAAGCTCTGTCGAAAGGTTTCACTCTCGACCAATTGGGATTACCGACTTTTTGACAATTTCGCATCAAAGGCGAGACGGCCAAAGCCGCGGCAGAAGGACAATGACGTCATCGAAAATAGATATTTTCGAACCAGGCCAAATTTCCTCATCCAAAATCGTTCATGGGGTTATTTGGTGCACTGGTTTCGAATCCGACGTCCGTTTTCGAAAATTTTCTAAAATGGCAGACGGGGCTAAAGCAGTTTAGGCATCCGGAGAGTTGCCATCGTAAAGTGCTCTTAGTGCTCGCCCACGCATTTGCATGCCGTGTCGTCTCGTCTCGTCCGCCTCTTCTTCCCGCAGTAGTCGACTAAACTCAAATCGTGTCACACAAAGGTAACCTGCATTTTTGCACCGCTGCAACTTTGTCCAATCATAGACTAGGTCGCTGTGTTTCAGCGCGCTTCTTGAACTTCCTGCTGCCTACAGAGTCCACAACTTGCATAATTCCTGAGAAGGGCAACCGAGAATTTCTGATAAAACTTCTCAAACGCTCACTCTACAAGCTACCGCGTCCGCTCTATTGATAGGTTCGATCATATATACATACATTGGAGCACATAGAGAATTTCTGGCATGAGAGAGCACTGGCGACGTAGGCCATGCTTGAGATACTCAACTCTAAAACATGCAAGTCCTGGGGAATAAGCTGCTCCAGTCACAATTCGAGGGTTTGCGACCAACAATTCCTTAGCAATGAAGCGCAAGTTTTCAATTTTGGAAATTTTCATGGCTCCGTATGAAATATGTACACTGTACGATAGAGCTCGAGCTCCTGATCTTAAATGTCTTTGGTTTTTTAAATGGCTTTATCAAAAAGACGCAAAAACCGGAAAATCGCGGTTTTCCGGCGTCTATTCAAAAGACGCGTCCGGTGCTGTATCTATACTCACTCAAAGCGAGAAATAAAAAAAGAGGTTGAGTTCTGAGCCTTAAATGCTAGCGATGGCTTCTAAAATTAAGAGAGAATACGATTGTGACTTTGACTTAGACATTATTGTTATGGAACTGATTTGGCCTTTAAGATGGAGTGCAAACATGAATCTCAAATATTACCAACCTTTTTTTATCCTATGACGTGAAACAGATTGCAAATTAGTGATGTAAGGAACATAGAAAAAGGGTATGTCCTTACAAATCTAACACCTTCGAAAAAGAAAGGAGCAAATGCAGCAAAGAGGTGACACAATAAATAAGCTCAGCGCCTGGAAGAAAACGCAGCTCTCTTGGGTTTAGAAAAATAAAATAAAAAACAAGCAGTCCATTTAATAGCGAAAACGCAAAAACAGTTTGAAGCATCATCATGAAGCCGAACGGTTTTTTGTTCAAGGATGAACAATCGAAATTTGTTTGAGCTGCTACCATTCCGCATGTGCGTTTGAAGCAGCTCCAACTGGCCAAACACAGAGAAAAATTGGACGACCAATGTTTGTAATGGTAATATTAGACCTAAGCCTCTCGAGTACGCTCATCAACTCCTTGACAACCAAATCGATTCAACACCATTCTAATGGAAGAAGCTGAAGAATAAATGCCCAAGAAAGGTAGCAAGCACAAGCAGAGCAGCAGTCGCCCAATTTGGGCCTTAAGTCACAAGAATTCTTCACAAAAACGCGGCTGCGAACGCAAGTGCGGACGCAGGGTCCCACCACGTTAATTGCTTTTGTGGGACGAGGAATAGTCGTGGGTAGGAGACAGCAGCGTCTGAGAAAGGTTTCACCACGATACCTGCTCTCGTGGGACGCGGATAGAACGCGTCTCGGACGCATCAGAAGGTCTCGCCACGAAAATGCCTTTCTAGGACCGACTGCTATGCAGTGAGTGTCTGAGAGTATTCCATGCTCACGATGGACGCGGGAAGTCATCGCGCATGGCGGCTGCCACCGTTGCGGCTGTGGAGGCAAAGTTTTCTTTGACTATTCGACCGCGCGCGGGGAAATGGTCATAAACGGAGCGCCGCAATGTCATCGCGTCGATAAAATTATGTCCCGGCCTGAGGCCAAATTGTATAGTGGCGTCGCGTCGCGCCGCGACGAAGTATAAACGGGCCCTAACGTTTAGTGTGCACGCGCTATACGATGTTGTGATAAGCCCCCGCTTCGGTCGCCCGACGCGGTGGATTGACATGAGGCTCATCATGTCATCGCGTCGCGCGTAGCGTCCACGCTAAACGATCCCTAAAGACTCCCACTCACTTTTGAGCGGCAGGCGACAAGCGGCGAAAACGATGAGTCACTCTAGATCCCCGCCGCGAAGGCCTAGAGCGCAGACAGTATCTGCTGGCGCCGAATCGGAGCGAAATCAGCGGCGGCGGCAATGATGATTCACATCCACCGCTCGCCGATGAGCTCGCCGCCGACGATCGCCGCTGGCGATGACCTCCTCGTTCTTGCCCAATGGTTAAGGATAGCCGCGGCGTTGCCGCAGAAGTGTGTGGAGCCTTAAGGCATACGTTATACTTTTTCGACAGTGCTGGCCTGGTGCGTGGAAACCCGCGCAACACTATTGCAGAGAGCGCCGCTGCGGATGGCCTATCGCCCAGGGTATCGCCGACAACTCGTCGCCGTGCGCAGCTCAGCGAGAAGTTGTCACTGGCCATTGAGCCGCATTCGAAAACGGCGGCCTACGCAAAGTCTTTGAATCGAACTTCAAGATACGTCACGTCCTGTGTTTGTCTGAGAATGCATATCGTTTGCGTATATATCTGCTTTTCTCCATATTTCGATACCTTTCGAGCAGCACTTGAGCACTGCACTTTCATGGGCAGTCGAAGCTATTTGGGTGATCATTGAGCGACCTAGAAGATACAAGTTGATAGACGGATTTTGATGCTGCGATCAAAAGTTCTGGGACATAAAACCTTGAGCATGTCGCGAAAGTTTTGATCGCAACATCTACACCCTTCCTTCTAACTGCGAGCATTCCCCTAAACACTATTCCATCCTACAGAACACCCTTTCTGAGGAAATTAAAGGCAAGATGCGTTCACTCAACACAGCCACTCATATGTGGCTGGTTGAGCTTCAGAACTGGAGACCAATCGGCTTGAGTGCTGTTGGAGTCAGATCAAACGGAACAAAACTCTATCGCTTTACTGGCGGCGCACTCATAGACGGGAGGTGTGTCCGTTTCCAAATCGTACTTTACTCATCACACGACATGATGACAGCCAATCAGACGTCCTGCGATGCCCTTCACTCCGATTAGGATAAAGTAAGCAAGCAATAAAAAAGGGTCGGCATTAGAGTGAACTTTTCGGCTTTTTTTCGAAAGTCGAACAATCGAATTCCTCGATTTTTTGAAATTTTCGAAAGGCAAACAATCGAATAACTCGATCTTTCGCTGTTTTCGAAAATCGAACAATTGAATAACTCGATTTTCCGCCGTCTTCAAAAATCGAGCCATCGAAAAACTCGACTTTTTGCTGTTCCCGAAAAGCGAACAATCGAGTAACTCGATTTCGAAGGCACGTTCCATAGAGAACCGAAAGAAGCCGGAAAATTCACAATTGTGGATGAAAAGAGTTGAATTTATGAGGACAACTGAATAATCGTTAATCCCGTTAATGGAATAACAAGATACCTGGTCATTTCTTTAATGGACATTCACCAGGGTTGAGGTGCCAATTAGTGGACATTCACCAGGGTTGAGGTGCCACCAAAGGTAGGGATTATCCTCACTTCTATGCGTAATTTGCTATCTGCCACCTGTTCCTCATTTGCGAGTCGAGTCACTACCTTCTCACATTATCTTATTACCAGCGTTCGTCGCCGGTTTTGCCGCCGTTGATAACGTAGCCCAAACCTAGCTAGGAATGCTTCCTCAGCCAGCGTCCGTCACCGGCTTCGCCGGTGCCGTACGCAGGACGTGCGGGCTACGTCAGGCTTTCGGGCTTTCAGTATAGATGTTTTCTTCAGCACACATATGAAGCCGCAAGGTTTGTAAGGTAGCTTTTATCCTATTATGTTCAGGAGTCAGCTCTTTGCTCCTGTTCAACTTTTTCCAGCTACGACAAAGTAGTGTTGAATAACAGTTCCATTTTCGCGCAAGACAAAATGCCTTATGGGGGTGCCTTACATGATGACTCCTCCTCCTTCGAGTCCATTTGCACAAAGTTAACAAAAAGTGTGCTTCTACGCATAGTCACTGTACGCGGTTTAAAACTTGCGCGTGGGTTGGTTTCGAAAAGAATGACGATTTTGACGTTCACAGAGCGCGTTTTTTGACGGCGACAGTTCGTCAGCAGTTTTCAATGCACGCTTAATGAGGAATTGCTCTGACTTGGTAAAGTAGAACATTTTCTAATGCACTACCACCGCGCCTGACGCGACGCTCGGCAACGATCTCGACGAGCTTCCGTATGCTCAGAGGCGCGCCCGCCTACACACACACAGACTCTAACATACGATTACAATACACAATAACTGCCGAAACCGAAACGTAGCAAAAGGATTGGTATTAGGGGGGGGGGGTAGCAAAAGCAATGAGACTCCATGCCGTCCATATATGTCGTGACTGGAGTCCGGTTTCGTGCTTCTCGTATTTGTATGTTTGTTTTCTACTTATTGAAGGCCACCTGAAAAGCGACCGCTTTCGCCCTTTGCAAAAGCGTGCCAAAACCCAGTCTGTCTCCTGCCGAGACCCCAGCCCGACGAGTCGACCCGTGTCGCGCAAATTTCGCCCAATTCCCAACCTCGAGCAGCCTGGACTCAATAGACACGCAAGATGAGAAGTACGCCTTCTACCTTAACCCTGCCAAGCAGCGAGTCTGGGGAGGCCGGGTGACCTGTTATCGACTTTCCTTCGGCGGGATGTTCACGGTGAGAAGCACCTTCTGAGCTTTCGAGTCTGCGCCCATGGACTGTTGTACTGGAAGCTGTTTTCCAAAAGCAGGACCATGGTCTCCAAAGCCATAGTGAACGAAATAGAAGAGATGGACCGGCGAGTCGCACTTATTCGGTCTCAGCGCTTCAAGAAGGTCCACCTCATCGACCATGCGGCACCCCATCGGGCAAAAGTGACCACGGGTAAGCTTGCTCAGCTGGGGTACGTTTACATGCCTCACCCACCGTATTCGCCGGACATCTCTCCATGCGACTACTACTACTTTTCTAATTCCGCTTTTCTCATTTGTTACGAAATGACTCCGATGCATCCCTGTCGGAGGCAGATTGTCGACGACACGCCTTTGCTATACCACTCCACCGCTCACCCCGAGCGAACCCTCAAGGCTCGTGCACAGTTCGGCAGCGCAGTGAACCACCCACGTTGTAGCATAGGCGGTTCACTGCGCTGTGCCACAGCGCGGAGCCACCGCGCGGTGAGGGGCCGTGCACACTCACCGCGCAGTGGCACCGCGCGGTGTCACAGCGCTGAGGGAATTGGAGCTCCCATTTTCACCGCGCTGTGCCGTGGTGTGGCGTGTGGCTCACGGGATTGCGTACCATGCGCGCCTCTGCTGGCAACCTTCCAGCTACGCAGCGCTACCGCACCGCGCCGACGTGGGGGATGTGGCAAAAAATGAACCTCTCAGCGCGGTGCCACAGCGCAGTGAAACTGTGCACGAGCCTTCATGATGAGCTCCCATATCGATTCATCGCTTCGCGCGATCGATGTGGGAGCTTAACATTAGGCTTCGCTCGATGGTGTAACATAGGTCACAGCTTGTCGGCGATGGCTCGATTGACGTGTCGCAGTATAACATATGCATAATAATGCTCGCAGCTGGAGTCCGACTCCGACTTGGCGTCGACGACTCTTTGATGCATCGCAGCGCCGGAATGGTTTGAAGTGGTTTATGTATCTACGTGAACATTTCATTCAGTCTGCCGAGTAGAGTTTAGGATATTTAACAGATTTTACACCCTCCAATCTAACCATATCACAGTGATTTCCCTCGCTTCTAGTTTAAGTATGGTTGCATCCCATAAAGTATCAATTTTGAAATAAAATTTCGTTATAGGGATCACCCCAGGCTGGTATTTAAATTATTTCCAACTACTTAAAAATGTGGGCCATCCTTTTCCTTTAGGATTGACTATGCATTTGTTTTATATGTTGCTACAGTGTTTCCATGATTTTTATGTCCAGTTTTTTCTTTCATACTTGTTTTCTCAGAGAGTTATCATGTGCATTGTTTTGTTTCTTTCTAAAGTATTCCCTTTTACACTCATTACAAAACATTTCTTGCTGGCTTAGAAATGCACCAGCCCTCCTCGCGCAAGATGTTACACCTACAGAGTAAGGATATAAGATACTGAAAAGATTAGCATACCTGCGTTCCAGAAGATTTTTTCATCGGTAGCATATGTGTTGAGTATCTGCCATACCTACAGGGTATGTATGACTCACCAACTTGTACATAAAGCAAATGAAAGGATTCAGAAAATAACAGTATTCAGAATTCCATTACCATATTCGTTCTTAGCACATCATGGCTATCGTGCTGACTTGTACGAAAAAAAGCTGTCAATCAGACTACGATTTTCTCCTACAAATCGAGGAAGCTACGTCCGATTTCCTTGCTTCTCCACGCCAGAAAGCCCATTAGCGAACAGCCGATGGAAGCGGTCATGGTCTCACATAGCGTCTCACCACACAATGTAGCAGTGGTGATGCTATGCAACGTGTTTTTTGATAGAAACGCAAGGTAGAACTGCAGCATAGTCCCAGAACGAGGAGGGTCGTGGCTACTTCAAAAAGGAGAAGAAGTTGATTGCCGCCGCCAAGACGAGAGGTCAATATTAGTGAGCAGTCCAGCTGTGAAATTAAGCATTGGATTCACTGCATGATAAAATAAACGAGCGCTGTCAGGGTTTTCCGAAGTTCTTTTGCTTGTTCTCTACAATTTGAGCAGGTGTTCTGTGAAATGATTTTCTATGAGATTTGGTGTGCTCCGTGACAATTCTCTCAGAATAAAAGCTCATGCGAATAGGCAACTACAGATGCATAGTGTGTAAGCTTTAAAGATGGATTTCACATCAGCTCTATCCTTCGTTCTCGTGGTGAGTTCACCTTTACTCCTATAGTTGTAAATGTAAATATACGTAAACAATAGTCGACATAATTTTTCGGCTAACTGGTGATGTCACTTGCAATTAGGGTTATCACGATATAAATTCTTACGTAGTAGATGTCTAATTTCCAACGCAAACCTTCAATTACTAAGTTGTATAGATTAGGCGTTTGCCCAGGAGAGCAAAGAAGTGAATGATAGGACTAGCATGTCAAAACTAGCGGCCGCTCAAAAGTGAAGTCCGAGGAATGGGTGTGAAGCAAAAAAGAAGTCTTGTAAGCCTTGTCCGCACAGCAAATGGCTGGCGACATCGCGCACGCGGCGTTCGTTCGCGAAGAAGGTGTGAACGTGCTGCTGTCCATCTGGCGACTGTTGAAGACCCCACACATTTTTGTGGCCAGCTATGAGCTGCGGGCGGCGAAAACGATGAATCATGCCGTTGTTGCAGTCCTGCCGGCGGCAAGCGGCAGAGATATGGAGCGGCGAGGTACTGCATTTCTAGTCGGGACCTATTGCTCTTCGCCTTCCCGCCTTCCGTCCGGGCTCTGGCAGCTCCCTGCGGCGAAAGGCTAGAGCGCAGACAGTCTCTACCTGCGCCGAGTCGTCGCGAAATCAGCGGAGGCTGCAATAATGACGTGAATCATTGTTGCCGCTGCCGCTCCGGCAACGCCGCCGCCGCTCACCATCCGCGGCGAGCTCTGCGTCCCTGCCCTTTGGCGATTAAGGATAGAGCCGCGGCAATGCCGCAGAAGTGTTTGGAGCTTTTTAAATGCTTCCAACGCTGTCGATCTTAAAATATTATACATCTATTGATATTGTTCTATTTAAAGGAAATAAGAGTGCACACAGCATTAGGTATTAAGCAAGGAATTAACTGAAGGAATTCTAACGATTTGCTACTTATACTTTATTGCTTTACAGAGAAATACATCGTAACAATTTTTTGGTAAAAAACGAAGCTTTTTATAGAAAAAAGGCTTAGGATATAAAGGCCTTCTACATAGAAACCCGAATATATCTATGTTTCGTTATATTATTGCATGTGGTGCAAAAGTAATGCGTTTTTATTCGCCTCTTTTTCAGATTCCTTGCCTACTTCTGGGTGCACATCCTTATAGGCCACATGTACTTACTGGTTTCAGTGAGTGTGATTCAAGCATTATCATGTACGCTGCAATTAGTTATGAACAAATCGTTTCAGTAATCCCGAAGTGCGATAACGAAGTGAACACCTTGTACGCGTCAGCGCTGCACACGTTCGTTAACAATGTACGTTCTCACATTGCCAGCGGAACTGGCGGACAAATTATAAATTTGACTTCTGAATATATTACGAAGCCAAGGCATATGGACGGAATGGTAAGTAAAGCTTCGACGCATACAAGTTAGTGAGTGTCAGCGTTATTGCTACATTGAAAAAGCGTAATGGAAGGCGGTAGCCGGTATCCTTCTGGGGCGCTTAATATCTAGAAAATATAGGGGCTTTCGATATGTATAAGCCTAGGAATTTTAGATGTGTATACACAGCAACGAACTGGGTAGCCCTCCTGTAGTAAAAACATTATTGTTTTTCAACAAGCACGAAAGAGTGGAATCCTATTTGCGGACGCCGAGTGTATGATAGATTTGATTGTGCAAGTAGCAATTCTGTCACTAACATCACGAAGCCTGTTAGAATATCTGTAGGTCTGTGCATCATCGAGATGTTGATGGCAATCCACAAACTGTAAGCCTTATATCCTTTTCAAGAATTTTGTTGAGAAATTGGTCGACCACAGAGAGCCTCAAAGTGATTCAAACTTCGCGGTAACTTCTTTTCAAAAAAAAACCCTAGAGTGGCAACCACAAATAGGCCTCTGGTGTACTTCTTTCCACGCCGGTGACACGGACGCTATTGTGAGGCGACCGCTATGCCTGTCTCCGACGCTCCAGAACGTAACTCCAACGTGACGTCGCGGCGCTGAAACGCGGACTTAAGAAATAGTTCACAGCAAAGGCTATAGCGCTGGTTACTAATAGTGTATCTAAAATGAGAGCATCGTTGTTAAATCCTTCAACGAGCGTCAAATTGATACCACCTAGCATCATCACGACTTTATAGAATAATAGAATGACAATAAGCATGTAATCATGCATAGATAAGCATAGGATTCCCATCAGGAGACATCAGACGTGTTTTATCCAACTGCTTTCCTTCTTCTACACAAAAAGCGGTCGACTGTCGCTTGTACACACTCCGGCGTTCTAGCGCGTTCAGCCGCAAGCCGCGTCTACCACGTGTATGACGTCACTAGCCTTACCTGTCAGAAGTCGGACCGCGACAACTCGTGAATTTCGTCGCGCACCACGCGCGACGCCAGGGGGGTGCGCGCGGTGTTGTAGTTATGTCTGCCCCGCCTCCGGTCGCAGGAGCTGATACATGGCACGTAACACTTCCGGCAGAGAATATTGCAAAATTGCCAGTAGCATAGCCTCAGGTTTCATTCAAATTTTCCTTCGTCCTTCGTGTTGTTTGTTCTTGTTCGTGTTATCAACTTACTAGTTCTCTATTTGTATTTTTCCACGTATTCTAGTCGCTAAAAGTCGCAGCTGGCCGCGCCAGTAAGCGATTAAAGGAAGGCATATGTCATGCTTCGTCGCTCTGTAGGCGATGCGGCGACCTGTCGCCGACAGTGCGGCAGCCCCTTCATGACAGGCTAAAGAGCGCGCGCTCACACTGTACCGCACTGTGACAAACCGTAGCACCTCCTGTGGCGCTCTCGGCGACAGTGGCGGCTGCGCGGGTTGCTTAGGCCTATGTTATACTTCAGCGAAGCTGGGTTGCGCGGGCTGCTACGCACTGCGTATCCACCCGTGTAACACTGCCGCCGACGTCGCCGACAACAGGGTCGCCGAAATATAACATAGGCCTTAGCTCTGCCTAGCACACACCCAGTACTGTCGCCGACAGCGTCGCCGAGAGAGCGACTAACAATAACATATGCTACGCCCCTTTTCGGTATATTAATTCCCAGATTGCTGCTACTTGACTATTGTGTAAAGAATCGATCGTACCTGAGCCTCTCGAATTCCTAAGCCTCTATTATCTTGTGCACATTGAGCAAATAGCAGCGAACTACAGCAAGCCAATAAAGATTAAGATCAAGTGTATGCTTAAACGAGTGAACATGTACACAATAGTAACATAATAACCGCGTTTTCGTTCTCACGTCAGGGGTAACATACTCACAACTGCTCTCAGCGATTTCAGATCCCTACAGAGAATTCTGACCTCATCTCCAGTTTCGATCCTGAGCCAAGTTGTTTGGGACTCTATAATTAGAACCTTAAAGTGCCTTCTGCAGATGGCTGTCAAACGCGCACCAAAATCTTAGTTGAATGCGTGAAAAGCCTAGCTGTAAAAATTTTGAACAACCCAAGAAAACACTCGTCCTATTTTTTTAGAGTGATAGGTGCAATACCCACCATAAGGATTGGAAAAAGGGTGCGGTAGGCGCGTTTTCCGCGTTCTTTCTTTTTTTGTTATAGCCGTCTTGATCTTCATCCTTTTTGAAAAACTCACATACCGCTTTTGCGAGTCGTAGAGCAATTGGAGGATACGGTGGCTGTCGCATGCTGGAGAGTCGAGGTCCTCTGGCTGGGCGCCGCGCAGACCAACCAAACCTTCAATTTTCCGTGACAAAAAACCGGTATCCTAGCCTTGCCTAGAAGACAGATCACTGACTTATCCAAATCACTTGACTTAGTTTATTGTGCGGACCACTATCTCAAATCTCCTCTACGATATCTTGCAGAATTAGTATGCATAGCGCGTCCCAATTAGGAATTCTCACCTATTGTGCAGCCTCTTCCTTAGTATTCGGTAGCTAAAGAAAAAATTAGTTATTCCTTATTAGAATAATCAAAAATAAAAAAATAATATAAAGTAGAATAATATTTACCAAACCAACTTTTCAAATCAAATTGGGCACTTTTCACGTCAAATTGGACTCTCTTCTCAGGTAGTGTTAAAAGGAGGGAAAGCGTTAAGGTTTTTTTTACTTCAGCTGCCCGAATGAGTGCAGTAATTTAAAAATTATTTCTGGAGAAGAAATAATAAATTAAATTTTGTTGTAAAGCGCAACAAATTTGCAACTATAAAGTGCAATAAAGGACCAGATTGCTCCACGAACCTCACAAACTTGCGATTTTTATTTGATTGATAGTGTAAATGCTGCTTACATAAGCATCAAAGTGAGAATATAAGTGTTTTTACAATTGTGTAAGTTGCACCTCTTGTAAGTGTGAAGTGTGACTCCATTAAAACCGACATTTTGCTATCAATCAGATAAAAATCGCGAAGTCTTGGACGAGGGCATGGCGCAATTCCTTTTTTCACCAAAAATTGCCGTCCTCCTGTTCTTAGGACAAGCTATAAACCTTTATTATTCCACAAACAATGGGAACTTTAAAAAATTGCAGACAATGTTCACTTATTGGGCAAGTGAATTAGAAGTACAAAGAAATCACACAAAGGTTTTTCTCAAACAAAAAATTGTTAAAAATAATGTTTTCCAGCGTATTTTGTTTAATTTAGAAGAAGTTTATTTTGATTCGGAAGAGTTTGATTTGTTTTCAAAAGTCATAAGCTAACTTGTAGGAGTGTCCAATTCGACGTGAAAAGTGTCCAATTTGATTTGAAGAGGGTCCAGTTCGATGTCAAAATGGTATATCTATGGTCTAATAAGCTTATCGGTCTACAGAATTTTCCCAAATGAGGAGTTACTGTCAACGCGCTGGCTTTGAATCCGCGCGCTTAAATGTCCTTTGGGCGTACTTAGCAGTCGCTAATGAGTATCCTCCGGCGCTTTTGAAAAAATAGCGGTCAAAAACGGAGTAACGAAATTTTTTTGTGCCATTGGGTAGATCTCGTCAAGGAGATCACGACAGTATGTGAGTTTATCAAAAAGGATGAAGATTAAGACGGCTACAGCAAAGGAACAGAAAGAACGCGGAAAACGCGCCTGCCGCACCCTTTTTCCAATCCTTGTGGTGGGTATTGTAGGTGAGTGGTGTAGCCCATCCACAGCCGCTTTAAATCGAGGATAATCGCTTACGAGGGAAATTGGTCTAAACACTTTTAAGGAGCAGCATGTCTTTTTAAGGAAACTAAGAAATGAAGCATTACTTTTTCAACGACCATCACATAGGAGAAGGCTGTGAGTTTGTCCAGAAGCCAGCCGATCATTTCGCGGACAGACTGGGCCGGCAGCTATTTCTGCAGAAAGAAATATAGCCAGCTCGCAGTAGTGGTTGATTCTCCTCATCTAGCATCTTCAGCGCTCAGCCATAGCCGAGGAGAGCCAGCTACAGTCTACATATCTCCACTCTAAGTCTTGACTTCAGACATACGACTGCTACACAGAGAATATCGCGAGAGGTCTTCTAAGACGTACGCCTAGTGATCCACATCAAGGAACGGGATACACTGTTAACCACTTTGAGAAGTGAGAACTAACGAATAATATTTCCATCAGATTTCAAAAGCGTGGACATCTGTTCCCTTTCAGGACGCATGATCAAAACGGAACACTTCAACAACTACTGGTTGATGCGTACCAATTTTGGCTGAATGACACTGAAGCCTCGCTTCAAAGAGTTATACTTTTTTAGTTTTCGGCCTAAAAGACATTTATTTATAGTTTTACGCCTAAAATCCTTGGAATCCGAAATTTTTCATAATAGAAACAAATATTGCTTTCAAGAACAGAAATTAAAGCAAAACAATTGCAGCTCATCTACCCAGTGGCAGACTACATGGGATGTGCCATGAAAGACGTAGAAAATCCAAGCGATTCTAGTTTACTTGATTTTAAAGTAGTTTGCGTCTTTTTAGATCATCGGTACGTTTCATGGCGTTATGTAGGGAAAAAATAGAAATATTGTTTTAAAAGTGAGAAAGATGACGCCTTTCAGCCCGAAAGGAACACCATTCCTGGTTGAACCAACAGGGAAGCCGTGTGAAAGTGACAGTGATTGTTCTGGTGGCAGATCATGCCTACATAGTCTCTGCTTTGTTTCATCAAGAAGCATTATACACCACTAGGCAATGACGTTTCTGAAAGTAACAATGCACAAATTTGCAGAGTTTCAATAAAGATTTCTCAAACACCTTCTGCCTCGAATGATGAAGAATTAGCTGCGATGCCTTTCATTCCTTTGTGACTTGACCTATTTGTTCTCCGTGCATTGTCCTTCAAGTTCTATTAAGTTTTCCGGAAAATCCTCAGCGTTTTGTGTTTTCATTCGTCGATTATTAAGCAAAATTTCAACTTGCATTGCGCATTAATGTCACTTTCTAATCAGAATTTTTCGCTCTATCTGAATAAATAATTTATGTTTCAACTTTATTTAATACTTCTGTTCTTGAAGGACTTACAGAAGTATGTCGAAGGAGCAATTCCGAACGACATTTTATTTAAACTTCAAATTGGGAGGATCCACAGCCGAGACAGCTCGAAAAATCAGCCAAGTGTGGGGGCCTAATAGTGTTGAAGAAAGCACTGTGCGCCAGTGGTTCAGTTAATCTCGGACCAGAGATTTCGGCCTCGAAGGTGACTCCAGTAGCGATCGGCCTAGAGCAACCCTGGATGACGAGTAGAAGGAAATGTTGGGAGCTGAACCATGCCAAACAATTCGCAGGATCGCGAAAGAGCTAGACGTCAGTAAAACTACTGTTGCGGATGTTCTGAAACTCCTTGGGAAGGCGAAAAAGCTCGAAAAGCGGGTGCTCCATGAGTTGAGTGAGCGGCAGAAATTGTCACGTTTCCAAATTTGCTCTTCTCTACTTTTACGCAACAGAACTGACCCGTTTTTGGATTCAACCATCGCTTGTGATGAAAAGTAGGACAGGAAACGTTCCGGACAGTGGTTGGCCGACGAAACACCTTTTCCAAAGGTGAACCTCCACCAAAAGAGGTAATGGTCACTGTGTGGTGGTCGGCGGCTGGAGTGATCCATTACAACTTTTTGGCACTAGGCCAAGCGATCACAGCAGAGTCCTACAGTAAGGAAATCGACAAAACGCACCGAAAATTGTGTCAACGTCAGCCAGCATTGGTCAGCAGAAGAGGCCCGCTCCTTTGCACAATAACGCCCACCCACACGGTTCACAAATCACTGTTCGAAAATCAAACGAAATAAGGGTTGAAGTCCTGCCTCAGCCGCCATATTCTCCATACCTCTCGCCAACCGACTACCACCTTTTCAAACACTTTCAGAACATTCTCGTTGGTAAAACCCCCACCAATCAGGACCGAGCCAAAACAGCTTTCGTGGATTTTGCCGAATCTCGACCACCTTATTTTTTCACTCATGGAATAATTCGACTGGCAGTTTGCAATCGTGTGCTGGTTCGAACGGTGCTTATTCCGACTTAATTCGATAAGATTTGAGAAACTTATGGTGGTTTAAACTGAAACAGTAAAAACGCTGAGAACTTTCCGGAGAGCTTAATAGTCATTCAAAAAGACACTGCCGTCCTGTTGAAAGCGGGACCTTGTTCAATTTGTCACCATGTAGTCGTGACCTGTTAACCTGTCTAGGAATAGCATAGATTTCTTACTTTGCAGTAGTTCAAGCTATCTAGAAGGGAGGGCACGTGTAGCACAGTTGGAGGATGCGCCGACTGTCGCGTGCACCCGATACCAGGTTCCTGGTTCGGATTTCCCGTCCAGGCCAACCAAGCCTTCCATCCCTCCGGGGTCGGTGAATTGGTACCAGGCGTGTCTGTTAAGGAAAGAGCGCTGACTTGTTCATCGGCTGGCCACCGCAAGTCATTGTATGGCCAAATACGAATTCAAATCGCCTTCACGATTAGGCGTTTCAAAGCATCCGCAACAGCAGTTTTACCTGCGTCTAACTCTTCCGCAATTCCGCGAACTGTTTGGGATGGTTCAGCTTCCACCATTCCTTCAACTCGTTGTCCAGGATTGCTCTAGCTCGCCCGCTACGGGTGTCATCTTCGAGGCTGAAATCTCTGGTCCGAAATTTACTGAACCACCGGTGCGCAGTGCTTTCTCCAACTCTATCAGGCCCCCACACTTGGCCGATTTTTCGAGCTGTCTCGGCTGCGGATTTTCCCAATTTGAAGTTTAAATAAAATATCGTTCGGAATTGCTCCTTCGACTTACTTCAATAAGCCCTTCAAGAACAGAAATAGAAAACAACGTTGAAACACAAATTACTCAGTCTGATAGAGCGAAAAAATCTGTACAGAAAGTAGCATTATTGCGCAATGCAAGTCGAATTTTTACTTAATAATAGACGGACGAAAAACAATAACACAAAACGCTAAGAACTTTCTGGACAACCTAATACATAACTACATACCTCATAAAGAACACTGCTCCCATTAAATCTTATGTTTTGGTTTCGCATCTATGCTTTCCGTTTTCAATAATCTCGCTTATTTTCACTCTGAATGCATTAATGACCAGCCGAGGACAAAGCCGTTATCGCCAGCATCGTTGTCATCATTTACTAATTCATTACGACGATCATCAGACGTGATCATAGTCATGTGTAATGATCTGCTGTTGCTGAAGGTGGGAAGAGCTCGAAATTCGCTTAATTTCGTTTAATTTATTTGATTATCTTAAAACAAGTGCTCCGTCACGCCTATCGGCGTGCCCCGCACTTGCGCGCTTCGCGCGATATTGCAGTATCACTAAGCTAAGGACAATAACATCAAGCTAGCTGCTTTACTTCTACAGCTTCCAATTTTTTCCTTACCTAGGAGTACAAAAGGCTCACAGTACGTACAGCATATAGTGTGATAGGGCGATCTATTGGTTCCTCACTACTGGCCCTCCCCTAAAGTAACGGTCCCCATTACTGGTACTGGTACCCCTCAATGATCCCTCTTAGCTGACGATGTCTTCGGCACTCCTTCTGAGTTCACAGGCACTTTGGACGACGTCATCGACACTCCTCAAACACTCCTGAATCCTCAAACACGTTGAGCAAAGTCTTTGGCTCGTCCTTGTCCCAGGCATGTCATGAGACGTATTCCGCACGTCTTCGAAATCCCCTGGCGCGTAGAGGACGTCTGGGTATTTTCCGCCATTTTCGCGCCCCGTAATTTGATAACTATCGATTGATGGTAATCGATACTTCAAAAACAAATTTCGGATTCGTGTTGAGCGACCTCCACTACCTCCAGGTCTAAAGTTTTGAACTGCTTAGACGATATCCATAAAAAATTGACAGTTTGATCAGTATCGATCGATGGCGATCGATACTTCAAAAACGAACTTCAGATTTGTGTTCAGCGACCGCGATTGCCCCAGAGCTGAAGTTCCCACGAAGGGAGAAGACCTCTTGGTATTTTTCGCTATTTTCGTGCAATAATTTTCATTCCCATTCCCCCCCCCCCACCCGATTTTCCTCCTATTTTATGGTTTATTTCTGCGGTGGCGCCGATCGATGGTAAAAAACACCAAAAAATTAGTCGACTTACGGCTATAATGAATCGGTTCCCTTGTGGCTCGACAACGATGCAGTTTCCGTATCGTTTCGGGTCAAATGGACCGATGAGCGGTCCAAAGAGTACAGCGATTCCGGACTTCCTTCGGGTGCTTTGGCCCCCCGACAGCATCAGAACCAGTACCACAGGATTGCTGTTCTCGTAGGCATCGCGTCGGGCAATGTGCAGAAGACGAGCGAGATCAGAAGACTTTCTGCTGAGATCTTGGCCGACAATCATGTCAAGGTCTCGCTAAATGGTCACTTTGTATTCACACGATTTTTCATATTCCCAAAATGTTGAACTACCTCTTCGCCTAAGAGCAGAGTGCGGCCTCTACAGTATGCCTCTAAGGGATCCTCGAATACTCCATGTGCCGCGTCTGCCACAAGCCCAATCACTTGTGTGCGATTGTTCAGCGAACGAAACACATTGCCCGATGTTATTGGTGACGAGTCACCTTCACCAAGTGACCAGATTCGCTGCGACAGGGAGTCCTCGTCCCTTGGCACCCCGTCAATGTGTCCGATATGCATGGAGTTCACTTCCATTTGCAATACAGTGCTCGAATCTGAAGTAAATTTGTAGAGGTTAACGTGAGGCAATTATGTGTGCACCGTCCACGTCCGACTTTCCATAAATCTTGGCATTGTTCGAACAGATATTCCGTAAGTTACTCTCAGCTGTAGACCAAGATTGGTATCGACCGTTTATTAGGCTTACGTTTCGGCGATGTCGCCTTCGTCAGAGCCTGGAAAAGTCGAGTTCATTTGAAAAACTACTCGCTCAAACGCCATGTCATCCTACAGGAGTGAATTCCGAAGGAGACAAGGAGTCAGGAAGCAATGTCGTAGAGCATAGTAACGCTAACCTTAGTGGTGGGGTCGAAGTGATCCACCAGTCACCCGTAGCTGGAGGTGGGCTAACTCGGATGGGTTTGCGAGCTTATATCGACTGACCACCTGCCCCTGGGACCCCCTTACGTAGGTCAAACCCGCAGAGGTCGACGTAGGGCGCCAGCTCTTGCGTCACCGCGATGCACTCCTCCTTGCGGTTGATTTTTGGATTTCTGGCCGCGATCCAAAACGCTTCGAGAGTTCTGCGTGCCGTGACGTCGCGCTCGCGTGCCAAGATCGTGACCGCCACCTCAACCATTGCGCTATCGTGGCACCGGGCCCTATGCTCCCCCAACGGAGTAGACACATTAGATCTTCTTAGCCCATCCAAGTGCTCCTTAACCCTGGTGCAAAGCGGTCTCCCCGTCTCCCCTATATACTCATCACCGCATTGACTGCATGTAATGAGGTACACCACCCCAATGTCATACAGTCACCTGCACTTCCAAACGGGCAGACAACACAGGATGGTGTAGTGCACGTCATGTCGTATAGGCGGTTCCGAACTAATTGTCCCTTCAAGTTTGTGGGAGGGATCTCAATCGCTCTCACCAGGTCCTGTAAACCTGCTTTACGAAGGCATGTGCGAATAGACGCACTGGTTTCGTCTGATAGAAAAGGGATGCAGAAGGGTATCTTTCCTTCTTCTTGAGCTTGAGCTGCTGTCACCACAGCTCGCCGCCTTCGTCGTCCGTGGAACGCTTCCATGGGATACCCGTTGGTTCTTGCAATATGATCTGCCAAATCCCTTGAGAAGGCTTCCTGTTCGGTATCAGACGAAACTTTAGCCGCCGTTCGGTACATATTTCGCACTATTCCCCTTTTAGTACTACTTGGATGAGATGACCGGAAGTGGACAAGGATATTTTTATTGCTCGGCTTGCGGTACCACCTCGTCCTGAAAACTCCTCCCGAGAGGCCAACCTGCACGTTCAGAAATGGAAGCCAATTTTCTGTAGGCGACATCGCCGAAACGTAAGCCTAATAAAAGGTCGATACCAATCTTGGTCTACAGCTGAGAGCAACTTACGGAATATGTGTGCACCTTCAAAGACCGAAAATGACATTTCCATAGCTAGAACCCATTGGCTACCTAACTGATCGTGTTCATGTCATTTTGAATATAAAAAACGCAAGCAGACGTACTCAAGTTTGGTTTACACTTTGATTTGCTGCATATGCACTCCAAATTCAATCTCGTGTAGGTGGGTCCATAGTTCCATAGCAGCTGCTCTCCAGCCTGAACGTGATGAATGTGTATCCGTTGGTGGAGCAACGTACAGGGAACTTTTTATTAAGCGCCAACCCACCTGTATTTCCCTGACCGCGTACAAATAGGCAAAGATCAGGGGTTGAGGTCCTTGAGGTGTCGCGAACAGTTCACAATACTGGGCGAGTTTCATGTTTAGATGCTTAGCACTGTGGTTGAATAAACGCCCCAGTGTTACAGATCCCTTGTAGAGGGCACGGTGATCGAGGAATGACATGGGCTTCATCAGTGGCTCAATTTTATGTTTTTGGTGACAGCGTGCTAAAAAAAAGTGTAACACATTAAAGTTCCTTGATGTCAGTTAATCCTTTTAACTTACCATTAATGTCCACGACGTAGTCATTAATTAAGTCTTTTTGCTCTTGTGTAAACTGGTCGGATGACTGAAGATCCCTCACAAAATGCTGTGGAACTAGGACACTCCTAAAAGAAAGTTTATATACGGATAGACAAGAGAAATTCCCGTGAACGCGTAATCGAAGAGTTTTGTGATGTGTATGTCTGCTCACCGGTAGTCAGAGACGATGTTGCTCTTTCCGATTTTCCCCTTGGCGAATACTCCTTTCCCATTTATTTCGGGAATTTCGCGGATTTCGAGCCAGGGAAGTATCTAAGAATCAGTTATTGTGATTTCTTTACTTTAAGTGACACTGAAAAAAGGGTGACATGACGTACTTGGAATGGCTGCGCCGTCCGAAGGCAGTTAAACCGTTCGAGATCGAAACTTGAGTTGAGAGATTTCACCGGCTCTTCGTATGGCATGCTATTCAATTCTCGCATGTACCCTAAAATCTCCTCCTCTTTTGCAGGAGTCGGCAAACAATGGAGAACAGCGGCTTCTTCGTTTCGGCCGATCACATCTGCTTCTACCACTTCCTCTCCATCATCGCGGTCATCCGTGGCCTTTTCTGCTCTTCCAACTTCCTGTGCAAGCTCGCTAGGTCCAGGTTGGTCGTCCAGCCCATATCGAGATTGCAAAAGATCTCTAGCCACATGTCCTGCTTCGCGACCAGCTTCCTCTGCAGCAGTCCTGTCCTCAATGCTCCTTTCCGCTCTTCCAACTTGCTGTGCAATTCCGCTAGGTCCAGCCTGATAATCAAGATCTGCTGCGCTATCATCTTGTCCTGTTTCCTGGCCAGGACTGCTGAGTCCAGAACCTCTTCGCCATTCGTCTCCATCATCTGATCTTCCCTCAGAAGATCTGGCACCTTGCATCTGATCTTCCCTCAGAAGATCTGGCACCTTGCAAAAGATCTGCCCTGCTAGCTGCCTGTCTTGCTTCGCTACCAGCTTCCTCTGCATCATCGCGGTTCTCAATGTTGCTTTCCGCTCTTCCAACTTCCTGTGCAAGCTCGCTAGGTCCAGGTTGGTCGTTCAGCCCATATCGAGCTTGCAAAAGATCTATCCCGCTAGCTACATGTCCTGCTTCGCGAGCAGCTTCCTCTGCATCAGTCCTGTCCTCAATGGTCCTTTCCGCTCTTCCAACTTGCTGTGCAATTCCGCTAGGTCCAGCCTGATCATCAAGATCTGCTGCGCTATCATCCTGTCCTGCTTCCTGGCCAGGACTGCTGAGTCCAGAACCCGTTCGCCGTTCGTCTCCATCATCTGATCTTTCCTCAGAAGATCTGACACCTTCTGTATCCTCGCCAGCTCCTTGGTCATCACTACCAGCTTCTTCCGCTCCAAGATCTATCCTGTGTGTCGCCTCGTCAGCTGCCCTCTCTTCGTTTATGCTGGCGAGGCTATAAGCGCAAGTTTTGAATTTATCACATAACAATATCGCGAAGCATCCAATTAGTGCTCAACTCACTCTTCTACTAACACCTTTTCTTGGATTGACGCAATGAGGGACACATGATTGTTCGCATCCTCGTCGGCGAAACGTCTCAACTTGACATAGGCGTACACGGCCGACTTTACAAAATCCCTGTTGTAGCGGAGAAGCAGCGTTTCGGCATCGTGTCCTAGAATATATTTCATTCACATTACTGCTTCGCGATATTGTTATTTTGCAATACTGCAAAATTGCATATGACCGCTAACCTTGCAGTTGAGACAGTGCATCGGCGTCATATCGTAGCGCTTGCAGCTGTTCGCGCCAGTACCGACTGTAGAGCTGTTCAGCTGCTCTGCGCCTAGTCTGAATTTGTTATAAAACCAGTTTGATCCTGCCAACGATGTCTGAGCAAGCGGAACTTTTCAAACACCTAAGACAGCTCTGAACACCTACCGTATTGCAGCTGATTACAAACTTCGCGCATTTCGAGTCGGCGAAGAACTTTCTCAGATAGAAACACGCGCTGCCTTTGTAGATTGGCTTCCTGTTCCCCACTGCAAGAAGAATGGAGAAAGAGGCTTCTCCATCTCGCTACCTTGGGCGATACTGAAATTGAAGACGTATAACATAGGAATAGAGGCAAAAATGGATTTAGCATGACGGTATTCGTGCAAGAAAAAACTCACAACTTGCGCAGCTTCGTATAGTGAGTAAGCCATCTATGCGAAGTCTCTTCGAGGACAAACAGACCCCCCGTGTATGATGAAGGATTCTGCACACGGTTAGTGTTTTTTGGATTAGGATAAATCCCAACCTGTAAAGACGTTCAAGTGTTTTCACCCTGGAAGGATATGAATGAACTATGTGAATATTATATGTTCTCACCCAGTAACGACTTTCGCCACCTTCTCCGATTTGGAAGCGTTCTTCATGCAAGCCGTGCACCTTTTCTCCTGTCGCAGTCGTCGAAGCATAAAAGCTCCCATAGCGCACTTTGTATACTACCTCGTTGCGTGCCGCATTCGAGTGCACAATATACGCCATAAGAGCACTGGAACTTCACATTCTTATTCGGGTCTTCGTGCGGAAACTAGTGTTAGCAATGCTACCTCATGACGTAGTTGTAGTCGATGTAGATTAGTTCTCCACTCTCAAACCCTTGCATAATGGAATTGATCTTTTCATCAATTCTGTGATGATCTAATATGGCCCTCACGGCGCAATAAGGCGTTCCCTCCTAAAAAGCAGGAATAATGTGAGGAATCGAAAGAGTATGACAGCTAATTTGTTATATTCTCGCGTATCGCTTGCAGCTATGAACTCAACTTAGGATCGCTGTATCTCAGAGGCAGGAATGTTCTAAGATCTGACAGCTCCCTATTCAGCTCTTCCACATAATAAGACATTGTGTCCATGGCGCACTTCAGAGCTGCGCTCCTTTCCGCTCCGCGACCTGGGTGACTAAGATGGTACTTCACTCGTAATCAGGTACTGGCAAACCTCACCAGAGTCCATGAATATGTTGAGGAAATTGAAGAATTTGGTTAGAGCCTTGGCGAATCCGATGCGGTTTTCTACAGGAACTCCAATTCTCTTCGTTCGCGCGAAGAACTCCGATGCGATTTCATAGGAGAACAGTGCATCATCTATAGATATGGGCTCACCATATCTGAAAGCAGGACGTATTACGTGACGGTGTGGTCTCATTGGCGAAATGATCTCGAAGCAGTTCACCTTCCCCTCGACCTCATCGTTGCAAGCATGTACCGCTCGACGTATTGCGCGTATTGGTGCAGCCCATGGCGTGGTTCCTCGACTGGCGGTTCGGCTCGCGACGAAGACGGGATCATCTGTTGAAGATTTTTGCAGAGTTGTGACGTTAGAGGATCGCCTCATAATAAATTATCCTCACTGTTGTTCGCATAAGGTGCTAATCGTGGAACGCCTTCAGAACTGGATGTTGGTCTCTGTCGACCTTTCGCCAGAACTTTAGCTGCTCGTCCGCGTCTTTCATCCATGCTTAACGTTGGCTTTTTATTATATGTACCGGGATGAGTCACTCTAATCCTAATCTTAGAAAAATCATTTTTACCGCGGCGTCCGGTAACCTGAAAGCGTTGAAGATAGTATGGAGGACTGGTGATGTAGTCGTTCTGCCATTCGAACATCGAATTGGTGTCTGGTGCGGTTTTGAATAGGGGGTGGACCGTCTCGTCTCCTGAAATATACAGATGTCTTTTCTTAATAATGTCAAGCTGCGCAGAAACCCTACCTGTATACCGTGCGTCGTTCCTCTCCATGTAAAGCTGTTCTCGACGCAACGTGGACGTCGCAATTCGAGAGCCGCGTCGCGTCTAAACGCAGCGAAGTTGATAGAAAGCGATGAACTCCTAAGCAATCTCACCTCCATGGTCGCGGACGGCCGCATCTCTGTAGCGAAAACCGCCTGAGAACCGTCACCCTCATTTACCTCTAAAACACACTATTCTGAGAGGAGAAATGTTGCATCGTATGCAGCTCTTGCAAACCTTCCAGCTGTCCCTCGTCACGGTCGTCACCGTTTCCGCTCCTTTCAGTTGTGTGCCGCTGAAATGGTGGTCGACGATGACATTTGGAAAGATCTGAGACCGAGAACTTAGAACATGCCCTAGCTGCTTACGTTTATTAGGGGTATGTAGGCATGTTCTGTTTGTGCTACAAAAGCATTGTATGTTGGATTCCTCTCTCTAGAAATCCTTTCTAAATCAATCGATGCGCCTTTGAGCCTCTCCATTATTCCTCTGCCGGTCTGCTCGTACATCTGAACGGTGGTCCGATTAATTCACTTCCTAACTGACCACGTCTTGCACACACCTTGTGTTGATCGCTTTCTACATGGAGTTGGTGATGGTCACGGAGGTGATTCCGAAGATTGAACTTTCCGTGTTTGCCGCATCCCACACAGAACTGCACGCCTCGACTTGGCAGTGCCGGGAAGTACACAGCTGGAAGTATTGGTAATAGAAACTAGAACAGAAGTACATCTTCGTTGATAACGCGTCAGACCGTCGGAGAGTTTCACGGGAAGCTTCGGTATGTCCCCTCTTCGTTCCATTTCGGGTAACTGCAGTTTTGCCATCTCTCCAATCCGCTTAAATTCAGCTCTTTGCTCCTGTCTGCGTCGCTGTCGGGATATGGCAGAACGTGGCTGAGGTTGGTCATCTTCGGATGTTGGGGATCGTTCAGGATTTATTGCAACTTGTAAGGTTGAAAAAAATTCTGAAAACCCGATGGCGCTGATTCTCGAAACGTTATTTGTTTGCGCTGGTATGCCACTGACGTGTAGCGATATGACAGAGCGCGCTAGCGCATTGCAAGTCACATTCCGATAAGTTAAGTCTTTATTAATTATCTTGTGGCTGTTACAACTGCCACGGCTGTTCCAATAGAATCTTTAGCACATCTGCAATGGTACAGTCGGCCTTATAAAGCAGGTAGTTCCACTTATTCTTGTCTTCTACAGGCAAATGTTGAACATTCGCTCCTCTCCACTCGTCGCTGATCGTAACGTCCCATCGAGCGAGGCTTCGTGCCTAATCGAAGAGCGAGTGGCATGAATAATCAAGCTGTTAACTCGCGCGTAGTTACAATAACGACTCACCACTGGGACGCACCGCCCAACATCTCCGCTTTCACAGCGCAGTTCGAACGCAACGCAAGAGCTGAAGGTACGTGGTTCGTCGGCTTGTATAGTTCTACCGAGAACCAACACAGTCGCTTGGCGAGCAGGTATCAAGCTCTCCAACATCAGCACTACCGTACCACCTCTACTAAACGCATCGTGATGTGCCGCCCAGAGAAGCTTGCATAGTTGGTTTGCACCAGCAAAAGGTATAACAACGCAGTGAGGGAATATTTCCTGAAATTCGACGATCCGTATATGTAGCTAAGAAAGGATGAGGATTCCAGCTGTACCTTCGTAGGCCTGACTCCCAGGACGTTGGCACTTTCTGCATATGCATCAAAACATTCATGGCGTTTGCTACGCTCCAAGACAAGGTGGCGCAGTCCCGACTTCTCCGCCACCCACTGCAGCAGATTAGATGCATCTTTCACCTCGTGCAAAGAGATGCCTCTGCACTCTGACTCAATATCTGAAACGAACAAATTTTGACTCAAAACTAGGTCGACGTCTTCTCTTGATATTATCACAAATTGGCATGTAGACGAATTGCCCAGAAAATATTCATCTACCTTGCTGCATTGAGTTGGATGATGAAGATCCACTCGACGCCTGTATCTCTTCTTCAGCTGCGTCGACTATGCTCTGTAGTGATGTTGTGTTCTGGAGCTGAGCATGAGGCTTCCTCAATGTCGGTTCAGCTTGGTGCGCTTTGCTCTTCTTCCTCTTTATAACAACTGTCCTCTCAGATCCTCGACCTATTTGTTCTATATAGTGCATTTCACCGAATCTAGATCTAGACGAAGCCAAAATCAAGCGCTCAACTACATGTATGTGTCTACCTTGTCGCGTCAGCCCGAATGAAGAAGGCTTGCTTGACGACGCCATTCGCACAACTGATTCTACTGCGTGCTCATGCGCTGGGTCTTCTTCACGAAACTCATAAGGATCGCCGTCTGTAATCATGGGTGTGAACCACATAGACAAACATGGTATGTGTTGAGGTTTCATGTAAAGTAACCTACCTGCATTAATATCTCCCTGCGAAGAACTCCTTAGACCCGCTCTTGTTGCTGCTCGCAGTTCTCGAACGCTTTTAACAGTGTTTCGATCTAAACCTGGTTAATTTTCTGTGCATCCCATTACAGCCTTTGAAACAGCGGTGTGTACCATTTCTATTCGCTCTTGGTGTTGAAGGAAGAGCATATCCAGGATCCAACGTTCCTTCATCTTCCGTATCCGACGTCTCAGACGAGAGCTGATCATCTTCGTCCACCTCTTCCTCTTCAATCTGATCCCCGCCAGCCTGCGTTTGACTGAAGTGTATCAGAACTAAGTTGTGAACGCCCAACGTGAAGCCGAAACGTAGGTACAGCCTTACCTTATAATCGTCACCGATTTTCTTGCAGCGTTAACGTCATCCTTGAATCTCTTGGCCTCGTCGTCGGCAAACTGTTTCAGTTTTTGATAAGCCTTCACACAGGCATCGGCAAAGTTGTCGTTGTACAATCTCAACTGTGTTTGTTGTTGATGACCTAAGATGCAACATTTCCATCCGCTTTCATAATCCCTGTGTTGAGTTTCCGGCACGCTAACCGGCTAACTGAGCGATTTCCTTGACGGCCGGCTCTAGGCCGTCAATCACAGCCTCGACGTAGGCGTTGAACTGCAGTCCAGCTGTTGAGTGTCTGGTCTGAACCACACCATAAGCTCTCGATTGAGCATTTAAAAATCTGTGAGCTCTGATGATGCGCTTAAATCGACTCACCGTATTGCAGGATATAACGTAGTCACCGCAGCCAATCACACTAAAGAAGCGCGTGAGAGTCGATCGAACTGACCCGGTTCCAGTTTCTCTTCCACCGTACAGAAGGAAAAAACGTTTTTCAGCTGCATGGGCTTCCTCAATTTCGTGCCTAGCTATAATGCTGAAAGAGGCGTAAATCATAGCATAAATAGGGAAGCAATCTAAACATTACAAGGAGCCTTTTTGACTCCATGCTTACAACTCTCGCAGCTTGATGTAATGCAGCAACCAGCGATGAGATTTCTCGTCAATAACGAATAGTCCACCGCAACACGTGCTGCTCTCTCGCATCTGATGCTGCTGTTTCGGATTCGGATAGAGGCCGATCAGTATGGGAAGCAGTAACAGGCAGTTAAAAATGGCATTAATAATGCAATTCAACATTACAAACCCATATCCGATGGAAGCGCCCATCAACGCGAACGTTTCTTTCAATTAGTCCGGTGCTTGCCAAATTTGCGTCTCCCTCTGACACATCGACTATACTACCATAACACATTTTATACATAGCCTCGTTTCTCGTTCCACTGCAGTGCATTACGTAGGCCATCAATGCTCTAAATAAAATAGTAAGATATTTGCCTTATTTGCCTAAGGGTGACAAATTGAAGCGTACCCCATCACGAAGGTGTAGTCACAGTGGGATATTGTTCCCTTCTTTTCGAAGTCCTCCATTATGGTTTCAACTCGCCTGTCTACTTTTTCGTGCTCGACAATCGCACGAGTGACACAGTAGCTTGCTCCTTCCTAGAAATCAGGTTAAGCATCACTTCAAGTCAGTCGACCCCTTAAGCGATGGAAAGCAGTGACCTTTCTCTTCGGTCTAGCCGCTATGCCTGCGAGTGAGACGTTCTTCCGCAGTTCACGCGTCAAGAGCTTGAACTGCTTTTGTATAATTGAAAGAGCTTTACCGATGTCCACATTTCGTGCGACTCCGGCTGCTGTAATGTTTCCAACATAGATGAACAATATGGAGGAGACCTAACATGAGTTGGGTAAAAAAATACCTCCGACCAATTGGCTTTCCACAAATTTGTACAGCGATATAATTGCTTTGCCGAATGCTATGCAAGTGTTTACGGTAACCCCGCTTTGTAGAAGGATTCGGAAAAAGTCCGGAATCATGGGTCCCGAATAGATGATGTCGTCTATAGTCACAATTTGTCCAAGCCTAAAACAGTTAGGTTATTCGAAAAGCGTGCGCTCAGTGCTACGAAATGACCTGCCTTCGACGTGCCCTCATAGCGACAAGCATGAATCTTCCCACATTGCTCTCGTACTTCTCACACCCTCCTTGCACGCTTCCGGATCTCTGCAGCGCACCCTCTACGGGACCATACTGAAGTTCAACTATGAGCTAGTTTGTATGCGGTAGAGGCGCCTTTGATGACTTGCCACTTGATTTTTGAGGTCATCTCTGAACATGACCAGAATTGGGTGCGTAGCCGTGATCAGCCGCCTCCATATCTTCAGCTTTCCGTCGATCTCCAGTACGGCTTCTGAACTAGACTCAACAGTCTCAGTCAACTATCAACTAATCTTAGCACTCACGCGCTCGAAGTCCAACTATGTATGTCTGCTCGTAGTATTCACTCCTGCTCTCGTCGTATTCATGGCAGAACATCATTTCCTTGTCTGGTTCTTGTTGGAACCAACTGTGTACGTGCGCTCCTCCTAAGATTGGTTAGCAGAACCTCTGAGTCAAAGCAGAATCATGCAATGTATTTGCTAACCAGTGTGCAGCTTGTCAAAAGGCTTCATGAAGAGCAGATGACGACCAATCTTAGGAGCGTCAAAGGTAGGTGGCAACCCATCATCTGGATGCACCCAGGCGTAGTATAAGTGATATGATAACTCACTTATGCCCATATACTTCTTTTAAATTCACTTATTTCTCCCATACCTCAGAGGATTCTTCGTCATCTTGCGCCGAGCGGGGATCCCGCAACGAAGGTTCTCGATGCTCGTTCATCGGATGGCGCTGGCGAGGCGAATATCCTTGCTCAGAACAGCATCCCCTTGAGTGAGGGCACGGTCGGTAATTTGCATTGTGTTCGACAGGCTCCTTCTGCCGAGGTCGATCATGACGCTATAAAAATAGACCTTTCAAGGTAATATACTCGTTAATAATGAACAAGTGCTCCGTCACGCGTATCGGCGTGCCTCGCAGTTGCGCGCCTCGCGCGATGTTGCAGTATCACTAAGCTAAGGAGAATCACAGCTAGCTGCTCTACTTGTACAGCTTTCTTCTCTACCTAGGAGTAGAAAAGGCTCGGCAGTACATAGAGTACATAATATGATAGGGCGATCCATTGGTTCCTCACTACTGGTCATCCCTTAGTGAAGCGGTCCCCATTACTGGTACTGGTCCCCCTCTATGATCCCCCCTTAGCGGACGACGTTTTCGAGACGTCTACTTGAATCCCCAAACGCATTGAGCGAAGTCTTTGGCACGTCCTTTGAGTCTCAAGCAGGTCGTGCGACGTATTCCGCACGTCTTCTAAATCCCGTGACACGTAGAAGACGTCTGGGTATTTTCCGCTATTTTCGTGCCCCGTAATTTGATAACTATCGATTGATGGTAATCGATACTTCAAAAACGAATTTCAGATTCGTGTTGAGCGACCTCCACTACCTCCAGGTCTAAAGTTTGAACTGCTTAGACGATATCCACAAAAAATTGACAGTTTGATCAATATCGCTTGATGGCGATCGATACTTCGAAGACGAACTCCAGATCCGTGTTCAGCGACCGCGGTCACCCCAGGGCTGAAGTTTTCAGGCAGGTAGAAGAAGTCTGGGTATTTTCCATTATTTTCGTGACCCGTAACATGTCCAGTATCGATTTCTGGCGATCGATACTTCAAAAACGAACTTCAGATTCGTGTTCAGCGACCGCGATTGCCCCAGAGCTGAAGTTCCCACGAAGGGAGAAGACCTCTTGGTATTTTTCGCTATTTTCGTGTCGTAATTTTCCCCATTTCCCTCCCCCTGATTTTCCCCCTATGTTATGTGTAATTTCTGCGGCGGCACCAATCGATGGTATGACTCATCGCTTAGCGCGTTATTATATAGTGCGAAGATAATTTGATCAATATCGATTGATGGCGATCGATACTTCAAAAACGAACTCCCGAATCGTGTTCAGCGACCGCGATTACCCCAGGGCTAAAGTTTTCAGGCAGGTAGAAGGAGTCTGGGTATTTTCCATTATTTTCGTGTCTTAATTTCCCCCCCCCCCATTTTCCCCCCATTTCCCACACCGATTCCCTCCCCCCGCTAATTTCTGCGGCGCCGCCGATCGATAGGATGACTCATGGCTTAGCGTATGATCACCTGTATCACCTGTCGTCCCGTTGATCATCGACTTGCTCGGGCGCCAGCAGCGTCTCCATTCGTCCCTGTCGCGTGCCAGAGTGGTCCAATGGATCCTCCTCGCTCGAGGGACACGAAGAGCGTCATATCGGTCGTTCAGGGCTTTCACGAAGAAGTCCGACCAACGCGTTGGTGGGCGTCCTGGTGTTCTTTTGACATCCCGCGGAATCCAGTCTGTGACGGCTCTCGTCCAGCGGGTGTCTGCGAATCGCATTACGTGGCCGGCCCACCTAATTTTCGACGACTTGGCCCATGCGACAGCGTCTCTGATCATCGAACGTCGGCGAAGCTCGGAACTCCGGAGGCCTTCTCTCACTTGCGTGAGTCGTGTCACTCCGAGCATCGTCCTCTCGATTCCACGCTGCGCGACGCTGATCGCGTGTTCATCCTGCTTTCGTATAGCCCAGGTCTCTGAGGCGTATGTTAGGGCAGGAAGAACAGTGGAGTCGAATAGGTGGGCACGGAGTCGGACGTTCTTCGTTTTCTTCACGACTTCTTCGACGCTCTTGAAAGCTCCCCAAGCCGCTTGTTTCCTCCTGCTCAGCTCTGGTGCTAGGTCGTTGGCCATGTTGACTTCGCGACCCAGATACACATAGCTGGAGCATTCGGAGATGTTCGTTCCGTTGAGCGAGAATGGGGCATCAGAAACCCATCCGTTCTTCATGAACATCGTCTTCGTAAGATTCAGCTGCAGTCCAACGCTTCCACATACACGATCGAAGTCGGCCAGCATTCGCTCCGCCTGAGTGATGCTCGGTGTTATGAGCACGATGTCGTCAGCGAAGCGAAGATGGTGCAGTTGCCGGCCGTCGACCTTCACTCCCATGTCATCCCATTCTAGTTCGCGCATGACGTTTTCGAGGGTGGCGCTGAAGAGCTTCGGGGATATGGTATCCCCTTGTCGAACTCCTCTCTTCACGTCAATGACGACGTCGTTGTAGAATGGTGAGATCTTGGTCGTGAATCCACTGTACAGCTCTCGAAGGACTCTGATGTACTGAGTAGGAACGCCCTGGGTGAGCAGGGCTTCCATAACCGCTTCAGTCTCGACGGAGTCGAATGCCTTCTTCAGGTCAATGAACGTAAGGCACAGCGGCAGCTTGTACTCTCGCGACACTTCGATGAGCTTCGTAATGGTGTGTATGTGGTCGATCGTGCTGAATCCTCTCCGAAATCCTGCTTGTTCGCATGGCTGTCCTTCGTCCAGCGTTCTACTAATCCTATTCAGGATGACTCGAGTGAACAGCTTGTAGACTACGGACAGCAGGCAGATCGGGCGATAGTTGCCAATGTCGTGCACGTCTCCCTTCTTGTACAGCAAGACGGTCTTGCTGGTCTTCCACTGAGATGGAACCTTGCATTCGGACAGATAGCGTGTGAAGAGCCGCGCCAAGGTGTTGATGAGCGCTGGCGGGAGGTTCTTCAGGTGTTCAGCTCTGATCCTGTCAGGACCGGGTGCTGTACGTTTCTTCACCGACGAGATGGCGTGTCGGATCTCGGAAGGGAGAACAGAGGGGATGACGTATCCATCCTGCGGAAGATGGCGTAGGGGCAGGTGGACGTGGCTATCGAAGAGATCGGAGTAGAAGTCGTGGATGACTTTCTCCATGGTCCTTCTGGAAGAGGTGACGGTTCCGTCAGGACGTCGGAGAGCGGTCATCTTGGTCTTGAAGTTGGCGAAGTTCCGGCGGGCATTGCGGATGCTCAGCCCTGCCTCTGCTGCTTCAGCCAACACTTCCGCCCTTCTCTCCTTCAGATCTTCCTTTATCGCCGCTCTGCATAGCTTTGCAAGCTCGGACGTCAGTTGATAGTTGCCTGACGCTCGTGCTGCTCCACGTTGGCGTATCAGCTCGAGAGTTTCCGGAGACAGGCGTCTCTTGGTGGTCTTCAAGCTCTCGGCTCCCTTAGCACTATCGTGGAGATGGTGCACGAAGCGATCGCATTCCTCGTCGACGTTGTCCATGACGGCATCTTCCCAAAGGCCGACAAGAGGGGTGTAGAGATCCCAGTTGATGGTCGTTCTGGGACTCCTCTTCTTGAACTTCGCGGCCTTCTCTCCTTGACGCGAAAAGCGGAACCTCGCGCGAAGGAGGCGGTGGTCCGATCCCGTGTAGAACTTGGGGACAACGGAGACATCGGTCAGGCAATACTTGCGATTGAAGATGATGTGGTCGATCTCGTTGTGGAACTGGCCACCGGGGGATTCCCAGGTCCATCGTAGGGAGTGTTATATCTTCCTTCCCTCAGGGTTTTATGGAACGAGTGTTCGTGTAGAGGCACCTGAGGGAGTCGGATATAAGCCTTTCCCGTCCCTATCACTTTACTCTATCGTTCCATTACATAACAAAACAGGTGAGGAATAACACAGTTTATCAGTTATACAGATTGCGACATAGACAGACGGGGGGACGGGAAAAGGAAGAGAGCCGAACCAGAGAAAACCAAAGAGGAGAAGCCAGGCCAAGGGGCCAGGGCGTTGGTGTGTCCCTCTCTCTGTGTGTGCCGGTGGGCGGTGTTTTCTCTCCGGCCTCGCGCGGGTGGTCCGATAACAGATGGAGCTTATCGGCAGATGTCTAATCCGCTTGACCTTGGGCCGCCGTTGTAATGTCCCCTGCCGTCGTTGTAATGTCCCCTTACATCCGCTACCGTTTAAAAGTCCCGGTCCCCGGGACACTAAGGTTTCCAGGGTGGAGTAAGTGGAGACCAGAGTAAGAGCTGAGATCATTTGATGATGTCGATGTTGAGTTGTCAGCGTTGGTGTCGGCTGCGGAGGTGTAGGTGGATGAGTGGTTGTGGTTGAGACGATGATGATTGTTGGTTGGGACGGATTTCTGGAAATGATTTTTAGATTTCAACATTTGGAAATGGAATGGTAATTGTAAATAATTTTTTTTAAGGGAAAAGAGAAGAAGAAAGAAATTGGGAGCATTGCAAATGCAACAGGTGAGATTGAAAGAAAATGAGTGTTTTGAAGTTTTGCGCGTGTATCATTACTAGAGGCGAGAGATAAAGAATAAATAAATGTAGAATCAGGGTGTCTTATTTTAAAAATGGCTGTTTTAACGATAGGTAAATAGGGTTGCGCATAGCATAAAATGAAAAACGGAGCTATAGTTGAAGGGGAAGCAATTGAACGCATACTTGAGTGTTTGGGGCATAACTGACAACGTTCCGAAAACAATGCGTAGATTTGACGGCGATTAATTACTAAATTAAGTACGTCTCTATGATGCGTTGTCATTGGTTAATGAATGGTTTGTTTAATGGCGTATTCTCATTTATCCTACACATCGGCGCAATTACCTATAGACTGAGCTGGAAACATAGGGAATATTGTGCAGAAGAGACTTCTCCTGCCGGAAAGAGGAAAGAGCTGATATAAGGCTGAGGTGAGGAATGCAGCACTCTTCGTCGCTAGTCAACGTTCGGATCAAGGAAAACAGCTAACCAGCTTCGGGTGGTCTTTTTTTATTTATTTATTTGTTGTTCTTCCCCTTGGTGTAGGGATCATGGAACAACCCAGGCAGGTGCTTTTAAGCAACGACTGGTTTGTAGACGGCTGTTTTCCTCTTCGGTTGTTTCATGAGTGAGAGTGTTGCATTTCTCGTTGTATAGCCTACATGATATAACTACGGAGCAGGAGGAGTTTCCTTTGCTTGATGATTAAGTGAACGACGTTGTCGCTCGGTTTCATGTTCAGTGCTATATGGAATGGGTAACCTGGTGTGTAGTTAGTGAACCTTCCATAAACGGTGATCACGTAATGTTTAAAAAATGACATCGCACTTTAAGAGTTGTATTTGTACCATAGTGGTACTAGCGAAATGTATTGCTCGTCATCAATTCTTGTTGTTGGTTTTGGTACGTTGTTGTATTATGCACGCTTAATTTAACTTGTGGAGTCTAAAGATGCAAGGTTTGAGTATTAGGTACTCAATTGGTGATATTTGCAAAGATTACGCCTATGTGAGGCGATCCGCGTTAGTTTGCTTCCCTGATGCACTTACGCTTTAGGCAGGTGCAAAAGGTCGAGTAAGGGCGCGCTACAGATAATTATTTGCATACAATGGCTGGTCAAAATTAAGGCTACGATACAGGCAATTTTTTTCGCAAAAACATCGGATACTTGTTTGGTAATATGTTTCTTTGAAACTGATTGAACTTCTCTATATCTGGTTGTTGTGCCGTATTGCATATCCGCTTACTCTCCTTGTATTTCGTGTGGGTGCGAAATTGGGCGCCAGTGTTGATAAAATGAGGGTGCGTTGCTGATGAAAAGAAATTTATTGGCGGCTGTCTATTGTTTAGGGGATATTGGTTAGCAAAATCCGGAAGGAAGTATCTACGAGGTGGTGCCATAAAGTTATTAAAATATTTTACCGGAGTGTGGTAGGCATTTCCGGAAAAGAATGGCGGTGGTGCGCTGTAATTAGTGCAGTAGGGTTTTCTTCTATAATTACGGCTGGCAAAAGGTGGCAGCTGGGTGTTCATTGGTGCATAGTAATAGGATATTTGAGGAAAGTTTGCACGCAAATTTTTTCCTTTTATTTTCTTAGATGTTTGTCGAAAGTTGTTGGTTTTGGTGATTAGTTTAGTGCAAGATTTTCGTAGTAGGTCTACTTCTTTTTCTAGTGCCTCGACTTTATCGGTGAGTGCTAGTGCATTAAAACTGCCCAGAAGGACTTCTTCTTCTGGCCTCTCTGGTTGGGAGCTCATCGTTGTAATATTGAAAGTAAGAGTTTTTTCTTTTTAAAAATAAAACAAGAGGTAAAAGGTAAACGTCACGGTTGGGTACGGTGTTTCTAGTTGTTTTCGTTCCTGGTAGGTTCGGTTGTTGCGATCTGACGTCCTTGGCTGATGATGGTGAGGGTACTTTTGTACCCAGCTCTAAAGGTTATTACAAGTGCAGGATAGAAGACGATCTATCCTTGCGGAACATGGAAGAGATACGAGGAAAACAGAGGGTGAAAGTATTTCATCAGATTTATTCCAGTATCATATTTGGTGTTTTGCCCTTTATTTTTCGTGGCGCTTTTGCAATAGGCCGGCGCTTACTTTACAGATTTGTGGCGCAATGATTTCGTACGATTCTTCTGAGTATGAGTACGTCGCTTTGCGTACGTCTCTTCTACGTCTCTTTGCGTAGGCGTTTCCTTTACGTCTTTTTGCGTAGGTCTCTTTTGTGTTTCATAATTCTAGCGCACGTGTTTTTTTTTCTTCAGCTTGTTCCTTTTTCTTATCCGAGAAAGGATGCAGAGTTGCTGTTTTAGGTTGTTCCCTTTTCTTATCCGAGATGGGATTCAGAGTATTCAAAAAAATTAAGGCGGTGAGTTTTCAAAACGACGACTAGCGTCAGGCAAAACTATGATATGGATCTGAAAAAATTTTCCTATTGAAATTTGAACGTCAGAGAAGGGAAGGAGGGATGAATATGAAATGGCCGGTTTTATATTTAAGAACCTCCTTTTGGGAATATGATAAACAAGAAAGTGTTATAGATGGAGAAAAAAATAGTTACTATTAAAAATTTTTTAATTTTTTTTTAAAATGATTTCTACCAGAACGATTTACAGTAAGAGAGCTGATGCTATGCTAAGCTGTAAAAATAGTCAGTTCATACAAAGTTAGCTAGCAAAAGTGGGGTATTTATCTTATTGCAATGTGCGGTCGTAGAAATGACTAGTTTCTACGATCCTAACATGCAAAACAAAAAAAAAGAAATTTACAAGAGGTGGCAAGGTTATAAAAAAGTTCGAGCGGGACCTCCATGTTATATGCTACGTTACGGACTATGAAAAGTTCGTCCGGGACCTCCATGTTATATGTTACGCTACGGACTATGAAAAGTTCGTCCGGGACCTCCATGTTATATCTTTCCTTCCCTCAGGGTTTTATGTTACGAGTTTTTGTGTAGCGGCACCTGAGGGAGTCGGATATAAGCCTTTCCCGTCCCTATCACTTTACTCTATCGTTCCATTACATAACAAAACAGGTGAGGAATAACACAGTTTATCAGTTATACAGATTGCGACATAGACAGACGGGGGGACGGGAAAAGGAAGAGAGCCGAACCAGAGAAAACCAAAGAGGAGAAGCCAGGCCAAGGGGCCAGGGCGTTGGTGTGTCCCTCTCTCTGTGTGTGTCGGTGGGCGGTGTTTTCTCTCCGGCCTCGCGCGGGTGGTCCGATAACAGATGGAGCTTATCGGCAGATGTCTAATCCGCTTGACCTTGGGCCGCCGTTGTAATGTCCCCTGCCGTCGTTGTAATGTCCCCTTACAGGAGGGAGGCTTCTGGAACTGCGAGTTTCCATGGATGGTCTTGGTCGACATGATAAACTCAGACAGCCTTTCACCTTGCTCGTTCCACTCCAAACCGTGGGTTCCGATGTGAAGTTCTTCCAGCGACCTTCGTGGCCCGATCTTGGCATTGAAGTCGCTGACGATCACCTTGTAGAAGGTGTGATCTTCCTTATAGAACTTCTCCAGCTCCACGTAGAAGGCCTCGACGTCTTCGTCGTCGTAGTCGGATGTTGGGGCATACGCGACGAACACAGTCAAGGCTGGCACGGAGCCACATCGCTTCAGTCGCAGACGTCCGATTCGGCTTGTCAGAGACTCGTACGAATCGATGTTCATGGCCAAGTGCGTGTTGACGAGGACACCAACGCCGCCTACTCCCCTGCTGTCGCATGTTCCGAGGAACAGTTCTTCTCCGGAGTCGTAGGCGGCGTGTAGGGGGTGGTGTCTTCTCGTCTCGGTCAGTCCGATGACGTCGTTCTTGATCTTCCTGGCTTGCATCATCAGGTCCTCGACGGATGCTTCCGACGCAAGCGTGCGGGCGTTGTAAGTACAGATCGTCATCCTAGTCCTTCTCAGTTTGCGCAGCCTGGTTAGGCCCTGAGATTTTAGCAGCCTCTCCGTACTCGTCCTTCCCATCGCTGCAGAAATGGGGGCTCTTTCGGGGTCAGGGGAATGAGGCCCTTTAGTGCTGCTGTGTTTGACTGGAATACAACACGGGTAGCTAGTCAGGCTCTGTCGTGCGGGCGGGGTACTCCGGGCAGCCAGCCAGACTGCCCGAAGGGACGGGGCGAGACTTAAGGCGGCCTCGAATCGCCTTACATGTACTCCCAGTCTACCGAGTGCAAGCTTTTGGCCGAGCCGACACAGTTACAATCCGCACAGTCACGGACACATCCACGCACACTGTGCACGAACATGCCGCTCCCACGCACAAGGAACGCATCGACCCGACACAGCAGGAGCAAGGAGTCCATCCCCTGCATCCCACCTGCGTCTCTGGGCAGTACACGGTCGCATTTGGTTCGCGTTTAATTCCCCTATCCACCACCCGGGGACGCGCCACGTGGCCCTGCGACAAGCGGCCCGAGATCCCTCTTAACAAGAGAGCCCGAAGGCTCTCTATCGAGGGAGATCCGTGGCGTAGCGTATGATATATCATATATATCATAATCTATACGCTACGCATCATACGCTAAGCGATGAGTCATACTGTCCATCGGCGCCGCCGCCGGAGAAGTCATTCACAAAATAAGGGGGAGGCAATTACGGCACGAAAATAGCGAAAAATAACAAGGCGTCTTCTCCCCGCCTGGGAACTTCGGCCCTGAGGGTAGTCGAGGTCGCTGAACACGAATCTGAAATTCGTTTTTGAAGTATCGATCGCCATCAATGGACATTGATCGAACTATCGATTTTTTGAGGATGTCGTCCAGGCGGTCCGAAAC
This sequence comes from Heligmosomoides polygyrus bakeri, assembly GCA_947359475.1. Classification (NCBI taxonomy): domain Eukaryota; kingdom Metazoa; phylum Nematoda; class Chromadorea; order Rhabditida; family Heligmosomidae; genus Heligmosomoides; species Heligmosomoides polygyrus. Next base: position 13,337,467 of record OX375865.1, read on the forward strand.
TTTAGCCCTAGGGGCAGTCGAGGTCGCTGAACACGAATCTGAAGTTCGTTTTCGAAGTATCTATGGCCGTCAATCGACATTGATCAAATTACGACGCGCGAAAATAGCGGAATATACCCAGACTTCTCCTACCATCATACTCTATAATAACGCGCGAAGCGCTGAGTCATACTGTCCATTGGCGCCGCCGCCGGAGAAGTCATTCACAAAATAAGGGGGAGGCGATTACGGCACGAAAATAGCGAAAAATAACAAGGCGTCTTCTCCCCGCCTGGGAACTTCGGCCCTGAGGGTAGTCGAGGTCGCTGAACACGAATCTGAAATTCGTTTTTGAAGTATCGATCGCCATCAATGGACATTGATCGAACTATCGATTTTTTGTGGATGTCGTCCAGGCGGTCCGAAACTTTAGCCCTAGGGGCAGTTGAGGTCGCTGAACACGAATCTGAAGTTCGTTTTCGAAGTATCGATTACTATCAATCGACATTGATCAAATTACGACGCGCGAAAATAGCGGAATACACCCAGACTTCTCCTATCATCATACTCTATAATAACGCGCGAAGCGCTGAGTCATACTGTCCATTGGCGCCGCCGCCGGAGAAGTCATTCACAAAATAAGGGGGAGGCGATTACGGCACGAAAATAGCGAAAAATAACAAGGCGTCTTCTCCCCGCCTGGGAACTTCGGCCCTGAGGGTAGTCGAGGTCGCTGAACACGAATCTGAAATTCGTTTTTGAAGTATCGATCGCCATCAATGGACATTGATCGAACTATCGATTTTTTGTGGATGTCGTCCAGGCGGTCCGAAACTTTAGCCCTAGGGGCAGTTGAGGTCGCTGAACACGAATCTGAAGTTCGTTTTCGAAGTATCGATTACTATCAATCGACATTGATCAAATTACCACGCGCGAAAATAGCGGAAAATACCCAGACGTCTTCTACGTGTCAGGCGATTTAGAAGACGTGCGGAATACGTCGCGTGACGTGCCTGGGACTCAAAGGATGCGCCAAAGACTTCGCTCAACGTGTTTGGGGATTCAAGTAGACGTGCCGAAGACGTCGTCCGCTAAGGGTGGACCATTGAGGGAGACCAGTACTAGTAATGGGGGATCGTTTCGCAAAGAGAGGACCGATAGTGAAGAACCAATAGATAGCCCTATCATACTATGTACTGTACGTACTGCGAGCGTTTTGTACTCCTAAGTAGGGAGAAAGCTGTACAAGTAGAGCAGCTTGTTTGATGTAATTGTCCTTAGCGTAGTGATATTGCAACATCGCGCGAAGCCCCCAAGTGCGGAAACGCCTATATGCGTGACGGAGCACTTGTTAAATATAATAACCATATCAGTGAGCGCACCATCAAAATAGGGATACCGCCCGCGGTCATCTGCTTCACAATGTTCTCGTATGTGTCCCATTCCCGACCATTCTCCGGGACTTTAATCTGGGAGAAATCCATTGATGCTTTCTTCATCCTCTCGATTATCCCACGACTGACTTGTTCTGCCACCTGAGTTAGGGCTCGTTGTTGAAATCATTCTTAATTGGGTTTGCTCACCACCTTCAAATTATCAGTCCCATGTAGTTTGTCCGAGTGGTGCTTCTTCAGATGATGCCGCAAGGAGAATATCGCGTGTTTGCCACAAAAAAGGCAGAACTGGTATCCCTTCGAAGGATGCAGCGGCAGATACACCTCTGAACAAAATTTTGTCAAAGTAGATACTATCAGAAAACCACTGCATATTCCCGGTTGCACTGTTACTGACGAGAAATCGTCATACCCTTGTTGGCTAGATCAACTCTTCCATGTCGGATCGAACCGCCTTTGATCCACTCGCCGACCATATGTTCAGCCCTTGCCGCCAATCTCTTCAAATCACGGATCCTCAACGCATACGCAGAAACAACTGCGGCTCCCACATCCTGCATTTCGTTTGATGGTCCTGCTGCTGAATCGTCGACAACTAATCTGTCCTCTGTGCTGCCACCGCTTGCTCCACTCATAGAATCCTCGATAGGTGAAGACATATTTTCCACACAGTTTTATGTGAGATTGTACCTGAAAAGCAGGCGGACTGTTGGATATCGCAAAGAAAGCAGAAAGCACGTATATGGACATCGTAAGAAACGTATAGAAATGCACGGCTCACTCAGCTGGTGAGATCTTGCCGAACAGTAGAGGACACTTTAGTGATGATGAAGTGTGAGGAGGTAGAAGAAAAAATTAAAATAAATAAAAAACTAATCTAAGCAGTACTTACCGACCCTTAAAAAACAAGGCATAAACCATGAGGCATGAAGGTTTAAGCGTAGACCTAATAGAGAGATAAGAGTTTGAAAGGGCAAATTAATTTCAAAAAGAATAGCTGTACCTTGCGGATCCGCAAGGCAGCGAGATGCACGGCTCACTCAGCTGGTGAGATCTTGCCGAACAGTGGAGGACACTTTAGTGATGATGAAGTGTTAGGAGGTAGAAGAAAAAATTAAAATAAATAAAAAACTAATCTAAGCAGTACTTACCGACCCTTAAAAAACAAGGCATAAACCATGAGGCATGAAGGTTTAAGCGTAGACCTAATAGAGGGATAAGAGTTTGAAAGGGCAAATTAATTTCAAAAAGAATAGCTGTACCTTGCGGATCCGCAAGGCAGCGAGATGCACGGCTCACTCAGCTGGTGAGATCTTGCCGAACAGTAGAGGACACTTTAGTGATGATGAAGTGTGAGGAGGTAAAAGAAAAAATTAAAATAAATAAAAAACTAATCTAAGCAGTACTTACCGACCCTTAAAAAACAAGGCATAAACCATGAGGCATGAAGGTTTAAGCGTAGACCTAATAGAGAGATAAGAGTTTGAAAGGGCAAATTAATTTCAAAAAGAATAGCTGTACCTTGCGGATCCGCAAGGCAGCGAGATGCACGGCTCACTCAGCTGGTGAGATCTTGCCGAACAGTGGAGGACACTTTAGTGATGATGAAGTGTGAGGAGGTAGAAGAAAAAATTAAAATAAATAAAAAACTAATCTAAGCAGTACTTACCGACCCTTAAAAAAACAAGGCATAAACCATGTGGCATGAAGGTTTAAGCGTAGACCTAATAGAGAGATAAGAGTTTGATAGGGCAAATTAATTTCAAAAAGAATAGCTGTACCTTGCGGATCCGCAAGGCAGCGAAATGCACGGCTCACTCAGCTGGTGAGATCTTGCCGAACAGTGGAGGACACTTTAGTGATGATGAAGTGTGAGGAGGTAGAAGAAAAAATTAAAATAAATAAAAAACTAATCTAAGCAGTACTTACCGACCCTTAAAAAAACAAGGCATAAACCATGTGGCATGAAGGTTTAAGCGTAGACCTAATAGAGAGATAAGAGTTTGATAGGGCAAATTAATTTCGAAAAGAATAGCTGTACCTTGCGGATCCGCAAGGCAGCGAGATGCACGGCTCACTCAGCTGGTGAGATCTTGCCGAACAGTAGAGGACACTTTAGTGATGATGAAGTGTGAGGAGGTAGAAGAAAAAATTAAAATAAATAAAAAACTAATCTAAGCAGTACTTACCGACCCTTAAAAAACAAGGCATAAACCATGAGGCATGAAGGTTTAAGCGTAGACCTAATAGAGAGATAAGAGTTTGAAAGGGCAAATTAATTTCAAAAAGAATAGCTGTACCTTGCGGATCCGCAAGGCAGCGAGATGCACGGCTCACTCAGCTGGTGAGATCTTGCCGAACAGTGGAGGACACTTTAGTGATGATGAAGTGTTAGGAGGTAGAAGAAAAAATTAAAATAAATAAAAAACTAATCTAAGCAGTACTTACCGACCCTTAAAAAACAAGGCATAAACCATGAGGCATGAAGGTTTAAGCGTAGACCTAATAGAGGGATAAGAGTTTGAAAGGGCAAATTAATTTCAAAAAGAATAGCTGTACCTTGCGGATCCGCAAGGCAGCGAGATGCACGGCTCACTCAGCTGGTGAGATCTTGCCGAACAGTGGAGGACACTTTAGTGATGATGAAGTGTTAGGAGGTAGAAGAAAAAATTAAAATAAATAAAAAACTAATCTAAGCAGTACTTACCGACCCTTAAAAAACAAGGCATAAACCATGAGGCATGAAGGTTTAAGCGTAGACCTAATAGAGAGATAAGAGTTTGAAAGGGCAAATTAATTTCAAAAAGAATAGCTGTACCTTGCGGATCCGCAAGGCAGCGAGATGCACGGCTCACTCAGCTGGTGAGATCTTGCCGAACAGTGGAGGACACTTTAGTGATGATGAAGTGTGAGGAGGTAGAAGAAAAAATTAAAATAAATAAAAAACGAATCTAAGCAGTACTTACCGACCCTTAAAAAACAAGGCATAAACCATGAGGCATGAAAGTTTAAGCGTAGACCTAATAGAGAGATAAGAGTTTGAAAGGGCAAATTAATTTCAAAAAGAATAGCTGTACCTTGCGGATCCGCAAGGCAGCGAAATGCATGGCTCACTCAGCTGGTGAGATCTTGCCGAACAGTGGAGGACACTTTAGTGATGATGAAGTGTTAGGAGGTAGAAGAAAAAATTAAAATAAATAAAAAACTAATCTAAGCAGTACTTACCGACCCTTAAAAAACAAGGCATAAACCATGAGGCATGAAGGTTTAAGCGTAGACCTAATAGAGGGATAAGAGTTTGAAAGGGCAAATTAATTTCAAAAAGAATAGCTGTACCTTGCGGATCCGCAAGGCAGCGAGATGCACGGCTCACTCAGCTGGTGAGATCTTGCCGAACAGTAGAGGACACTTTAGTGATGATGAAGTGTGAGGAGGTAGAAGAAAAAATTAAAATAAATAAAAAACTAATCTAAGCAGTACTTACCGACCCTTAAAAAACAAGGCATAAACCATGAGGCATGAAGGTTTAAGCGTAGACCTAATAGAGAGATAAGAGTTTGAAAGGGCAAATTAATTTCAAAAAGAATAGCTGTACCTTGCGGATCCGCAAGGCAGCGAGATGCACGGCTCACTCAGCTGGTGAGATCTTGCCGAACAGTGGAGGACACTTTAGTGATGATGAAGTGTTAGGAGGTAGAAGAAAAAATTAAAATAAATAAAAAACTAATCTAAGCAGTACTTACCGACCCTTAAAAAACAAGGCATAAACCATGAGGCATGAAGGTTTAAGCGTAGACCTAATAGAGGGATAAGAGTTTGAAAGGGCAAATTAATTTCAAAAAGAATAGCTGTACCTTGCGGATCCGCAAGGCAGCGAGATGCACGGCTCACTCAGCTGGTGAGATCTTTCCGAACAGTGGAGGACACTTTAGTGATGATGAAGTGTTAGGAGGTAGAAGAAAAAATTAAAATAAATAAAAAACTAATCTAAGCAGTACTTACCGACCCTTAAAAAACAAGGCATAAACCATGAGGCATGAAGGTTTAAGCGTAGACCTAATAGAGAGATAAGAGTTTGAAAGGGCAAATTAATTTCAAAAAGAATAGCTGTACCTTGCGGATCCGCAAGGCAGCGAGATGCACGGCTCACTCAGCTGGTGAGATCTTGCCGAACAGTGGAGGACACTTTAGTGATGATGAAGTGTGAGGAGGTAGAAGAAAAAATTAAAATAAATAAAAAACGAATCTAAGCAGTACTTACCGACCCTTAAAAAACAAGGCATAAACCATGAGGCATGAAAGTTTAAGCGTAGACCTAATAGAGAGATAAGAGTTTGAAAGGGCAAATTAATTTCAAAAAGAATAGCTGTACCTTGCGGATCCGCAAGGCAGCGAAATGCACGGCTCACTCAGCTGGTGAGATCTTGCCGAACAGTGGAGGACACTTTAGTGATGATGAAGTGTGAGGAGGTAGAAGAAAAAATTAAAATAAATAAAAAACTAATCTAAGCAGTACTTACCGACCCTTAAAAAAACAAGGCATAAACCATGTGGCATGAAGGTTTAAGCGTAGACCTAATAGAGAGATAAGAGTTTGATAGGGCAAATTAATTTCAAAAAGAATAGCTGTACCTTGCGGATCCGCAAGGCAGCGAAATGCACGGCTCACTCAGCTGGTGAGATCTTGCCGAACAGTGGAGGACACTTTAGTGATGATGAAGTGTTAGGAGGTAGAAGAAAAAATTAAAATAAATAAAAAACTAATCTAAGCAGTACTTACCGACCCTTAAAAAACAAGGCATAAACCATGAGGCATGAAGGTTTAAGCGTAGACCTAATAGAGGGATAAGAGTTTGAAAGGGCAAATTAATTTCAAAAAGAATAGCTGTACCTTGCGGATCCGCAAGGCAGCGAGATGCACGGCTCACTCAGCTGGTGAGATCTTGCCGAACAGTGGAGGACACTTTAGTGATGATGAAGTGTGAGGAGGTAGAAGAAAAAATTAAAATAAATAAAAAACTAATCTAAGCAGTACTTACCGACCCTTAAAAAAACAAGGCATAAACCATGTGGCATGAAGGTTTAAGCGTAGACCTAATAGAGAGATAAGAGTTTGATAGGGCAAATTAATTTCAAAAAGAATAGCTGTACCTTGCGGATCCGCAAGGCAGCGAGATGCACGGCTCACTCAGCTGGTGAGATCTTGCCGAACAGTGGAGGACACTTTAGTGATGATGAAGTGTTAGGAGGTAGAAGAAAAAATTAAAATAAATAAAAAACTAATCTAAGCAGTACTTACCGACCCTTAAAAAACAAGGCATAAACCATGAGGCATGAAGGTTTAAGCGTAGACCTAATAGAGGGATAAGAGTTTGAAAGGGCAAATTAATTTCAAAAAGAATAGCTGTACCTTGCGGATCCGCAAGGCAGCGAGATGCACGGCTCACTCAGCTGGTGAGATCTTGCCGAACAGTGGAGGACACTTTAGTGATGATGAAGTGTTAGGAGGTAGAAGAAAAAATTAAAATAAATAAAAAACTAATCTAAGCAGTACTTACCGACCCTTAAAAAACAAGGCATAAACCATGAGGCATGAAGGTTTAAGCGTAGACCTAATAGAGAGATAAGAGTTTGAAAGGGCAAATTAATTTCAAAAAGAATAGCTGTACCTTGCGGATCCGCAAGGCAGCGAGATGCACGGCTCACTCAGCTGGTGAGATCTTGCCGAACAGTGGAGGACACTTTAGTGATGATGAAGTGTGAGGAGGTAGAAGAAAAAATTAAAATAAATAAAAAACGAATCTAAGCAGTACTTACCGACCCTTAAAAAACAAGGCATAAACCATGAGGCATGAAAGTTTAAGCGTAGACCTAATAGAGAGATAAGAGTTTGAAAGGGCAAATTAATTTCAAAAAGAATAGCTGTACCTTGCGGATCCGCAAGGCAGCGAAATGCACGGCTCACTCAGCTGGTGAGATCTTGCCGAACAGTGGAGGACACTTTAGTGATGATGAAGTGTGAGGAGGTAGAAGAAAAAATTAAAATAAATAAAAAACTAATCTAAGCAGTACTTACCGACCCTTAAAAAAACAAGGCATAAACCATGTGGCATGAAGGTTTAAGCGTAGACCTAATAGAGAGATAAGAGTTTGAAAGGGCAAATTAATTTCAAAAAGAATAGCTGTACCTTGCGGATCCGCAAGGCAGCGAGATGCACGGCTCACTCAGCTGGTGAGATCTTGCCGAACAGTGGAGGACACTTTAGTGATGATGAAGTGTTAGGAGGTAGAAGAAAAAATTAAAATAAATAAAAAACTAATCTAAGCAGTACTTACCGACCCTTAAAAAACAAGGCATAAACCATGAGGCATGAAGGTTTAAGCGTAGACCTAATAGAGAGATAAGAGTTTGAAAGGGCAAATTAATTTCAAAAAGAATAGCTGTACCTTGCGGATCCGCAAGGCAGCGAGATGCACGGCTCACTCAGCTGGTGAGATCTTGCCGAACAGTGGAGGACACTTTAGTGATGATGAAGTGTTAGGAGGTAGAAGAAAAAATTAAAATAAATAAAAAACGAATCTAAGCAGTACTTACCGACCCTTAAAAAACAAGGCATAAACCATGAGGCATGAAAGTTTAAGCGTAGACCTAATAGAGAGATAAGAGTTTGAAAGGGCAAATTAATTTCAAAAAGAATAGCTGTACCTTGCGGATCCGCAAGGCAGCGAAATGCACGGCTCACTCAGCTGGTGAGATCTTGCCGAACAGTGGAGGACACTTTAGTGATGATGAAGTGTTAGGAGGTAGAAGAAAAAATTAAAATAAATAAAAAACTAATCTAAGCAGTACTTACCGACCCTTAAAAAACAAGGCATAAACCATGAGGCATGAAGGTTTAAGCGTAGACCTAATAGAGGGATAAGAGTTTGAAAGGGCAAATTAATTTCAAAAAGAATAGCTGTACCTTGCGGATCCGCAAGGCAGCGAGATGCACGGCTCACTCAGCTGGTGAGATCTTGCCGAACAGTGGAGGACACTTTAGTGATGATGAAGTGTGAGGAGGTAGAAGAAAAAATTAAAATAAATAAAAAACGAATCTAAGCAGTACTTACCGACCCTTAAAAAACAAGGCATAAACCATGAGGCATGAAAGTTTAAGCGTAGACCTAATAGAGAGATAAGAGTTTGAAAGGGCAAATTAATTTCAAAAAGAATAGCTGTACCTTGCGGATCCGCAAGGCAGCGAAATGCATGGCTCACTCAGCTGGTGAGATCTTGCCGAACAGTGGAGGACACTTTAGTGATGATGAAGTGTTAGGAGGTAGAAGAAAAAATTAAAATAAATAAAAAACTAATCTAAGCAGTACTTACCGACCCTTAAAAAACAAGGCATAAACCATGAGGCATGAAGGTTTAAGCGTAGACCTAATAGAGGGATAAGAGTTTGAAAGGGCAAATTAATTTCAAAAAGAATAGCTGTACCTTGCGGATCCGCAAGGCAGCGAGATGCACGGCTCACTCAGCTGGTGAGATCTTGCCGAACAGTAGAGGACACTTTAGTGATGATGAAGTGTGAGGAGGTAGAAGAAAAAATTAAAATAAATAAAAAACTAATCTAAGCAGTACTTACCGACCCTTAAAAAACAAGGCATAAACCATGAGGCATGAAGGTTTAAGCGTAGACCTAATAGAGAGATAAGAGTTTGAAAGGGCAAATTAGTTTCAAAAAGAATAGCTGTACCTTGCGGATCCGCAAGGCAGCGAGATGCACGGCTCACTCAGCTGGTGAGATCTTGCCGAACAGTGGAGGACACTTTAGTGATGATGAAGTGTTAGGAGGTAGAAGAAAAAATTAAAATAAATAAAAAACTAATCTAAGCAGTACTTACCGACCCTTAAAAAACAAGGCATAAACCATGAGGCATGAAGGTTTAAGCGTAGACCTAATAGAGGGATAAGAGTTTGAAAGGGCAAATTAATTTCAAAAAGAATAGCTGTACCTTGCGGATCCGCAAGGCAGCGAGATGCACGGCTCACTCAGCTGGTGAGATCTTGCCGAACAGTGGAGGACACTTTAGTGATGATGAAGTGTTAGGAGGTAGAAGAAAAAATTAAAATAAATAAAAAACTAATCTAAGCAGTACTTACCGACCCTTAAAAAACAAGGCATAAACCATGAGGCATGAAGGTTTAAGCGTAGACCTAATAGAGAGATAAGAGTTTGAAAGGGCAAATTAATTTCAAAAAGAATAGCTGTACCTTGCGGATCCGCAAGGCAGCGAGATGCACGGCTCACTCAGCTGGTGAGATCTTGCCGAACAGTGGAGGACACTTTAGTGATGATGAAGTGTGAGGAGGTAGAAGAAAAAATTAAAATAAATAAAAAACGAATCTAAGCAGTACTTACCGACCCTTAAAAAACAAGGCATAAACCATGAGGCATGAAAGTTTAAGCGTAGACCTAATAGAGAGATAAGAGTTTGAAAGGGCAAATTAATTTCAAAAAGAATAGCTGTACCTTGCGGATCCGCAAGGCAGCGAAATGCACGGCTCACTCAGCTGGTGAGATCTTGCCGAACAGTGGAGGACACTTTAGTGATGATGAAGTGTGAGGAGGTAGAAGAAAAAATTAAAATAAATAAAAAACTAATCTAAGCAGTACTTACCGACCCTTAAAAAAACAAGGCATAAACCATGTGGCATGAAGGTTTAAGCGTAGACCTAATAGAGAGATAAGAGTTTGATAGGGCAAATTAATTTCAAAAAGAATAGCTGTACCTTGCGGATCCGCAAGGCAGCGAGATGCACGGCTCACTCAGCTGGTGAGATCTTGCCGAACAGTGGAGGACACTTTAGTGATGATGAAGTGTTAGGAGGTAGAAGAAAAAATTAAAATAAATAAAAAACTAATCTAAGCAGTACTTACCGACCCTTAAAAAACAAGGCATAAACCATGAGGCATGAAGGTTTAAGCGTAGACCTAATAGAGGGATAAGAGTTTGAAAGGGCAAATTAATTTCAAAAAGAATAGCTGTACCTTGCGGATCCGCAAGGCAGCGAGATGCACGGCTCACTCAGCTGGTGAGATCTTGCCGAACAGTGGAGGACACTTTAGTGATGATGAAGTGTGAGGAGGTAGAAGAAAAAATTAAAATAAATAAAAAACGAATCTAAGCAGTACTTACCGACCCTTAAAAAACAAGGCATAAACCATGAGGCATGAAAGTTTAAGCGTAGACCTAATAGAGAGATAAGAGTTTGAAAGGGCAAATTAATTTCAAAAAGAATAGCTGTACCTTGCGGATCCGCAAGGCAGCGAAATGCACGGCTCACTCAGCTGGTGAGATCTTGCCGAACAGTGGAGGACACTTTAGTGATGATGAAGTGTTAGGAGGTAGAAGAAAAAATTAAAATAAATAAAAAACTAATCTAAGCAGTACTTACCGACCCTTAAAAAACAAGGCATAAACCATGAGGCATGAAGGTTTAAGCGTAGACCTAATAGAGGGATAAGAGTTTGAAAGGGCAAATTAATTTCAAAAAGAATAGCTGTACCTTGCGGATCCGCAAGGCAGCGAGATGCACGGCTCACTCAGCTGGTGAGATCTTGCCGAACAGTGGAGGACACTTTAGTGATGATGAAGTGTTAGGAGGTAGAAGAAAAAATTAAAATAAATAAAAAACTAATCTAAGCAGTACTTACCGACCCTTAAAAAAACAAGGCATAAACCATGTGGCATGAAGGTTTAAGCGTAGACCTAATAGAGAGATAAGAGTTTGAAAGGGCAAATTAATTTCAAAAAGAATAGCTGTACCTTGCGGATCCGCAAGGCAGCGAGATGCACGGCTCACTCAGCTGGTGAGATCTTGCCGAACAGTGGAGGACACTTTAGTGATGATGAAGTGTGAGGAGGTAGAAGAAAAAATTAAAATAAATAAAAAACGAATCTAAGCAGTACTTACCGACCCTTAAAAAACAAGGCATAAACCATGAGGCATGAAAGTTTAAGCGTAGACCTAATAGAGAGATAAGAGTTTGAAACGGCAAATTAATTTCAAAAAGAATAGCTGTACCTTGCGGATCCGCAAGGCAGCGAAATGCATGGCTCACTCAGCTGGTGAGATCTTGCCGAACAGTGGAGGACACTTTAGTGATGATGAAGTGTTAGGAGGTAGAAGAAAAAATTAAAATAAATAAAAAACTAATCTAAGCAGTACTTACCGACCCTTAAAAAACAAGGCATAAACCATGAGGCATGAAGGTTTAAGCGTAGACCTAATAGAGGGATAAGAGTTTGAAAGGGCAAATTAATTTCAAAAAGAATAGCTGTACCTTGCGGATCCGCAAGGCAGCGAGATGCACGGCTCACTCAGCTGGTGAGATCTTGCCGAACAGTAGAGGACACTTTAGTGATGATGAAGTGTGAGGAGGTAGAAGAAAAAATTAAAATAAATAAAAAACTAATCTAAGCAGTACTTACCGACCCTTAAAAAACAAGGCATAAACCATGAGGCATGAAGGTTTAAGCGTAGACCTAATAGAGAGATAAGAGTTTGAAAGGGCAAATTAGTTTCAAAAAGAATAGCTGTACCTTGCGGATCCGCAAGGCAGCGAGATGCACGGCTCACTCAGCTGGTGAGATCTTGCCGAACAGTGGAGGACACTTTAGTGATGATGAAGTGTTAGGAGGTAGAAGAAAAAATTAAAATAAATAAAAAACTAATCTAAGCAGTACTTACCGACCCTTAAAAAACAAGGCATAAACCATGAGGCATGAAGGTTTAAGCGTAGACCTAATAGAGGGATAAGAGTTTGAAAGGGCAAATTAATTTCAAAAAGAATAGCTGTACCTTGCGGATCCGCAAGGCAGCGAGATGCACGGCTCACTCAGCTGGTGAGATCTTGCCGAACAGTGGAGGACACTTTAGTGATGATGAAGTGTTAGGAGGTAGAAGAAAAAATTAAAATAAATAAAAAACTAATCTAAGCAGTACTTACCGACCCTTAAAAAACAAGGCATAAACCATGAGGCATGAAGGTTTAAGCGTAGACCTAATAGAGAGATAAGAGTTTGAAAGGGCAAATTAATTTCAAAAAGAATAGCTGTACCTTGCGGATCCGCAAGGCAGCGAGATGCACGGCTCACTCAGCTGGTGAGATCTTGCCGAACAGTGGAGGACACTTTAGTGATGATGAAGTGTGAGGAGGTAGAAGAAAAAATTAAAATAAATAAAAAACGAATCTAAGCAGTACTTACCGACCCTTAAAAAACAAGGCATAAACCATGAGGCATGAAAGTTTAAGCGTAGACCTAATAGAGAGATAAGAGTTTGAAAGGGCAAATTAATTTCAAAAAGAATAGCTGTACCTTGCGGATCCGCAAGGCAGCGAAATGCACGGCTCACTCAGCTGGTGAGATCTTGCCGAACAGTGGAGGACACTTTAGTGATGATGAAGTGTGAGGAGGTAGAAGAAAAAATTAAAATAAATAAAAAACTAATCTAAGCAGTACTTACCGACCCTTAAAAAAACAAGGCATAAACCATGTGGCATGAAGGTTTAAGCGTAGACCTAATAGAGAGATAAGAGTTTGATAGGGCAAATTAATTTCAAAAAGAATAGCTGTACCTTGCGGATCCGCAAGGCAGCGAGATGCACGGCTCACTCAGCTGGTGAGATCTTGCCGAACAGTGGAGGACACTTTAGTGATGATGAAGTGTTAGGAGGTAGAAGAAAAAATTAAAATAAATAAAAAACTAATCTAAGCAGTACTTACCGACCCTTAAAAAACAAGGCATAAACCATGAGGCATGAAGGTTTAAGCGTAGACCTAATAGAGGGATAAGAGTTTGAAAGGGCAAATTAATTTCAAAAAGAATAGCTGTACCTTGCGGATCCGCAAGGCAGCGAGATGCACGGCTCACTCAGCTGGTGAGATCTTGCCGAACAGTGGAGGACACTTTAGTGATGATGAAGTGTGAGGAGGTAGAAGAAAAAATTAAAATAAATAAAAAACGAATCTAAGCAGTACTTACCGACCCTTAAAAAACAAGGCATAAACCATGAGGCATGAAAGTTTAAGCGTAGACCTAATAGAGAGATAAGAGTTTGAAAGGGCAAATTAATTTCAAAAAGAATAGCTGTACCTTGCGGATCCGCAAGGCAGCGAAATGCACGGCTCACTCAGCTGGTGAGATCTTGCCGAACAGTGGAGGACACTTTAGTGATGATGAAGTGTTAGGAGGTAGAAGAAAAAATTAAAATAAATAAAAAACTAATCTAAGCAGTACTTACCGACCCTTAAAAAACAAGGCATAAACCATGAGGCATGAAGGTTTAAGCGTAGACCTAATAGAGGGATAAGAGTTTGAAAGGGCAAATTAATTTCAAAAAGAATAGCTGTACCTTGCGGATCCGCAAGGCAGCGAGATGCACGGCTCACTCAGCTGGTGAGATCTTGCCGAACAGTGGAGGACACTTTAGTGATGATGAAGTGTGAGGAGGTAGAAGAAAAAATTAAAATAAATAAAAAACTAATCTAAGCAGTACTTACCGACCCTTAAAAAAACAAGGCATAAACCATGTGGCATGAAGGTTTAAGCGTAGACCTAATAGAGAGATAAGAGTTTGATAGGGCAAATTAATTTCAAAAAGAATAGCTGTACCTTGCGGATCCGCAAGGCAGCGAAATGCACGGCTCACTCAGCTGGTGAGATCTTGCCGAACAGTGGAGGACACTTTAGTGATGATGAAGTGTGAGGAGGTAGAAGAAAAAATTAAAATAAATAAAAAACTAATCTAAGCAGTACTTACCGACCCTTAAAAAAACAAGGCATAAACCATGTGGCATGAAGGTTTAAGCGTAGACCTAATAGAGAGATAAGAGTTTGATAGGGCAAATTAATTTCAAAAAGAATAGCTGTACCTTGCGGATCCGCAAGGCAGCGAGATGCACGGCTCACTCAGCTGGTGAGATCTTGCCGAACAGTGGAGGACACTTTAGTGATGATGAAGTGTTAGGAGGTAGAAGAAAAAATTAAAATAAATAAAAAACTAATCTAAGCAGTACTTACCGACCCTTAAAAAACAAGGCATAAACCATGAGGCATGAAGGTTTAAGCGTAGACCTAATAGAGGGATAAGAGTTTGAAAGGGCAAATTAATTTCAAAAAGAATAGCTGTACCTTGCGGATCCGCAAGGCAGCGAGATGCACGGCTCACTCAGCTGGTGAGATCTTGCCGAACAGTGGAGGACACTTTAGTGATGATGAAGTGTGAGGAGGTAGAAGAAAAAATTAAAATAAATAAAAAACTAATCTAAGCAGTACTTACCGACCCTTAAAAAAACAAGGCATAAACCATGAGGCATGAAGGTTTAAGCGTAGACCTAATAGAGAGATAAGAGTTTGAAAGGGCAAATTAATTTCAAAAAGAATAGCTGTACCTTGCGGATCCGCAAGGCAGCGAGATGCACGGCTCACTCAGCTGGTGAGATCTTGCCGAACAGTGGAGGACACTTTAGTGATGATGAAGTGTTAGGAGGTAGAAGAAAAAATTAAAATAAATAAAAAACTAATCTAAGCAGTACTTACCGACCCTTAAAAAACAAGGCATAAACCATGAGGCATGAAGGTTTAAGCGTAGACCTAATAGAGAGATAAGAGTTTGAAAGGGCAAATTAATTTCAAAAAGAATAGCTGTACCTTGCGGATCCGCAAGGCAGCGAGATGCACGGCTCACTCAGCTGGTGAGATCTTGCCGAACAGTAGAGGACACTTTAGTGATGATGAAGTGTGAGGAGGTAGAAGAAAAAATTAAAATAAATAAAAAACTAATCTAAGCAGTACTTACCGACCCTTAAAAAACAAGGCATAAACCATGAGGCATGAAGGTTTAAGCGTAGACCTAATAGAGAGATAAGAGTTTGAAAGGGCAAATTAATTTCAAAAAGAATAGCTGTACCTTGCGGATCCGCAAGGCAGCGAGATGCACGGCTCACTAAGCTGGTGAGATCTTGCCGAACAGTGGAGGACACTTTAGTGATGATGAAGTGTGAGGAGGTAGAAGAAAAAATTAAAATAAATAAAAAAACGAATCTAAGCAGTACTTACCGACCCTTAAAAAACAAGGCATAAACCATGAGGCATGAAGGTTTAAGCGTAGACATAATAGAGAGATAAGAGTTTGAAAGGGCAAATTAATTTCAAAAAGAATAGCTGTACCTTGCGGATCCGCAAGGCAGCGAGATGCACGGCTCACTCAGCTGGTGAGATCTTGCCGAACAGTGGAGGACACTTTAGTGATGATGAAGTGTGAGGAGGTAGAAGAAAAAATTAAAATAAATAAAAAACTAATCTAAGCAGTACTTACCGACCCTTAAAAAACAAGGCATAAACCATGAGGCATGAAGGTTTAAGCGTAGACCTAATAGAGAGATAAGAGTTTGAAAGGGCAAATTAATTTCAAAAAGAATAGCTGTACCTTGCGGATCCGCAAGGCAGCGAGATGCACGGCTCACTCAGCTGGTGAGATCTTGCCGAACAGTGGAGGACACTTTAGTGATGATGAAGTGTGAGGAGGTAGAAGAAAAAATTAAAATAAATAAAAAAACGAATCTAAGCAGTACTTACCGACCCTTAAAAAACAAGGCATGAACCATGAGGCATGAAGGTTTAAGCGTAGACCTAATAGAGAGATAAGAGTTTGAAAGGGCAAATTAATTTCAAAAAGAATAGCTGTACCTTGCGGATCCGCAAGGCAGCGAAATGCACGGCTCACTCAGCTGGTGAGATCTTGCCGAACAGTGGAGGACACTTTAGTGATGATGAAGTGTTAGGAGGTAGAAGAAAAAATTAAAATAAATAAAAAACTAATCTAAGCAGTACTTACCGACCCTTAAAAAACAAGGCATAAACCATGAGGCATGAAGGTTTAAGCGTAGACCTAATAGAGGGATAAGAGTTTGAAAGGGCAAATTAATTTCAAAAAGAATAGCTGTACCTTGCGGATCCGCAAGGCAGCGAGATGCACGGCTCACTCAGCTGGTGAGATCTTGCCGAACAGTGGAGGACACTTTAGTGATGATGAAGTGTTAGGAGGTAGAAGAAAAAATTAAAATAAATAAAAAACTAATCTAAGCAGTACTTACCGACCCTTAAAAAACAAGGCATAAACCATGAGGCATGAAGGTTTAAGCGTAGACCTAATAGAGGGATAAGAGTTTGAAAGGGCAAATTAATTTCAAAAAGAATAGCTGTACCTTGCGGATCCGCAAGGCAGCGAGATGCACGGCTCACTCAGCTGGTGAGATCTTGCCGAACAGTGGAGGACACTTTAGTGATGATGAAGTGTGAGGAGGTAGAAGAAAAAATTAAAATAAATAAAAAACTAATCTAAGCAGTACTTACCGACCCTTAAAAAAACAAGGCATAAACCATGTGGCATGAAGGTTTAAGCGTAGACCTAATAGAGAGATAAGAGTTTGATAGGGCAAATTAATTTCAAAAAGAATAGCTGTACCTTGCGGATCCGCAAGGCAGCGAGATGCACGGCTCACTCAGCTGGTGAGATCTTGCCGAACAGTAGAGGACACTTTAGTGATGATGAAGTGTGAGGAGGTAGAAGAAAAAATTAAAATAAATAAAAAACTAATCTAAGCAGTACTTACCGACCCTTAAAAAACAAGGCATAAACCATGAGGCATGAAGGTTTAAGCGTAGACCTAATAGAGAGATAAGAGTTTGAAAGGGCAAATTAATTTCAAAAAGAATAGCTGTACCTTGCGGATCCGCAAGGCAGCGAGATGCACGGCTCACTCAGCTGGTGAGATCTTGCCGAACAGTGGAGGACACTTTAGTGATGATGAAGTGTTAGGAGGTAGAAGAAAAAATTAAAATAAATAAAAAACTAATCTAAGCAGTACTTACCGACCCTTAAAAAACAAGGCATAAACCATGAGGCATGAAGGTTTAAGCGTAGACCTAATAGAGAGATAAGAGTTTGAAAGGGCAAATTAATTTCAAAAAGAATAGCTGTACCTTGCGGATCCGCAAGGCAGCGAGATGCACGGCTCACTCAGCTGGTGAGATCTTGCCGAACAGTGGAGGACACTTTAGTGATGATGAAGTGTGAGGAGGTAGAAGAAAAAATTAAAATAAATAAAAAACGAATCTAAGCAGTACTTACCGACCCTTAAAAAACAAGGCATAAACCATGAGGCATGAAAGTTTAAGCGTAGACCTAATAGAGAGATAAGAGTTTGAAAGGGCAAATTAATTTCAAAAAGAATAGCTGTACCTTGCGGATCCGCAAGGCAGCGAAATGCACGGCTCACTCAGCTGGTGAGATCTTGCCGAACAGTGGAGGACACTTTAGTGATGATGAAGTGTTAGGAGGTAGAAGAAAAAATTAAAATAAATAAAAAACTAATCTAAGCAGTACTTACCGACCCTTAAAAAACAAGGCATAAACCATGAGGCATGAAGGTTTAAGCGTAGACCTAATAGAGGGATAAGAGTTTGAAAGGGCAAATTAATTTCAAAAAGAATAGCTGTACCTTGCGGATCCGCAAGGCAGCGAGATGCACGGCTCACTCAGCTGGTGAGATCTTGCCGAACAGTGGAGGACACTTTAGTGATGATGAAGTGTGAGGAGGTAGAAGAAAAAATTAAAATAAATAAAAAACTAATCTAAGCAGTACTTACCGACCCTTAAAAAAACAAGGCATAAACCATGTGGCATGAAGGTTTAAGCGTAGACCTAATAGAGAGATAAGAGTTTGATAGGGCAAATTAATTTCAAAAAGAATAGCTGTACCTTGCGGATCCGCAAGGCAGCGAGATGCACGGCTCACTCAGCTGGTGAGATCTTGCCGAACAGTAGAGGACACTTTAGTGATGATGAAATGTGAGGAGGTAGAAGAAAAAATTAAAATAAATAAAAAACTAATCTAAGCAGTACTTACCGACCCTTAAAAAACAAGGCATAAACCATGAGGCATGAAGGTTTAAGCGTAGACCTAATAGAGAGATAAGAGTTTGAAAGGGCAAATTAATTTCAAAAAGAATAGCTGTACCTTGCGGATCCGCAAGGCAGCGAGATGCACGGCTCACTCAGCTGGTGAGATCTTGCCGAACAGTGGAGGACACTTTAGTGATGATGAAGTGTTAGGAGGTAGAAGAAAAAATTAAAATAAATAAAAAACTAATCTAAGCAGTACTTACCGACCCTTAAAAAACAAGGCATAAACCATGAGGCATGAAGGTTTAAGCGTAGACCTAATAGAGGGATAAGAGTTTGAAAGGGCAAATTAATTTCAAAAAGAATAGCTGTACCTTGCGGATCCGCAAGGCAGCGAGATGCACGGCTCACTCAGCTGGTGAGATCTTGCCGAACAGTGGAGGACACTTTAGTGATGATGAAGTGTTAGGAGGTAGAAGAAAAAATTAAAATAAATAAAAAACTAATCTAAGCAGTACTTACCGACCCTTAAAAAACAAGGCATAAACCATGAGGCATGAAGGTTTAAGCGTAGACCTAATAGAGAGATAAGAGTTTGAAAGGGCAAATTAATTTCAAAAAGAATAGCTGTACCTTGCGGATCCGCAAGGCAGCGAGATGCACGGCTCACTCAGCTGGTGAGATCTTGCCGAACAGTGGAGGACACTTTAGTGATGATGAAGTGTGAGGAGGTAGAAGAAAAAATTAAAATAAATAAAAAACGAATCTAAGCAGTACTTACCGACCCTTAAAAAACAAGGCATAAACCATGAGGCATGAAAGTTTAAGCGTAGACCTAATAGAGAGATAAGAGTTTGAAAGGGCAAATTAATTTCAAAAAGAATAGCTGTACCTTGCGGATCCGCAAGGCAGCGAAATGCACGGCTCACTCACCTGGTGAGATCTTGCCGAACAGTGGAGGACACTTTAGTGATGATGAAGTGTGAGGAGGTAGAAGAAAAAATTAAAATAAATAAAAAACGAATCTAAGCAGTACTTACCGACCCTTAAAAAACAAGGCATAAACCATGAGGCATGAAAGTTTAAGCGTAGACCTAATAGAGAGATAAGAGTTTGAAAGGGCAAATTAATTTCAAAAAGAATAGCTGTACCTTGCGGATCCGCAAGGCAGCGAAATGCACGGCTCACTCAGCTGGTGAGATCTTGCCGAACAGTGGAGGACACTTTAGTGATGATGAAGTGTTAGGAGGTAGAAGAAAAAATTAAAATAAATAAAAAACTAATCTAAGCAGTACTTACCGACCCTTAAAAAACAAGGCATAAACCATGAGGCATGAAGGTTTAAGCGTAGACCTAATAGAGGGATAAGAGTTTGAAAGGGCAAATTAATTTCAAAAAGAATAGCTGTACCTTGCGGATCCGCAAGGCAGCGAGATGCACGGCTCACTCAGCTGGTGAGATCTTGCCGAACAGTGGAGGACACTTTAGTGATGATGAAGTGTGAGGAGGTAGAAGAAAAAATTAAAATAAATAAAAAACTAATCTAAGCAGTACTTACCGACCCTTAAAAAAACAAGGCATAAACCATGTGGCATGAAGGTTTAAGCGTAGACCTAATAGAGAGATAAGAGTTTGATAGGGCAAATTAATTTCAAAAAGAATAGCTGTACCTTGCGGATCCGCAAGGCAGCGAGATGCACGGCTCACTCAGCTGGTGAGATCTTGCCGAACAGTAGAGGACACTTTAGTGATGATGAAGTGTGAGGAGGTAGAAGAAAAAATTAAAATAAATAAAAAACTAATCTAAGCAGTACTTACCGACCCTTAAAAAACAAGGCATAAACCATGAGGCATGAAGGTTTAAGCGTAGACCTAATAGAGAGATAAGAGTTTGAAAGGGCAAATTAATTTCAAAAAGAATAGCTGCACCTTGCGGATCCGCAAGGCAGCGAGATGCACGGCTCACTCAGCTGGTGAGATCTTGCCGAACAGTGGAGGACACTTTAGTGATGATGAAGTGTTAGGAGGTAGAAGAAAAAATTAAAATAAATAAAAAACTAATCTAAGCAGTACTTACCGACCCTTAAAAAACAAGGCATAAACCATGAGGCATGAAGGTTTAAGCGTAGGCCTAATAGAGGGATAAGAGTTTGAAAGGGCAAATTAATTTCAAAAAGAATAGCTGTACCTTGCGGATCCGCAAGGCAGCGAGATGCACGGCTCACTCAGCTGGTGAGATCTTGCCGAACAGTGGAGGACACTTTAGTGATGATGAAGTGTTAGGAGGTAGAAGAAAAAATTAAAATAAATAAAAAACTAATCTAAGCAGTACTTACCGACCCTTAAAAAACAAGGCATAAACCATGAGGCATGAAGGTTTAAGCGTAGACCTAATAGAGAGATAAGAGTTTGAAAGGGCAAATTAATTTCAAAAAGAATAGCTGTACCTTGCGGATCCGCAAGGCAGCGAGATGCACGGCTCACTCAGCTGGTGAGATCTTGCCGAACAGTGGAGGACACTTTAGTGATGATGAAGTGTGAGGAGGTAGAAGAAAAAATTAAAATAAATAAAAAACGAATCTAAGCAGTACTTACCGACCCTTAAAAAACAAGGCATAAACCATGAGGCATGAAAGTTTAAGCGTAGACCTAATAGAGAGATAAGAGTTTGAAAGGGCAAATTAATTTCAAAAAGAATAGCTGTACCTTGCGGATCCGCAAGGCAGCGAAATGCACGGCTCACTCAGCTGGTGAGATCTTGCCGAACAGTGGAGGACACTTTAGTGATGATGAAGTGTTAGGAGGTAGAAGAAAAAATTAAAATAAATAAAAAACTAATCTAAGCAGTACTTACCGACCCTTAAAAAACAAGGCATAAACCATGAGGCATGAAGGTTTAAGCGTAGACCTAATAGAGAGATAAGAGTTTGAAAGGGCAAATTAATTTCAAAAAGAATAGCTGTACCTTGCGGATCCGCAAGGCAGCGAGATGCACGGCTCAATCAGCTGGTGAGATCTTGCCGAACAGTGGAGGACACTTTAGTGATGATGAAGTGTGAGGAGGTAGAAGAAAAAATTAAAATAAATAAAAAACTAATCTAAGCAGTACTTACCGACCCTTAAAAAACAAGGCATAAACCATGAGGCATGAAGGTTTAAGCGTAGACCTAATAGAGAGATAAGGGTTTGAAAGGGCAAATTAATTTCAAAAAGAATAGCTGTACCTTGCGGATCCGCAAGGCAGCGAGATGCACGGCTCACTCAGCTGGTGAGATCTTGCCGAACAGTGGAGGACACTTTAGTGATGATGAAGTGTGAGGAGGTAGAAGAAAAAATTAAAATAAATAAAAAACGAATCTAAGCAGTACTTACCGACCCTTAAAAAACAAGGCATAAACCATGAGGCATGAAAGTTTAAGCGTAGACCTAATAGAGAGATAAGAGTTTGAAAGGGCAAAGTAATTTCAAAAAGAATAGCTGTACCTTGCGGATCCGCAAGGCAGCGAAATGCACGGCTCACTCAGCTGGTGAGATCTTGCCGAACAGTGGAGGACACTTTAGTGATGATGAAGTGTTAGGAGGTAGAAGAAAAAATTAAAATAAATAAAAAACTAATCTAAGCAGTACTTACCGACCCTTAAAAAACAAGGCATAAACCATGAGGCATGAAGGTTTAAGCGTAGACCTAATAGAGGGATAAGAGTTTGAAAGGGCAAATTAATTTCAAAAAGAATAGCTGTACCTTGCGGATCCGCAAGGCAGCGAGATGCACGGCTCACTCAGCTGGTGAGATCTTGCCGAACAGTGGAGGACACTTTAGTGATGATGAAGTGTGAGGAGGTAGAAGAAAAAATTAAAATAAATAAAAAACTAATCTAAGCAGTACTTACCGACCCTTAAAAAAAACAAGGCATAAACCATGTGGCATGAAGGTTTAAGCGTAGACCTAATAGAGAGATAAGAGTTTGATAGGGCAAATTAATTTCAAAAAGAATAGCTGTACCTTGCGGATCCGCAAGGCAGCGAGATGCACGGCTCACTCAGCTGGTGAGATCTTGCCGAACAGTAGAGGACACTTTAGTGATGATGAAGTGTGAGGAGGTAGAAGAAAAAATTAAAATAAATAAAAAACTAATCTAAGCAGTACTTACCGACCCTTAAAAAACAAGGCATAAACCATGAGGCATGAAGGTTTAAGCGTAGACCTAATAGAGAGATAAGAGTTTGAAAGGGCAAATTAATTTCAAAAAGAATAGCTGTACCTTGCGGATCCGCAAGGCAGCGAGATGCACGGCTCACTCAGCTGGTGAGATCTTGCCGAACAGTAGAGGACACTTTAGTGATGATGAAGTGTGAGGAGGTAGAAGAAAAAATTAAAATAAATAAAAAACTAATCTAAGCAGTACTTACCGACCCTTAAAAAACAAGGAATAAACCATGAGGCATGAAGGTTTAAGCGTAGACCTAATAGAGAGATAAGAGTTTGAAAGGGCAAATTAATTTCAAAAAGAATAGCTGTACCTTGCGGATCCGCAAGGCAGCGAAATGCACGGCTCACTCAGCTGGTGAGATCTTGCCGAACAGTGGAGGACACTTTAGTGATGATGAAGTGTGAGGAGGTAGAAGAAAAAATTAAAATAAATAAAAAACGAATCTAAGCAGTACTTACCGACCCTTAAAAAACAAGGCATAAACCATGAGGCATGAAGGTTTAAGCGTAGACCTAATAGAGAGATAAGAGTTTGAAAGGGCAAATTAATTTCAAAAAGAATAGCTGTACCTTGCGGATCCGCAAGGCAGCGAGATGCACGGCTCACTCAGCTGGTGAGATCTTGCCGAACAGTGGAGGACACTTTAGTGATGATGAAGTGTGAGGAGGTAGAAGAAAAAATTAAAATAAATAAAAAACTAATCTAAGCAGTACTTACCGACCCTTAAAAAACAAGGCATAAACCATGAGGCATGAAGGTTTAAGCGTAGACCTAATAGAGAGATAAGAGTTTGAAAGGGCAAATTAATTTCAAAAAGAATAGCTGTACCTTGCGGATCCGCAAGGCAGCGAGATGCACGGCTCACTCAGCTGGTGAGATCTTGCCGAACAGTGGAGGACACTTTAGTGATGATGAAGTGTGAGGAGGTAGAAGAAAAAATTAAAATAAATAAAAAAACGAATCTAAGCAGTACTTACCGACCCTTAAAAAACAAGGCATAAACCATGAGGCATGAAGGTTTAAGCGTAGACCTAATAGAGAGATAAGAGTTTGAAAGGGCAAATTAATTTCAAAAAGAATAGCTGTACCTTGCGGATCCGCAAGGCAGCGAAATGCACGGCTCACTCAGCTGGTGAGATCTTGCCGAACAGTGGAGGACACTTTAGTGATGATGAAGTGTTAGGAGGTAGAAGAAAAAATTAAAATAAATAAAAAACTAATCTAAGCAGTACTTACCGACCCTTAAAAAACAAGGCATAAACCATGAGGCATGAAGGTTTAAGCGTAGACCTAATAGAGGGATAAGAGTTTGAAAGGGCAAATTAATTTCAAAAAGAATAGCTGTACCTTGCGGATCCGCAAGGCAGCGAGATGCACGGCTCACTCAGCTGGTGAGATCTTGCCGAACAGTGGAGGACACTTTAGTGATGATGAAGTGTTAGGAGGTAGAAGAAAAAATTAAAATAAATAAAAAACTAATCTAAGCAGTACTTACCGACCCTTAAAAAACAAGGCATAAACCATGAGGCATGAAGGTTTAAGCGTAGACCTAATAGAGGGATAAGAGTTTGAAAGGGCAAATTAATTTCAAAAAGAATAGCTGTACCTTGCGGATCCGCAAGGCAGCGAGATGCACGGCTCACTCAGCTGGTGAGATCTTGCCGAACAGTGGAGGACACTTTAGTGATGATGAAGTGTGAGGAGGTAGAAGAAAAAATTAAAATAAATAAAAAAACGAATCTAAGCAGTACTTACCGACCCTTAAAAAACAAGGCATAAACCATGAGGCATGAAGGTTTAAGCGTAGACCTAATAGAGAGATAAGAGTTTGAAAGGGCAAATTAATTTCAAAAAGAATAGCTGTACCTTGCGGATCCGCAAGGCAGCGAAATGCACGGCTCACTCAGCTGGTGAGATCTTGCCGAACAGTGGAGGACACTTTAGTGATGATGAAGTGTGAGGAGGTAGAAGAAAAAATTAAAATAAATAAAAAACTAATCTAAGCAGTACTTACCGACCCTTAAAAAACAAGGCATAAACCATGAGGCATGAAGGTTTAAGCGTAGACCTAATAGAGGGATAAGAGTTTGAAAGGGCAAATTAATTTCAAAAAGAATAGCTGTACCTTGCGGATCCGCAAGGCAGCGAGATGCACGGCTCACTCAGCTGGTGAGATCTTGCCGAACAGTGGAGGACACTTTAGTGATGATGAAGTGTTAGGAGGTAGAAGAAAAAATTAAAATAAATAAAAAACTAATCTAAGCAGTACTTACCGACCCTTAAAAAACAAGGCATAAACCATGAGGCATGAAGGTTTAAGCGTAGACCTAATAGAGGGATAAGAGTTTGAAAGGGCAAATTAATTTCAAAAAGAATAGCTGTACCTTGCGGATCCGCAAGGCAGCGAGATGCACGGCTCACTCAGCTGGTGAGATCTTGCCTAACAGTGGAGGACACTTTAGTGATGATGAAGTGTGAGGAGGTAAAAGAAAAAATTAAAATAAATAAAAAACGAATCTAAGCAGTACTTACCGGCCCTTAAAAAACAAGGCATAAACCATGAGGCATGAAGGTTTAAGCGTAGACCTAATAGAGAGATAAGAGTTTGAAAGGGCAAATTAATTTCAAAAAGAATAGCTGTACCTTGCGGATCCGCAAGGCAGCGAAATGCACGGCTCACTCAGCTGGTGAGATCTTGCCGAACAGTAGAGGACACTTTAGTGATGATGAAGTGTGAGGAGGTAGAAGAAAAAATTAAAATAAATAAAAAACTAATCTAAGCAGTACTTACCGACCCTTAAAAAACAAGGCATAAACCATGAGGCATGAAGGTTTAAGCGTAGACCTAATAGAGAGCTAAGAGTTTGAAAGGGCAAATTAATTTCAAAAAGAATAGCTGTACCTTGCGGATCCGCAAGGCAGCGAAATGCACGGCTCACTCAGCTGGTGAGATCTTGCCGAACAGTGGAGGACACTTTAGTGATGATGAAGTGTGAGGAGGTAGAAGAAAAAATTAAAATAAATAAAAAACGAATCTAAGCAGTACTTACCGACCCTTAAAAAACAAGGCATAAACCATGAGGCATGAAGGTTTAAGCGTAGACCTAATAGAGAGATAAGAGTTTGAAAGGGCAAATTAATTTCAAAAAGAATAGCTGTACCTTGCGGATCCGCAAGGCAGCGAAATGCACGGCTCACTCAGCTGGTGAGATCTTGCCGAACAGTAGAGGACACTTTAGTGATGATGAAGTGTGAGGAGGTAGAAGAAAAAATTAAAATAAATAAAAAACTAATCTAAGCAGTACTTACCGACCCTTAAAAAACAAGGCATAAACCATGAGGCATGAAGGTTTAAGCGTAGACCTAATAGAGAGATAAGAGTTTGAAAGGGCAAATTAATTTCAAAAAGAATAGCTGTACCTTGCGGATCCGCAAGGCAGCGAAATGCACGGCTCACTCAGCTGGTGAGATCTTGCCGAACAGTGGAGGACACTTTAGTGATGATGAAGTGTTAGGAGGTAGAAGAAAAAATTAAAATAAATAAAAAACTAATCTAAGCAGTACTTACCGACCCTTAAAAAACAAGGCATAAACCATGAGGCATGAAGGTTTAGGCGTAGACCTAATAGAGGGATAAGAGTTTGAAAGGGCAAATTAATTTCAAAAAGAATAGCTGTACCTTGCGGATCCGCAAGGCAGCGAGATGCACGGCTCACTCAGCTGGTGAGATCTTGCCGAACAGTAGAGGACACTTTAGTGATGATGAAGTGTTAGGAGGTAGAAGAAAAAATTAAAATAAATAAAAAACTAATCTAAGCAGTACTTACCGACCCTTAAAAAACAAGGCATAAACCATGAGGCATGAAGGTTTAAGCGTAGACCTAATAGAGAGATAAGAGTTTGAAAGGGCAAATTAATTTCAAAAAGAATAGCTGTACCTTGCGGATCCGCAAGGCAGCGAAATGCACGGCTCACTCAGCTGGTGAGATCTTGCCGAACAGTAGAGGACACTTTAGTGATGATGAAGTGTGAGGAGGTAGAAGAAAAAATTAAAATAAATAAAAAACTAATCTAAGCAGTACTTACCGACCCTTAAAAAACAAGGCATAAACCATGAGGCATGAAGGTTTAAGCGTAGACCTAATAGAGAGCTAAGAGTTTGAAAGGGCAAATTAATTTCAAAAAGAATAGCTGTACCTTGCGGATCCGCAAGGCAGCGAAATGCACGGCTCACTCAGCTGGTGAGATCTTGCCGAACAGTGGAGGACACTTTAGTGATGATGAAGTGTGAGGAGGTAGAAGAAAAAATTAAAATAAATAAAAAACGAATCTAAGCAGTACTTACCGACCCTTAAAAAACAAGGCATAAACCATGAGGCATGAAGGTTTAAGCGTAGACCTAATAGAGAGATAAGAGTTTGAAAGGGCAAATTAATTTCAAAAAGAATAGCTGTACCTTGCGGATCCGCAAGGCAGCGAAATGCACGGCTCACTCAGCTGGTGAGATCTTGCCGAACAGTAGAGGACACTTTAGTGATGATGAAGTGTGAGGAGGTAGAAGAAAAAATTAAAATAAATAAAAAACTAATCTAAGCAGTACTTACCGACCCTTAAAAAACAAGGCATAAACCATGAGGCATGAAGGTTTAAGCGTAGACCTAATAGAGAGATAAGAGTTTGAAAGGGCAAATTAATTTCAAAAAGAATAGCTGTACCTTGCGGATCCGCAAGGCAGCGAAATGCACGGCTCACTCAGCTGGTGAGATCTTGCCGAACAGTGGAGGACACTTTAGTGATGATGAAGTGTTAGGAGGTAGAAGAAAAAATTAAAATAAATAAAAAACTAATCTAAGCAGTACTTACCGACCCTTAAAAAACAAGGCATAAACCATGAGGCATGAAGGTTTAGGCGTAGACCTAATAGAGGGATAAGAGTTTGAAAGGGCAAATTAATTTCAAAAAGAATAGCTGTACCTTGCGGATCCGCAAGGCAGCGAGATGCACGGCTCACTCAGCTGGTGAGATCTTGCCGAACAGTAGAGGACACTTTAGTGATGATGAAGTGTTAGGAGGTAGAAGAAAAAATTAAAATAAATAAAAAACTAATCTAAGCAGTACTTACCGACCCTTAAAAAACAAGGCATAAACCATGAGGCATGAAGGTTTAAGCGTAGACCTAATAGAGGGATAAGAGTTTGAAAGGGCAAATTAATTTCAAAAAGAATAGCTGTACCTTGCGGATCCGCAAGGCAGCGAGATGCACGGCTCACTCAGCTGGTGAGATCTTGCCTAACAGTGGAGGACACTTTAGTGATGATGAAGTGTGAGGAGGTAGAAGAAAAAATTAAAATAAATAAAAAACGAATCTAAGCAGTACTTACCGACCCTTAAAAAACAAGGCATAAACCATGAGGCATGAAGGTTTAAGCGTAGACCTAATAGAGAGCTAAGAGTTTGAAAGGGCAAATTAATTTCAAAAAGAATAGCTGTACCTTGCGGATCCGCAAGGCAGCGAAATGCACGGCTCACTCAGCTGGTGAGATCTTGCCGAACAGTGGAGGACACTTTAGTGATGATGAAGTGTGAGGAGGTAGAAGAAAAAATTAAAATAAATAAAAAACGAATCTAAGCAGTACTTACCGACCCTTAAAAAA
This sequence comes from Heligmosomoides polygyrus bakeri, assembly GCA_947359475.1. Classification (NCBI taxonomy): domain Eukaryota; kingdom Metazoa; phylum Nematoda; class Chromadorea; order Rhabditida; family Heligmosomidae; genus Heligmosomoides; species Heligmosomoides polygyrus. The sequence continues at coordinate 13,365,666 of OX375865.1, forward strand.
CAAGGCATAAACCATGAGGCATGAAGGTTTAAGCGTAGACCTAATAGAGAGATAAGAGTTTGAAAGGGCAAATTAATTTCAAAAAGAATAGCTGTACCTTGCGGATCCGCAAGGCAGCGAAATGCACGGCTCACTCAGCTGGTGAGATCTTGCCGAACAGTAGAGGACACTTTAGTGATGATGAAGTGTGAGGAGGTAGAAGAAAAAATTAAAATAAATAAAAAACTAATCTAAGCAGTACTTACCGACCCTTAAAAAACAAGGCATAAACCATGAGGCATGAAGGTTTAAGCGTAGACCTAATAGAGAGATAAGAGTTTGAAAGGGCAAATTAATTTCAAAAAGAATAGCTGTACCTTGCGGATCCGCAAGGCAGCGAAATGCACGGCTCACTCAGCTGGTGAGATCTTGCCGAACAGTGGAGGACACTTTAGTGATGATGAAGTGTTAGGAGGTAGAAGAAAAAATTAAAATAAATAAAAAACTAATCTAAGCAGTACTTACCGACCCTTAAAAAACAAGGCATAAACCATGAGGCATGAAGGTTTAGGCGTAGACCTAATAGAGGGATAAGAGTTTGAAAGGGCAAATTAATTTCAAAAAGAATAGCTGTACCTTGCGGATCCGCAAGGCAGCGAGATGCACGGCTCACTCAGCTGGTGAGATCTTGCCGAACAGTAGAGGACACTTTAGTGATGATGAAGTGTTAGGAGGTAGAAGAAAAAATTAAAATAAATAAAAAACTAATCTAAGCAGTACTTACCGACCCTTAAAAAACAAGGCATAAACCATGAGGCATGAAGGTTTAAGCGTAGACCTAATAGAGGGATAAGAGTTTGAAAGGGCAAATTAATTTCAAAAAGAATAGCTGTACCTTGCGGATCCGCAAGGCAGCGAGATGCACGGCTCACTCAGCTGGTGAGATCTTGCCTAACAGTGGAGGACACTTTAGTGATGATGAAGTGTGAGGAGGTAGAAGAAAAAATTAAAATAAATAAAAAACGAATCTAAGCAGTACTTACCGACCCTTAAAAAACAAGGCATAAACCATGAGGCATAAAGGTTTAAGCGTAGACCTAATAGAGAGATAAGAGTTTGAAAGGGCAAATTAATTTCAAAAAGAATAGCTGTACCTTGCGGATCCGCAAGGCAGCGAAATGCACGGCTCACTCAGCTGGTGAGATCTTGCCGAACAGTAGAGGACACATTAGTGATGATGAAGTGTGAGGAAGAAGAAGAAAAAATTGAAAATTTAAGCTGAAAAGTACTGGCAAATAGGAAATGAAACAAATTCAAAGCTTATGTCACCAGGCACGCAAGACCAATTTTGGGCTAGATAGAAAGGAAAAGAAAAATAAAAAAAAAGAGGTCCAGTGATTTGCGGATGCGCAAGGCAGTTAGATCCAGGAATCGTAAACGATCGATAAATAAATCAGCGACAAACTACGATGACCTTCTCCCGGGTTTTTACAGATCCTGTTGTTTCCCTATCTTCGAAGCATAAACAAAGACGTGGTTGCGACAGTGACAGTTATAATTCTCGGAATCCTTGACACTCTATACATTACTAGATGCTCTCCTTTACTGGTAGTGATACCTGTCTTCTATTGGTTTATACATGTCAATGAACTGTACCATTTTCAAGTCAAACCAGGCACTTTTCACCTCAAGTTCCATAAATTTTCTGTTTGCATGGACTTTCACACCTGAAAACGATAGAAGAGAGACAGTTATAAAGAACACGCCTCTTACTTTGATGCTTTATGCAAGCAGCATGTTTACATACAATCAAATAAAAACGTGTTTTAATGTGGTAAATGATTGAAGCATTAATTTTAAAACAAAATTTACTTCATGTTTTTCCAAAAGAATATTTTATAAAATTACTACACTCGTTCGCGGGAACTGAACTAAAAAAATTCTAGAAAAGTTACATCGAGTTTTTCTTGAACAAAATATTATTCTACATGTCTTTGAGAATCTATAGTTCAACTTGTAGGAAACTCGTTTAGTTTTGAAGACGTTCCATACATTCGACTGCTATGCGTTGCGCAACATTAGACACACTCATGCATCTTTGACATTAACTGGTGAAATCCTAAGGAGAAAAATAAAATCAAGCAACAGTAATTAGTTGGTCTATGTAGGTTACTATTATATACTAGCGTTTATGCTGACCACAACAGAACAATCTAAGAAGGATTGCGATGTATTGGTCGAATCCACGGCTCAATCAATTCTTCTAGGGTTTAAAAATTCCATGGATTTTCAACTTTAAACTAAACTTTAGACCGCCTTCCTTAATTCCATCCATGGTTAGAACTTAAAAATTCGATGCCTCCTCCGACTCAGAAATAATCTTCAGAAGCTGGCCTTAGGTAGTGCTTACTGCTTTCATTCTTCTTCTTTGTTATATCCTCAAATACATTTTGAGCGGATTTGACGTAGATGCGAATCAATCAGTTAACCACGAACTTGGGGAATGCATATCAATACATTGATAGCCGCCCATGACCCCATAGACCTCATGGAAAAAATAGATGGCATACTCCGTAGCTTTAAAATAATACCTAATCATAGATATGGAAAAGCTATTAAATTCTGGTTGACAGAGGTCGTGCCCTACACTCCTCTATCCATCCCCTGAGGTTATCCAAAGGTAATGTAAAAGCTGCTTAGTTGATCGCACATCGCACTGGACATTTCCCGGTTTTTCGCAACTGTTTCTGCCGAGCCGTTGATTAATTCATAACTATAAATGAATGCGACAATCGCTACTAATCAAGTGAAAATTGCCTCCTGCCACATGACTGCGCTACCCAATCTTTTCTTGGAATAACGTGAAATTTTGAATTAGGACCTCTCCCTGTACAGCGTCTAGTTGAACATAAAAGCCGTTAATTTCGACATGGAAGGTGTTTGAAGTCACTATATGGCCAAATACGCACTCAAGTAGACTCCACGGCATCCCACCGCAAGTCACTATATGGACAAATACGCACTCAAATAGACTCCACGGCATCACATAGTAGTAGAATGCGTGACGCATTACAAAAGGGATTAAGCTACACCGTCCTCATTCTTTATCTTTAATGTTTTTATCGCTAATGTAGTGATACGGTAGTGATACAAGAAATTTTTCTTGTATCACATGCATCATGGAAAATTATAATAGTAAGAAAATTATCGACGAAGCTCCGAACTCCGAAGGCCTTCGCTCACTTGCGTGAGTCGTGTCGCTCCGAGCATCGTCATATCGATTCTACGCTGCGCGACGCTGACCGCGTGCTCATCCTGCTCTCGTATGGCCCAGGTCTCTTAGTGTTAGTGCAGGAAAAATAGTGAAGCGAAGTAGCTTGGCACGGAGCCGGACGTTCTTCGTCTTCTTCGCGAATTCTTCGACGCTCTTGAAAGCTCCAGAAGTCACTCGTTTCCTGCTGCCCAGATCTGGCGCTAGTTCGTTGGTCATGTTGACATCCCGATCCAGATAGCGAAGCTATAAGCTGGAGCATTTGGAGATGTTCGTTCCGTTGGGCGAGAATGGGGCATCAGAAACTTGTCCGTTCCTCAAGAACATCGTCTTCGTAAGATCCAGCTGCAGTGCATCGTTTCCACATACACGATTGAAGTGAGTCAGCATTCGCTTCGCCTGGCTGATGCTCTCGGTGTTATGAGCACGATGTCGTCAGCGAAGCGAAGATGGTGCGGTCGCTGGCCGTCGATCCTCACCCCCGTCTTCTCATTCTAATTCGCGCATGATGTTTTCGAGGGTGGCGCTGAGAAGCTTCCGGTATATGGTATCCCCCTACCGAACCCTTCTCTTCAAGTCGATGACGACGTCGTTGTAGAGTGGGGAATTTTGGTCGTGAATCCATTGTATAGCTTTCGAACAAGTGAGCAAAGCTTCGATGACCACTTCAGTTTTGACGGAGTCGAATGCCTTTTTTCAGATCAATGAACGTAAGGCATTGAGGCAGCTTGTACTCCCGCAGTTCTTCGATGAGCTTCGTACAAGAGAAGGCATTCTCGAAGAACAAGACGAACTAGAAATATAGGTTCTGGCGCGGCCAGTAATACTTATCGAATCTCAATAATTAGGTCGTGTGGTAATTTCGAAATTTTCTGTTTTCTGATTTTCTGTTTTCTCGCGTTTTGCTTTTTCTGTTATATGATTTCTGTTTCCTGATGAAAGCGGTTTTCTGCTTTCTGTTTTCTGGGAAAATTTTAAAAAATTCCGCCCACCCCTGATCCTCATACACGTTGAGCGATGTCTTTGGCTCGACTTCTGAGTCCCAGGCACGTCATGCGATGTACACCGCATGTCTTCCGAATTCCCGGCACGTAGAAGACGTCTAGGTATTTCCACTACTTTCGCGCCACGTAATTTGATTAGTAATGATTAAAGGCGAACGATACATAAAAAATAAACTTCAGGTCCGTGTTCAGCGACATTGACACATGTTTATTAATCAATCCTTGCTTACCGCCGTTCATTACTTCTGTGAATGTACTATATAGTGAAGTAGCTGAATCGCCTATGCACTTCGACGGTGTTTTCGAACTTCCAGTGGGACTTCAGGATAAACTTAATTCATCGAAGAAAAGCCTAGAGCCGGGCCTAACTCTTGTTATGCCTGGCCTAACTCTTGTTATAGATATGCAGAGAGCAATAGCGAAAGCGATAAATTGTGCGATCAATAAACTCACACGACACGTATCTTTCACGTGACTTTCAAATTCTAAAGGTTAACAGAGGCACATCACAGGTTAGTGTGGCCAAGTAGTAACAGGCTTTTAACAAGCAGTAAGCCCATGCAGAATCAATAGAGTCTGAAATGCAATGTTCCAGGCGGGAGCATGGTGCAATCTTGACTATTTGCACGCCACAGAAATTTCGCTACCCTGTGCTTTCATGTGAGTGTCAAACATCTTCACAAGCGTCACTAGTACCAATGTTAGAACCACTCAAATAGTACGTGATTTTTTAGGATACCCTGCATTCTTCGCAAGCCGTAGCATGTTTTTACCCTTCGAACCTTTAAACAAGCTCACATCAATCGAAACTGCCACTTTGTGGAGAGATTATAACAATCATTCAAGCGAAAACAATCAATCGAGTATAAAATGCAAAGTTTCAGACGAGTGCGTGGCGCAATCCATGCCGCCCATTTGTCAGAAAATGTCTACTTTCTTAAGCTTTCATATGAGCCATCAAGCTCTTGAGTACCTCTACTCGGAGAAAAGTTATCATCTTTCAAACAGTGTTTACATTTTTGAGACACTGTATTTGCGAACATGAAATTCGTAATTGAATTCCGCGTAGAATGTTGGCTTGGAGACATGTCCCCAACGGTGTTGTACACACAATTTTTTCTTCAAAAAAAAAAGAGCTCCTCTAGAGGGTATTTAGACGACGTAGTTAAATTCTGTGTGAAATTCTAGCCTGGAAATATACCCTTCACAGCTTCGTCGAAGGTTTGCGAAGAATTATCCTTCAGTTTTGAATTTGAAGAATATCTCATCAAAGGTAGCATTGATAAGCTTGAGGCAGAGCTCATTAGATAGAGCTCGAAATTCTGCTGTAGAGCTATGTTTGTTTCACTCCAACATGTATCTTTGCACTGGTTTTGTAAATCCTCTGAACATCCTATTGATTGCAGTTCCAGCAGATCTGGTCGAATTGCGCATTCCGCTCGTCGGGCCGGCCGCCGTCGTGGGGCCGGCGACGACGGCCTCCGTCGGGCCGTTGTTTGCCGCGCGCGCGACGGATGTCACTGCTGCGTGAGAAGAGATGGCGAGCAGGAGAATGATGCCTCAGGTATGGCCACCTGGGCGGGCGGCCGCGGCGCCTACAACCAGCCGATACGAACGCACCCCTCCCCTGCAGGCAGGTAGAAGGCGTCTACGCATTTTCCGCAATTTTCCCGCACTGTAATTTGATCAGTAGCGATTGGTGGCGATCAATACTTCAAAAACAAACTTCAGATTCGTGTTCAGCGACCTCGATTGCCCAGGCCGAAGTTCCCAGGCAGGGAGAAGCCGTCTGGGTATTTTTCGCTATTTCTCTGTACGCATTGTACACTGCGCACGCCAAAGTTTTGCTGGACAGATTGGAGCTAATCCTGAGTGGGGTGGCTGGAAATTTCTGATAGCATTCTCCAAACGGCTCGAAATAGTCTTGAGTATTTCGCATTTCCCAGTAAGAGAAGAGAAGCGCAGTGGACATGCGCTCGCCCACTCGATTGATAGGTTCGATTCTGTGTGCATTGCGCACGGCGCACTCTCGGGGCATTCCTGGCATGGCAGAGCATTGGCAACGTACGCCATGCTTGAGATACTCCGAAAGCACGCATGTCCTGGAAATGAGCTGCTCTAATCGCAAAAGCCCCTCCCCCCCCAGTCAATTTTGGACCACTCACAGCGAAAATATGGGTGTTCCGGTAAAGTTTTACACATGTTTGTGTAAATTTCGAAGAGGCGAATCGAATAGTCTAACCTTTTTTCAAAAAACCTAAAAGTGAAGGAGTTATGAGCATGCGACGCGTTGCGAGCTATTTTTGCGTTTTTTCGCACACTTTTGACCGTGCGGCGTGAGCGGTATTGTAGTGATACTACAATATCGCGCGAAGCGCGCAAGTGCGAGCCACGCTGATAGGCGTGACGGAGCACTTGTATCTACTCTATAATAACGCGCAAAGCGATGGGTCATCCCATCGATCGGCGGCGTCGCAGAAATTAGGGGGGGGGGGTGATAGATGTGGAAAATGGGGGGGGGGGGGAATGGTGCGAGGGGAAATTGCGACGCGAATCGAGGAGGGGGGGGGGGGGACAGCTTGTAAACTGAGCGTTTGGGGGTTTTATCAGAAATTTTCTGCCGCCCCACTTAGGAGTTGCTCTAAGGCTATCCATCTGGCCCTTGGAGTGCGTGATGAACAATGCTGCATATAGAATCAAACCTTTCAATTGAGGGGGGGGGGGGGGACAGCTTGTAAAGGGAGCGTTTGGGGAGATTTATCAGAAATTTTCAGCCGCCCTACTCAAGAGGTGCTCTAAGGCTGTCCAGCGAGCCTTTGGAGTGCGCCGTGAACAATGCATACAGAATCGAACCTTTAACTCGAGGGGGGCGGCCGCTCGCAAATTGCACGCACGGACGTGTTCGGAGCGCAAGAGCTCTGTCAAGTTGGAACTTTTCAGGTTGCAGCTTGTAGGTTTTGTAGGCAGTCGAGCGTTCTGTTAAGTAAGCCAAATTGGAATGGTTTAGCTTAGGAGGGGGCAATGTTATAGTGGTGCGAAAATGCAGGTGAGGCTTGCGTGACGCATTTTTTTTCCGATTTCCGTGGACGACAGCGAGACGACGCGGCAAGCTAACGGCCTTAAAATGTGTACTCGTACAGAGCGCTTAAGGTACTTTACGATGACGAGCTCATAGCTCCCCAGCTGCCTAAACTGCCTTAGCCTCAGCTGCCGTTTTAGAGCGGCGAAAGCTAGCGGTTAGAGTTTCTTGCGCTCCTATTAGCCCAGATTTGAGTCATCGGCAACCGCAATGGCACCGTTCCGTTCAGCATGAAAAGCGCTATCGAACGATATCAATTTCGACCGATTTTGGAAACATCCATTTTTTGACTGTTTAGCATCGAGGACGAGGCCGCAGCGAAAGGACGATGACGTCATCGAAAAATCGATGTCTTCGAGGTGGGCCATGCTTGATACCATTCGATAGAGCGCTTCATGCTGAATTGAATAGTGTTATTTAGGATGGGAAAAACTGTAATCTGGGCGAGAAATGGCGCGGAGAGCGTCTGCCGTTGTTGCGTCAAATTGCAAGCGAGGGCGTGGTCGGAGCACAATAACTCTGTCAAGTTCGAATATTTTCTGCGGCAACTTGTGGGTATCGTAGGCACTAGAACGGTTTATTAGAACAATTCAGCAGAATGGCTTAGCTTAGAAGGGGGCAATATTACAGCGATGCGAAAATGCAGGTAAGGCTTGAGTGACGCATTTTTTTCTGATTTCGGTGGACCACTGCGTGAAGACGCGGGTAGCCAACGGCCCTAAAATGCGTACGCGAACAGAGCGCGAACAGGGGGGTGGTCGGGTCAGGATCATTGATTTTGCTCAAAATTCGTATAGGGTCGGGGATTATTCGAGGTACCGAACACGATGCCGGAGTACATTTGGACGATTACGGCAAGAGACCGCTCATACCGATAACTGAGGGTGATCGGCAATCCTGACCCGACCACGGGTACGTTACCTTAGGTGTAACCCAAATATGGGCGAGTAAGAGTGCAGGAAACTTCAACCGCTAAGGTCGCCGCCCTAAAACGGCAGATTGGGCTAAGGCAGTTTAGGCAGCTGAGAATAGCTGAGCCTGTCACCGTAAAGTACCTTAAGTGCTCTGTTCGCATACGCATTTTGAGAGCTCTCCGCGTCTTCTCGCAGTGGTCCACCGAAATCGGAAAAATGCGTCACGCGAGCCTCACCTGCATATTCGCACGGCTGTAACATTGTCCCCTCCTAATGTAAGCCATTCTGCTTTAGCTTGCTAATAGATCGTTCTACTGCCTACAATACCCACAAGTTGCAGCCGAAACGATTCGAACTTGACAGAGTTATTGTGCTCCGAATACGCCCCCGCGTGCAATTTGACGCAACGACGGCAGCATCTCTCCGCGCTTTTTCTCGCCCAGATTACAGTTTTCCCCACTCTAAATGAAACGATTCAATTCAGCATGAAAAGCTCTATCGAATGGTATCAAGCATGGCCCAAATCGAAGACAGCGAGTTTTGGATGACGTCATTGTCCTTCCGCTGCGGCATCATCCTCGATGCTAAACAGTCAAAAAATTGATGTTTCCAAAATCGGTCGAAATTGATATCGTTCGATAGCGCTTTTCATGCTGAACGGAACGGTGCCATTGCGATTGCCGATGACTCAAATCTGGGCTAGTAGGAGCGCAAGAAACTCTAACCGCTAGCTTTCGCCGCTCTAAAACGGCAGCTGAGGCTAAGGCAGTTTAGGCAGCTGGGGAGCTATGAGCTCGTCGTCGTAAAGTACCTTAAGCGCTCTGTTCGCGTACGCTTTTTAAAGCCGTTAGCTTGCCGCGTCGTCTCGCTGTGGTCCACAGAAATCGGAAAAAATGCTCGCACAAGCCTCACCTCTACCCCTATAACATTGCCCCCTCCTAAGTTAATCCACCCTTAGCCGACGACGAATTCGGCACGTCTACTAGAATCCCCAAACACGTCGTTGAGCGACGTCATTGACACGTCTTCTGAGTCCCAGGCACGTCATGCGACGTATTCCGCACACCTTCTAAATCGCCTGACACGCAGAAGACGTATTTTCCCCTGTTTTTTGTGCGCCACGTAATCAGTTTCGATTGACGGTGATCGTACTGCAAAAACAAACTTCAGATTCGTGTTGTGCGACCTCGACTACCCCAGGGCTGAAGTTTCCGGACATGTATAAGGCGTCTACGTATTTTCCGCAACTTTCCCGCACCGTAATTTGATCAATAGCGATTGTTGGCGATCAATACTCCAATAACAAACTTCAGATTCGTGTTCAGCGACCTCGATTGCTTCAGGGCCGAAGTTCCCAGGCAGGGAGAAGTCGTCGGGATATTATTCGCTATTTTCGTGTCGTAATGTTCCCCATTTTCCCCTCGCTATTTTCTGCGGTGGGGCCGATCGATAGTATGACTCATCGCTTAACGCGTTATTATAGAGTATTATATATACAAATATATACATATATATTGTGTTGAAATTATGAAAACCATTTTATTTTGTTTGGTATTTTCACAGCAAACTGAATGGTTTTAAAATCATCGCCTTGCAATACCTTCTAAATTAAACCCAACACTTTTTGGAAATTTTAACCTTGCTTTTACTTACTTTTACCTTAATTTGCTGGATACAGAAACGATTGTTATCTTATTTTAAAGTGCACACACAATCATATTTCCTTGAGCCACGCTAGAAAGGTCTAATGAGGGTCTTTGTGGAATATAAGAGAGCACGACGGTGCGCAACCCTTGTCAGTGGCCATCTTCTAGGACAGGAGAACGAACAGAATGTCAGACAGAACAGTTCTCTCATCGATGCTCACACTGGAGACAAACTCGTTGGACTTCTAACCTTGCGAATGGCCAGCCTAAGACCGCGATGACTCATTCTCGTTGGAAAGTAGTACAGTGAAGACGACCGTTGGAACTCTTTCCCTTCCCCAGTCTCGGCGTAGCCTCCTTTTCATCTCCAGTCATTCTTGCCCACACTTGTTGAGAATTGCCGGTAGATCAATTACGAACAGCTGATAGCGCATAGGTTACATACTAAGCCGGAGATGATAAGGAGTCAGAGCTTCAGAAATAGAAAGTTGTGCCCCAGCAAGGGGAGCTACCACGTCAAAATACATACTCGTTGAAGCAGGAGCCGATACCACTGTCTCACCGATGACTGAATCCGATATTGAACGCATTCGAAATTCTCTATCCAAGAAGAAAAGTTCAGCTCGGCCGTAGTCAAATTGCCACAGCTGAGGCTGCGCTCATCTTGTGCACGCTAGTGATGTGGCATCGATCGACGGGGACCGGGAGCCCGCTGGATCTTCACCGACCTAACAGGCGAAAGTACAGGGGTCGGGAGCTATGACCGAGATAGTTTTGCGATATTTTCTCGCATTTTCCTGGGATGACTCGGCAATGAGCTCAGGTCTTGCACACTTGCTCGCAACGATCTTTAACACCGTTCTATAGCTAGTCAAACAAAATTTTGAAAAGCTATAGAAGGGTGTTAAAGTTTGCAAGGTACCTTCGTTCAGCAAATTAATTCGAAGATACAGATGACTGCAACCGCTCAACCAGTCCATTCCTGTAACCAAACTTCCATGAACTCTCAATTGAATCCACTAGTCTTTACCTTTATGGAACAAATTCAAAACGTAAAACCCTCTTTGGAGCGTTCCAAAGCGGCTTTAGGAGCGAGCGAGCGACAGCTTGTAGAGTGGGCGTTTGGGGGTTTTATCAGAAATTTCCTGCCGCCCTACTAAGGAATTACTCTGAGGCTGTTCAGCTTGCCTTTGGAGTGCGTGGTGAACAATGCATACAGAATCGAACCTATCAATCGACTGGGCACGGCAGCCTGTAGAGTGAGCGCTTGGAGAGTTTTATCAGAAATTCCCAGCAGCCCTTCCCAGATATTGCTCTAAGGCTGTCCTGTTAGACTTTGGAGTGCACCGTGAACAATGCATACAGATTCGAACCTTTCAATCGAGATGCGACCGCTCGCAAATTGCACGCAAGTGCATTTTCGGAGCGCAATAGCTCTGTCAAGTTAGAACCTTTCAGGTTGCAGCTTGTAGGTTTGGTAGGCTTTTGTGACGCATTTTTTTCCGATTTGGGCGGTCCACTTCGGAAGACGCAGCGAGCTAACGGAGTTAAAATGCGTAGGCTAAGAGAGCGCTTAAGGTATTTTACGATGACGTGCGCTGAACTTCACTGAGGCTGTAAGGGCTTGAAATTCTTCAGAAATCCGTCATCTAAAGCACCCGCCACCTCGTACACGGCTCTGTGAGTCATCGATCGATGAGGCCAGACGAGACGGCAGCCGCATCCACACCAAATTAGCAGGCGAAGGTGGGGAGCGGGGGTCGCCATGCGCAAGGCGAAAAGCTACCAGCGCTTGGGAGACAGAAGAAAAGGCGATTCCTTCTTTTGAACAGTAGCTTCTATCTTCTATGTTGGCCTAAGAGGTTCCATTTTTGGTCGATTTCTGCCGAAAATCTTGAAGATCGACCAAAACTGGAACTTCCCCCTCACACATGCAATATCACAGTGAAGGAGCTGTTTTACCGTATAATAATGGAAGAATAAGGTTTTATTGGGTGCAATTTCACTCTCTGATGTTCTGTACTTCAAATGGAAGAAAATTATTTCAGTGGTAAGTAAGGCAGTCCTCCGCATACGATCGACGAAGTCAGAAAAACCAGTTGCCGGCGCCTAGACTGTAAAAAGACGAATTGTTCTTCGAGCCGTTGCAAAACTATAGGTGCATTGAAAACTTGAAGCTAGTAAAATCATGCCGAGGATAACTAATGTAACCATAATCCAGAAATGTGCCATCTGAGTTTGGGCTGCCTGGTTCCCGTCTTCTTGCTGTCTCGAATCGGTGTTACCTGCCGAATCGGGCAAGTTAGCTGCGAGGTATTCAAGGACAGCGGTCAGGTACACTGAAGCTCCATCATCGATACGTGCAACATAGTTGGCACTGCGGAGTATGCGATGAAGACGAGCGAAGGGGAACTGCAGTCCAGTGCGCGACGAACGCGATTTCCGTTTTAAATTAAAAGTGTATTAAAAGGAGGGATCAAGGATTTATGCTGGCATCGCCATACGAAGCGGCACCGTAATCGGTATAGATATCGATTTTGCCAAATGGTAGCGTGACAAAATGGCCCAAATCCAGAGTTCCTTTCCTCCACCGATCCGTGCCTGATGAACGCGTCCGTTCACGTTCACCTGAGCAAAGAGCGCTGCGATGATGGACATCTAAGCCATGCTATCCAAATGGCTCTCATCCCAGAGTTCCTTGCGATCTGCCATTTTATTAAAAGGAGTTCTATTTTGGTCGATTTTCAGATTTTTCGCCAAAAAAGCGTGGCAAACACAAAACCTCAAACCATATAGGTGATGACACTTTTAGAAGCTGCTCTTAGCGTTCAGCGATTCGAAAAACCCTCCAAATTATGAAGTTTTAAGTGCTGTCACCTATATACTCGGATTTCGTTGATCGTATGCGAACTATTGACTTGCCACTGAAACAGTTTTCTCCTATTCGAAGGAGAGAACATCAGAGAGTGAAACTGAGCCCAATAAAACTCTATTCGCTTCAGAAATCCCAATTAGGAGAAAGCTTCCTTGGAGGTGAAGTTATCTGGGCAGGCAAGCTTTTATTTCTCGTTCTCATCTGACACGTTTTGTCACTGCAAAACCTCTACATTCCATTCTTTCTTCTTTACACCTACATAAAATTTAACTTAATCAGTTTTACCCATCAGACTGTTACTATGAAAAAGAAATACATAATAAAAAAATGTAAAAGAAAAATGAAAAAATTAGAAATTAAATGAATTCAAACCTGGTATATTACAGGCTTTTAATGTAACAAGAAAGATAAATGTATCACAAGGTGTTGCAATGATGAAAGATGCCAAGTGGCAAGAAAATTTTCGCCCGTCCAGATAACTTCACCCTTCCTCGGCAGGTTCCACTCCACTGCGGCAATAACACAATAAGAACTCAAATTAGTAGCAAGAAAAAGAAACCGACCAGTTGGAGTGAAGTCGTAGTGAGGCGTGTGCGCACAAGAAAAGGTGGGCATGATGCCACCGTGTTTAGTTGATCACACCTCATGCATGACCTGTTGGAGAGTGGAGAGTCCACCCTCGCCGTAAACTTGGCACCTAAGGTGGAATAGAGACGGCCCCATCCCGGAATGTCGGCTAGGTCCGGAAGGTCGGCTAGAACTACACTTATGTACCGATTCCCGTCAAGATTCTTTGACGTCAGCAACAGATCACCTGTTGCTGACGGTCCTTCTTTGTTGATATATTTATATGTCTTATAGTCCTCTAAATGCTTTACGCACGCTGTGAAAGCAAGGTGCCTTGCTGCCGAAATTGCAGATAGAAATGGACTGCAAGGCACCTCTTAGATAAATGGACCATGATTGGCAACGAAGCACACGAGCCTACTTCTCTTAGCGACCTCCTTCGATCGTTCATCTTTGAGGATTCAAGTGAACTCCCTCCTGGTTTGGGGCATGCTGCATTCATCCGCCGCCTACACCATGGTCCGCACTTGCCGTTAGTATATCAGGACACGACAGTGATCTTGGATTTCGTCTCTTCGACAGCACCGGTGTCCGCTTATAAGTGATGAATTTAGCCTGTCTAATGTACCTTTACCAGTAGATCTGTTGTCGCTCAGCAATTCCTGCAAATTATATCCCTCTTCTATAGGTCCTATCTATTGATTACAAATGAATTTAATCATTCATTTTACCTTTGTGATGAGAGTACATAGTTCCGCAAATTAAATATTTTCTAAGGAAGAGATGCAGACTGCACTATCCATACCCACCGAACAAATAAACACGAGACCTTGGTCATTCGCCAAATTTTCTTAGATTCCTTCTTTACCTCTACACCTTCGAAATGACGAGACAAATTGTTATACAGGTTCACAACTTCCCACCTGTCAGCACCAATTTAAGCCAGTTCCGAGAAGAAAAGTTTATTGCGCAACAAAAATATTGTGCACTGAAGGCACTTGAGACACAATACAGCGATGGAATAGACAATATGAACAAGACCCGACAAGGAAAGTCACACAAGTATGAGTCAAGGAGTGGAGGACATTGCGAGCGATAGGTGAAAACGAAAGAGCGAAGAAGAAACAGATACATACAACAGCAAGGAAAAGTGAAGAGATACAGAGGAAAGTGGCAAAGTTATGCGTACTCTAGCTGAAGCGTGAGAGGAATGTGCTCTAACATCACCAATGCCGTAGGGACCGTCCTGGAAGCTGAAACGATACCACTTCAAAAGAAACCTAGGTGAATGAGCAGTCAACTTTCGCGAAATATCATTTGGCACATAGGGATAGAGCCTATGGAATTCCTGGAATTCACGAACATCTATGGTTTTCCAAAAAGATGACTCCCGAATTCTCGGTCGGAACGATTGAGCATTCGATATGGAACGTGAGGTTGCGTAATAAAGTACCTATTCACACGGCTCTACTCATACGTCGATGGACATGTCTTCTTTTCAACGAATAGGCGATTAGGAAATGGAGCGTGATCCGTAGTTTACTGCAAAACGTGCACCGTCTCAGACCTATGAAAGAGGAATTTTTGACAGTGTGACCAGATTATGACCCGACCAGACGAGACGCTTCAACCGTAGAGCTGATGCCCTGCCACAGTTGGGGGCAGCAAAGTTCGTGGGGAGGGGTCCGCGACGTTAGGGCAACTACTGAAGTCAGCAGTACTCTGAAAGCGAGAAACCCATAACGAACTTTTTGGATGTGGTCTACCGCTGACTCTGACTCGCTAACTGCACACCGGTAGTTAATCCAGCAGAAAGGTTCCGTGAACCGGACATACAAGGTCATGAAGCAAGCTACTTTGGTGGCTGCACCTGCTATATGCGCATTTTTTCATGCTCCATCGAATTTTAAATCACGAGTAGGAGGGCTGATGGCGACTTGAGATAACAGCTAAAAGGATATGTATGTTACACGCAGGGAAGCTGCAGGAGAACTGAGACCTTCGCTGCAGCACAGCGCTTCAGAAATCCCAACTAGGCCAAAGGGCGCATTCGCAGACCGAAACGTGTTCTGCGTCAGGCCGGCTTACAAATAGATTCCAGTTACATCGACGTCACATCCAGACGACACGACGTGGCGTCACAACCAGCCGCTCATGAGGATCACTGTGACGGACTGTCAGTGCGAGACAGCTGAGAGACGAGCGCTCTCCGGCTCGGCGCAGACTACGACGCTGCTGTGTACGGACGGCGAGTCGTACCGCGGTGGGTAGAGGTACTGGATGGTTAGCGGGGCGCCTCGGGGCTGTTCGGCGACGAGGGCGCAGTGGTGGACAGCGAGCGGAGAGGGTCGAAGATGACACCTTTCTCGATGTCCGAATAGAGCGGAGGCGACGACTGGCTCGAGGCGACCGCTGAAAAGAACACCGATCAGCTCTCGAGCTTCTAGACTCATTGGTGGGAGACTCTCACACGATGTTGCCCAACCCCTTGGATTTCAAAAGTTTTCCATTTTATTTTATTTCATCGGCCTCCCAAAGTCCATTTGGGGGCTCGTTCCAAACCAAACTCGAAAAGTAGCACGTCTTCATCACAACTGTTTTCCTTTTCTTTAATCAGGTTGACATTTTTATCACAATTCACGAAGAAAACATGACACAAGACAGACATCTAGTTCAGGCACAGGTCTACCGCAGGCCTGTACTTCGACAAGGGCGGATGCATGCTCAATACCAAAAAACACACTAGCATCGGCAGGGGAGCATAGCAGTGTTTTAATGCCCACCATGTGGCTATCACATTCGCGAGATTCTCAGCCTGAACACATCGTTGGAAAAGTAGCCGCAGGGCTGAAGTTTAGGACTGCGTGGACGACATCCATAAAAAATTGATAATTTAATCGATTGTGATCTACACTTCAAAAGCGAACTTCATAATCACGTTCAGCGACCTTGATTACCCCAGGACTGAAGTTGGCGACGGGTTCGGCACGTCTACCGCTCGCCATGCACGGTCGTCGACGTGTTCGGCACGTCTACGGCTCGTCATGCACGGTTGCTGACGTGTTCAGCTCGTCTACTGAGTCGCCAGCTCAGTCTGAAGCGGTCATCGACTCCCTGCTCACTCAGGGTGTTTCTACTTAGTACATTAGAGCCTTTCGAGAGCTGTACAGTGGATTCACGACCAAGATCTCTCCATTCTACAACGACGTCGTCATCGACGTAAGGAGAGGAGATCGGCAAGGGGATACCATATCCCCGAAGCTCTTCAGCGCCACCTTCGAAAACGTCATGGCGAACTAGAATGAGAAGACATGGGAGTGAAGGTCGGCGGCCGGCAACTACATCATCTTCGCTTCGCTGACGACATCGTGCTCATAACACCGAACATCAGCCAGGCGGAGCGAATGCTGGCCGACTTCGTGTGTGTGGAACGCTGGACTGCAGCTGAATCTTACGAAGACGATGTTCATGAGGAACGGACAAGTTTCCGATGCCCGATTCTTCGACGGAACGGACATCTCCGAATGCTCCAGCTACGTCTATCTGGATCGCGAAGTCAATATGGCCAACGACCTAGCGCCAGAGCGGAGCAGGAGGAAACGAGCGGCTTGGGGAGCTTTCAAGAGCGTCGAAGAAGTCGCCAGGAAGACGAAGAACGTTCGACTCCGTGCCCACCTATTCAACTCCACTGTTCTTCCTGCCATAACATACGCCTCAGAGACCTGGGCCATACGAAAGCAGGATGAACACGCGATCAGCTTCGCGCAGCGTGGAATCGAGAGGACGATGTTCGGAGTGACACGACTCACGCAAGTGAGAGAAGGCCTCCGGAGTTCCGAGTTTCGCCGACGTTCGAAGATCAGAGACGCTGTCGCGTGGGCCAAGTCGTCGAAAATTAGGTGGGCCGGCCACGTAATGCGATTCGCAGGCACCCGCTGGACGAGAGCCGTAACCGACTGGATTCCGCGGGATGTCAAGAGAATACCAGGACGCCCCCCCCCCCAAAGCGTTGGTCCGACTTCTTCGTGAAAGCCCTGAACGACCGATATGACGCTCTTCGTGTCCCTCGAGCGAGGAGGATCCATTGGAGCACTCTGGCACGCGACAGGGACGAATGGAGACGCTGCTGGCGCCCGCTCGAGCAAGTCGATGATCAAGGGGACGACAGGTGATACAGGTAATACTGAGTCGCCAGGCACGTAGAAGGCGTTTGGGTATTTTCCGCTATTTTCTGGCCTTAATTTGTGCCCCGTAATTCCCCTATTTTATGACTCATCGTCGATCGATAGTGTGACTCATCGCTTAGCGAATTATTATATAGCATGATATCCTCAATGAGTTTTAGCTCGATAGACAGCGTTCGCCCATATGGCTTACCTACGTTTTTCTCAGACTCCTTCAGATTTTCGTGCAGATTAACGGAAAATTAGTGTGTGGAGCCTTAAGGCATACGTTATACTTTTTCGACAGTGCTGGCCTGGTGCGTGGAAACCCGCGCAACACTATTGCAGAGAGCGCCGCTGCGGATGGCCTATCGCCCAGGGTATCGCCGACAACTCGTCGCCGTGCGCAGCTCAGCGAGAAGTTGTCACTGGCCATTGAGCCGCATTCGAAAACGGCGGCCTACGCAAAGTCTTTGAATCGAACTTCAAGATACGTCACGTCCTGTGTTTGTCTGAGAATGCATATCGTTTGCGTATATATCTGCTTTTCTCCATATTTCGATACCTTTCGAGCAGCACTTGAGCACTGCACTTTCATGGGCAGTCGAAGCTATTTGGGTGATCATTGAGCGACCTAGAAGATACAAGTTGATAGACGGATTTTGATGCTGCGATCAAAAGTTCTGGGACATAAAACCTTGAGCATGTCGCGAAAGTTTTGATCGCAACATCTACACCCTTCCTTCTAACTGCGAGCATTCCCCTAAACACTATTCCATCCTACAGAACACCCTTTCTGAGGAAATTAAAGGCAAGATGCGTTCACTCAACACAGCCACTCATATGTGGCTGGTTGAGCTTCAGAACTGGAGACCAATCGGCTTGAGTGCTGTTGGAGTCAGATCAAACGGAACAAAACTCTATCGCTTTACTGGCGGCGCACTCATAGACGGGAGGTGTGTCCGTTTCCAAATCGTACTTTACTCATCACACGACATGATGACAGCCAATCAGACGTCCTGCGATGCCCTTCACTCCGATTAGGATAAAGTAAGCAAGCAATAAAAAAGGGTCGGCATTAGAGTGAACTTTTCGGCTTTTTTTCGAAAGTCGAACAATCGAATTCCTCGATTTTTTGAAATTTTCGAAAGGCAAACAATCGAATAACTCGATCTTTCGCTGTTTTCGAAAATCGAACAATTGAATAACTCGATTTTCCGCCGTCTTCAAAAATCGAGCCATCGAAAAACTCGACTTTTTGCTGTTCCCGAAAAGCGAACAATCGAGTAACTCGATTTCGAAGGCACGTTCCATAGAGAACCGAAAGAAGCCGGAAAATTCACAATTGTGGATGAAAAGAGTTGAATTTATGAGGACAACTGAATAATCGTTAATCCCGTTAATGGAATAACAAGATACCTGGTCATTTCTTTAATGGACATTCACCAGGGTTGAGGTTCCAATTAGTGGACATTCACCAGGGTTGAGGTGCCACCAAAGGTAGGGATTATCCTCACTTCTATGCGTAATTTGCTATCTGCCACCTGTTCCTCATTTGCGAGTCGAGTCACTACCTTCTCACATTATCTTATTACCAGCGTTCGTCGCCGGTTTTGCCGCCGTTGATAACGTAGCCCAAACCTAGCTAGGAATGCTTCCTCAGCCAGCGTCCGTCACCGGCTTCGCCGGTGCCGTACGCAGGACGTGCGGGCTACGTCAGGCTTTCGGGCTTTCAGTATAGATGTTTTCTTCAGCACACATATGAAGCCGCAAGGTTTGTAAGGTAGCTTTTATCCTATTATGTTCAGGAGTCAGCTCTTTGCTCCTGTTCAACTTTTTCCAGCTACGACAAAGTAGTGTTGAATAACAGTTCCATTTTCGCGCAAGACAAAATGCCTTATGGGGGTGCCTTACATGATGACTCCTCCTCCTTCGAGTCCATTTGCACAAAGTTAACAAAAAGTGTGCTTCTACGCATAGTCACTGTACGCGGTTTAAAACTTGCGCGTGGGTTGGTTTCGAAAAGAATGACGATTTTGACGTTCACAGAGCGCGTTTTTTGACGGCGACAGTTCGTCAGCAGTTTTCAATGCACGCTTAATGAGGAATTGCTCTGACTTGGTAAAGTAGAACATTTTCTAATGCACTACCACCGCGCCTGACGCGACGCTCGGCAACGATCTCGACGAGCTTCCGTATGCTCAGAGGCGCGCCCGCCTACACACACAGACTCTAACATACGATTACAATACGCAATAACTGCCGAAACCGAAACGTAGCAAAAGGATTGGTATTAGGGGGGGGGGGGTAGCAAAAGCAATGAGACTCCATGCCGTCCATATATGTCGTGACTGGAGTCCGGTTTCGTGCTTCTCGTATTTGTATGTTTGTTTTCTACTTATTGAAGGCCACCTGAAAAGCGACCGCTTTCGCCCTTTGCAAAAGCGTGCCAAAACCCAGTCTGTCTCCTGCCGAGACCCCAGCCCGACGAGTCGACCCGTGTCGCGCAAATTTCGCCCAATTCCCAACCTCGAGCAGCCTGGACTCAATAGACACGCAAGATGAGAAGTACGCCTTCTACCTTAACCCTGCCAAGCAGCGAGTCTGGGGAGGCCGGGTGACCTGTTATCGACTTTCCTTCGGCGGGATGTTCACGGTGAGAAGCACCTTCTGAGCTTTCGAGTCTGCGCCCATGGACTGTTGTACTGGAAGCTGTTTTCCAAAAGCAGGACCATGGTCTCCAAAGCCATAGTGAACGAAATAGAAGAGATGGACCGGCGAGTCGCACTTATTCGGTCTCAGCGCTTCAAGAAGGTCCACCTCATCGACCATGCGGCACCCCATCGGGCAAAAGTGACCACGGGTAAGCTTGCTCAGCTGGGGTACGTTTACATGCCTCACCCACCGTATTCGCCGGACATCTCTCCATGCGACTACTACTACTTTTCTAATTCCGCTTTTCTCATTTGTTACGAAATGACTCCGATGCATCCCTGTCGGAGGCAGATTGTCGACGACACGCCTTTGCTATACCACCCCACCGCTCACCCCGAGCGAACCCTCATGATGAGCTCCCATATCGATTCATCGCTTCGCGCGATCGATGTGGGAGCTTAACATCAGGCTTCGCTCGATGGTGTAACATAGGTCACAGCTTGTCGGCGATGGCTCGATTGACGTGTCGCAGTATAACATATGCGTAATAATGCTCGCAGCTGGAGTCCGACTCCGACTTGGCTTCGACGACGCTTTGATGCATCGCAGCGCCGGAATGGTTTGAAGTGGTTTATGTATCTACGTGAACATTTCATTCAGTCTGCCGAGTAGAGTTTAGGATATTTAACAGATTTTACACCCTCCAATCTAACCATATCACAGTGATTTCCCTCGCTTCTAGTTTAAGTATGGTTGCATCCCATAAAGTATCAATTTTGAAATAAAATTTCGTTATAGGGATCACCCCAGGCTGGTATTTAAATTATTTCCAACTACTTAAAAATGTGGGCCATCCTTTTCCTTTAGGATTGACTATGCATTTGTTTTATATGTTGCTACAGTGTTTCCATGATTTTTATGTCCAGTTTTTTCTTTCATACTTGTTTTCTCAGAGAGTTATCATGTGCATTGTTTTGTTTCTTTCTAAAGTATTCCCTTTTACACTCATTACAAAACATTTCTTGCTGGCTTAGAAATGCACCAGCCCTCCTCGCGCAAGATGTTACACCTACAGAGTAAGGATATAAGATACTGAAAAGATTAGCATACCTGCGTTCCAGAAGATTTTTTCATCGGTAGCATATGTGTTGAGTATCTGCCATACCTACAGGGTATGTATGACTCACCAACTTGTACATAAAGCAAATGAAAGGATTCAGAAAATAACAGTATTCAGAATTCCATTACCATATTCGTTCTCAGCACATCATGGCTATCGTGCTGACTTGTACGAAAAAGAGCTGTCAATCAGACTACGATTTTCTCCTACAAATCGAGGAAGCTACGTCCGATTTCCTTGCTTCTCCACGCCAGAAAGCCCATTAGCGAACAGCCGATGGAAGCGGTCATGGTCTCACATAGCGTCTCACCACACAATGTAGCAGTGGTGATGCTATGCAACGTGTTTTTTGATAGAAACGCAAGGTAGAACTGCAGCATAGTCCCAGAACGAGGAGGGTCGTGGCTACTTCAAAAAGGAGAAGAAGTTGATTGCCGCCGCCAAGACGAGAGGTCAATATTAGTGAGCAGTCCAGCTGTGAAATTAAGCATTGGATTCACTGCATGATAAAATAAACGAGCGCTGTCAGGGTTTTCCGAAGTTCTTTTGCTTGTTCTCTACAATTTGAGCAGGTGTTCTGTGCAATGATTTTCTATGAGATTTGGTGTGCTCCGTGACAATTCGTGACAATTCTCTCAGAATAAAAGCTCATGCGAATAGGCAACTACAGATGCATAGTGTGTAAGCTTTAAAGATGGATTTCACATCAGCTCTATCCTTCGTTCTCGTGGTGAGTTCACCTTTACTCCTATAGTTGTAAATGTAAATATACGTAAACAATAGTCGACATAATTTTTCGGCTAACTGGTGATGTCACTTGCAATTAGGGTTATCACGATATAAATTCTTACGTAGTAGATGTCTAATTTCCAACGCAAACCTTCAATTACTAAGTTGTATAGATTAGGCGTTTGCCCAGGAGAGCAAAGAAGTGAATGATAGGACTAGCATGTCAAAACTAGCAGCCGCTCAAAAGTGAAGTCCGAGGAATGGGTGTGAAGCAAAAAAGAAGTCTTGTAAGCCTTGTCCGCACAGCAAATGGCTGGCGACATCGCGCACGCGGCGTTCGTTCGCGAAGAAGGTGTGAATGTGCTGCTGTCCATCTGGCGACTGTTGAAGACCCCACACATTTTTGTGGCCAGCTATGAGCTGCGGGCGGCGAAAACGATGAATCATGCCGTTGTTGCAGTCCTGCCGGCGGCAAGCGGCAGAGATATGGAGCGGCGAGGTACTGCATTTCTAGTCGGGACCTATTGCTCTTCGCCTTCCCGCCTTCCGTCCGGGCTCTGGCAGCTCCCTGCGGCGAAAGGCTAGAGCGCAGACAGTCTCTACCTGCGCCGAGTCGTCGCGAAATCAGCGGAGGCTGCAATAATGACGTGAATCATTGTTGCCGCTGCCGCTCCGGCAACGCCGCCGCCGCTCACCATCCGCGGCGAACTCTGCGTCCCTGCCCTTTGGCGATTAAGGATAGAGCCGCGGCAATGCCGCAGAAGTGTTTGGAGCTTTTTAAATGCTTCCAACGCTGTCGATCTTAAAATATTATACATCTATTGATATTGTTCTATTTAAAGGAAATAAGAGTGCACACAGCATTAGGTATTAAGCAAGGAATTAACTGAAGGAATTCTAACGATTTGCTACTTATACTTTATTGCTTTACAGAGAAATACATCGTAACAATTTTTTGGTAAAAAACGAAGCTTTTTATAGAAAAAAGGCTTAGGATATAAAGGCCTTCTACATAGAAACCCGAATATATCTATGTTTCGTTATATTATTGCATGTGGTGCAAAAGTAATGCGTTTTTATTCGCCTCTTTTTCAGATTCCTTGCCTACTTCTGGGTGCACATCCTTATAGGCCACATGTACTTACTGGTTTCAGTGAGTGTGATTCAAGCATTATCATGTACGCTGCAATTAGTTATGAACAAATCGTTTCAGTAATCCCGAAGTGCGATAACGAAGTGAACACCTTGTACGCGTCAGCGCTGCACACGTTCGTTAACAATGTACGTTCTCACATTGCCAGCGGAACTGGCGGACAAATTATAAATTTGACTTCTGAATATATTACGAAGCCAAGGCATATGGACGGAATGGTAAGTAAAGCTTCGACGCATACAAGTTAGTGAGTGTCAGCGTTATTGCTACATTGAAAAAGCGTAATGGAAGGCGGTAGCCGGTATCCTTCTGGGGCGCTTAATATCTAGAAAATATAGGGGCTTTCGATATGTATAAGCCTAGGAATTTTAGATGTGTATACACAGCAACGAACTGGGTAGCCCTCCTGTAGTAAAAACATTATTGTTTTTCAACAAGCACGAAAGAGTGGAATCCTATTTGCGGACGCCGAGTGTATGATAGATTTGATTGTGCAAGTAGCAATTCTGTCACTAACATCACGAAGCCTGTTAGAATATCTGTAGGTCTGTGCATCATCGAGATGTTGATGGCAATCCACAAACTGTAAGCCTTATATCCTTTTCAAGAATTTTGTTGAGAAATTGGTCGACCACAGAGAGCCTCAAAGTGATTCAAACTTCGCGGTAACTTCTTTTCAAAAAAAAAAAAAACCCTAGAGTGGCAACCACAAATAGGCCTCTGGTGTACTTCTTTCCACGCCGGTGACACGGACGCTATTGTGAGGCGACCGCTATGCCTGTCTCCGACGCTCCAGAACGTAACTCCAACGTGACGTCGCGGCGCTGAAACGCGGACTTAAGAAATAGTTCACAGCAAAGGCTATAGCGCTGGTTACTAATAGTGTATCTAAAATGAGAGCATCGTTGTTAAATCCTTCAACGAGCGTCAAATTGATACCACCTAGCATCATCACGACTTTATAGAATAATAGAATGACAATAAGCATGTAATCATGCATAGATAAGCATAGGATTCCCATCAGGAGACATCAGACGTGTTTTATCCAACTGCTTTCCTTCTTCTACACAAAAAGCGGTCGACTGTCGCTTGTACACACTCCGGCGTTCTAGCGCGTTCAGCCGCAAGCCGCGTCTACCACGTGTATGACGTCACTAGCCTTACCTGTCAGAAGTCGGACCGCGACAACTCGTGAATTTCGTCGCGCACCACGCGCGACGCCAGGGGGGTTCGCGCGGTGTTGTAGTTATGTCTGCCCCGCCTCCGGTCGCAGAGCTGATACATGGCACGTAACACTTCCGGCAGAGAATATTGCAAAATTGCCAGTAGTATAGCCTCAGGTTTCATTCAAATTTTCCTTCGTCCTTCGTGTTGTTTGTTCTTGTTCGTGTTATCAACTTACTAGTTCTCTATTTGTATTTTTCCACGTATTCTAGTCGCTAAAAGTCGCAGCTGGCCGCGCCAGTAAGCGATTAAAGGAAGGCATATGTCATGCTTCGTCGCTCTGTAGGCGATGCGGCGACCTGTCGCCGACAGTGCGGCAGCCCCTTCATGACAGGCTAAAGAGCGCGCGCTCACACTGTACCGCACTGTGACAAACCGTAGCACCTCCTGTGGCGCTCTCGGCGACAGTGGCGGCTGCGCGGGTTGCTTAGGCCTATGTTATACTTCAGCGAAGCTGGGTTGCGCGGGCTGCTACGCACTGCGTATCCACCCGTGTAACACTGCCGCCGACGTCGCCGACAACAGGGTCGCCGAAACATAACATAGGCCTTAGCTCTGCCTAGCACACACCCAGTACTGTCGCCGACAGCGTCGCCGAGAGAGCGACTAACAATAACATATGCTACGCCCCTTTTCGGTATATTAATTCCCAGATTGCTGCTACTTGACTATTGTGTAAAGAATCGATCGTACCTGAGCCTCTCGAATTCCTAAGCCTCTATTATCTTGTGCACATTGAGCAAATAGCAGCGAACTACAGCAAGCCAATAAAGATTAAGATCAAGTGTATGCTTAAACGAGTGAACATGTACACAATAGTAACATAATAACCGCGTTTTCGTTCTCACGTCAGGGGTAACATACTCACAACTGCTCTCAGCGATTTCAGATCCCTACAGAGAATTCTGACTTCATCTCCAGTTTCGATCCTGAGCCAAGTTGTTTGGGACTCTATAATTAGAACCTTAAAGTGCCTTCTGCAGATAGCTGTCAAACGCGCACCAAAATCTTAGTTGAATGCGTGAAAAGCCTAGCTGTAAAAATTTTGAACAACCCAAGAAAACACTCGTCCTATTTTTTTAGAGTGATAGGTGCAATACCCACCATAAGGATTGGAAAAAGGGTGCGGTAGGCGCGTTTTCCGCGTTCTTTCTTTTTTTGTTATAGCCGTCTTGATCTTCCGCCCGCACGACAGAGCCTGACTAGCTACCCGTGTTGTATTCCAGTCAAACACAGCAGCACTAAAGGGCCTCATTCCCCTGACCCCGAAAGAGCCCCCATTTCTGCAGCGATGGGAAGGACGAGTACGGAGAGGCTGCTAAAATCTCAGGGCCTAACCAGGCTGCGCAAACTGAGAAGGACTAGGATGACGATCTGTACTTACAACGCCCGCACGCTTGCGTCGGAAGCATCCGTCGAGGACCTGATGATGCAAGCCAGGAAGATCAAGTACGACGTCATCGGACTGACCGAGACGAGAAGACACCACCCCCTACACGCCGCCTACGACTCCGGAGAAGAACTGTTCCTCGGAACATGCGACAGCAGGGGAGTAGGCGGCGTTGGTGTCCTCGTCAACACGCACTTGGCCATGAACATCGATTCGTACGAGTCTCTGACAAGTCGAATCGGACGTCTGCGACTGAAGCGATGTGGCTCCGTGCCAGCCTTGACTGTGTTCGTCGCGTATGCCCCAACATCCGACTACGACGACGAAGACGTCGAGGCCTTCTACGTGGAGCTGGAGAAGTTCTATAAGGAAGATCACACCTTCTACAAGGTGATCGTCAGCGACTTCAATGCCAAGATCGGGCCACGAAGGTCGCTGGAAGAACTTCACATCGGAACCCACGGTTTGGAGTGGAACGAGCAAGGTGAAAGGCTGTCTGAGTTTATCATGTCGACCAAGACCATCCATGGAAACTCGCAGTTCCAGAAGCCTCCCTCCCTACGATGGACCTGGGAATCCCCCGGTGGCCAGTTCCACAACGAGATCGACCACTTCATCTTCAATCGCAAGTATTGCCTGACCGATGTCTCCGTTGTCCCCAAGTTCTACACGGGATCGGACCACCGCCTCCTTCGCGCGAGGTTCCGCTTTTCGCGTCAAGGAGAGAAGGCCGCGAAGTTCAAGAAGAGGAGTCCCAGAACGACCATCAACTGGGATCTCTACACCTCTCTTGTCGGCCTTTGGGAAGATGCCGTCATGGACAACGTCGACGAGGAATACGATCGCTTCGTGCACCATCTCCACGATAGTGCTAAGGGAGCCGAGAGCTTGAAGACCACCAAGAGGCGCCTGTCTCCGGAAACTCTCGAGCTGATACGCCAACGTGGAGCAGCACGAGCGCCAGGCAACTATCAACTGACGTCCGAGCTTGCAAAGCTATGCAGAGCGGCGATAAAGGAAGATCTGAAGGAGAGAAGGGCGGAAGTGTTGGCTGAAGCAGCAGAGGCAGGGCTGAGCATCCGCAATGCCTGCCGGAACTTCGCCAACTTCAAGACCAAGATGACCGCTCTCCGACGTCCTGACGGAACCGTCACCTCTTCCAGAAGGACCATGGAGAAAGTCATCCACGACTTCTACTCCGATCTCTTCGATAGCCACGTCCACCTGCCCCTACGCCATCTTCCGCAGGATGGATACGTCATCCCCTCTGTTCTCCCTTCCGAGATCCGACACGCCATCTCGTCGGTGAAGAAACGTACAGCACCCGGTCCTGACAGGATCAGAGCTGAACACCTGAAGAACCTCCCGCCAGCGCTCATCAACACCTTGGCGCGGCTCTTCACACGCTACCTGTCCGAATGCAAGGTTCCATCTCAGTGGAAGACCAGCAAGACCGTCTTGCTGTACAAGAAGGGAGACGTGCACGACATTGGCAACTATCGCCCGATCTGCCTGCTGTCCGTAGTCTACAAGCTGTTCACTCGAGTCATCCTGAATAGGATTAGTAGAACGCTGGACGAAGGACAGCCATGCGAACAAGCAAGATTTCGGAGAGGATTCAGCACGATCGACCACATACACACCATTACGAAGCTCATCGAAGTGTCGCGAGAGTACAAGCTGCCGCTGTGCCTTACGTTCATTGACCTGAAGAAGGCATTCGACTCCGTCGAGACTGAAGCGGTTATGGAAGCCCTGCTCACCCAGGGCGTTCCTACTCAGTACATCAGAGTCCTTCGAGAGCTGTACAGTGGATTCACGACCAAGATCTCACCATTCTACAACGACGTCGTCATTGACGTGAAGAGAAGGGTTCGACAAGGGGATACCATATCCCCGAAGCTCTTCAGCGCCACCCTCGAAAACGTCATGCGCGAACTAGAATGGGATGACATGGGAGTGAAGGTCGACGGCCGGCAACTGCACCATCTTCGCTTCGCTGACGACATCGTGCTCATAACACCGAGCATCACTCAGGCGGAGCGAATGCTGGCCGACTTCGATCGTGTATGTGGAAGCGTTGGACTGCAGCTGAATCTTACGAAGACGATGTTCATGAAGAACGGATGGGTTTCTGATGCCCCATTCTCGCTCAACGGAACGAACATCTCCGAATGCTCCAGCTATGTGTATCTGGGTCGCGAAGTCAACATGGCCAACGACCTAGCACCAGAGCTGAGCAGGAGGAAACAAGCGGCTTGGGGAGCTTTCAAGAGCGTCGAAGAAGTCGTGAAGAAAACGAAGAACGTCCGACTCCGTGCCCACCTATTCGACTCCACTGTTCTTCCTGCCCTAACATACGCCTCAGAGACCTGGGCTATACGAAAGCAGGATGAACACGCGATCAGCGTCGCGCAGCGTGGAATCGAGAGGACGATGCTCGGAGTGACACGACTCACGCAAGTGAGAGAAGGCCTCCGGAGTTCCGAGCTTCGCCGACGTTCGATGATCAGAGACGCTGTCGCATGGGCCAAGTCGTCGAAAATTAGGTGGGCCGGCCACGTAATGCGATTCGCAGACACCCGCTGGACGAGAGCCGTCACAGACTGGATTCCGCGGGATGTCAAAAGAACACCAGGACGCCCACCAACGCGTTGGTCGGACTTCTTCGTGAAAGCCCTGAACGACCGATATGACGCTCTTCGTGTCCCTCGAGCGAGGAGGATCCATTGGACCACTCTGGCACGCGACAGGGACGAATGGAGACGCTGCTGGCGCCCGCTCGAGCAAGTCGATGATCAACGGGACGACAGGTGACAGGTGATCTTCATCCTTTTTGAAAAACTCACATACCGCTTTTGCGAGTCGTAGAGCAATTGGAGGATACGGTGGCTGTCGCATGCTGGAGAGTCGAGGTCCTCTGGCTGGGCGCCGCGCAGACCAACCAAACCTTCAATTTTCCGTGACAAAAAACCGGTATCCTAGCCTTGCCTAGAAGACAGATCACTGACTTATCCAAATCACTTGACTTAGTTTATTGTGCGGACCACTATCTCAAATCTCCTCTACGATATCTTGCAGAATTAGTATGCATAGCGCGTCCCAATTAGGAATTCTCACCTATTGTGCAGCCTCTTCCTTAGTATTCGGTAGCTAAAGAAAAAATTAGTTATTCCTTATTAGAATAATCAAAAATAAAAAAATAATATAAAGTAGAATAATATTTACCAAACCAACTTTTCAAATCAAATTGGGCACTTTTCACGTCAAATTGGACTCTCTTCTCAGGTAGTGTTAAAAGGAGGGAAAGCGTTAAGGTTTTTTTTACTTCAGCTGCCCGAATGAGTGCAGTAATTTAAAAATTATTTCTGGAGAAGAAATAATAAATTAAATTTTGTTGTAAAGCGCAACAAATTTGCAACTATAAAGTGCAATAAAGGACCAGATTGCTCCACGAACCTCACAAACTTGCGATTTTTATTTGATTGATAGTGTAAATGCTGCTTACATAAGCATCAAAGTGAGAATATAAGTGTTTTTACAATTGTGTAAGTTGCACCTCTTGTAAGTGTGAAGTGTGACTCCATTAAAACCGACATTTTGCTATCAATCAGATAAAAATCGCGAAGTCTTGGACGAGGGCATGGCGCAATTCCTTTTTTCACCAAAAATTGCCGTCCTCCTGTTCTTAGGACAAGCTATAAACCTTTATTATTCCACAAACAATGGGAACTTTAAAAAATTGCAGACAATGTTCACTTATTGGGCAAGTGAATTAGAAGTACAAAGAAATCACACAAAGGTTTTTCTCAAACAAAAAATTGTTAAAAATAATGTTTTCCAGCGTATTTTGTTTAATTTAGAAGAAGTTTATTTTGATTCGGAAGAGTTTGATTTGTTTTCAAAAGTCATAAGCTAACTTGTAGGAGTGTCCAATTCGACGTGAAAAGTGTCCAATTTGATTTGAAGAGGGTCCAGTTCGATGTCAAAATGGTATATCTATGGTCTAATAAGCTTATCGGTCTACAGAATTTTCCCAAATGAGGAGTTACTGTCAACGCGCTGGCTTTGAATCCGCGCGCTTAAATGTCCTTTGGGCGTACTTAGCAGTCGCTAATGAGTATCCTCCGGCGCTTTTGAAAAAATAGCGGTCAAAAACGGAGTAACGAAATTTTTTTGTGCCATTGGGTAGATCTCGTCAAGGAGATCACGACAGTATGTGAGTTTATCAAAAAGGATGAAGATTAAGACGGCTACAGCAAAGGAACAGAAAGAACGCGGAAAACGCGCCTGCCGCACCCTTTTTCCAATCCTTGTGGTGGGTATTGTAGGTGAGTGGTGTAGCCCATCCACAGCCGCTTTAAATCGAGGATAATCGCTTACGAGGGAAATTGGTCTAAACACTTTTAAGGAGCAGCATGTCTTTTTAAGGAAACTAAGAAATGAAGCATTACTTTTTCAACGACCATCACATAGGAGAAGGCTGTGAGTTTGTCCAGAAGCCAGCCGATCATTTCGCGGACAGACTGGGCCGGCAGCTATTTCTGCAGAAAGAAATATAGCCAGCTCGCAGTAGTGGTTGATTCTCCTCATCTAGCATCTTCAGCGCTCAGCCATAGCCGAGGAGAGCCAGCTACAGTCTACATATCTCCACTCTAAGTCTTGACTTCAGACATACGACTGCTACACAGAGAATATCGCGAGAGGTCTTCTAAGACGTACGCCTAGTGATCCACATCAAGGAACGGGATACACTGTTAACCACTTTGAGAAGTGAGAACTAACGAATAATATTTCCATCAGATTTCAAAAGCGTGGACATCTGTTCCCTTTCAGGACGCATGATCAAAACGGAACACTTCAACAACTACTGGTTGATGCGTACCAATTTTGGCTGAATGACACTGAAGCCTCGCTTCAAAGAGTTATACTTTTTTAGTTTTCGGCCTAAAAGACATTTATTTATAGTTTTACGCCTAAAATCCTTGGAATCCGAAATTTTTCATAATAGAAACAAATATTGCTTTCAAGAACAGAAATTAAAGCAAAACAATTGCAGCTCATCTACCCAGTGGCAGACTACATGGGATGTGCCATGAAAGACGTAGAAAATCCAAGCGATTCTAGTTTACTTGATTTTAAAGTAGTTTGCGTCTTTTTAGATCATCGGTACGTTTCATGGCGTTATGTAGGGAAAAAATAGAAATATTGTTTTAAAAGTGAGAAAGATGACGCCTTTCAGCCCGAAAGGAACACCATTCCTGGTTGAACCAACAGGGAAGCCGTGTGAAAGTGACAGTGATTGTTCTGGTGGCAGATCATGCCTACATAGTCTCTGCTTTGTTTCATCAAGAAGCATTATACACCACTAGGCAATGACGTTTCTGAAAGTAACAATGCACAAATTTGCAGAGTTTCAATAAAGATTTCTCAAACACCTTCTGCCTCGAATGATGAAGAATTAGCTGCGATGCCTTTCATTCCTTTGTGACTTGACCTATTTGTTCTCCGTGCATTGTCCTTCAAGTTCTATTAAGTTTTCCGGAAAATCCTCAGCGTTTTGTGTTTTCATTCGTCGATTATTAAGCAAAATTTCAACTTGCATTGCGCATTAATGTCACTTTCTAATCAGAATTTTTCGCTCTATCTGAATAAATAATTTATGTTTCAACTTTATTTAATACTTCTGTTCTTGAAGGACTTACAGAAGTATGTCGAAGGAGCAATTCCGAACGACATTTTATTTAAACTTCAAATTGGGAGGATCCGCAGCCGAGACAGCTCGAAAAATCAGCCAAGTGTGGGGGCCTAATAGTGTTGAAGAAAGCACTGTGCGCCAGTGGTTCAGTTAATCTCGGACCAGAGATTTCGGCCTCGAAGGTGACTCCAGTAGCGATCGGCCTAGAGCAACCCTGGATGACGAGTAGAAGGAAATGTTGGGAGCTGAACCATGCCAAACAATTCGCAGGATCGCGAAAGAGCTAGACGTCAGTAAAACTACTGTTGCGGATGTTCTGAAACTCCTTGGGAAGGCGAAAAAGCTCGAAAAGCGGGTGCTCCATGAGTTGAGTGAGCGGCAGAAATTGTCACGTTTCCAAATTTGCTCTTCTCTACTTTTACGCAACAGAACTGACCCGTTTTTGGATTCAACCATCGCTTGTGATGAAAAGTAGGACAGGAAACGTTCCGGACAGTGGTTGGCCGACGAAACACCTTTTCCAAAGGTGAACCTCCACCAAAAGAGGTAATGGTCACTGTGTGGTGGTCGGCGGCTGGAGTGATCCATTACAACTTTTTGGCACTAGGCCAAGCGATCACAGCAGAGTCCTACAGTAAGGAAATCGACAAAACGCACCGAAAATTGTGTCAACGTCAGCCAGCATTGGTCAGCAGAAGAGGCCCGCTCCTTTGCACAATAACGCCCACCCACACGGTTCACAAATCACTGTTCGAAAATCAAACGAAATAAGGGTTGAAGTCCTGCCTCAGCCGCCATATTCTCCATACCTCTCGCCAACCGACTACCACCTTTTCAAACACTTTCAGAACATTCTCGTTGGTAAAACCCCCACCAATCAGGACCGAGCCAAAACAGCTTTCGTGGATTTTGCCGAATCTCGACCACCTTATTTTTTCACTCATGGAATAATTCGACTGGCAGTTTGCAATCGTGTGCTGGTTCGAACGGTGCTTATTCCGACTTAATTCGATAAGATTTGAGAAACTTATGGTGGTTTAAACTGAAACAGTAAAAACGCTGAGAACTTTCCGGAGAGCTTAATAGTCATTCAAAAAGACACTGCCGTCCTGTTGAAAGCGGGACCTTGTTCAATTTGTCACCATGTAGTCGTGACCTGTTAACCTGTCTAGGAATAGCATAGATTTCTTACTTTGCAGTAGTTCAAGCTATCTAGAAGGGAGGGCACGTGTAGCACAGTTGGAGGATGCGCCGACTGTCGCGTGCACCCGATACCAGGTTCCTGGTTCGGATTTCCCGTCCAGGCCAACCAAGCCTTCCATCCCTCCGGGGTCGGTGAATTGGTACCAGGCGTGTCTGTTAAGGAAAGAGCGCTGACTTGTTCATCGGCTGGCCACCGCAAGTCATTGTATGGCCAAATACGAATTCAAATCGCCTTCACGATTAGGCGTTTCAAAGCATCCGCAACAGCAGTTTTACCTGCGTCTAACTCTTCCGCAATTCCGCAAACTGTTTGGGATGGTTCAGCTTCCACCATTCCTTCAACTCGTTGTCCAGGATTGCTCTAGCTCGCCCGCTACGGGTGTCATCTTCGAGGCTGAAATCTCTGGTCCGAAATTTACTGAACCACCGGTGCGCAGTGCTTTCTCCAACTCTATCAGGCCCCCACACTTGGCCGATTTTTCGAGCTGTCTCGGCTGCGGATTTTCCCAATTTGAAGTTTAAATAAAATATCGTTCGGAATTGCTCCTTCGACTTACTTCAATAAGCCCTTCAAGAACAGAAATAGAAAACAACGTTGAAACACAAATTACTCAGTCTGATAGAGCGAAAAAATCTGTACAGAAAGTAGCATTATTGCGCAATGCAAGTCGAATTTTTACTTAATAATAGACGGACGAAAAACAATAACACAAAACGCTAAGAACTTTCTGGACAACCTAATACATAACTACATACCTCATAAAGAACACTGCTCCCATTAAATCTTATGTTTTGGTTTCGCATCTATGCTTTCCGTTTTCAATAATCTCGCTTATTTTCACTCTGAATGCATTAATGACCAGCCGAGGACAAAGCCGTTATCGCCAGCATCGTTGTCATCATTTACTAATTCATTACGACGATCATCAGACGTGATCATAGTCATGTGTAATGATCTGCTGTTGCTGAAGGTGGGAAGAGCTCGAAATTCGCTTACGTGCTCGTTTAATTTATTTGATTATCTTAAAACAAGTGCTCCGTCACGCCTATCGGCGTGCCTCGCACTTGCGCGCTTCGCGCGATATTGCAGTATCACTAAGCTAAGGACAATAACATCAAGC
This sequence comes from Heligmosomoides polygyrus bakeri, assembly GCA_947359475.1. Classification (NCBI taxonomy): domain Eukaryota; kingdom Metazoa; phylum Nematoda; class Chromadorea; order Rhabditida; family Heligmosomidae; genus Heligmosomoides; species Heligmosomoides polygyrus. Next base: position 13,399,457 of record OX375865.1, read on the forward strand.
TAGCTGCTTTACTTCTACAGCTTCCAATTTTTTCCTTACCTAGGAGTACAAAAGGCTCACAGTACGTACAGCATATAGTGTGATAGGGCGATCTATTGGTTCCTCACTACTGGCCCTCCCCTAAAGTAACGGTCCCCATTACTGGTACTGGTACCCCTCAATGATCCCTCTTAGCTGACGATGTCTTCGGCACTCCTTCTGAGTTCACAGGCACTTTGGACGACGTCATCGACACTCCTCAAACACTCCTGAATCCTCAAACACGTTGAGCAAAGTCTTTGGCTCGTCCTTGTCCCAGGCATGTCATGAGACGTATTCCGCACGTCTTCGAAATCCCCTGGCGCGTAGAGGACGTCTGGGTATTTTCCGCCATTTTCGCGCCCCGTAATTTGATAACTATCGATTGATGGTAATCGATACTTCAAAAACGAATTTCGGATTCGTGTTGAGCGACCTCCACTACCTCCAGGTCTAAAGTTTTGAACTGCTTAGACGATATCCATAAAAAATTGACAGTTTGATCAGTATCGATCGATGGCGATCGATACTTCAAAAACGAACTTCAGATTTGTGTTCAGCGACCGCGATTGCCCCAGAGCTGAAGTTCCCACGAAGGGAGAAGACCTCTTGGTATTTTTCGCTATTTTCGTGCAATAATTTTCATTCCCATTCCCCCCCCCCCCCACCCGATTTTCCTCCTATTTTATGGTTTATTTCTGCGGTGGCGCCGATCGATGGTAAAAAACACCAAAAAATTAGTCGACTTACGGCTATAATGAATCGGTTCCCTTGTGGCTCGACAACGATGCAGTTTCCGTATCGTTTCGGGTCAAATGGACCGATGAGCGGTCCAAAGAGTACAGCGATTCCGGACTTCCTTCGGGTGCTTTGGCCCCCCGACAGCATCAGAACCAGTACCACAGGATTGCTGTTCTCGTAGGCATCGCGTCGGGCAATGTGCAGAAGACGAGCGAGATCAGAAGACTTTCTGCTGAGATCTTGGCCGACAATCATGTCAAGGTCTCGCTAAATGGTCACTTTGTATTCACACGATTTTTCATATTCCCAAAATGTTGAACTACCTCTTCGCCTAAGAGCAGAGTGCGGCCTCTACAGTATGCCTCTAAGGGATCCTCGAATACTCCATGTGCCGCGTCTGCCACAAGCCCAATCACTTGTGTGCGATTGTTCAGCGAACGAAACACATTGCCCGATGTTATTGGTGACGAGTCACCTTCACCAAGTGACCAGATTCGCTGCGACAGGGAGTCCTCGTCCCTTGGCACCCCGTCAATGTGTCCGATATGCATGGAGTTCACTTCCATTTGCAATACAGTGCTCGAATCTGAAGTAAATTTGTAGAGGTTAACGTGAGGCAATTATGTGTGCACCGTCCACGTCCGACTTTCCATAAATCTTGGCATTGTTCGAACAGATATTCCGTAAGTTACTCTCAGCTGTAGACCAAGATTGGTATCGACCGTTTATTAGGCTTACGTTTCGGCGATGTCGCCTTCGTCAGAGCCTGGAAAAGTCGAGTTCATTTGAAAAACTACTCGCTCAAACGCCATGTCATCCTACAGGAGTGAATTCCGAAGGAGACAAGGAGTCAGGAAGCAATGTCGTAGAGCATAGTAACGCTAACCTTAGTGGTGGGGTCGAAGTGATCCACCAGTCACCCGTAGCTGGAGGTGGGCTAACTCGGATGGGTTTGCGAGCTTATATCGACTGACCACCTGCCCCTGGGACCCCCTTACGTAGGTCAAACCCGCAGAGGTCGACGTAGGGCGCCAGCTCTTGCGTCACCGCGATGCACTCCTCCTTGCGGTTGATTTTTGGATTTCTGGCCGCGATCCAAAACGCTTCGAGAGTTCTGCGTGCCGTGACGTCGCGCTCGCGTGCCAAGATCGTGACCGCCACCTCAACCATTGCGCTATCGTGGCACCGGGCCCTATGCTCCCCCAACGGAGTAGACACATTAGATCTTCTTAGCCCATCCAAGTGCTCCTTAACCCTGGTGCAAAGCGGTCTCCCCGTCTCCCCTATATACTCATCACCGCATTGACTGCATGTAATGAGGTACACCACCCCAATGTCATACAGTCACCTGCACTTCCAAACGGGCAGACAACACAGGATGGTGTAGTGCACGTCATGTCGTATAGGCGGTTCCGAACTAATTGTCCCTTCAAGTTTGTGGGAGGGATCTCAATCGCTCTCACCAGGTCCTGTAAACCTGCTTTACGAAGGCATGTGCGAATAGACGCACTGGTTTCGTCTGATAGAAAAGGGATGCAGAAGGGTATCTTTCCTTCTTCTTGAGCTTGAGCTGCTGTCACCACAGCTCGCCGCCTTCGTCGTCCGTGGAACGCTTCCATGGGATACCCGTTGGTTCTTGCAATATGATCTGCCAAATCCCTTGAGAAGGCTTCCTGTTCGGTATCAGACGAAACTTTAGCCGCCGTTCGGTACATATTTCGCACTATTCCCCTTTTAGTACTACTTGGATGAGATGACCGGAAGTGGACAAGGATATTTTTATTGCTCGGCTTGCGGTACCACCTCGTCCTGAAAACTCCTCCCGAGAGGCCAACCTGCACGTTCAGAAATGGAAGCCAATTTTCTGTAGGCGACATCGCCGAAACGTAAGCCTAATAAAAGGTCGATACCAATCTTGGTCTACAGCTGAGAGCAACTTACGGAATATGTGTGCACCTTCAAAGACCGAAAATGACATTTCCATAGCTAGAACCCATTGGCTACCTAACTGATCGTGTTCATGTCATTTTGAATATAAAAAACGCAAGCAGACGTACTCAAGTTTGGTTTACACTTTGATTTGCTGCATATGCACTCCAAATTCAATCTCGTGTAGGTGGGTCCATAGTTCCATAGCAGCTGCTCTCCAGCCTGAACGTGATGAATGTGTATCCGTTGGTGGAGCAACGTACAGGGAACTTTTTATTAAGCGCCAACCCACCTGTATTTCCCTGACCGCGTACAAATAGGCAAAGATCAGGGGTTGAGGTCCTTGAGGTGTCGCGAACAGTTCACAATACTGGGCGAGTTTCATGTTTGGATGCTTAGCACTGTGGTTGAATAAACGCCCCAGTGTTACAGATCCCTTGTAGAGGGCACGGTGATCGAGGAATGACATGGGCTTCATCAGTGGCTCAATTTTATGTTTTTGGTGACAGCGTGCTAAAAAAAAGTGTAACACATTAAAGTTCCTTGATGTCAGTTAATCCTTTTAACTTACCATTAATGTCCACGACGTAGTCATTAATTAAGTCTTTTTGCTCTTGTGTAAACTGGTCGGATGGCTGAAGATCCCTCACAAAATGCTGTGGAACTAGGACACTCCTAAAAGAAAGTTTATATACGGATAGACAAGAGAAATTCCCGTGAACGCGTAATCGAAGAGTTTTGTGATGTGTATGTCTGCTCACCGGTAGTCAGAGACGATGTTGCTCTTTCCGATTTTCCCCTTGGCGAATACTCCTTTCCCATTTATTTCGGGAATTTCGCGGATTTCGAGCCAGGGAAGTATCTAAGAATCAGTTATTGTGATTTCTTTACTTTAAGTGACACTGAAAAAAGGGTGACATGACGTACTTGGAATGGCTGCGCCGTCCGAAGGCAGTTAAACCGTTCGAGATCGAAACTTGAGTTGAGAGATTTCACCGGCTCTTCGTATGGCATGCTATTCAATTCTCGCATGTACCCTAAAATCTCCTCCTCTTTTGCAGGAGTCGGCAAACAATGGAGAACAGCGGCTTCTTCGTTTCGGCCGATCACATCTGCTTCTACCACTTCCTCTCCATCATCGCGGTCATCCGTGGCCTTTTCTGCTCTTCCAACTTCCTGTGCAAGCTCGCTAGGTCCAGGTTGGTCGTCCAGCCCATATCGAGATTGCAAAAGATCTCTAGCCACATGTCCTGCTTCGCGACCAGCTTCCTCTGCATCAGTCCTGTCCTCAATGCTCCTTTCCGCTCTTCCAACTTGCTGTGCAATTCCGCTAGGTCCAGCCTGATAATCAAGATCTGCTGCGCTATCATCTTGTCCTGTTTCCTGGCCAGGACTGCTGAGTCCAGAACCTCTTCGCCATTCGTCTCCATCATCTGATCTTCCCTCAGAAGATCTGGCACCTTGCATCTGATCTTCCCTCAGAAGATCTGGCACCTTGCAAAAGATCTGCCCTGCTAGCTGCCTGTCTTGCTTCGCTACCAGCTTCCTCTGCATCATCGCGGTTCTCAATGTTGCTTTCCGCTCTTCCAACTTCCTGTGCAAGCTCGCTAGGTCCAGGTTGGTCGTTCAGCCCATATCGAGCTTGCAAAAGATCTATCCCGCTAGCTACATGTCCTGCTTCGCGAGCAGCTTCCTCTGCATCAGTCCTGTCCTCAATGGTCCTTTCCGCTCTTCCAACTTGCTGTGCAATTCCGCTAGGTCCAGCCTGATCATCAAGATCTGCTGCGCTATCATCCTGTCCTGCTTCCTGGCCAGGACTGCTGAGTCCAGAACCCGTTCGCCGTTCGTCTCCATCATCTGATCTTTCCTCAGAAGATCTGACACCTTCTGTATCCTCGCCAGCTCCTTGGTCATCACTACCAGCTTCTTCCGCTCCAAGATCTATCCTGTGTGTCGCCTCGTCAGCTGCCCTCTCTTCGTTTATGCTGGCGAGGCTATAAGCGCAAGTTTTGAATTTATCACATAACAATATCGCGAAGCATCCAATTAGTGCTCAACTCACTCTTCTACTAACACCTTTTCTTGGATTGACGCAATGAGGGACACATGATTGTTCGCATCCTCGTCGGCGAAACGTCTCAACTTGACATAGGCGTACACGGCCGACTTTACAAAATCCCTGTTGTAGCGGAGAAGCAGCGTTTCGGCATCGTGTCCTAGAATATATTTCATTCACATTACTGCTTCGCGATATTGTTATTTTGCAATACTGCAAAATTGCATATGACCGCTAACCTTGCAGTTGAGACAGTGCATCGGCGTCATATCGTAGCGCTTGCAGCTGTTCGCGCCAGTACCGACTGTAGAGCTGTTCAGCTGCTCTGTGCCTAGTCTGAATTTGTTATAAAACCAGTTTGATCCTGCCAACGATGTCTGAGCAAGCGGAACTTTTCAAACACCTAAGACAGCTCTGAACACCTACCGTATTGCAGCTGATTACAAACTTCGCGCATTTCGAGTCGGCGAAGAACTTTCTCAGATAGAAACACGCGCTGCCTTTGTAGATTGGCTTCCTGTTCCCCACTGCAAGAAGAATGGAGAAAGAGGCTTCTCCATCTCGCTACCTTGGGCGATACTGAAATTGAAGACGTATAACATAGGAATAGAGGCAAAAATGGATTTAGCATGACGGTATTCGTGCAAGAAAAAACTCACAACTTGCGCAGCTTCGTATAGTGAGTAAGCCATCTATGCGAAGTCTCTTCGAGGACAAACAGACCCCCCGTGTATGATGAAGGATTCTGCACACGGTTAGTGTTTTTTGGATTAGGATAAATCCCAACCTGTAAAGACGTTCAAGTGTTTTCACCCTGGAAGGATATGAATGAACTATGTGAATATTATATGTTCTCACCCAGTAACGACTTTCGCCACCTTCTCCGATTTGGAAGCGTTCTTCATGCAAGCCGTGCACCTTTTCTCCTGTCGCAGTCGTCGAAGCATAAAAGCTCCCATAGCGCACTTTGTATACTACCTCGTTGCGTGCCGCATTCGAGTGCACAATATACGCCATAAGAGCACTGGAACTTCACATTCTTATTCGGGTCTTCGTGCGGAAACTAGTGTTAGCAATGCTACCTCATGACGTAGTTGTAGTCGATGTAGATTAGTTCTCCACTCTCAAACCCTTGCATAATGGAATTGATCTTTTCATCAATTCTGTGATGATCTAATATGGCCCTCACGGCGCAATAAGGCGTTCCCTCCTAAAAAGCAGGAATAATGTGAGGAATCGAAAGAGTATGACAGCTAATTTGTTATATTCTCGCGTATCGCTTGCAGCTATGAACTCAACTTAGGATCGCTGTATCTCAGAGGCAGGAATGTTCTAAGATCTGACAGCTCCCTATTCAGCTCTTCCACATAATAAGACATTGTGTCCATGGCGCACTTCAGAGCTGCGCTCCTTTCCGCTCCGCGACCTGGGTGACTAAGATGGTACTTCACTCGTAATCAGGTACTGGCAAACCTCACCAGAGTCCATGAATATGTTGAGGAAATTGAAGAATTTGGTTAGAGCCTTGGCGAATCCGATGCGGTTTTCTACAGGAACTCCAATTCTCTTCGTTCGCGCGAAGAACTCCGATGCGATTTCATAGGAGAACAGTGCATCATCTATAGATATGGGCTCACCATATCTGAAAGCAGGACGTATTACGTGACGGTGTGGTCTCATTGGCGAAATGATCTCGAAGCAGTTCACCTTCCCCTCGACCTCATCGTTGCAAGCATGTACCGCTCGACGTATTGCGCGTATTGGTGCAGCCCATGGCGTGGTTCCTCGACTGGCGGTTCGGCTCGCGACCAAGACGGGATCATCTGTTGAAGATTTTTGCAGAGTTGTGACGTTAGAGGATCGCCTCATAATAAATTATCCTCACTGTTGTTCGCATAAGGTGCTAATCGTGGAACGCCTTCAGAACTGGATGTTGGTCTCTGTCGACCTTTCGCCAGAACTTTAGCTGCTCGTCCGCGTCTTTCATCCATGCTTAACGTTGGCTTTTTATTATATGTACCTGGATGAGTCACTCTAATCCTAATCTTAGAAAAATCATTTTTACCGCGGCGTCCGGTAACCTGAAAGCGTTGAAGATAGTATGGAGGACTGGTGATGTAGTCGTTCTGCCATTCGAACATCGAATTGGTGTCTGGTGCGGTTTTGAATAGGGGGTGGACCGTCTCGTCTCCTGAAATATACAGATGTCTTTTCTTAATAATGTCAAGCTGCGCAGAAACCCTACCTGTATACCGTGCGTCGTTCCTCTCCATGTAAAGCTGTTCTCGACGCAACGTGGACGTCGCAATTCGAGAGCCGCGTCGCGTCTAAACGCAGCGAAGTTGATAGAAAGCGATGAACTCCTAAGCAATCTCACCTCCATGGTCGCGGACGGCCGCATCTCTGTAGCGAAAACCGCCTGAGAACCGTCACCCTCATTTACCTCTAAAACACACTATTCTGAGAGGAGAAATGTTGCATCGTATGCAGCTCTTGCAAACCTTCCAGCTGTCCCTCGTCACGGTCGTCACCGTTTCCGCTCCTTTCAGTTGTGTGCCGCTGAAATGGTGGTCGACGATGACATTTGGAAAGATCTGAGACCGAGAACTTAGAACATGCCCTAGCTGCTTACGTTTATTAGGGGTATGTAGGCATGTTCTATTTGTGCTACAAAAGCATTGTATGTTGGATTCCTCTCTCTAGGAATCCTTTCTAAATCAATCGATGCGCCTTTGAGCCTCTCCATTATTCCTCTGCCGGTCTGCTCGTACATCTGAACGGTGGTCCGATTAATTCACTTCCTAACTGACCACGTCTTGCACACACCTTGTGTTGATCGCTTTCTACATGGAGTTGGTGATGGTCACGGAGGTGATTCCGAAGTTGAACTTTCCGTGTTTGCCGCATCCCACACAGAACTGCACGCCTCGACTTGGCAGTGCCGGGAAGTACACAGCTGGAAGTATTGGTAATAGAAACTAGAACAGAAGTACATCTTCGTTGATAACGCGTCAGACCGTCGGAGAGTTTCACGGGAAGCTTCGGTATGTCCCCTCTTCGTTCCATTTCGGGTAACTGCAGTTTTGCCATCTCTCCAATCCGCTTAAATTCAGCTCTTTGCTCCTGTCTGCGTCGCTGTCGGGATATGGCAGAACGTGGCTGAGGTTGGTCATCTTCGGATGTTGGGGATCGTTCAGGATTTATTGCAACTTGTAAGGTTGAAAAAAATTCTGAAAACCCGATGGCGCTGATTCTCGAAACGTTATTTGTTTGCGCTGGTATGCCACTGACGTGTAGCGATATGACAGAGCGCGCTAACGCATTGCAAGTCACATTCCGATAAGTTAAGTCTTTATTAATTATCTTGTGGCTGTTACAACTGCCACGGCTGTTCCAATAGAATCTTTAGCACATCTGCAATGGTACAGTCGGCCTTATAAAGCAGGTAGTTCCACTTATTCTTGTCTTCTACAGGCAAATGTTGAACATTCGCTCCTCTCCACTCGTCGCTGATCGTAACGTCCCATCGAGCGAGGCTTCGTGCCTAATCGAAGAGCGAGTGGCATGAATAATCAAGCTGTTAACTCGCGCGTAGTTACAATAACGACTCACCACTGGGACGCACCGCCCAACATCTCCGCTTTCACAGCGCAGTTCGAACGCAACGCAAGAGCTGAAGGTACGTGGTTCGTCGGCTTGTATAGTTCTACCGAGAACCAACACAGTCGCTTGGCGAGCAGGTATCAAGCTCTCCAACATCAGCACTACCGTACCACCTCTACTAAACGCATCGTGATGTGCCGCCCAGAGAAGCTTGCATAGTTGGTTTGCACCAGCAAAAGGTATAACAACGCAGTGAGGGAATATTTCCTGAAATTCGACGATCCGTATATGTAGCTAAGAAAGGATGAGGATTCCAGCTGTACCTTCGTAGGCCTGACTCCCAGGACGTTGGCACTTTCTGCATATGCATCAAAACATTCATGGCGTTTGCTACGCTCCAAGACAAGGTGGCGCAGTCCCGACTTCTCCGCCACCCACTGCAGCAGATTAGATGCATCTTTCACCTCGTGCAAAGAGATGCCTCTGCACTCTGACTCAATATCTGAAACGAACAAATTTTGACTCAAAACTAGGTCGACGTCTTCTCTTGATATTATCACAAATTGGCATGTAGACGAATTGCCCAGAAAATATTCATCTACCTTGCTGCATTGAGTTGGATGATGAAGATCCACTCGACGCCTGTATCTCTTTTTCAGCTGCGTCGACTATGCTCTGTAGTGATGTTGTGTTCTGGAGCTGAGCATGAGGCTTCCTCAATGTCGGTTCAGCTTGGTGCGCTTTGCTCTTCTTCCTCTTTATAACAACTGTCCTCTCAGATCCTTGACCTATTTGTTCTATATAGTGCATTTCACCGAATCTAGATCTAGACGAAGCCAAAATCAAGCGCTCAACTACATGTATGTGTCTACCTTGTCGCGTCAGCCCGAATGAAGAAGGCTTGCTTGACGACGCCATTCGCACAACTGATTCTACTGCGTGCTCATGCGCTGGGTCTTCTTCACGAAACTCATAAGGATCGCCGTCTGTAATCATGGGTGTGAACCACATAGACAAACATGGTATGTGTTGAGGTTTCATGTAAAGTAACCTACCTGCATTAATATCTCCCTGCGAAGAACTCCTTAGACCCGCTCTTGTTGCTGCTCGCAGTTCTCGAACGCTTTTAACAGTGTTTCGATCTAAACCTGGTTAATTTTCTGTGCATCCCATTACAGCCTTTGAAACAGCGGTGTGTACCATTTCTATTCGCTCTTGGTGTTGAAGGAAGAGCATATCCAGGATCCAACGTTCCTTCATCTTCCGTATCCGACGTCTCAGACGAGAGCTGATCATCTTCGTCCACCTCTTCCTCTTCAATCTGATCCCCGCCAGCCTGCGTTTGACTGAAGTGTATCAGAACTAAGTTGTGAACGCCCAACGTGAAGCCGAAACGTAGGTACAGCCTTACCTTATAATCGTCACCGATTTTCTTGCAGCGTTAACGTCATCCTTGAATCTCTTGGCCTCGTCGTCGGCAAACTGTTTCAGTTTTTGATAAGCCTTCACACAGGCATCGGCAAAGTTGTCGTTGTACAATCTCAACTGTGTTTGTTGTTGATGACCTAAGATGCAACATTTCCATCCGCTTTCATAATCCCTGTGTTGAGTTTCCGGCACGCTAACCGGCTAACTGAGCGATTTCCTTGACGGCCGGCTCTAGGCCGTCAATCACAGCCTCGACGTAGGCGTTGAACTGCAGTCCAGCTGTTGAGTGTCTGGTCTGAACCACACCATAAGCTCTCGATTGAGCATTTAAAAATCTGTGAGCTCTGATGATGCGCTTAAATCGACTCACCGTATTGCAGGATATAACGTAGTCACCGCAGCCAATCACACTAAAGAAGCGCGTGAGAGTCGATCGAACTGACCCGGTTCCAGTTTCTCTTCCACCGTACAGAAGGAAAAAACGTTTTTCAGCTGCATGGGCTTCCTCAATTTCGTGCCTAGCTATAATGCTGAAAGAGGCGTAAATCATAGCATAAATAGGGAAGCAATCTAAACATTACAAGGAGCCTTTTTGACTCCATGCTTACAACTCTCGCAGCTTGATGTAATGCAGCAACCAGCGATGAGATTTCTCGTCAATAACGAATAGTCCACCGCAACACGTGCTGCTCTCTCGCATCTGATGCTGCTGTTTCGGATTCGGATAGAGGCCGATCAGTATGGGAAGCAGTAACAGGCAGTTAAAAATGGCATTAATAATGCAATTCAACATTACAAACCCATATCCGATGGAAGCGCCCATCAACGCGAACGTTTCTTTCAATTAGTCCGGTGCTTGCCAAATTTGCGTCTCCCTCTGACACATCGACTATACTACCATAACACATTTTATACATAGCCTCGTTTCTCGTTCCACTGCAGTGCATTACGTAGGCCATCAATGCTCTAAATAAAATAGTAAGATATTTGCCTTATTTGCCTAAGGGTGACAAATTGAAGCGTACCCCATCACGAAGGTGTAGTCACAGTGGGATATTGTTCCCTTCTTTTCGAAGTCCTCCATTATGGTTTCAACTCGCCTGTCTACTTTTTCGTGCTCGACAATCGCACGAGTGACACAGTAGCTTGCTCCTTCCTAGAAATCAGGTTAAGCATCACTTCAAGTCAGTCGACCCCTTAAGCGATGGAAAGCAGTGACCTTTCTCTTCGGTCTAGCCGCTATGCCTGCGAGTGAGACGTTCTTCCGCAGTTCACGCGTCAAGAGCTTGTACTGCTTTTGTTTAATTGAAAGAGCTTTACCGATGTCCACATTTCGTGCGACTCCGGCTGCTGTAATGTTTCCAACATAGATGAACAATATGGAGGAGACCTAACATGAGTTGGGTAAAAAAATACCTCCGACCAATTGGCTTTCCACAAATTTGTACAGCGATATAATTGCTTTGCCGAATGCTATGCAAGTGTTTACGGTAACCCCGCTTTGTAGAAGGATTCGGAAAAAGTCCGGAATCATGGGTCCCGAATAGATGATGTCGTCTATAGTCACAATTTGTCCAAGCCTAAAACAGTTAGGTTATTCGAAAAGCGTGCGCTCAGTGCTACGAAATGACCTGCCTTCGACGTGCCCTCATAGCGACAAGCATGAATCTTCCCACATTGCTCTCGTACTTCTCACACCCTCCTTGCACGCTTCCGGATCTCTGCAGCGCACCCTCTACGGGACCATACTGAAGTTCAACTATGAGCTAGTTTGTATGCGGTAGAGGCGCCTTTGATGACTTGCCACTTGATTTTTGAGGTCATCTCTGAACATGACCAGAATTGGGTGCGTAGCCGTGATCAGCCGCCTCCATATCTTCAGCTTTCCGTCGATCTCCAGTACGGCTTCTGAACTAGACTCAACAGTCTCAGTCAACTATCAACTAATCTTAGCACTCACGCGCTCGAAGTCCAACTATGTATGTCTGCTCGTAGTATTCACTCCTGCTCTCGTCGTATTCATGGCAGAACATCATTTCCTTGTCTGGTTCTTGTTGGAACCAACTGTGTACGTGCGCTCCTCCTAAGATTGGTTAGCAGAACCTCTGAGTCAAAGCAGAATCATGCAATGTATTTGCTAACCAGTGTGCAGCTTGTCAAAAGGCTTCATGAAGAGCAGATGACGACCAATCTTAGGAGCGTCAAAGGTAGGTGGCAACCCATCATCTGGATGCACCCAGGCGTAGTATAAGTGATATGATAACTCACTTATGCCCATATACTTCTTTTAAATTCACTTATTTCTCCCATACCTCAGAGGATTCTTCGTCATCTTGCGCCGAGCGGGGATCAAGCAACGAAGGTTCTCGATGCTCGTTCATCGGATGGCGCTGGCGAGGCGAATATCCTTGCTCAGAACAGCATCCCCTTGAGTGAGGGCACGGTCGGTAATTTGCATTGTGTTCGACAGGCTCCTTCTGCCGAGGTCGATCATGACGCTATAAAAATAGACCTTTCAAGGTAATATACTCGTTAATAATGAACAAGTGCTCCGTCACGCGTATCGGCGTGCCTCGCAGTTGCGCGCCTCGCGCGATGTTGCAGTATCACTAAGCTAAGGAGAATCACAGCTAGCTGCTCTACTTGTACAGCTTTCTTCTCTACCTAGGAGTAGAAAAGGCTCGGCAGTACATAGAGTACATAATATGATAGGGCGATCCATTGGTTCCTCACTACTGGTCATCCCTTAGTGAAGCGGTCCCCATTACTGGTACTGGTCCCCCTCTATGATCCCCCCTTAGCGGACGACGTTTTCGAGACGTCTACTTGAATCCCCAAACGCATTGAGCGAAGTCTTTGGCACGTCCTTTGAGTCTCAAGCAGGTCGTGCGACGTATTCCGCACGTCTTCTAAATCCCGTGACACGTAGAAGACGTCTGGGTATTTTCCGCTATTTTCGTGCCCCGTAATTTGATAACTATCGATTGATGGTAATCGATACTTCAAAAACGAATTTCAGATTCGTGTTGAGCGACCTCCACTACCTCCAGGTCTAAAGTTTGAACTGCTTAGACGATATCCACAAAAAATTGACAGTTTGATCAATATCGCTTGATGGCGATCGATACTTCGAAGACGAACTCCAGATCCGTGTTCAGCGACCGCGGTCACCCCAGGGCTGAAGTTTTCAGGCAGGTAGAAGAAGTCTGGGTATTTTCCATTATTTTCGTGACCCGTAACATGTCCAGTATCGATTTCTGGCGATCGATACTTCAAAAACGAACTTCAGATTCGTGTTCAGCGACCGCGATTGCCCCAGAGCTGAAGTTCCCACGAAGGGAGAAGACCTCTTGGTATTTTTCGCTATTTTCGTGTCGTAATTTTCCCCATTTCCCTCCCCCTGATTTTCCCCCTATGTTATGTGTAATTTCTGCGGCGGCACCAATCGATGGTATGACTCATCGCTTAGCGCGTTATTATATAGTGCGAAGATAATTTGATCAATATCGATTGATGGCGATCGATACTTCAAAAACGAACTCCCGAATCGTGTTCAGCGACCGCGATTACCCCAGGGCTAAAGTTTTCAGGCAGGTAGAAGGAGTCTGGGTATTTTCCATTATTTTCGTGTCTTAATTTCCCCCCCCCCCCATTTTCCCCCCATTTCCCACACCGATTCCCTCCCCCCGCTAATTTCTGCGGCGCCGCCGATCGATAGGATGACTCATGGCTTAGCGTATGATCACCTGTATCACCTGTCGTCCCGTTGATCATCGACTTGCTCGAGCGGGCGCCAGCAGCGTCTCCATTCGTCCCTGTCGCGTGCCAGAGTGGTCCAATGGATCCTCCTCGCTCGAGGGACACGAAGAGCGTCATATCGGTCGTTCAGGGCTTTCACGAAGAAGTCCGACCAACGCGTTGGTGGGCGTCCTGGTGTTCTTTTGACATCCCGCGGAATCCAGTCTGTGACGGCTCTCGTCCAGCGGGTGTCTGCGAATCGCATTACGTGGCCGGCCCACCTAATTTTCGACGACTTGGCCCATGCGACAGCGTCTCTGATCATCGAACGTCGGCGAAGCTCGGAACTCCGGAGGCCTTCTCTCACTTGCGTGAGTCGTGTCACTCCGAGCATCGTCCTCTCGATTCCACGCTGCGCGACGCTGATCGCGTGTTCATCCTGCTTTCGTATAGCCCAGGTCTCTGAGGCGTATGTTAGGGCAGGAAGAACAGTGGAGTCGAATAGGTGGGCACGGAGTCGGACGTTCTTCGTTTTCTTCACGACTTCTTCGACGCTCTTGAAAGCTCCCCAAGCCGCTTGTTTCCTCCTGCTCAGCTCTGGTGCTAGGTCGTTGGCCATGTTGACTTCGCGACCCAGATACACATAGCTGGAGCATTCGGAGATGTTCGTTCCGTTGAGCGAGAATGGGGCATCAGAAACCCATCCGTTCTTCATGAACATCGTCTTCGTAAGATTCAGCTGCAGTCCAACGCTTCCACATACACGATCGAAGTCGGCCAGCATTCGCTCCGCCTGAGTGATGCTCGGTGTTATGAGCACGATGTCGTCAGCGAAGCGAAGATGGGGCAGTTGCCGGCCGTCGACCTTCACTCCCATGTCATCCCATTCTAGTTCGCGCATGACGTTTTCGAGGGTGGCGCTGAAGAGCTTCGGGGATATGGTATCCCCTTGTCGAACCCCTCTCTTCACGTCAATGACGACGTCGCTATAGAATGGTGAGATCTTGGTCGTGAATCCACTATACAGCTCTCGAAGGACTCTGATGTACTGAGTAGGAACGCCCTGGGTGAGCAGGGCTTCCATAACCGCTTCAGTCTCGACGGAGTCGAATGCCTTCTTCAGGTCAATGAACGTAAGGCAAAGCGGCAGCTTGTACTCTCGCGACACTTCGATGAGCTTCGTAATGGTGTGTATGTGGTCGATCGTGCTGAATCCTCTCCGAAATCCTGCTTGTTCGCATGGCTGTCTTTCGTCCAGCGTTCTACTAATCCTATTCAGGATGACTCGAGTGAACAGCTTGTAGACTACGGACAGCAGGCAGATCGGGCGATAGTTGCCAATGTCGTGCACGTCTCCCTTCTTGTACAGCAAGACGGTCTTGCTGGTCTTCCACTGAGATGGAACCTTGCATTCGGACAGGTAGCGTGTGAAGAGCCGCGCCAAGGTGTTGATGAGCGCTGGCGGGAGGTTCTTCAGGTGTTCAGCTCTGATCCTGTCAGGACCGGGTGCTGTACGTTTCTTCACCGACGAGATGGCGTGTCGGATCTCGGAAGGGAGAACAGAGGGGATGACGTATCCATCCTGCGGAAGATGGCGTAGGGGCAGGTGGACGTGGCTATCGAAGAGATCGGAGTAGAAGTCGTGGATGACTTTCTCCATGGTCCTTCTGGAAGAGGTGACGGTTCCGTCAGGACGTCGGAGAGCGGTCATCTTGGTCTTGAAGTTGGCGAAGTTCCGGCGGGCATTGCGGATGCTCAGCCCTGCCTCTGCTGCTTCAGCCAACACTTCCGCCCTTCTCTCCTTCAGATCTTCCTTTATCGCCGCTCTGCATAGCTTTGCAAGCTCGGACGTCAGTTGATAGTTGCCTGACGCTCGTGCTGCTCCACGTTGGCGTATCAGCTCGAGAGTTTCCGGAGACAGGCGTCTCTTGGTGGTCTTCAAGCTCTCGGCTCCCTTAGCACTATCGTGGAGATGGTGCACGAAGCGATCGTATTCCTCGTCGACGTTGTCCATGACGGCATCTTCCCAAAGGCCGACAAGAGAGGTGTAGAGATCCCAGTTGATGGTCGTTCTGGGACTCCTCTTCTTGAACTTCGCGGCCTTCTCTCCTTGACGCGAAAAGCGGAACCTCGCGCGAAGGAGGCGGTGGTCCGATCCCGTGTAGAACTTGGGGACAACGGAGACATCGGTCAGGCAATACTTGCGATTGAAGATGATGTGGTCGATCTCGTTGTGGAACTGGCCACCGGGGGATTCCCAGGTCCATCGTAGGGAGTGTTATATCTTCCTTCCCTCAGTGTTTTATGGAACGAGTGTTCGTGTAGCGGCACCTGAGGGAGTCGGATATAAGCCTTTCCCGTCCCTATCACTTTACTCTATCGTTCCATTACATAACAAAACAGGTGAGGAATAACACAGTTTATCAGTTATACAGATTGCGACATAGACAGACGGGGGGACGGGAAAAGGAAGAGAGCCGAACCAGAGAAAACCAAAGAGGAGAAGCCAGGCCAAGGGGCCAGGGCGTTGGTGTGTCCCTCTCTCTGTGTGTGCCGGTGGGCGGTGTTTTCTCTCCGGCCTCGCGCGGGTGGTCCGATAACAGATGGAGCTTATCGGCAGATGTCTAATCCGCTTGACCTTGGGCCGCCGTTGTAATGTCCCCTGCCGTCGTTGTAATGTCCCCTTACATCCGCTACCGTTTAAAAGTCCCGGTCCCCGGGACACTAAGGTTTCCAGGGTGGAGTAAGTGGAGACCAGAGTAAGAGCTGAGATCATTTGATGATGTCGATGTTGAGTTGTCAGCGTTGGTGTCGGCTGCGGAGGTGTAGGTGGATGAGTGGTTGTGGTTGAGACGATGATGATTGTTGGTTGGGACGGATTTCTGGAAATGATTTTTAGATTTCAACATTTGGAAATGGAATGGTAATTGTAATTAATTTTTTTTAAAGGGAAAAGAGAAGAAGAAAGAAATTGGGAGCATTGCAAATGCAACAGGTGAGATTGAAAGAAAATGAGTGTTTTGAAGTTTTGCGCGTGTATCATTACTAGAGGCGAGAGATAAAGAATAAATAAATGTAGAATCAGGGTGTCTTATTTTAAAAATGGCTGTTTTAACGATAGGTAAATAGGGTTGCGCATAGCATAAAATGAAAAACGGAGCTGTAGTTGAAGGGGAAGCAATTGAACGCATACTTGAGTGTTTGGGGCATAACTGACAACGTTCCGAAAACAATGCGTAGATTTGACGGCGATTAATTACTAAATTAAGTACGTCTCTATGATGCGTTGTCATTGGTTAATGAATGGTTTGTTTAATGGCGTATTCTCATTTATCCTACACATCGGCGCAATTACCTATAGACTGAGCTGGAAACATAGGGAATATTGTGCAGAAGAGACTTCTCCTGCCGGAAAGAGGAAAGAGCTGATATAAGGCTGAGGTGAGGAATGCAGCACTCTTCGTCGCTAGTCAACGTTCGGATCAAGGAAAACAGCTAACCAGCTTCGGGTGGTCTTTTTTTATTTATTTATTTGTTGTTCTTCCCCTTGGTGTAGGGATCATGGAACAACCCAGGCAGGTGCTTTTAAGCAACGACTGGTTTGTAGACGGCTGTTTTCCTCTTCGGTTGTTTCATGAGTGAGAGTGTTGCATTTCTCGTTGTATAGCCTACATGATATAACTACGGAGCAGGAGGAGTTTCCTTTGCTTGATGATTAAGTGAACGACGTTGTCGCTCGGTTTCATGTTCAGTGCTATATGGAATGGGTAACCTGGTGTGTAGTTAGTGAACCTTCCATAAACGGTGATCACGTAATGTTTAAAAAATGACATCGCACTTTAAGAGTTGTATTTGTACCATAGTGGTACTAGCGAAATGTATTGCTCGTCATCAATTCTTGTTGTTGGTTTTGGTACGTTGTTGTATTATGCACGCTTAATTTAACTTGTGGAGTCTAAAGATGCAAGGTTTGAGTATTAGGTACTCAATTGGTGATATTTGCAAAGATTACGCCTATGTGAGGCGATCCGCGTTAGTTTGCTTCCCTGATGCACTTACGCTTTAGGCAGGTGCAAAAGGTCGAGTAAGGGCGCGCTACAGATAATTATTTGCATACAATGGCTGGTCAAAATTAAGGCTACGATACAGGCAATTTTTTTCGCAAAAACATCGGATACTTGTTTGGTAATATGTTTCTTTGAAACTGATTGAACTTCTCTATATCTGGTTGTTGTGCCGTATTGCATATCCGCTTACTCTCCTTGTATTTCGTGTGGGTGCGAAATTGGGCGCCAGTGTTGATAAAATGAGGGTGCGTTGCTGATGAAAAGAAATTTATTGGCGGCTGTCTATTGTTTAGGGGATATTGGTTAGCAAAATCCGGAAGGAAGTATCTACGAGGTGGTGCCATAAAGTTATTAAAATATTTTACCGGAGTGTGGTAGGCATTTCCGGAAAAGAATGGCGGTGGTGCGCTGTAATTAGTGCAGTAGGGTTTTCTTCTATAATTACGGCTGGCAAAAGGTGGCAGCTGGGTGTTCATTGGTGCATAGTAATAGGATATTTGAGGAAAGTTTGCACGCAAATTTTTTCCTTTTATTTTCTTAGATGTTTGTCGAAAGTTGTTGGTTTTGGTGATTAGTTTAGTGCAAGATTTTCGTAGTAGGTCTACTTCTTTTTCTAGTGCCTCGACTTTATCGGTGAGTGCTAGTGCATTAAAACTGCCCAGAAGGACTTCTTCTTCTGGCCTCTCTGGTTGGGAGCTCATCGTTGTAATATTGAAAGTAAGAGTTTTTTCTTTTTAAAAATAAAACAAGAGGTAAAAGGTAAACGTCACGGTTGGGTACGGTGTTTCTAGTTGTTTTCGTTCCTGGTAGGTTCGGTTGTTGCGATCTGACGTCCTTGGCTGATGATGGTGAGGGTACTTTTGTACCCAGCTCTAAAGGTTATTACAAGTGCAGGATAGAAGACGATCTATCCTTGCGGAACATGGAAGAGATACGAGGAAAACAGAGGGTGGAAGTATTTCATCAGATTTATTCCAGTATCATATTTGGTGTTTTGCCCTTTATTTTTCGTGGCGCTTTTGCAATAGGCCGGCGCTTACTTTACAGATTTGTGGCGCAATGATTTCGTACGATTCTTCTGAGTATGAGTACGTCGCTTTGCGTACGTCTCTTCTACGTCTCTTTGCGTAGGCGTTTCCTTTACGTCTTTTTGCGTAGGTCTCTTTTGTGTTTCATAATTCTAGCGCACGTGTTTTTTTTTCTTCAGCTTGTTCCTTTTTCTTATCCGAGAAAGGATGCAGAGTTGCTGTTTTAGGTTGTTCCCTTTTCTTATCCGAGAAGGGACTCAGAGTATTCAAAAAAATTAAGGCGGTGAGTTTTCAAAACGACGACTAGCGTCAGGCAAAACTATGATATGGATCTGAAAAAATTTTCCTATTGAAATTTGAACGTCAGAGAAGGGAAGGAGGGATGAATATGAAATGGCCGGTTTTATATTTAAGAACCTCCTTTTGGGAATATGATAAACAAGAAAGTGTTATAGATGGAGAAAAAAATAGTTACTATTAAAAATTTTTTAATTTTTTTTAAAGTGATTTCTACCAGAACGATTTACAGTAAGAGAGCTGATGCTATGCTAAGCTGTAAAAATAGTCAGTTCATACAAAGTTAGCTAGCAAAAGTGGGGTATTTATCTTATTGCAATGTGCGGTCGTAGAAATGACTAGTTTCTACGATCCTAACATGCAAAACAAAAAAAAAAGAAATTTACAAGAGGTGGCAAGGTTATAAAAAAGTTCGAGCGGGACCTCCATGTTATATGCTACGTTACGGACTATGAAAAGTTCGTCCGGGACCTCCATGTTATATGTTACGCTACGGACTATGAAAAGTTCGTCCGGGACCTCCATGTTATATCTTTCCTTCCCTCAGGGTTTTATGTTACGAGTTTTCGTGTAGCGGCACCTGAGGGAGTCGGATATAAGCCTTTCCCGTCCCTATCACTTTACTCTATCGTTCCATTACATAACAAAACAGGTGAGGAATAGCACAGTTTATCAGTTATACAGATTGCGACATAGACAGACGGGGGGACGGGAAAAGGAAGAGAGCCGAACCAGAGAAAACCAAAGAGGAGAAGCCAGGCCAAGGGGCCAGGGCGTTGGTGTGTCCCTCTCTCTGTGTGTGTCGGTGGGCGGTGTTTTCTCTCCGGCCTCGCGCGGGTGGTCCGATAACAGATGGAGCTTATCGGCAGATGTCTAATCCGCTTGACCTTGGGCCGCCGTTGTAATGTCCCCTGCCGTCGTTGTAATGTCCCCTTACAGGAGGGAGGCTTCTGGAACTGCGAGTTTCCATGGATGGTCTTGGTCGACATGATAAACTCAGACAGCCTTTCACCTTGCTCGTTCCACTCCAAACCGTGGGTTCCGATGTGAAGTTCTTCCAGCGACCTTCGTGGCCCGATCTTGGCATTGAAGTCGCCGACGATCACCTTGTAGAAGGTGTGATCTTCCTTATAGAACTTCTCCAGCTCCACGTAGAAGGCCTCGACGTCTTCGTCGTCGTAGTCGGATGTTGGGGCATACGCGACGAACACAGTCAAGGCTGGCACGGAGCCACATCGCTTCAGTCGCAGACGTCCGATTCGGCTTGTCAGAGACTCGTACGAATCGATGTTCATGGCCAAGTGCGTGTTGACGAGGACACCAACGCCGCCTACTCCCCTGCTGTCGCATGTTCCGAGGAACAGTTCTTCTCCGGAGTCGTAGGCGGCGTGTAGGGGGTGGTGTCTTCTCGTCTCGGTCAGTCCGATGACGTCGTACTTGATCTTCCTGGCTTGCATCATCAGGTCCTCGACGGATGCTTCCGACGCAAGCGTGCGGGCGTTGTAAGTACAGATCGTCATCCTAGTCCTTCTCAGTTTGCGCAGCCTGGTTAGGCCCTGAGATTTTAGCAGCCTCTCCGTACTCGTCCTTCCCATCGCTGCAGAAATGGGGGCTCTTTCGGGGTCAGGGGAATGAGGCCCTTTAGTGCTGCTGTGTTTGACTGGAATACAACACGGGTAGCTAGTCAGGCTCTGTCGTGCGGGCGGGGTACTCCGGGCAGCCAGCCAGACTGCCCGAAGGGACGGGGCGAGACTTAAGGCGGCCTCGAATCGCCTTACATGTACTCCCAGTCTACCGAGTGCAAGCTTTTGGCCGAGCCGACACAGTTACAATCCGCACAGTCACGGACACATCCACGCACACTGTGCACGAACATGCCGCTCCCACGCACAAGGAACGCATCGACCCGACACAGCAGGAGCAAGGAGTCCATCCCCTGCATCCCACCTGCGTCTCTGGGCAGTACACGGTCGCATTTGGTTCGCGTTTAATTCCCCTATCCACCACCCGGGGACGCGCCACGTGGCCCTGCGACAAGCGGCCCGAGATCCCTCTTAACAAGAGAGCCCGAAGGCTCTCTATCGAGGGAGATCCGTGGCGTAGCGTATGATATATCATATATATCATAATCTATACGCTACGCATCATACGCTAAGCGATGAGTCATACTGTCCATCGGCGCCGCCGCCGGAGAAGTCATTCACAAAATAAGGGGGAGGCAATTACGGCACGAAAATAGCGAAAAATAACAAGGCGTCTTCTCCCCGCCTGGGAACTTCGGCCCTGAGGGTAGTCGAGGTCGCTGAACACGAATCTGAAATTCGTTTTTGAAGTATCGATCGCCATCAATGGACATTGATCGAACTATCGATTTTTTGAGGATGTCGTCCAGGCGGTCCGAAACTTTAGCCCTAGGGGCAGTTGAGGTCGCTGAACACGAATCTGAAGTTCGTTTTCGAAGTATCGATTACTATCAATCGACATTGATCAAATTACGACGCGCGAAAATAGCGGAATACACCCAGACTTCTCCTATCATCATACTCTATAATAACGCGCGAAGCGCTGAGTCATACTGTCCATTGGCGCCGCCGCCGGAGAAGTCATTCACAAAATAAGGGGGAGGCGATTACGGCACGAAAATAGCGAAAAATAACAAGGCGTCTTCTCCCCGCCTGGGAACTTCGGCCCTGAGGGTAGTCGAGGTCGCTGAACACGAATCTGAAATTCGTTTTTGAAGTATCGATCGCCATCAATGGACATTGATCGAACTATCGATTTTTTGTGGATGTCGTCCAGGCGGTCCGAAACTTTAGCCCTAGGGGCAGTTGAGGTCGCTGAACACGAATCTGAAGTTCGTTTTCGAAGTATCGATTACTATCAATCGACATTGATCAAATTACCACGCGCGAAAATAGCGGAAAATACCCAGACGTCTTCTACGTGTCAGGCGATTTAGAAGACGTGCGGAATACGTCGCGTGACGTGCCTGGGACTCAAAGGATGCGCCAAAGACTTCGCTCAACGTGTTTGGGGATTCAAGTAGACGTGCCGAAGACGTCGTCCGCTAAGGGTGGACCATTGAGGGAGACCAGTACTAGTAATGGGGGATCGTTTCGCAAAGAGAGGACCGATAGTGAAGAACCAATAGATAGCCCTATCATACTATGTACTGTACGTACTGCGAGCGTTTTGTACTCCTAAGTAGGGAGAAAGCTGTACAAGTAGAGCAGCTAGTTTGATGTAATTGTCCTTAGCTTAGTGATATTGCAACATCGCGCGAAGCGCCCAAGTGCGGAAACGAGTATATGCGTGACGGAGCACTTGTTAAATATAATAACCATATCAGTGAGCGCACCATCAAAATAGGGATACCGCCCGCGGTCATCTGCTTCACAATGTTCTCGTATGTGTCCCATTCCCGACCATTCTCCGGGACTTTAATCTGGGAGAAATCCATTGATGCTTTCTTCATCCTCTCGATTATCCCACGACTGACTTGTTCTGCCACCTGAGTTAGGGCTCGTTGTTGAAATCATTCTTAATTGGGTTTGCTCACCACCTTCAAATTATCAGTCCCATGTAGTTTGTCCGAGTGGTGCTTCTTCAGATGATGCCGTAAGGAGAATATCGCGTGTTTGCCACAAAAAAGGCAGAACTGGTATCCCTTCGAAGGATGCAGCGGCAGATACACCTCTGAACAAAATTTTGTCAAAGTAGATACTATCAGAAAACCACTGCATATTCCCGGTTGCACTGTTACTGACGAGAAATCGTCATACCCTTGTTGGCTAGATCAACTCTTCCATGTCGGATCGAACCGTCTTTGATCCACTCGCCGACCATATGTTCAGCCCTTGCCGCCAATCTCTTCAAATCACGGATCCTCAACGCAGAAACAACTGCGGCTCCCACATCCTGCATTTCGTTTGATGGTCCTGCTGCTGAATCGTCGACAACTAATCTGTCCTCTGTGCTGCCACCGCTTGCTCCACTCATAGAATCCTCGATAGGTGAAGACATATTTTCCACACAGTTTTATGTGAGATTGTACCTGAAAAGCAGGCGGACTGTTGGATATCGCAAAGAAAGCAGAAAGCACGTATATGGACATCGTAAGAAACGTATAGAAATGCACGGCTCACTCAGCTGGTGAGATCTTGCCGAACAGTGGAGGACACTTTAGTGATGATGAAGTGTGAGGAGGTAGAAGAAAAAAATTAAAATAAATAAAAAACTAATCTAAGCAGTACTTACCGACCCTTAAAAAAACAAGGCATAAACCATGTGGCATGAAGGTTTAAGCGTAGACCTAATAGAGAGATAAGAGTTTGATAGGGCAAATTAATTTCAAAAAGAATAGCTGTACCTTGCGGATCCGCAAGGCAGCGAGATGCACGGCTCACTCAGCTGGTGAGATCTTGCCGAACAGTAGAGGACACTTTAGTGATGATGAAGTGTGAGGAGGTAGAAGAAAAAATTAAAATAAATAAAAAACTAATCTAAGCAGTACTTACCGACCCTTAAAAAACAAGGCATAAACCATGAGGCATGAAGGTTTAAGCGTAGACCTAATAGAGAGATAAGAGTTTGAAAGGGCAAATTAATTTCAAAAAGAATAGCTGTACCTTGCGGATCCGCAAGGCAGCGAGATGCACGGCTCACTCAGCTGGTGAGATCTTGCCGAACAGTGGAGGACACTTTAGTGATGATGAAGTGTGAGGAGGTAGAAGAAAAAATTAAAATAAATAAAAAACGAATCTAAGCAGTACTTACCGACCCTTAAAAAACAAGGCATAAACCATGAGGCATGAAAGTTCAAGCGTAGACCTAATAGAGAGATAAGAGTTTGAAAGGGCAAATTAATTTCAAAAAGAATAGCTGTACCTTGCGGATCCGCAAGGCAGCGAAATGCACGGCTCACTCAGCTGGTGAGATCTTGCCGAACAGTGGAGGACACTTTAGTGATGATGAAGTGTGAGGAGGTAGAAGAAAAAATTAAAATAAATAAAAAACTAATCTAAGCAGTACTTACCGACCCTTAAAAAACAAGGCATAAACCATGAGGCATGAAGGTTTAAGCGTAGACCTAATAGAGAGATAAGGGTTTGAAAAGGCAAATTAATTTCAAAAAGAATAGCTGTACCTTGCGGATCCGCAAGGCAGCGAGATGCACGGCTCACTCAGCTGGTGAGATCTTGCCGAACAGTGGAGGACACTTTAGTGATGATGAAGTGTTAGGAGGTAGAAGAAAAAATTAAAATAAATAAAAAACTAATCTAAGCAGTACTTACCGACCCTTAAAAAACAAGGCATAAACCATGAGGCATGAAGGTTTAAGCGTAGACCTAATAGAGAGATAAGGGTTTGAAAGGGCAAATTAATTTCAAAAAGAATAGCTGTACCTTGCGGATCCGCAAGGCAGCGAGATGCACGGCTCACTCAGCTGGTGAGATCTTGCCGAACAGTGGAGGACACTTTAGTGATGATGAAGTGTTAGGAGGTAGAAGAAAAAATTAAAATTAATAAAAAACTAATCTAAGCAGTACTTACCGACCCTTAAAAAAACAAGGCATAAACCATGTGGCATGAAGGTTTAAGCGTAGACCTAATAGAGAGATAAGAGTTTGATAGGGCAAATTAATTTCAAAAAGAATAGCTGTACCTTGCGGATCCGCAAGGCAGCGAGATGCACGGCTCACTCAGCTGGTGAGATCTTGCCGAACAGTAGAGGACACTTTAGTGATGATGAAGTGTGAGGAGGTAGAAGAAAAAATTAAAATAAATAAAAAACT
The DNA here is from genome assembly GCA_947359475.1 of Heligmosomoides polygyrus bakeri. Classification (NCBI taxonomy): domain Eukaryota; kingdom Metazoa; phylum Nematoda; class Chromadorea; order Rhabditida; family Heligmosomidae; genus Heligmosomoides; species Heligmosomoides polygyrus. The sequence goes on from OX375865.1 coordinate 13,424,157, forward strand.
AATCTAAGCAGTACTTACCGACCCTTAAAAAACAAGGCATAAACCATGAGGCATGAAGGTTTAAGCGTAGACCTAATAGAGAGATAAGAGTTTGAAAGGGCAAATTAATTTCAAAAAGAATAGCTGTACCTTGCGGATCCGCAAGGCAGCGAGATGCACGGCTCACTCAGCTGGTGAGATCTTGCCGAACAGTGGAGGACACTTTAGTGATGATGAAGTGTTAGGAGGTAGAAGAAAAAATTAAAATAAATAAAAAACTAATCTAAGCAGTACTTACCGACCCTTAAAAAACAAGGCATAAACATGAGGCATGAAGGTTTAAGCGTAGACCTAATAGAGAGATAAGAGTTTGAAAGGGCAAATTAATTTCAAAAAGAATAGCTGTACCTTGCGGATCCGCAAGGCAGCGAGATGCACGGCTCACTCAGCTGGTGAGATCTTGCCGAACAGTAGAGGACACTTTAGTGATGATGAAGTGTGAGGAGGTAGAAGAAAAAATTAAAATAAATAAAAAACTAATCTAAGCAGTACTTACCGACCCTTAAAAAACAAGGAATAAACCATGAGGCATGAAGGTTTAAGCGTAGACCTAATAGAGAGATAAGAGTTTGAAAGGGCAAATTAATTTCAAAAAGAATAGCTGTACCTTGCGGATCCGCAAGGCAGCGAAATGCACTGCTCACTCAGCTGGTGAGATCTTGCCGAACAGTGGAGGACACTTTAGTGATGATGAAGTGTGAGGAGGTAGAAGAAAAAATTAAAATAAATAAAAAACGAATCTAAGCAGTACTTACCGACCCTTAAAAAACAAGGCATAAACCATGAGGCATGAAAGTTTAAGCGTAGACCTAATAGAGAGATAAGAGTTTGAAAGGGCAAATTAATTTCAAAAAGAATAGCTGTACCTTGCGGATCCGCAAGGCAGCGAAATGCACGGCTCACTCAGCTGGTGAGATCTTGCCGAACAGTGGAGGACACTTTAGTGATGATGAAGTGTTAGGAGGTAGAAGAAAAAATTAAAATAAATAAAAAACTAATCTAAGCAGTACTTACCGACCCTTAAAAAACAAGGCATAAACCATGAGGCATGAAGGTTTAAGCGTAGACCTAATAGAGGGATAAGAGTTTGAAAGGGCAAATTAATTTCAAAAAGAATAGCTGTACCTTGCGGATCCGCAAGGCAGCGAGATGCACGGCTCACTCAGTTGGTGAGATCTTGCCGAACAGTAGAGGACACTTTAGTGATGATGAAGTGTTAGGAGGTAGAAGAAAAAATTAAAATAAATAAAAAACTAATCTAAGCAGTACTTACCGACCCTTAAAAAACAAGGCATAAACCATGAGGCATGAAGGTTTAAGCGTAGACCTAATAGAGGGATAGGAGTTTGAAAGGGCAAATTAATTTCAAAAAGAATAGCTGTACCTTGCGGATCCGCAAGGCAGCGAGATGCACGGCTCACTCAGCTGGTGAGATCTTGCCGAACAGTGGAGGACACTTTAGTGATGATGAAGTGTTAGGAGGTAGAAGAAAAAATTAAAATAAATAAAAAAACTAATCTAAGCAGTACTTACCGACCCTTAAAAAACAAGGCATAAACCATGAGGCATGAAGGTTTAAGCGTAGACCTAATAGAGGGATAAGAGTTTGAAAGGGCAAATTAATTTCAAAAAGAATAGCTGTACCTTGCGGATCCGCAAGGCAGCGAGATGCACGGCTCACTCAGCTGGTGAGATCTTGCCGAACAGTAGAGGACACTTTAGTGATGATGAAGTGTGAGGAGGTAGAAGAAAAAATTAAAATAAATAAAAAACTAATCTAAGCAGTACTTACCGACCCTTAAAAAACAAGGCATAAACCATGAGGCATGAAGGTTTAAGCGTAGACCTAATAGAGAGATAAGAGTTTGAAAGGGCAAATTAATTTCAAAAAGAATAGCTGTACCTTGCGGATCCGCAAGGCAGCGAGATGCACGGCTCACTCAGCTGGTGAGATCTTGCCGAACAGTGGAGGACACTTTAGTGATGATGAAGTGTTAGGAGGTAGAAGAAAAAATTAAAATAAATAAAAAACTAATCTAAGCAGTACTTACCGACCCTTAAAAAACAAGGCATAAACATGAGGCATGAAGGTTTAAGCGTAGACCTAATAGAGAGATAAGAGTTTGAAAGGGCAAATTAATTTCAAAAAGAATAGCTGTACCTTGCGGATCCGCAAGGCAGCGAGATGCACGGCTCACTCAGCTGGTGAGATCTTGCCGAACAGTAGAGGACACTTTAGTGATGATGAAGTGTGAGGAGGTAGAAGAAAAAATTAAAATAAATAAAAAACTAATCTAAGCAGTACTTACCGACCCTTAAAAAACAAGGAATAAACCATGAGGCATGAAGGTTTAAGCGTAGACCTAATAGAGAGATAAGAGTTTGAAAGGGCAAATTAATTTCAAAAAGAATAGCTGTACCTTGCGGATCCGCAAGGCAGCGAAATGCACTGCTCACTCAGCTGGTGAGATCTTGCCGAACAGTGGAGGACACTTTAGTGATGATGAAGTGTGAGGAGGTAGAAGAAAAAATTAAAATAAATAAAAAACGAATCTAAGCAGTACTTACCGACCCTTAAAAAACAAGGCATAAACCATGAGGCATGAAAGTTTAAGCGTAGACCTAATAGAGAGATAAGAGTTTGAAAGGGCAAATTAATTTCAAAAAGAATAGCTGTACCTTGCGGATCCGCAAGGCAGCGAAATGCACGGCTCACTCAGCTGGTGAGATCTTGCCGAACAGTGGAGGACACTTTAGTGATGATGAAGTGTTAGGAGGTAGAAGAAAAAATTAAAATAAATAAAAAACTAATCTAAGCAGTACTTACCGACCCTTAAAAAACAAGGCATAAACCATGAGGCATGAAGGTTTAAGCGTAGACCTAATAGAGGGATAAGAGTTTGAAAGGGCAAATTAATTTCAAAAAGAATAGCTGTACCTTGCGGATCCGCAAGGCAGCGAGATGCACGGCTCACTCAGTTGGTGAGATCTTGCCGAACAGTAGAGGACACTTTAGTGATGATGAAGTGTTAGGAGGTAGAAGAAAAAATTAAAATAAATAAAAAACTAATCTAAGCAGTACTTACCGACCCTTAAAAAACAAGGCATAAACCATGAGGCATGAAGGTTTAAGCGTAGACCTAATAGAGGGATAGGAGTTTGAAAGGGCAAATTAATTTCAAAAAGAATAGCTGTACCTTGCGGATCCGCAAGGCAGCGAGATGCACGGCTCACTCAACTGGTGAGATCTTGCCGAACAGTGGAGGACACTTTAGTGATGATGAAGTGTTAGGAGGTAGAAGAAAAAATTAAAATAAATAAAAAAACTAATCTAAGCAGTACTTACCGACCCTTAAAAAACAAGGCATAAACCATGAGGCATGAAGGTTTAAGCGTAGACCTAATAGAGGGATAAGAGTTTGAAAGGGCAAATTAATTTCAAAAAGAATAGCTGTACCTTGCGGATCCGCAAGGCAGCGAGATGCACGGCTCACTCAGCTGGTGAGATCTTGCCGAACAGTGGAGGACACTTTAGTGATGATGAAGTGTGAGGAGGTAGAAGAAAAAATTAAAATAAATAAAAAAACGAATCTAAGCAGTACTTACCGACCCTTAAAAAACAAGGCATAAACCATGAGGCATGAAGGTTTAAGCGTAGACCTAATAGAGAGATAAGAGTTTGAAAGGGCAAATTAATTTCAAAAAGAATAGCTGTACCTTGCGGATCCGCAAGGCAGCGAGATGCACGGCTCACTCAGCTGGTGAGATCTTGCCGAACAGTGGAGGACACTTTAGTGATGATGAAGTGTGAGGAGGTAGAAGAAAAAATTAAAATAAATAAAAAAACGAATCTAAGCAGTACTTACCGACCCTTAAAAAACAAGGCATAAACCATGAGGCATGAAGGTTTAAGCGTAGACCTAATAGAGAGATAAGAGTTTGAAAGGGCAAATTAATTTCAAAAAGAATAGCTGTACCTTGCGGATCCGCAAGGCAGCGAGATGCACGGCTCACTCAGCTGGTGAGATCTTGCCGAACAGTGGAGGACACTTTAGTGATGATGAAGTGTTAGGAGGTAGAAGAAAAAATTAAAATAAATAAAAAACTAATCTAAGCAGTACTTACCGACCCTTAAAAAACAAGGCATAAACCATGAGGCATGAAGGTTTAAGCGTAGACCTAATAGAGAGATAAGAGTTTGAAAGGGCAAATTAATTTCAAAAAGAATAGCTGTACCTTGCGGATCCGCAAGGCAGCGAGATGCACGGCTCACTCAGCTGGTGAGATCTTGCCGAACAGTAGAGGACACTTTAGTGATGATGAAGTGTGAGGAGGTAGAAGAAAAAATTAAAATAAATAAAAAACTAATCTAAGCAGTACTTACCGACCCTTAAAAAACAAGGAATAAACCATGAGGCATGAAGGTTTAAGCGTAGACCTAATAGAGAGATAAGAGTTTGAAAGGGCAAATTAATTTCAAAAAGAATAGCTGTACCTTGCGGATCCGCAAGGCAGCGAAATGCACGGCTCACTCAGCTGGTGAGATCTTGCCGAACAGTGGAGGACACTTTAGTGATGATGAAGTGTGAGGAGGTAGAAGAAAAAATTAAAATAAATAAAAAACGAATCTAAGCAGTACTTACCGACCCTTAAAAAACAAGGCATAAACCATGAGGCATGAAAGTTTAAGCGTAGACCTAATAGAGAGATAAGAGTTTGAAAGGGCAAATTAATTTCAAAAAGAATAGCTGTACCTTGCGGATCCGCAAGGCAGCGAAATGCACGGCTCACTCAGCTGGTGAGATCTTGCCGAACAGTGGAGGACACTTTAGTGATGATGAAGTGTTAGGAGGTAGAAGAAAAAATTAAAATAAATAAAAAACTAATCTAAGCAGTACTTACCGACCCTTAAAAAACAAGGCATAAACCATGAGGCATGAAGGTTTAAGCGTAGACCTAATAGAGGGATAAGAGTTTGAAAGGGCAAATTAATTTCAAAAAGAATAGCTGTACCTTGCGGATCCGCAAGGCAGCGAGATGCACGGCTCACTCAGCTGGTGAGATCTTGCCGAACAGTAGAGGACACTTTAGTGATGATGAAGTGTGAGGAGGTAGAAGAAAAAATTAAAATAAATAAAAAACTAATCTAAGCAGTACTTACCGACCCTTAAAAAACAAGGCATAAACCATGAGGCATGAAGGTTTAAGCGTAGACCTAATAGAGAGATAAGAGTTTGAAAGGGCAAATTAATTTCAAAAAGAATAGCTGTACCTTGCGGATCCGCAAGGCAGCGAGATGCACGGCTCACTCAGCTGGTGAGATCTTGCCGAACAGTGGAGGACACTTTAGTGATGATGAAGTGTTAGGAGGTAGAAGAAAAAATTAAAATAAATAAAAAACTAATCTAAGCAGTACTTACCGACCCTTAAAAAACAAGGCATAAACCATGAGGCATGAAGGTTTAAGCGTAGACCTAATAGAGGGATAAGAGTTTGAAAGGGCAAATTAATTTCAAAAAGAATAGCTGTACCTTGCGGATCCGCAAGGCAGCGAGATGCACGGCTCACTCAGCTGGTGAGATCTTGCCGAACAGTGGAGGACACTTTAGTGATGATGAAGTGTGAGGAGGTAGAAGAAAAAATTAAAATAAATAAAAAAACGAATCTAAGCAGTAATTACCGACCCTTAAAAAACAAGGCATAAACCATGAGGCATGAAGGTTTAAGCGTAGACCTAATAGAGAGATAAGAGTTTGAAAGGGCAAATTAATTTCAAAAAGAATAGCTGTACCTTGCGGATCCGCAAGGCAGGGAAATGCACGGCTCACTCAGCTGGTGAGATCTTGCCGAACAGTGGAGGACACTTTAGTGATGATGAAGTGTTAGGAGGTAGAAGAAAAAATTAAAATAAATAAAAAACTAATCTAAGCAGTACTTACCGACCCTTAAAAAACAAGGCATAAACCATGAGGCATGAAGGTTTAAGCGTAGACCTAATAGAGGGATAAGAGTTTGAAAGGGCAAATTAATTTCAAAAAGAATAGCTGTACCTTGCGGATCCGCAAGGCAGCGAGATGCACGGCTCACTCAGCTGGTGAGATCTTGCCGAACAGTAGAGGACACTTTAGTGATGATGAAGTGTGAGGAGGTAGAAGAAAAAATTAAAATAAATAAAAAACTAATCTAAGCAGTACTTACCGACCCTTAAAAAACAAGGCATAAACCATGAGGCATGAAGGTTTAAGCGTAGACCTAATAGAGAGATAAGAGTTTGAAAGGGCAAATTAATTTCAAAAAGAATAGCTGTACCTTGCGGATCCGCAAGGCAGCGAGATGCACGGCTCACTCAGCTGGTGAGATCTTGCCGAACAGTGGAGGACACTTTAGTGATGATGAAGTGTTAGGAGGTAGAAGAAAAAATTAAAATAAATAAAAAACTAATCTAAGCAGTACTTACCGACCCTTAAAAAACAAGGCATAAACCATGAGGCATGAAGGTTTAAGCGTAGACCTAATAGAGGGATAAGAGTTTGAAAGGGCAAATTAATTTCAAAAAGAATAGCTGTACCTTGCGGATCCGCAAGGCAGCGAGATGCACGGCTCACTCAGCTGGTGAGATCTTGCCGAACAGTAGAGGACACTTTAGTGATGATGAAGTGTGAGGAGGTAGAAGAAAAAATTAAAATAAATAAAAAACTAATCTAAGCAGTACTTACCGACCCTTAAAAAACAAGGCATAAACCATGAGGCATGAAGGTTTAAGCGTAGACCTAATAGAGAGATAAGAGTTTGAAAGGGCAAATTAATTTCAAAAAGAATAGCTGTACCTTGCGGATCCGCAAGGCAGCGAGATGCACGGCTCACTCAGCTGGTGAGATCTTGCCGAACAGTGGAGGACACTTTAGTGATGATGAAGTGTTAGGAGGTAGAAGAAAAAATTAAAATAAATAAAAAACTAATCTAAGCAGTACTTACCGACCCTTAAAAAACAAGGCATAAACCATGAGGCATGAAGGTTTAAGCGTAGACCTAATAGAGGGATAAGAGTTTGAAAGGGCAAATTAATTTCAAAAAGAATAGCTGTACCTTGCGGATCCGCAAGGCAGCGAGATGCACGGCTCACTCAGCTGGTGAGATCTTGCCGAACAGTGGAGGACACTTTAGTGATGATGAAGTGTGAGGAGGTAGAAGAAAAAATTAAAATAAATAAAAAAACGAATCTAAGCAGTAATTACCGACCCTTAAAAAACAAGGCATAAACCATGAGGCATGAAGGTTTAAGCGTAGACCTAATAGAGAGATAAGAGTTTGAAAGGGCAAATTAATTTCAAAAAGAATAGCTGTACCTTGCGGATCCGCAAGGCAGGGAAATGCACGGCTCACTCAGCTGGTGAGATCTTGCCGAACAGTGGAGGACACTTTAGTGATGATGAAGTGTTAGGAGGTAGAAGAAAAAATTAAAATAAATAAAAAACTAATCTAAGCAGTACTTACCGACCCTTAAAAAACAAGGCATAAACCATGAGGCATGAAGGTTTAAGCGTAGACCTAATAGAGAGATAAGAGTTTGAAAGGGCAAATTAATTTCAAAAAGAATAGCTGTACCTTGCGGATCCGCAAGGCAGCGAGATGCACGGCTCACTCAGCTGGTGAGATCTTGCCGAACAGTGGAGGACACTTTAGTGATGATGAAGTGTTAGGAGGTAGAAGAAAAAATTAAAATAAATAAAAAACTAATCTAAGCAGTACTTACCGACCCTTAAAAAACAAGGCATAAACCATGAGGCATGAAGGTTTAAGCGTAGACCTAATAGAGGGATAAGAGTTTGAAAGGGCAAATTAATTTCAAAAAGAATAGCTGTACCTTGCGGATCCGCAAGGCAGCGAGATGCACGGCTCACTCAGTTGGTGAGATCTTGCCGAACAGTAGAGGACACTTTAGTGATGATGAAGTGTTAGGAGGTAGAAGAAAAAATTAAAATAAATAAAAAACTAATCTAAGCAGTACTTACCGACCCTTAAAAAACAAGGCATAAACCATGAGGCATGAAGGTTTAAGCGTAGACCTAATAGAGGGATAGGAGTTTGAAAGGGCAAATTAATTTCAAAAAGAATAGCTGTACCTTGCGGATCCGCAAGGCAGCGAGATGCACGGCTCACTCAGCTGGTGAGATCTTGCCGAACAGTGGAGGACACTTTAGTGATGATGAAGTGTTAGGAGGTAGAAGAAAAAATTAAAATAAATAAAAAAACTAATCTAAGCAGTACTTACCGACCCTTAAAAAACAAGGCATAAACCATGAGGCATGAAGGTTTAAGCGTAGACCTAATAGAGGGATAAGAGTTTGAAAGGGCAAATTAATTTCAAAAAGAATAGCTGTACCTTGCGGATCCGCAAGGCAGCGAGATGCACGGCTCACTCAGCTGGTGAGATCTTGCCGAACAGTGGAGGACACTTTAGTGATGATGAAGTGTGAGGAGGTAGAAGAAAAAATTAAAATAAATAAAAAAACGAATCTAAGCAGTACTTACCGACCCTTAAAAAACAAGGCATAAACCATGAGGCATGAAGGTTTAAGCGTAGACCTAATAGAGAGATAAGAGTTTGAAAGGGCAAATTAATTTCAAAAAGAATAGCTGTACCTTGCGGATCCGCAAGGCAGCGAAATGCACGGCTCACTCAGCTGGTGAGATCTTGCCGAACAGTGGAGGACACTTTAGTGATGATGAAGTGTTAGGAGGTAGAAGAAAAAAATAAAATAAATAAAAAACTAATCTAAGCAGTACTTACCGACCCTTAAAAAACAAGGCATAAACCATGAGGCATGAAGGTTTAAGCGTAGACCTAATAGAGAGATAAGAGTTTGAAAGGGCAAATTAATTTCAAAAAGAATAGCTGTACCTTGCGGATCCGCAAGGCAGCGAGATGCACGGCTCACTCAGCTGGTGAGATCTTGCCGAACAGTGGAGGACACTTTAGTGATGATGAAGTGTGAGGAGGTAGAAGAAAAAATTAAAATAAATAAAAAAACGAATCTAAGCAGTACTTACCGACCCTTAAAAAACAAGGCATAAACCATGAGGCATGAAGGTTTAAGCGTAGACCTAATAGAGAGATAAGAGTTTGAAAGGGCAAATTAATTTCAAAAAGAATAGCTGTACCTTGCGGATCCGCAAGGCAGCGAGATGCACGGCTCACTCAGCTGGTGAGATCTTGCCGAACAGTGGAGGACACTTTAGTGATGATGAAGTGTTAGGAGGTAGAAGAAAAAATTAAAATAAATAAAAAACTAATCTAAGCAGTACTTACCGACCCTTAAAAAACAAGGCATAAACCATGAGGCATGAAGGTTTAAGCGTAGACCTAATAGAGAGATAAGAGTTTGAAAGGGCAAATTAATTTCAAAAAGAATAGCTGTACCTTGCGGATCCGCAAGGCAGCGAGATGCACGGCTCACTCAGCTGGTGAGATCTTGCCGAACAGTAGAGGACACTTTAGTGATGATGAAGTGTGAGGAGGTAGAAGAAAAAATTAAAATAAATAAAAAACTAATCTAAGCAGTACTTACCGACCCTTAAAAAACAAGGAATAAACCATGAGGCATGAAGGTTTAAGCGTAGACCTAATAGAGAGATAAGAGTTTGAAAGGGCAAATTAATTTCAAAAAGAATAGCTGTACCTTGCGGATCCGCAAGGCAGCGAAATGCACGGCTCACTCAGCTGGTGAGATCTTGCCGAACAGTGGAGGACACTTTAGTGATGATGAAGTGTGAGGAGGTAGAAGAAAAAATTAAAATAAATAAAAAACGAATCTAAGCAGTACTTACCGACCCTTAAAAAACAAGGCATAAACCATGAGGCATGAAGGTTTAAGCGTAGACCTAATAGAGAGATAAGAGTTTGAAAGATCAAATTAATTTCAAAAAGAATAGCTGTACCTTGCGGATCCGCAAGGCAGCGAGATGCACGGCTCACTCAGCTGGTGAGATCTTGCCGAACAGTGGAGGACACTTTAGTGATGATGAAGTGTTAGGAGGTAGAAGAAAAAATTAAAATAAATAAAAAACTAATCTAAGCAGTACTTACCGACCCTTAAAAAACAAGGCATAAACCATGAGGCATGAAGGTTTAAGCGTAGACCTAATAGAAGGATAAGAGTTTGAAAGGGCAAATTAATTTCAAAAAGAATAGCTGTACCTTGCGGATCCGCAAGGCAGCGAGATGCACGGCTCACTCAGCTGGTGAGATCTTGCCGAACAGTGGAGGACACTTTAGTGATGATGAAGTGTTAGGAGGTAGAAGAAAAAATTAAAATAAATAAAAAACTAATCTAAGCAGTACTTACCGACCCTTAAAAAACAAGGCATAAACCATGAGGCATGAAGGTTTAAGCGTAGACCTAATAGAGGGATAAGAGTTTGAAAGGGCAAATTAATTTCAAAAAGAATAGCTGTACCTTGCGGATCCGCAAGGCAGCGAGATGCACGGCTCACTCAGCTGGTGAGATCTTGCCGAACAGTGGAGGACACTTTAGTGATGATGAAGTGTGAGGAGGTAGAAGAAAAAATTAAAATAAATAAAAAAACGAATCTAAGCAGTAATTACCGACCCTTAAAAAACAAGGCATAAACCATGAGGCATGAAGGTTTAAGCGTAGACCTAATAGAGAGATAAGAGTTTGAAAGGGCAAATTAATTTCAAAAAGAATAGCTGTACCTTGCGGATCCGCAAGGCAGGGAAATGCACGGCTCACTCAGCTGGTGAGATCTTGCCGAACAGTGGAGGACACTTTAGTGATGATGAAGTGTTAGGAGGTAGAAGAAAAAATTAAAATAAATAAAAAACTAATCTAAGCAGTACTTACCGACCCTTAAAAAACAAGGCATAAACCATGAGGCATGAAGGTTTAAGCGTAGACCTAATAGAGAGATAAGAGTTTGAAAGGGCAAATTAATTTCAAAAAGAATAGCTGTACCTTGCGGATCCGCAAGGCAGCGAGATGCACGGCTCACTCAGCTGGTGAGATCTTGCCGAACAGTGGAGGACACTTTAGTGATGATGAAGTGTTAGGAGGTAGAAGAAAAAATTAAAATAAATAAAAAACTAATCTAAGCAGTACTTACCGACCCTTAAAAAACAAGGCATAAACCATGAGGCATGAAGGTTTAAGCGTAGACCTAATAGAGGGATAAGAGTTTGAAAGGGCAAATTAATTTCAAAAAGAATAGCTGTACCTTGCGGATCCGCAAGGCAGCGAAATGCACGGCTCACTCAGCTGGTGAGATCTTGCCGAACAGTGGAGGACACTTTAGTGATGATGAAGTGTTAGGAGGTAGAAGAAAAAATTAAAATAAATAAAAAACTAATCTAAGCAGTACTTACCGACCCTTAAAAAACAAGGCATAAACCATGAGGCATGAAGGTTTAAGCGTAGACCTAATAGAGGGATAAGAGTTTGAAAGGGCAAATTAATTTCAAAAAGAATAGCTGTACCTTGCGGATCCGCAAGGCAGCGAGATGCACGGCTCACTCAGCTGGTGAGATCTTGCCTAACAGTGGAGGACACTTTAGTGATGATGAAGTGTGAGGAGGTAGAAGAAAAAATTAAAATAAATAAAAAACGAATCTAAGCAGTACTTACCGACCCTTAAAAAACAAGGCATAAACCATGAGGCATGAAGGTTTAAGCGTAGACCTAATAGAGAGATAAGAGTTTGAAAGGGCAAATTAATTTCAAAAAGAATAGCTGTACCTTGCGGATCCGCAAGGCAGCGAAATGCACGGCTCACTCAGCTGGTGAGATCTTGCCGAACAGTGGAGGACACTTTAGTGATGATGAAGTGTGAGGAGGTAGAAGAAAAAATTAAAATAAATAAAAAACGAATCTAAGCAGTACTTACCGACCCTTAAAAAACAAGGCATAAACCATGAGGCATGAAAGTTTAAGCGTAGACCTAATAGAGAGATAAGAGTTTGAAAGGGCAAATTAATTTCAAAAAGAATAGCTGTACCTTGCGGATCCGCAAGGCAGCGAAGTGCACGGCTCACTCAGCTGGTGAGATCTTGCCGAACAGTGGAGGACACTTTAGTGATGATGAAGTGTTAGGAGGTAGAAGAAAAAATTAAAATAAATAAAAAACTAATCTAAGCAGTACTTACCGACCCTTAAAAAACAAGGCATAAACCATGAGGCATGAAGGTTTAAGCGTAGACCTAATAGAGGGATAAGAGTTTGAAAGGGCAAATTAATTTCAAAAAGAATAGCTGTACCTTGCGGATCCGCAAGGCAGCGAGATGCACGGCTCACTCAGCTGGTGAGATCTTGCCGAACAGTGGAGGACACTTTAGTGATGATGAAGTGTGAGGAGGTAGAAGAAAAAATTAAAATAAATAAAAAAACGAATCTAAGCAGTACTTACCGACCCTTAAAAAACAAGGCATAAACCATGAGGCATGAAGGTTTAAGCGTAGACCTAATAGAGAGATAAGAGTTTGAAAGGGCAAATTAATTTCAAAAAGAATAGCTGTACCTTGCGGATCCGCAAGGCAGCGAAATGCACGGCTCACTCAGCTGGTGAGATCTTGCCGAACAGTGGAGGACACTTTAGTGATGATGAAGTGTTAGGAGGTAGAAGAAAAAATTAAAATAAATAAAAAACTAATCTAAGCAGTACTTACCGACCCTTAAAAAACAAGGCATAAACCATGAGGCATGAAGGTTTAAGCGTAGACCTAATAGAGGGATAAGAGTTTGAAAGGGCAAATTAATTTCAAAAAGAATAGCTGTACCTTGCGGATCCGCAAGGCAGCGAGATGCACGGCTCACTCAGCTGGTGAGATCTTGCCGAACAGTGGAGGACACTTTAGTGATGATGAAGTGTTAGGAGGTAGAAGAAAAAATTAAAATAAATAAAAACTAATCTAAGCAGTACTTACCGACCCTTAAAAAACAAGGCATAAACCATGAGGCATGAAGGTTTAAGCGTAGACCTAATAGAGGGATAAGAGTTTGAAAGGGCAAATTAATTTCAAAAAGAATAGCTGTACCTTGCGGATCCGCAAGGCAGCGAGATGCACGGCTCACTCAGCTGGTGAGATCTTGCCGAACAGTGGAGGACACTTTAGTGATGATGAAGTGTGAGGAGGTAGAAGAAAAAATTAAAATAAATAAAAAAACGAATCTAAGCAGTACTTACCGACCCTTAAAAAACAAGGCATAAACCATGAGGCATGAAGGTTTAAGCGTAGACCTAATAGAGGGATAAGAGTTTGAAAGGGCAAATTAATTTCAAAAAGAATAGCTGTACCTTGCGGATCCGCAAGGCAGCGAAATGCACGGCTCACTCAGCTGGTGAGATCTTGCCGAACAGTGGAGGACACTTTAGTGATGATGAAGTGTTAGGAGGTAGAAGAAAAAATTAAAATAAATAAAAAACTAATCTAAGCAGTACTTACCGACCCTTAAAAAACAAGGCATAAACCATGAGGCATGAAGGTTTAAGCGTAGACCTAATAGAGGGATAAGAGTTTGAAAGGGCAAATTAATTTCAAAAAGAATAGCTGTACCTTGCGGATCCGCAAGGCAGCGAGATGCACGGCTCACTCAGCTGGAGAGATCTTGCCGAACAGTGGAGGACACTTTAGTGATGATGAAGTGTTAGGAGGTAGAAGAAAAAATTAAAATAAATAAAAACTAATCTAAGCAGTACTTACCGACCCTTAAAAAACAAGGCATAAACCATGAGGCATGAAGGTTTAAGCGTAGACCTAATAGAGGGATAAGAGTTTGAAAGGGCAAATTAATTTCAAAAAGAATAGCTGTACCTTGCGGATCCGCAAGGCAGCGAGATGCACGGCTCACTCAGCTGGTGAGATCTTGCCGAACAGTGGAGGACACTTTAGTGATGATGAAGTGTGAGGAGGTAGAAGAAAAAATTAAAATAAATAAAAAAACGAATCTAAGCAGTACTTACCGACCCTTAAAAAACAAGGCATAAACCATGAGGCATGAAGGTTTAAGCGTAGACCTAATAGAGAGATAAGAGTTTGAAAGGGCAAATTAATTTCAAAAAGAATAGCTGTACCTTGCGGATCCGCAAGGCAGCGAAATGCACGGCTCACTCAGCTGGTGAGATCTTGCCGAACAGTGGAGGACACTTTAGTGATGATGAAGTGTTAGGAGGTAGAAGAAAAAATTAAAATAAATAAAAAACTAATCTAAGCAGTACTTACCGACCCTTAAAAAACAAGGCATAAACCATGAGGCATGAAGGTTTAAGCGTAGACCTAATAGAGGGATAAGAGTTTGAAAGGGCAAATTAATTTCAAAAAGAATAGCTGTACCTTGCGGATCCGCAAGGCAGCGAGATGCACGGCTCACTCAGCTGGTGAGATCTTGCCGAACAGTGGAGGACACTTTAGTGATGATGAAGTGTTAGGAGGTAGAAGAAAAAATTAAAATAAATAAAAAACTAATCTAAGCAGTACTTACCGACCCTTAAAAAACAAGGCATAAACCATGAGGCATGAAGGTTTAAGCGTAGACCTAATAGAGGGATAAGAGTTTGAAAGGGCAAATTAATTTCAAAAAGAATAGCTGTACCTTGCGGATCCGCAAGGCAGCGAGATGCACGGCTCACTCAGCTGGTGAGATCTTGCCGAACAGTGGAGGACACTTTAGTGATGATGAAGTGTGAGGAGGTAGAAGAAAAAATTAAAATAAATAAAAGAAAGAATCTAAGCAGTACTTACCGACCCTTAAAAAACAAGGCATAAACCATGAGGCATGAAGGTTTAAGCGTAGACCTAATAGAGAGATAAGAGTTTGAAAGGGCAAATTAATTTCAAAAAGAATAGCTGTACCTTGCGGATCCGCAAGGCAGCGAAATGCACGGCTCACTCAGCTGGTGAGATCTTGCCGAACAGTGGAGGACACTTTAGTGATGATGAAGTGTTAGGAGGTAGAAGAAAAAATTAAAATAAATAAAAAACTAATCTAAGCAGTACTTACCGACCCTTAAAAAACAAGGCATAAACCATGAGGCATGAAGGTTTAAGCGTAGACCTAATAGAGGGATAAGAGTTTGAAAGGGCAAATTAATTTCAAAAAGAATAGCTGTACCTTGCGGATCCGCAAGGCAGCGAAATGCACGGCTCACTCAGCTGGTGAGATCTTGCCGAACAGTGGAGGACACTTTAGTGATGATGAAGTGTTAGGAGGTAGAAGAAAAAATTAAAATAAATAAAAAACGAATCTAAGCAGTACTTACCGACCCTTAAAAAACAAGGCATAAACCATGAGGCATGAAGGTTTAAGCGTAGACCTAATAGAGAGATAAGAGTTTGAAAGGGCAAATTAATTTCAAAAAGAATAGCTGTACCTTGCGGATCCGCAAGGCAGCGAGATGCACGGCTCACTCAGCTGGTGAGATCTTGCCGAACAGTGGAGGACACTTTAGTGATGATGAAGTGTGAGGAGGTAGAAGAAAAAATTAAAATAAATAAAAAAACGAATCTAAGCAGTACTTACCGACCCTTAAAAAACAAGGCATAAACCATGAGGCATGAAGGTTTAAGCGTAGACCTAATAGAGAGATAAGAGTTTGAAAGGGCAAATTAATTTCAAAAAGAATAGCTGTACCTTGCGGATCCGCAAGGCAGCGAAATGCACGGCTCACTCAGCTGGTGAGATCTTGCCGAACAGTGGAGGACACTTTAGTGATGATGAAGTGTTAGGAGGTAGAAGAAAAAATTAAAATAAATAAAAAACTAATCTAAGCAGTACTTACCGACCCTTAAAAAACAAGGCATAAACCATGAGGCATGAAGGTTTAAGCGTAGACCTAATAGAGGGATAAGAGTTTGAAAGGGCAAATTAATTTCAAAAAGAATAGCTGTACCTTGCGGATCCGCAAGGCTGCGAGATGCACGGCTCACTCAGCTGGTGAGATCTTGCCGAACAGTGGAGGACACTTTAGTGATGATGAAGTGTTAGGAGGTAGAAGAAAAAATTAAAATAAATAAAAACTAATCTAAGCAGTACTTACCGACCCTTAAAAAACAAGGCATAAACCATGAGGCATGAAGGTTTAAGCGTAGACCTAATAGAGGGATAAGAGTTTGAAAGGGCAAATTAATTTCAAAAAGAATAGCTGTACCTTGCGGATCCGCAAGGCAGCGAGATGCACGGCTCACTCAGCTGGTGAGATCTTGCCGAACAGTGGAGGACACTTTAGTGATGATGAAGTGTGAGGAGGTAGAAGAAAAAATTAAAATAAATAAAAAAGCGAATCTAAGCAGTACTTACCGACCCTTAAAAAACAAGGCATAAACCATGAGGCATGAAGGTTTAAGCGTAGACCTAATAGAGAGATAAGAGTTTGAAAGGGCAAATTAATTTCAAAAAGAATAGCTGTACCTTGCGGATCCGCAAGGCAGCGAAATGCACGGCTCACTCAGCTGGTGAGATCTTGCCGAACAGTGGAGGACACTTTAGTGATGATGAAGTGTTAGGAGGTAGAAGAAAAAATTAAAATAAATAAAAAACTAATCTAAGCAGTACTTACCGACCCTTAAAAAACAAGGCATAAACCATGAGGCATGAAGGTTTAAGCGTAGACCTAATAGAGGGATAAGAGTTTGAAAGGGCAAATTAATTTCAAAAAGAATAGCTGTACCTTGCGGATCCGCAAGGCAGCGAGATGCACGGCTCACTCAGCTGGTGAGATCTTGCCTAACAGTGGAGGACACTTTAGTGATGATGAAGTGTGAGGAGGTAGAAGAAAAAATTAAAATAAATAAAAAACGAATCTAAGCAGTACTTACCGACCCTTAAAAAACAAGGCATAAACCATGAGGCATGAAGGTTTAAGCGTAGACCTAATAGAGAGATAAGAGTTTGAAAGGGCAAATTAATTTCAAAAAGAATAGCTGTACCTTGCGGATCCGCAAGGCAGCGAAATGCACGGCTCACTCAGCTGGTGAGATCTTGCCGAACAGTAGAGGACACTTTAGTGATGATGAAGTGTTAGGAGGTAGAAGAAAAAATTAAAATAAATAAAAACTAATCTAAGCAGTACTTACCGACCCTTAAAAAACAAGGCATAAACCATGAGGCATGAAGGTTTAAGCGTAGACCTAATAGAGGGATAAGAGTTTGAAAGGGCAAATTAATTTCAAAAAGAATAGCTGTACCTTGCGGATCCGCAAGGCAGCGAGATGCACGGCTCACTCAGCTGGTGAGATCTTGCCGAACAGTGGAGGACACTTTAGTGATGATGAAGTGTGAGGAGGTAGAAGAAAAAATTAAAATAAATAAAAAAACGAATCTAAGCAGTACTTACCGACCCTTAAAAAACAAGGCATAAACCATGAGGCATGAAGGTTTAAGCGTAGACCTAATAGAGGGATAAGAGTTTGAAAGGGCAAATTAATTTCAAAAAGAATAGCTGTACCTTGCGGATCCGCAAGGCAGCGAAATGCACGGCTCACTCAGCTGGTGAGATCTTGCCGAACAGTGGAGGACACTTTAGTGATGATGAAGTGTTAGGAGGTAGAAGAAAAAATTAAAATAAATAAAAAACTAATCTAAGCAGTACTTACCGACCCTTAAAAAACAAGGCATAAACCATGAGGCATGAAGGTTTAAGCGTAGACCTAATAGAGAGATAAGAGTTTGAAAGGGCAAATTAATTTCAAAAAGAATAGCTGTACCTTGCGGATCCGCAAGGCAGCGAAATGCACGGCTCACTCAGCTGGTGAGATCTTGCCGAACAGTAGAGGACACTTTAGTGATGATGAAGTGTTAGGAGGTAGAAGAAAAAATTAAAATAAATAAAAACTAATCTAAGCAGTACTTACCGACCCTTAAAAAACAAGGCATAAACCATGAGGCATGAAGGTTTAAGCGTAGACCTAATAGAGGGATAAGAGTTTGAAAGGGCAAATTAATTTCAAAAAGAATAGCTGTACCTTGCGGATCCGCAAGGCAGCGAGATGCACGGCTCACTCAGCTGGTGAGATCTTGCCGAACAGTGGAGGACACTTTAGTGATGATGAAGTGTGAGGAGGTAGAAGAAAAAATTAAAATAAATAAAAAAACGAATCTAAGCAGTACTTACCGACCCTTAAAAAACAAGGCATAAACCATGAGGCATGAAGGTTTAAGCGTAGACCTAATAGAGGGATAAGAGTTTGAAAGGGCAAATTAATTTCAAAAAGAATAGCTGTACCTTGCGGATCCGCAAGGCAGCGAAATGCACGGCTCACTCAGCTGGTGAGATCTTGCCGAACAGTGGAGGACACTTTAGTGATGATGAAGTGTTAGGAGGTAGAAGAAAAAATTAAAATAAATAAAAAACTAATCTAAGCAGTACTTACCGACCCTTAAAAAACAAGGCATAAACCATGAGGCATGAAGGTTTAAGCGTAGACCTAATAGAGGGATAAGAGTTTGAAAGGGCAAATTAATTTCAAAAAGAATAGCTGTACCTTGCGGATCCGCAAGGCAGCGAGATGCACGGCTCACTCAGCTGGTGAGATCTTGCCGAACAGTGGAGGACACTTTAGTGATGATGAAGTGTTAGGAGGTAGAAGAAAAAATTAAAATAAATAAAAACTAATCTAAGCAGTACTTACCGACCCTTAAAAAACAAGGCATAAACCATGAGGCATGAAGGTTTAAGCGTAGACCTAATAGAGGGATAAGAGTTTGAAAGGGCAAATTAATTTCAAAAAGAATAGCTGTACCTTGCGGATCCGCAAGGCAGCGAGATGCACGGCTCACTCAGCTGGTGAGATCTTGCCGAACAGTGGAGGACACTTTAGTGATGATGAAGTGTGAGGAGGTAGAAGAAAAAATTAAAATAAATAAAAAAACGAATCTAAGCAGTACTTACCGACCCTTAAAAAACAAGGCATAAACCATGAGGCATGAAGGTTTAAGCGTAGACCTAATAGAGAGATAAGAGTTTGAAAGGGCAAATTAATTTCAAAAAGAATAGCTGTACCTTGCGGATCCGCAAGGCAGCGAAATGCACGGCTCACTCAGCTGGTGAGATCTTGCCGAACAGTGGAGGACACTTTAGTGATGATGAAGTGTTAGGAGGTAGAAGAAAAAATTAAAATAAATAAAAAACTAATCTAAGCAGTACTTACCGACCCTTAAAAAACAAGGCATAAACCATGAGGCATGAAGGTTTAAGCGTAGACCTAATAGAGGGATAAGAGTTTGAAAGGGCAAATTAATTTCAAAAAGAATAGCTGTACCTTGCGGATCCGCAAGGCAGCGAGATGCACGGCTCACTCAGCTGGTGAGATCTTGCCGAACAGTGGAGGACACTTTAGTGATGATGAAGTGTTAGGAGGTAGAAGAAAAAATTAAAATAAATAAAAAACTAATCTAAGCAGTACTTACCGACCCTTAAAAAACAAGGCATAAACCATGAGGCATGAAGGTTTAAGCGTAGACCTAATAGAGGGATAAGAGTTTGAAAGGGCAAATTAATTTCAAAAAGAATAGCTGTACCTTGCGGATCCGCAAGGCAGCGAGATGCACGGCTCACTCAGCTGGTGAGATCTTGCCGAACAGTGGAGGACACTTTAGTGATGATGAAGTGTGAGGAGGTAGAAGAAAAAATTAAAATAAATAAAAGAACGAATCTAAGCAGTACTTACCGACCCTTAAAAAACAAGGCATAAACCATGAGGCATGAAGGTTTAAGCGTAGACCTAATAGAGAGATAAGAGTTTGAAAGGGCAAATTAATTTCAAAAAGAATAGCTGTACCTTGCGGATCCGCAAGGCAGCGAAATGCACGGCTCACTCAGCTGGTGAGATCTTGCCGAACAGTGGAGGACACTTTAGTGATGATGAAGTGTTAGGAGGTAGAAGAAAAAATTAAAATAAATAAAAAACTAATCTAAGCAGTACTTACCGACCCTTAAAAAACAAGGCATAAACCATGAGGCATGAAGGTTTAAGCGTAGACCTAATAGAGGGATAAGAGTTTGAAAGGGCAAATTAATTTCAAAAAGAATAGCTGTACCTTGCGGATCCGCAAGGCAGCGAAATGCACGGCTCACTCAGCTGGTGAGATCTTGCCGAACAGTGGAGGACACTTTAGTGATGATGAAGTGTTAGGAGGTAGAAGAAAAAATTAAAATAAATAAAAAACGAATCTAAGCAGTACTTACCGACCCTTAAAAAACAAGGCATAAACCATGAGGCATGAAGGTTTAAGCGTAGACCTAATAGAGAGATAAGAGTTTGAAAGGGCAAATTAATTTCAAAAAGAATAGCTGTACCTTGCGGATCCGCAAGGCAGCGAAATGCACGGCTCACTCAGCTGGTGAGATCTTGCCGAACAGTGGAGGACACTTTAGTGATGATGAAGTGTGAGGAGGTAGAAGAAAAAATTAAAATAAATAAAAAACGAATCTAAGCAGTACTTACCGACCCTTAAAAAACAAGGCATAAACCATGAGGCATGAAAGTTTAAGCGTAGACCTAATAGAGAGATAAGAGTTTGAAAGGGCAAATTAATTTCAAAAAGAATAGCTGTACCTTGCGGATCCGCAAGGCAGCGAAATGCACGGCTCACTCAGCTGGTGAGATCTTGCCGAACAGTGGAGGACACTTTAGTGATGATGAAGTGTTAGGAGGTAGAAGAAAAAATTAAAAAAAATAAAAAACTAATCTAAGCAGTACTTACCGACCCTTAAAAAACAAGGCATAAACCATGAGGCATGAAGGTTTAAGCGTAGACCTAATAGAGAGATAAGAGTTTGAAAGGGCAAATTAATTTCAAAAAGAATAGCTGTACCTTGCGGATCCGCAAGGCAGCGAAATGCACGGCTCACTCAGCTGGTGAGATCTTGCCGAACAGTGGAGGACACTTTAGTGATGATGAAGTGTTAGGAGGTAGAAGAAAAAATTAAAATAAATAAAAAACTAATCTAAGCAGTACTTACCGACCCTTAAAAAACAAGGCATAAACCATGAGGCATGAAGGTTTAAGCGTAGACCTAATAGAGGGATAAGAGTTTGAAAGGGCAAATTAATTTCAAAAAGAATAGCTGTACCTTGCGGATCCGCAAGGCTGCGAGATGCACGGCTCACTCAGCTGGTGAGATCTTGCCGAACAGTGGAGGACACTTTAGTGATGATGAAGTGTTAGGAGGTAGAAGAAAAAATTAAAATAAATAAAAACTAATCTAAGCAGTACTTACCGACCCTTAAAAAACAAGGCATAAACCATGAGGCATGAAGGTTTAAGCGTAGACCTAATAGAGGGATAAGAGTTTGAAAGGGCAAATTAATTTCAAAAAGAATAGCTGTACCTTGCGGATCCGCAAGGCAGCGAGATGCACGGCTCACTCAGCTGGTGAGATCTTGCCGAACAGTGGAGGACACTTTAGTGATGATGAAGTGTGAGGAGGTAGAAGAAAAAATTAAAATAAATAAAAAAGCGAATCTAAGCAGTACTTACCGACCCTTAAAAAACAAGGCATAAACCATGAGGCATGAAGGTTTAAGCGTAGACCTAATAGAGAGATAAGAGTTTGAAAGGGCAAATTAATTTCAAAAAGAATAGCTGTACCTTGCGGATCCGCAAGGCAGCGAAATGCACGGCTCACTCAGCTGGTGAGATCTTGCCGAACAGTGGAGGACACTTTAGTGATGATGAAGTGTTAGGAGGTAGAAGAAAAAATTAAAATAAATAAAAAACTAATCTAAGCAGTACTTACCGACCCTTAAAAAACAAGGCATAAACCATGAGGCATGAAGGTTTAAGCGTAGACCTAATAGAGGGATAAGAGTTTGAAAGGGCAAATTAATTTCAAAAAGAATAGCTGTACCTTGCGGATCCGCAAGGCAGCGAGATGCACGGCTCACTCAGCTGGTGAGATCTTGCCTAACAGTGGAGGACACTTTAGTGATGATGAAGTGTGAGGAGGTAGAAGAAAAAATTAAAATAAATAAAAAACGAATCTAAGCAGTACTTACCGACCCTTAAAAAACAAGGCATAAACCATGAGGCATGAAGGTTTAAGCGTAGACCTAATAGAGAGATAAGAGTTTGAAAGGGCAAATTAATTTCAAAAAGAATAGCTGTACCTTGCGGATCCGCAAGGCAGCGAAATGCACGGCTCACTCAGCTGGTGAGATCTTGCCGAACAGTAGAGGACACTTTAGTGATGATGAAGTGTGAGGAGGTAGAAAAAAAAATTAAAATAAATAAAAAACTAATCTAAGCAGTACTTACCGACCCTTAAAAAACAAGGCATAAACCATGAGGCATGAAGGTTTAAGCGTAGACCTAATAGAGAGATAAGAGTTTGAAAGGGCAAATTAATTTCAAAAAGAATAGCTGTACCTTGCGGATCCGCAAGGCAGCGAAATGCACGGCTCACTCAGCTGGTGAGATCTTGCCGAACAGTGGAGGACACTTTAGTGATGATGAAGTGTTAGGAGGTAGAAGAAAAAATTAAAATAAATAAAAAACTAATCTAAGCAGTACTTACCGACCCTTAAAAAACAAGGCATAAACCATGAGGCATGAAGGTTTAAGCGTAGACCTAATAGAGGGATAAGAGTTTGAAAGGGCAAATTAATTTCAAAAAGAATAGCTGTACCTTGCGGATCCGCAAGGCAGCGAGATGCACGGCTCACTCAGCTGGTGAGATCTTGCCGAACAGTAGAGGACACTTTAGTGATGATGAAGTGTTAGGAGGTAGAAGAAAAAATTAAAATAAATAAAAAACTAATCTAAGCAGTACTTACCGACCCTTAAAAAACAAGGCATAAACCATGAGGCATGAAGGTTTAAGCGTAGACCTAATAGAGGGATAAGAGTTTGAAAGGGCAAATTAATTTCAAAAAGAATAGCTGTACCTTGCGGATCCGCAAGGCAGCGAAATGCACGGCTCACTCAGCTGGTGAGATCTTGCCGAACAGTGGAGGACACTTTAGTGATGATGAAGTGTTAGGAGGTAGAAGAAAAAATTAAAATAAATAAAAAACGAATCTAAGCAGTACTTACCGACCCTTAAAAAACAAGGCATAAACCATGAGGCATGAAGGTTTAAGCGTAGACCTAATAGAGAGATAAGAGTTTGAAAGGGCAAATTAATTTCAAAAAGAATAGCTGTACCTTGCGGATCCGCAAGGCAGCGAAATGCACGGCTCACTCAGCTGGTGAGATCTTGCCGAACAGTGGAGGACACTTTAGTGATGATGAAGTGTGAGGAGGTAGAAGAAAAAATTAAAATAAATAAAAAACGAATCTAAGCAGTACTTACCGACCCGTAAAAAACAAGGCATAAACCATGAGGCATGAAAGTTTAAGCGTAGACCTAATAGAGAGATAAGAGTTTGAAAGGGCAAATTAATTTCAAAAAGAATAGCTGTACCTTGCGGATCCGCAAGGCAGCGAAATGCACGGCTCACTCAGCTGGTGAGATCTTGCCGAACAGTGGAGGACACTTTAGTGATGATGAAGTGTTAGGAGGTAGAAGAAAAAATTAAAAAAAATAAAAAACTAATCTAAGCAGTACTTACCGACCCTTAAAAAACAAGGCATAAACCATGAGGCATGAAGGTTTAAGCGTAGACCTAATAGAGAGATAAGAGTTTGAAAGGGCAAATTAATTTCAAAAAGAATAGCTGTACCTTGCGGATCCGCAAGGCAGCGAAATGCACGGCTCACTCAGCTGGTGAGATCTTGCCGAACAGTGGAGGACACTTTAGTGATGATGAAGTGTTAGGAGGTAGAAGAAAAAATTAAAATAAATAAAAAACTAATCTAAGCAGTACTTACCGACCCTTAAAAAACAAGGCATAAACCATGAGGCATGAAGGTTTAAGCGTAGACCTAATAGAGGGATAAGAGTTTGAAAGGGCAAATTAATTTCAAAAAGAATAGCTGTACCTTGCGGATCCGCAAGGCTGCGAGATGCACGGCTCACTCAGCTGGTGAGATCTTGCCGAACAGTGGAGGACACTTTAGTGATGATGAAGTGTTAGGAGGTAGAAGAAAAAATTAAAATAAATAAAAACTAATCTAAGCAGTACTTACCGACCCTTAAAAAACAAGGCATAAACCATGAGGCATGAAGGTTTAAGCGTAGACCTAATAGAGGGATAAGAGTTTGAAAGGGCAAATTAATTTCAAAAAGAATAGCTGTACCTTGCGGATCCGCAAGGCAGCGAGATGCACGGCTCACTCAGCTGGTGAGATCTTGCCGAACAGTGGAGGACACTTTAGTGATGATGAAGTGTGAGGAGGTAGAAGAAAAAATTAAAATAAATAAAAAAGCGAATCTAAGCAGTACTTACCGACCCTTAAAAAACAAGGCATAAACCATGAGGCATGAAGGTTTAAGCGTAGACCTAATAGAGAGATAAGAGTTTGAAAGGGCAAATTAATTTCAAAAAGAATAGCTGTACCTTGCGGATCCGCAAGGCAGCGAAATGCACGGCTCACTCAGCTGGTGAGATCTTGCCGAACAGTGGAGGACACTTTAGTGATGATGAAGTGTTAGGAGGTAGAAGAAAAAATTAAAATAAATAAAAAACTAATCTAAGCAGTACTTACCGACCCTTAAAAAACAAGGCATAAACCATGAGGCATGAAGGTTTAAGCGTAGACCTAATAGAGGGATAAGAGTTTGAAAGGGCAAATTAATTTCAAAAAGAATAGCTGTACCTTGCGGATCCGCAAGGCAGCGAGATGCACGGCTCACTCAGCTGGTGAGATCTTGCCTAACAGTGGAGGACACTTTAGTGATGATGAAGTGTGAGGAGGTAGAAGAAAAAATTAAAATAAATAAAAAACGAATCTAAGCAGTACTTACCGACCCTTAAAAAACAAGGCATAAACCATGAGGCATGAAGGTTTAAGCGTAGACCTAATAGAGAGATAAGAGTTTGAAAGGGCAAATTAATTTCAAAAAGAATAGCTGTACCTTGCGGATCCGCAAGGCAGCGAAATGCACGGCTCACTCAGCTGGTGAGATCTTGCCGAACAGTAGAGGACACTTTAGTGATGATGAAGTGTGAGGAGGTAGAAAAAAAAATTAAAATAAATAAAAAACTAATCTAAGCAGTACTTACCGACCCTTAAAAAACAAGGCATAAACCATGAGGCATGAAGGTTTAAGCGTAGACCTAATAGAGAGATAAGAGTTTGAAAGGGCAAATTAATTTCAAAAAGAATAGCTGTACCTTGCGGATCCGCAAGGCAGCGAAATGCACGGCTCACTCAGCTGGTGAGATCTTGCCGAACAGTGGAGGACACTTTAGTGATGATGAAGTGTTAGGAGGTAGAAGAAAAAATTAAAATAAATAAAAAACTAATCTAAGCAGTACTTACCGACCCTTAAAAAACAAGGCATAAACCATGAGGCATGAAGGTTTAAGCGTAGACCTAATAGAGGGATAAGAGTTTGAAAGGGCAAATTAATTTCAAAAAGAATAGCTGTACCTTGCGGATCCGCAAGGCAGCGAGATGCACGGCTCACTCAGCTGGTGAGATCTTGCCGAACAGTAGAGGACACTTTAGTGATGATGAAGTGTTAGGAGGTAGAAGAAAAAATTAAAATAAATAAAAAACTAATCTAAGCAGTACTTACCGACCCTTAAAAAACAAGGCATAAACCATGAGGCATGAAGGTTTAAGCGTAGACCTAATAGAGGGATAAGAGTTTGAAAGGGCAAATTAATTTCAAAAAGAATAGCTGTACCTTGCGGATCCGCAAGGCAGCGAGATGCACGGCTCACTCAGCTGGTGAGATCTTGCCTAACAGTGGAGGACACTTTAGTGATGATGAAGTGTGAGGAGGTAGAAGAAAAAATTAAAATAAATAAAAAACGAATCTAAGCAGTACTTACCGACCCTTAAAAAACAAGGCATAAACCATGAGGCATAAAGGTTTAAGCGTAGACCTAATAGAGAGATAAGAGTTTGAAAGGGCAAATTAATTTCAAAAAGAATAGCTGTACCTTGCGGATCCGCAAGGCAGCGAAATGCACGGCTCACTCAGCTGGTGAGATCTTGCCGAACAGTAGAGGACACATTAGTGATGATGAAGTGTGAGGAAGAAGAAGAAAAAATTGAAAATTTAAGCTGAAAAGTACTGGCAAATAGGAAATGAAACAAATTCAAAGCTTATGTCACCAGGCACGCAAGACCAATTTTGGGCTAGATAGAAAGGAAAAGAAAAATAAAAAAAAGAGGTCCAGTGATTTGCGGATGCGCAAGGCAGTTAGATCCAGGAATCGTAAACGATCGATAAATAAATCAGCGACAAACTACGATGACCTTCTCCCGGGTTTTTACAGATCCTGTTGTTTCCCTATCTTCGAAGCATAAACAAAGACGTGGTTGCGACAGTGACAGTTATGATTCTCGGAATCCTTGACACTCTATACATTACTAGATGCTCTCCTTTACTGGTAGTGATACCTGTCTTCTATTGGTTTATACATGTCAATGAACTGTACCATTTTCAAGTCAAACCAGGCACTTTTCACCTCAAGTTCCATAAATTTTCTGTTTGCATGGACTTTCACACCTGAAAACGATAGAAGAGAGACAGTTATAAAGAACACGCCTCTTACTTTGATGCTTTATGCAAGCAGCATGTTTACATACAATCAAATAAAAACGTGTTTTAATGTGGTAAATGATTGAAGCATTAATTTTAAAACAAAATTTACTTCATGTTTTTCCAAAAGAATATTTTATAAAATTACTACACTCATTCGCGGGAACTGAACTAAAAAAATTCTAGGAAAGTTACATCGAGTTTTTCTTGAACAAAATATTATTCTACATGTCTTTGAGAATCTATAGTTCAACCTGTAGGAAACTCGTTTAGTTTTGAAGACGTTCCATACATTCGACTGCTATGCGTTGCGCAACATTAGACACACTCATGCATCTTTGACATTAACTGGTGAAATCCTAAGGAGAAAAATAAAATCAAGCAACAGTAATTAGTTGGTCTATGTAGGTTACTATTATATACTAGCGTTTATGCTGACCACAACAGAACAATCTAAGAAGGATTGCGATGTATTGGTCGAATCCACGGCTCAATCAATTCTTCTAGGGTTTAAAAATTCCATGGATTTTCAACTTTAAACTAAACTTTAGACCGCCTTCCTTAATTCCATCCATGGTTAGAACTTAAAAATTCGATGCCTCCTCCGACTCAGAAATAATCTTCAGAAGCTGCCCTTAGGTAGTGCTTACTGCTTTCATTCTTCTTCTTTGTTATATCCTCAAATACATTTTGAGCGGATTTGACGTAGATGCGAATCAATCAGTTAACCACGAACTTGGGGAATGCATATCAATACATTGATAGCCGCCCATGACCCCATAGACCTCATGGAAAAAATAGATGGCATACTCCGTAGCTTTAAAATAATACCTAATCATAGATATGGAAAAGCTATTAAATTCTGGTTGACAGAGGTCGTGCCCTACACTCCTCTATCCATCCCCTGAGGTTATCCAGAGGTAATGTAAAAGCTGCTTAGTTGATCGCACATCGCACTGGACATTTCCCGGTTTTCCGCAACTGTTTCTGCCGAGCCGTTGATTAATTCATAACTATAAATGAATGCGACAATCGCTACTAATCAAGTGAAAATTGCCTCCTGCCACATGACTGCGCTACCCAATCTTTTCTTGGAATAACGTGAAATTTTGAATTAGGACCTCTCCCTGTACAGCGTCTAGTTGAACATAAAAGCCGTTAATTTCGACATGGAAGGTGTTTGAAGTCACTATATGGCCAAATACGCACTCAAGTAGACTCCACGGCATCCCACCGCAAGTCACTATATGGACAAATACGCACTCAAATAGACTCCACGGCATCCCATAGTAGTAGAATGCGTGACGCATTACAAAAGGGATTAAGCTACACCGTCCTCATTCTTTATCTTTAATGTTTTTATCGCTAATGTAGTGATACGGTAGTGATACAAGAAATTTTTCTTGTATCACATGCATCATGGAAAATTATAATAGTAAGAAAATTATCGACGAAGCTCCGAACTCCGAAGGCCTTCGCTCACTTGCGTGAGTCGTGTCGCTCCGAGCATCGTCATATCGATTCTACGCTGCGCGACGCTGACCGCGTGCTCATCCTGCTCTCGTATGGCCCAGGTCTCTTAGTGTTAGTGCAGGAAAAATAGGGAAGCGAAGTAGCTTGGCACGGAGCCGGACGTTCTTCGTCTTCTTCGCGAATTCTTCGACGCTCTTGAAAGCTCCAGAAGTCACTCGTTTCCTGCTGCCCAGATCTGGCGCTAGTTCGTTGGTCATGTTGACATCCCGATCCAGATAGCGAAGCTATAAGCTGGAGCATTTGGAGATGTTCGTTCCGTTGGGCGAGAATGGGGCATCAGAAACTTGTCCGTTCCTCAAGAACATCGTCTTCGTAAGATCCAGCTGCAGTGCATCGTTTCCACATACACGATTGAAGTGAGTCAGCATTCGCTTCGCCTGGCTGATGCTCTCGGTGTTATGAGCACGATGTCGTCAGCGAAGCGAAGATGGTGCGGTCGCTGGCCGTCGATCCTCACCCCCGTCTTCTCATTCTAATTCGCGCATGATGTTTTCGAGGGTGGCGCTGAGAAGCTTCCGGTATATGGTATCCCCCTACCGAACCCTTCTCTTCAAGTCGATGACGACGTCGTTGTAGAGTGGGGAATTTTGGTCGTGAATCCACTGTATAGCTTTCGAACAAGTGAGCAAAGCTTCGATGACCACTTCAGTTTTGACGGAGTCGAATGCCTTTTTTCAGATCAATGAACGTAAGGCATTGAGGCAGCTTGTACTCCCGCAGTTCTTCGATGAGCTTCGTACAAGAGAAGGCATTCTCGAAGAACAAGACGAACTAGAAATATAGGTTCTGGCGCGGCCAGTAATACTTATCGAATCTCAATAATTAGGTCGTGTGGTAATTTCGAAATTTTCTGTTTTCTGATTTTCTGTTTTCTCGCGTTTTGCTTTTTCTGTTATATGATTTCTGTTTCCTGATGAAAGCGGTTTTCTGCTTTCTGTTTTCTGGGAAAATTTTAAAAAATTCCGCCCACCCCTGATCCTCATACACGTTGAGCGATGTCTTTGGCTCGACTTCTGAGTCCCAGGCACGTCATGCGATGTACACCGCATGTCTTCCGAATTCCCGGCACGTAGAAGACGTCTAGGTATTTCCACTACTTTCGCGCCACGTAATTTGATTAGTAATGATTAAAGGCGAACGATACATAAAAAATAAACTTCAGGTCCGTGTTCAGCGACATTGACACATGTTTATTAATCAATCCTTGCTTACCGCCGTTCATTACTTCTGTGAATGTACTATATAGTGAAGTAGCTGAATCGCCTATGCACTTCGACGGTGTTTTCGAACTTCCAGTGGGACTTCAGGATAAACTTAATTCATCGAAGAAAAGCCTAGAGCCGGGCCTAACTCTTGTTATGCCTGGCCTAACTCTTGTTATAGATATGCAGAGAGCAATAGCGAAAGCGATAAATTGTGCGATCAATAAACTCACACGACACGTATCTTTCACGTGACTTTCAAATTCTAAAGGTTAACAGAGGCACATCACAGGTTAGTGTGGCCAAGTAGTAACAGGCTTTTAACAAGCAGTAAGCCCATGCAGAATCAATAGAGTCTGAAATGCAATGTTCCAGGCGGGAGCATGGTGCAATCTTGACTATTTGCACGCCACAGAAATTTCGCTACCCTGTGCTTTCATGTGAGTGTCAAACATCTTCACAAGCGTCACTAGTACCAATGTTAGAACCACTCAAATAGTACGTGATTTTTTAGGATACCCTGCATTCTTCGCAAGCCGTAGCATGTTTTTACCCTTCGAACCTTTAAACAAGCTCACATCAATCGAAACTGCCACTTTGTGGAGAGATTATAACAATCATTCAAGCGAAAACAATCAATCGAGTATAAAATGCAAAGTTTCAGACGAGTGCGTGGCGCAATCCATGCCGCCCATTTGTCAGAAAATGTCTACTTTCTTAAGCTTTCATATGAGCCATCAAGCTCTTGAGTACCTCTACTCGGAGAAAAGTTATCATCTTTCAAACAGTGTTTACATTTTTGAGACACTGTATTTGCGAACATGAAATTCGTAATTGAATTCCGCGTAGAATGTTGGCTTGGAGACATGTCCCCAACGGTGTTGTACACACAATTTTTTCTTCAAAAAAAAAGAGCTCCTCTAGAGGGTATTTAGACGACGTAGTTAAATTCTGTGTGAAATTCTAGCCTGGAAATATACCCTTCACAGCTTCGTCGAAGGTTTGCGAAGAATTATCCTTCAGTTTTGAATTTGAAGAATATCTCATCAAAGGTAGCATTGATAAGCTTGAGGCAGAGCTCATTAGATAGAGCTCGAAATTCTGCTGTAGAGCTATGTTTGTCTCACTCCAACATGTATCTTTGCACTGGTTTTGTAAATCCTCTGAACATCCTATTGATTGCAGTTCCAGCAGATCTGGTCGAATTGCGCATTCCGCTCGTCGGGCCGGCCGCCGTCGTGGGGCCGGCGACGACGGCCTCCGTCGGGCCGTTGTTTGCCGCGCGCGCGACGGATGTCACTGCTGCGTGAGAAGAGATGGCGAGCAGGAGAATGATGCCTCAGGTATGGCCACCTGGGCGGGCGGCCGCGGCGCCTACAACCAGCCGATACGAACGCACCCCTCCCCTGCAGGCAGGTAGAAGGCGTCTACGCATTTTCCGCAATTTTCCCGCACTGTAATTTGATCAGTAGCGATTGGTGGCGATCAATACTTCAAAAACAAACTTCAGATTCGTGTTCAGCGACCTCGATTGCCCAGGCCGAAGTTCCCAGGCAGGGAGAAGCCGTCTGGGTATTTTTCGCTATTTCTCTGTACGCATTGTACACTGCGCACGCCAAAGTTTTGCTGGACAGATTGGAGCTAATCCTGAGTGGGGTGGCTGGAAATTTCTGATAGCATTCTCCAAACGGCTCGAAATAGTCTTGAGTATTTCGCATTTCCCAGTAAGAGAAGAGAAGCGCAGTGGACATGCGCTCGCCCACTCGATTGATAGGTTCGATTCTGTGTGCATTGCGCACGGCGCACTCTCGGGGCATTCCTGGCATGGCAGAGCATTGGCAACGTACGCCATGCTTGAGATACTCCGAAAGCACGCATGTCCTGGAAATGAGCTGCTCTAATCGCAAAAGCCCCTCCCCCCCCCAGTCAATTTTGGACCACTCACAGCGAAAATATGGGTGTTCCGGTAAAGTTTTACACATGTTTGTGTAAATTTCGAAGAGGCGAATCGAATAGTCTAACCTTTTTTCAAAAAACCTAAAAGTGAAGGAGTTATGAGCATGCGACGCGTTGCGAGCTATTTTTGCGTTTTTTCGCACACTTTTGACCGTGCGGCGTGAGCGGTATTGTAGTGATACTACAATATCGCGCGAAGCGCGCAAGTGCGAGCCACGCTGATAGGCTTGACGGAGCACTTGTATCTACTCTATAATAACGCGCAAAGCGATGGGTCATCCCATCGATCGGCGGCGTCGCAGAAATTAGGGGGGGGGGGGTGATAGATGTGGAAAATGGGGGGGGGGGAATGGTGCGAGGGGAAATTGCGACGCGAATCGAGGAGGGGGGGGGGGGGGGACAGCTTGTAAACTGAGCGTTTGGGGGTTTTATCAGAAATTTTCTGCCGCCCCACTTAGGAGTTGCTCTAAGGCTATCCATCTGGCCCTTGGAGTGCGTGATGAACAATGCTGCATATAGAATCAAACCTTTCAATTGAGGGGGGGGGGGGACAGCTTGTAAAGGGAGCGTTTGGGGAGATTTATCAGAAATTTTCAGCCGCCCTACTCAAGAGGTGCTCTAAGGCTGTCCAGCGAGCCTTTGGAGTGCGCCGTGAACAATGCATACAGAATCGAACCTTTAACTCGAGGGGGGCGGCCGCTCGCAAATTGCACGCACGGACGTGTTCGGAGCGCAAGAGCTCTGTCAAGTTGGAACTTTTCAGGTTGCAGCTTGTAGGTTTTGTAGGCAGTCGAGCGTTCTGTTAAGTAAGCCAAATTGGAATGGTTTAGCTTAGGAGGGGGCAATGTTATAGTGGTGCGAAAATGCAGGTGAGGCTTGCGTGACGCATTTTTTTCCGATTTCCGTGGACGACAGCGAGACGACGCGGCAAGCTAACGGCCTTAAAATGTGTACTCGTACAGAGCGCTTAAGGTACTTTACGATGACGAGCTCATAGCTCCCCAGCTGCCTAAACTGCCTTAGCCTCAGCTGCCGTTTTAGAGCGGCGAAAGCTAGCGGTTAGAGTTTCTTGCGCTCCTATTAGCCCAGATTTGAGTCATCGGCAATCGCAATGGCACCGTTCCGTTCAGCATGAAAAGCGCTATCGAACGATATCAATTTCGACCGATTTTGGAAACATCCATTTTTTGACTGTTTAGCATCGAGGACGAGGCCGCAGCGAAAGGACGATGACGTCATCGAAAAATCGATGTCTTCGAGGTGGGCCATGCTTGATACCATTCGATAGAGCGCTTCATGCTGAATTGAATAGTGTTATTTAGGATGGGAAAAACTGTAATCTGGGCGAGAAATGGCGCGGAGAGCGTCTGCCGTTGTTGCGTCAAATTGCAAGCGAGGGCGTGGTCGGAGCACAATA
The DNA here is from genome assembly GCA_947359475.1 of Heligmosomoides polygyrus bakeri. Taxonomy (NCBI): domain Eukaryota; kingdom Metazoa; phylum Nematoda; class Chromadorea; order Rhabditida; family Heligmosomidae; genus Heligmosomoides; species Heligmosomoides polygyrus. The sequence goes on from OX375865.1 coordinate 13,456,911, forward strand.
ACTCTGTCAAGTTCGAATATTTTCTGCGGCAACTTGTGGGTATCGTAGGCACTAGAACGGTTTATTAGAACAATTCAGCAGAATGGCTTAGCTTAGAAGGGGGCAATATTACAGCGATGCGAAAATGCAGGTAAGGCTTGAGTGACGCATTTTTTTCTGATTTCGGTGGACCACTGCGTGAAGACGCGGGTAGCCAACGGCCCTAAAATGCGTACGCGAACAGAGCGCGAACAGGGGGGTGGTCGGGTCAGGATCATTGATTTTGCTCAAAATTCGTATAGGGTCGGGGATTATTCGAGGTACCGAACACGATGCCGGAGTACATTTGGACGATTACGGCAAGAGACCGCTCATACCGATAACTGAGGGTGATCGGCAATCCTGACCCGACCACGGGTACGTTACCTTAGGTGTAACCCAAATATGGGCGAGTAAGAGTGCAGGAAACTTCAACCGCTAAGGTCGCCGCCCTAAAACGGCAGATTGGGCTAAGGCAGTTTAGGCAGCTGAGAATAGCTGAGCCTGTCACCGTAAAGTACCTTAAGTGCTCTGTTCGCATACGCATTTTGAGAGCTCTCCGCGTCTTCTCGCAGTGGTCCACCGAAATCGGAAAAATGCGTCACGCGAGCCTCACCTGCATATTCGCACGGCTGTAACATTGTCCCCTCCTAATGTAAGCCATTCTGCTTTAGCTTGCTAATAGATCGTTCTACTGCCTACAATACCCACAAGTTGCAGCCGAAACGATTCGAACTTGACAGAGTTATTGTGCTCCGAATACGCCCCCGCGTGCAATTTGACGCAACGACGGCAGCATCTCTCCGCGCTTTTTCTCGCCCAGATTACAGTTTTCCCCACTCTAAATGAAACGATTCAATTCAGCATGAAAAGCTCTATCGAATGGTATCAAGCATGGCCCAAATCGAAGACAGCGAGTTTTGGATGACGTCATTGTCCTTCCGCTGCGGCATCATCCTCGATGCTAAACAGTCAAAAAATTGATGTTTCCAAAATCGGTCGAAATTGATATCGTTCGATAGCGCTTTTCATGCTGAACGGAACGGTGCCATTGCGATTGCCGATGACTCAAATCTGGGCTAGTAGGAGCGCAAGAAACTCTAACCGCTAGCTTTCGCCGCTCTAAAACGGCAGCTGAGGCTAAGGCAGTTTAGGCAGCTGGGGAGCTATGAGCTCGTCGTCGTAAAGTACCTTAAGCGCTCTGTTCGCGTACGCTTTTTAAAGCCGTTAGCTTGCCGCGTCGTCTCGCTGTGGTCCACAGAAATCGGAAAAAATGCTCGCACAAGCCTCACCTCTACCCCTATAACATTGCCCCCTCCTAAGTTAATCCACCCTTAGCCGACGACGAATTCGGCACGTCTACTAGAATCCCCAAACACGTCGTTGAGCGACGTCATTGACACGTCTTCTGAGTCCCAGGCACGTCATGCGACGTATTCCGCACACCTTCTAAATCGCCTGACACGTAGAAGACGTATTTTCCCCTGTTTTTTGTGCGCCACGTAATCAGTTTCGATTGACGGTGATCGTACTGCAAAAACAAACTTCAGATTCGTGTTGTGCGACCTCGACTACCCCAGGGCTGAAGTTTCCGGACATGTATAAGGCGTCTACGTATTTTCCGCAACTTTCCCGCACCGTAATTTGATCAATAGCGATTGTTGGCGATCAATACTCCAATAACAAACTTCAGATTCGTGTTCAGCGACCTCGATTGCTTCAGGGCCGAAGTTCCCAGGCAGGGAGAAGTCGTCGGGATATTATTCGCTATTTTCGTGTCGTAATGTTCCCCATTTTCCCCTCGCTATTTTCTGCGGTGGGGCCGATCGATAGTATGACTCATCGCTTAACACGTTATTATAGAGTATTATATATACAAATATATACATATATATTGTGTTGAAATTATGAAAACCATTTTATTTTGTTTGGTATTTTCACAGCAAACTGAATGGTTTTAAAATCATCGCCTTGCAATACCTTCTAAATTAAACCCAACACTTTTTGGAAATTTTAACCTTGCTTTTACTTACTTTTACCTTAATTTGCTGGATACAGAAACGATTGTTATCTTATTTTAAAGTGCACACACAATCATATTTCCTTGAGCCACGCTAGAAAGGTCTAATGAGGGTCTTTGTGGAATATAAGAGAGCACGACGGTGCGCAACCCTTGTCAGTGGCCATCTTCTAGGACAGGAGAACGAACAGAATGTCAGACAGAACAGTTCTCTCATCGATGCTCACACTGGAGACAAACTCGTTGGACTTCTAACCTTGCGAATGGCCAGCCTAAGACCGCGATGACTCATTCTCGTTGGAAAGTAGTACAGTGAAGACGACCGTTGGAACTCTTTCCCTTCCCCAGTCTCGGCGTAGCCTCCTTTTCATCTCCAGTCATTCTTGCCCACACTTGTTGAGAATTGCCGGTAGATCAATTACGAACAGCTGATAGCGCATAGGTTACATACTAAGCCGGAGATGATAAGGAGTCAGAGCTTCAGAAATAGAAAGTTGTGCCCCAGCAAGGGGAGCTACCACGTCAAAATACATACTCGTTGAAGCAGGAGCCGATACCACTGTCTCACCGATGACTGAATCCGATATTGAACGCATTCGAAATTCTCTATCCAAGAAGAAAAGTTCAGCTCGGCCGTAGTCAAATTGCCACAGCTGAGGCTGCGCTCATCTTGTGCACGCTAGTGATGTGGCATCGATCGACGGGGACCGGGAGCCCGCTGGATCTTCACCGACCTAACAGGCGAAAGTACAGGGGTCGGGAGCTATGACCGAGATAGTTTTGCGATATTTTCTCGCATTTTCCTGGGATGACTCGGCAATGAGCTCAGGTCTTGCACACTTGCTCGCAACGATCTTTAACACCGTTCTATAGCTAGTCAAACAAAATTTTGAAAAGCTATAGAAGGGTGTTAAAGTTTGCAAGGTACCTTCGTTCAGCAAATTAATTCGAAGATACAGATGACTGCAACCGCTCAACCAGTCCATTCCTGTAACCAAACTTCCATGAACTCTCAATTGAATCCACTAGTCTTTACCTTTATGGAACAAATTCAAAACGTAAAACCCTCTTTGGAGCGTTCCAAAGCGGCTTTAGGAGCGAGCGAGCGACAGCTTGTAGAGTGGGCGTTTGGGGGTTTTATCAGAAATTTCCTGCCGCCCTACTAAGGAATTACTCTGAGGCTGTTCAGCTTGCCTTTGGAGTGCGTGGTGAACAATGCATACAGAATCGAACCTATCAATCGACTGGGCACGGCAGCCTGTAGAGTGAGCGCTTGGAGAGTTTTATCAGAAATTCCCAGCAGCCCTTCCCAGATATTGCTCTAAGGCTGTCCTGTTAGACTTTGGAGTGCACCGTGAACAATGCATACAGATTCGAACCTTTCAATCGAGATGCGACCGCTCGCAAATTGCACGCAAGTGCATTTTCGGAGCGCAATAGCTCTGTCAAGTTAGAACCTTTCAGGTTGCAGCTTGTAGGTTTGGTAGGCTTTTGTGACGCATTTTTTTCCGATTTGGGCGGTCCACTTCGGAAGACGCAGCGAGCTAACGGAGTTAAAATGCGTAGGCTAAGAGAGCGCTTAAGGTATTTTACGATGACGTGCGCTGAACTTCACTGAGGCTGTAAGGGCTTGAAATTCTTCAGAAATCCGTCATCTAAAGCACCCGCCACCTCGTACACGGCTCTGTGAGTCATCGATCGATGAGGCCAGACGAGACGGCAGCCGCATCCACACCAAATTAGCAGGCGAAGGTGGGGAGCGGGGGTCGCCATGCGCAAGGCGAAAAGCTACCAGCGCTTGGGAGACAGAAGAAAAGGCGATTCCTTCTTTTGAACAGTAGCTTCTATCTTCTATGTTGGCCTAAGAGGTTCCATTTTTGGTCGATTTCTGCCGAAAATCTTGAAGATCGACCAAAACTGGAACCCTCCCCCCTCACACATGCAATATCACAGTGAAGGAGCTGTTTTACCGTATAATAATGGAAGAATAAGGTTTTATTGGGTGCAATTTCACTCTCTGATGTTCTGTACTTCAAATGGAAGAAAATTATTTCAGTGGTAAGTAAGGCAGTCCTCCGCATACGATCGACGAAGTCAGAAAAACCAGTTGCCGGCGCCTAGACTGTAAAAAGACGAATTGTTCTTCGAGCCGTTGCAAAACTATAGGTGCATTGAAAACTTGAAGCTAGTAAAATCATGCCGAGGATAACTAATGTAACCATAATCCAGAAATGTGCCATCTGAGTTTGGGCTGCCTGGTTCCCGTCTTCTTGCTGTCTCGAATCGGTGTTACCTGCCGAATCGGGCAAGTTAGCTGCGAGGTATTCAAGGACAGCGGTCAGGTACACTGAAGCTCCATCATCGATACGTGCAACATAGTTGGCACTGCGGAGTATGCGATGAAGACGAGCGAAGGGGAACTGCAGTCCAGTGCGCGACGAACGCGATTTCCGTTTTAAATTAAAAGTGTATTAAAAGGAGGGATCAAGGATTTATGCTGGCATCGCCATACGAAGCGGCACCGTAATCGGTATAGATATCGATTTTGCCAAATGGTAGCGTGACAAAATGGCCCAAATCCAGAGTTCCTTTCCTCCACCGATCCGTGCCTGATGAACGCGTCCGTTCACGTTCACCTGAGCAAAGAGCGCTGCGATGATGGACATCTAAGCCATGCTATCCAAATGGCTCTCATCCCAGAGTTCCTTGCGATCTGCCATTTTATTAAAAGGAGTTCTATTTTGGTCGATTTTCAGATTTTTCGCCAAAAAAGCGTGGCAAACACAAAACCTCAAACCATATAGGTGATGACACTTTTAGAAGCTGCTCTTAGCGTTCAGCGATTCGAAAAACCCTCCAAATTATGAAGTTTTAAGTGCTGTCACCTATATACTCGGATTTCGTTGATCGTATGCGAACTATTGACTTGCCACTGAAACAGTTTTCTCCTATTCGAAGGAGAGAACATCAGAGAGTGAAACTGAGCCCAATAAAACTCTATTCGCTTCAGAAATCCCAATTAGGAGAAAGCTTCCTTGGAGGTGAAGTTATCTGGGCAGGCAAGCTTTTATTTCTCGTTCTCATCTGACACGTTTTGTCACTGCAAAACCTCTACATTCCATTCTTTCTTCTTTACACCTACATAAAATTTAACTTAATCAGTTTTACCCATCAGACTGTTACTATGAAAAAGAAATACATAATAAAAAAATGTAAAAGAAAAATGAAAAAATTAGAAATTAAATGAATTCAAACCTGGTATATTACAGGCTTTTAATGTAACAAGAAAGATAAATGTATCACAAGGTGTTGCAATGATGAAAGATGCCAAGTGGCAAGAAAATTTTCGCCCGTCCAGATAACTTCACCCTTCCTCGGCAGGTTCCACTCCACTGCGGCAATAACACAATAAGAACTCAAATTAGTAGCAAGAAAAAGAAACCGACCAGTTGGAGTGAAGTCGTAGTGAGGCGTGTGCGCACAAGAAAAGGTGGGCATGATGCCATCGTGTTTAGTTGATCACACCTCATGCATGACCTGTTGGAGAGTGGAGAGTCCACCCTCGCCGTAAACTTGGCACCTAAGGTGGAATAGAGACGGCCCCATCCCGGAATGTCGGCTAGGTCCGGAAGGTCGGCTAGAACTACACTTATGTACCGATTCCCGTCAAGATTCTTTGACGTCAGCAACAGATCACCTGTTGCTGACGGTCCTTCTTTGTTGATATATTTATATGTCTTATAGTCCTCTAAATGCTTTACGCACGCTGTGAAAGCAAGGTGCCTTGCTGCCGAAATTGCAGATAGAAATGGACTGCAAGGCACATCTTAGATAAATGGACCATGATTGGCAACGAAGCACACGAGCCTACTTCTCTTAGCGACCTCCTTCGATCGTTCATCTTTGAGGATTCAAGTGAACTCCCTCCTGGTTTGGGGCATGCTGCATTCATCCGCCGCCTACACCATGGTCCGCACTTGCCGTTAGTATATCAGGACACGACAGTGATCTTGGATTTCGTCTCTTCGACAGCACCGGTGTCCGCTTATAAGTGATGAATTTAGCCTGTCTAATGTACCTTTACCAGTAGATCTGTTGTCGCTCAGCAATTCCTGCAAATTATATCCCTCTTCTATAGGTCCTATCTATTGATTACAAATGAATTTAATCATTCATTTTACCTTTGTGATGAGAGTACATAGTTCCGCAAATTAAATATTTTCTAAGGAAGAGATGCAGACTGCACTATCCATACCCACCGAACAAATAAACACGAGACCTTGGTCATTCGCCAAATTTTCTTAGATTCCTTCTTTACCTCTACACCTTCGAAATGACGAGACAAATTGTTATACAGGTTCACAACTTCCCACCTGTCAGCACCAATTTAAGCCAGTTCCGAGAAGAAAAGTTTATTGCGCAACAAAAATATTGTGCACTGAAGGCACTTGAGACACAATACAGCGATGGAATAGACAATATGAACAAGACCCGACAAGGAAAGTCACACAAGTATGAGTCAAGGAGTGGAGGACATTGCGAGCGATAGGTGAAAACGAAAGAGCGAAGAAGAAACAGATACATACAACAGCAAGGAAAAGTGAAGAGATACAGAGGAAAGTGGCAAAGTTATGCGTACTCTAGCTGAAGCGTGAGAGGAATGTGCTCTAACATCACCAATGCCGTAGGGACCGTCCTGGAAGCTGAAACGATACCACTTCAAAAGAAACCTAGGTGAATGAGCAGTCAACTTTCGCGAAATATCATTTGGCACATAGGGATAGAGCCTATGGAATTCCTGGAATTCACGAACATCTATGGTTTTCCAAAAAGATGACTCCCGAATTCTCGGTCGGAACGATTGAGCATTCGATATGGAACGTGAGGTTGCGTAATAAAGTACCTATTCACACGGCTCTACTCATACGTCGATGGACATGTCTTCTTTTCAACGAATAGGCGATTAGGAAATGGAGCGTGATCCGTAGTTTACTGCAAAACGTGCACCGTCTCAGACCTATGAAAGAGGAATTTTTGACAGTGTGACCAGATTATGACCCGACCAGACGAGACGCTTCAACCGTAGAGCTGATGCCCTGCCACAGTTGGGGGCAGCAAAGTTCGTGGGGAGGGGTCCGCGACGTTAGGGCAACTACTGAAGTCAGCAGTACTCTGAAAGCGAGAAACCCATAACGAACTTTTTGGATGTGGTCTACCGCTGACTCTGACTCGCTAACTGCACACCGGTAGTTAATCCAGCAGAAAGGTTCCGTGAACCGGACATACAAGGTCATGAAGCAAGCTACTTTGGTGGCTGCACCTGCTATATGCGCATTTTTTCATGCTCCATCGAATTTTAAATCACGAGTAGGAGGGCTGATGGCGACTTGAGATAACAGCTAAAAGGATATGTATGTTACACGCAGGGAAGCTGCAGGAGAACTGAGACCTTCGCTGCAGCACAGCGCTTCAGAAATCCCAACTAGGCCAAAGGGCGCATTCGCAGACCGAAACGTGTTCTGCGTCAGGCCGGCTTACAAATAGATTCCAGTTACATCGACGTCACATCCAGACGACACGACGTGGCGTCACAACCAGCCGCTCATGAGGATCACTGTGACGGACTGTCAGTGCGAGACAGCTGAGAGACGAGCGCTCTCCGGCTCGGCGCAGACTACGACGCTGCTGTGTACGGACGGCGAGTCGTACCGCGGTGGGTAGAGGTACTGGATGGTTAGCGGGGCGCCTCGGGGCTGTTCGGCGACGAGGGCGCAGTGGTGGACAGCGAGCGGAGAGGGTCGAAGATGACACCTTTCTCGATGTCCGAATAGAGCGGAGGCGACGACTGGCTCGAGGCGACCGCTGAAAAGAACACCGATCAGCTCTCGAGCTTCTAGACTCATTGGTGGGAGACTCTCACACGATGTTGCCCAACCCCTTGGATTTCAAAAGTTTTCCATTTTATTTTATTTCATCGGCCTCCCAAAGTCCATTTGGGGGCTCGTTCCAAACCAAACTCGAAAAGTAGCACGTCTTCATCACAACTGTTTTCCTTTTCTTTAATCAGGTTGACATTTTTATCACAATTCACGAAGAAAACATGACACAAGACAGACATCTAGTTCAGGCACAGGTCTACCGCAGGCCTGTACTTCGACAAGGGCGGATGCATGCTCAATACCAAAAAACACACTAGCATCGGCAGGGGAGCATAGCAGTGTTTTAATGCCCACCATGTGGCTATCACATTCGCGAGATTCTCAGCCTGAACACATCGTTGGAAAAGTAGCCGCAGGGCTGAAGTTTAGGACTGCGTGGACGACATCCATAAAAAATTGATAATTTAATCGATTGTGATCTACACTTCAAAAGCGAACTTCATAATCACGTTCAGCGACTTTGATTACCCCAGGACTGAAGTTGGCGACGGGTTCGGCACGTCTACCGCTCGCCATGCACGGTCGTCGACGTGTTCGGCACGTCTACGGCTCGTCATGCACGGTTGCTGACGTGTTCAGCTCGTCTACTGAGTCGCCAGCTCAGTCTGAAGCGGTCATCGACTCCCTGCTCACTCAGGGTGTTTCTACTTAGTACATTAGAGCCTTTCGAGAGCTGTACAGTGGATTCACGACCAAGATCTCTCCATTCTACAACGACGTCGTCATTGACGTGAAGAGAGGGGTTCGACAAGGGGATACCATATCCCCGAAGCTCTTCAGCGCCACCTTCGAAAACGTCATGGCGAACTAGAATGAGAAGACATGGGAGTGAAGGTCGGCGGCCGGCAACTACATCATCTTCTCTTCGCTGACGACATCGTGCTCATAACACCGAACATCAGCCAGGCGGAGCGAATGCTGGCCGACTTCGTGTGTGTGGAACGCTGGACTGCAGCTGAATCTTACGAAGACGATGTTCATGAGGAACGGACAAGTTTCCGATGCCCGATTCTTCGACGGAACGGACATCTCCGAATGCTCCAGCTACGTCTATCTGGATCGCGAAGTCAATATGGCCAACGACCTAGCGCCAGAGCGGAGCAGGAGGAAACGAGCGGCTTGGGGAGCTTTCAAGAGCGTCGAAGAAGTCGCCAGGAAGACGAAGAACGTTCGACTCCGTGCCCACCTATTCAACTCCACTGTTCTTCCTGCCATAACATACGCCTCAGAGACCTGGGCCATACGAAAGCAGGATGAACACGCGATCAGCTTCGCGCAGCGTGGAATCGAGAGGACGATGTTCGGAGTGACACGACTCACGCAAGTGAGAGAAGGCCTCCGGAGTTCCGAGTTTCGCCGACGTTCGAAGATCAGAGACGCTGTCGCGTGGGCCAAGTCGTCGAAAATTAGGTGGGCCGGCCACGTAATGCGATTCGCAGGCACCCGCTGGACGAGAGCCGTAACCGACTGGATTCCGCGGGATGTCAAGAGAATACCAGGACGCCCCCCCCCAAAGCGTTGGTCCGACTTCTTCGTGAAAGCCCTGAACGACCGATATGACGCTCTTCGTGTCCCTCGAGCGAGGAGGATCCATTGGAGCACTCTGGCACGCGACAGGGACGAATGGAGACGCTGCTGGCGCCCGCTCGAGCAAGTCGATGATCAAGGGGACGACAGGTGATACAGGTAATACTGAGTCGCCAGGCACGTAGAAGGCGTTTGGGTATTTTCCGCTATTTTCTGGCCTTAATTTGTGCCCCGTAATTCCCCTATTTTATGACTCATCGTCGATCGATAGTGTGACTCATCGCTTAGCGAATTATTATATAGCATGATATCCTCAATGAGTTTTAGCTCGATAGACAGCGTTCGCCCATATGGCTTACCTACGTTTTTCTCAGACTCCTTCAGATTTTCGTGCAGATTAACGGAAAATTAGTGTGTGGAGCCTTAAGGCATACGTTATACTTTTTCGACAGTGCTGGCCTGGTGCGTGGAAACCCGCGCAACACTATTGCAGAGAGCGCCGCTGCGGATGGCCTATCGCCCAGGGTATCGCCGACAACTCGTCGCCGTGCGCAGCTCAGCGAGAAGTTGTCACTGGCCATTGAGCCGCATTCGAAAACGGCGGCCTACGCAAAGTCTTTGAATCGAACTTCAAGATACGTCACGTCCTGTGTTTGTCTGAGAATGCATATCGTTTGCGTATATATCTGCTTTTCTCCATATTTCGATACCTTTCGAGCAGCACTTGAGCACTGCACTTTCATGGGCAGTCGAAGCTATTTGGGTGATCATTGAGCGACCTAGAAGATACAAGTTGATAGACGGATTTTGATGCTGCGATCAAAAGTTCTGGGACATAAAACCTTGAGCATGTCGCGAAAGTTTTGATCGCAACATCTACACCCTTCTTTCTAACTGCGAGCATTCCCCTAAACACTATTCCATCCTACAGAACACCCTTTCTGAGGAAATTAAAGGCAAGATGCGTTCACTCAACACAGCCACTCATATGTGGCTGGTTGAGCTTCAGAACTGGAGACCAATCGGCTTGAGTGCTGTTGGAGTCAGATCAAACGGAACAAAACTCTATCGCTTTACTGGCGGCGCACTCATAGACGGGAGGTGTGTCCGTTTCCAAATCGTACTTTACTCATCACACGACATGATGACAGCCAATCAGACGTCCTGCGATGCCCTTCACTCCGATTAGGATAAAGTAAGCAAGCAATAAAAAAGGGTCGGCATTAGAGTGAACTTTTCGGCTTTTTTTCGAAAGTCGAACAATCGAATTCCTCGATTTTTTGAAATTTTCGAAAGGCAAACAATCGAATAACTCGATCTTTCGCTGTTTTCGAAAATCGAACAATTGAATAACTCGATTTTCCGCCGTCTTCAAAAATCGAGCCATCGAAAAACTCGACTTTTTGCTGTTCCCGAAAAGCGAACAATCGAGTAACTCGATTTCGAAGGCACGTTCCATAGAGAACCGAAAGAAGCCGGAAAATTCACAATTGTGGATGAAAAGAGTTGAATTTATGAGGACAACTGAATAATCGTTAATCCCGTTAATGGAATAACAAGATACCTGGTCATTTCTTTAATGGACATTCACCAGGGTTGAGGTTCCAATTAGTGGACATTCACCAGGGTTGAGGTGCCACCAAAGGTAGGGATTATCCTCACTTCTATGCGTAATTTGCTATCTGCCACCTGTTCCTCATTTGCGAGTCGAGTCACTACCTTCTCACATTATCTTATTACCAGCGTTCGTCGCCGGTTTTGCCGCCGTTGATAACGTAGCCCAAACCTAGCTAGGAATGCTTCCTCAGCCAGCGTCCGTCACCGGCTTCGCCGGTGCCGTACGCAGGACGTGCGGGCTACGTCAGGCTTTCGGGCTTTCAGTATAGATGTTTTCTTCAGCACACATATGAAGCCGCAAGGTTTGTAAGGTAGCTTTTATCCTATTATGTTCAGGAGTCAGCTCTTTGCTCCTGTTCAACTTTTTCCAGCTACGACAAAGTAGTGTTGAATAACAGTTCCATTTTCGCGCAAGACAAAATGCCTTATGGGGGTGCCTTACATGATGACTCCTCCTCCTTCGAGTCCATTTGCACAAAGTTAACAAAAAGTGTGCTTCTACGCATAGTCACTGTACGCGGTTTAAAACTTGCGCGTGGGTTGGTTTCGAAAAGAATGACGATTTTGACGTTCACAGAGCGCGTTTTTTGACGGCGACAGTTCGTCAGCAGTTTTCAATGCACGCTTAATGAGGAATTGCTCTGACTTGGTAAAGTAGAACATTTTCTAATGCACTACCACCGCGCCTGACGCGACGCTCGGCAACGATCTCGACGAGCTTCCGTATGCTCAGAGGCGCGCCCGCCTACACACACACAGACTCTAACATACGATTACAATACGCAATAACTGCCGAAACCGAAACGTAGCAAAAGGATTGGTATTAGGGGGGGGGGGGGGTAGCAAAAGCAATGAGACTCCATGCCGTCCATATATGTCGTGACTGGAGTCCGGTTTCGTGCTTCTCGTATTTGTATGTTTGTTTTCTACTTATTGAAGGCCACCTGAAAAGCGACCGCTTTCGCCCTTTGCAAAAGCGTGCCAAAACCCAGTCTGTCTCCTGCCGAGACCCCAGCCCGACGAGTCGACCCGTGTCGCGCAAATTTCGCCCAATTCCCAACCTCGAGCAGCCTGGACTCAATAGACACGCAAGATGAGAAGTACGCCTTCTACCTTAACCCTGCCAAGCAGCGAGTCTGGGGAGGCCGGGTGACCTGTTATCGACTTTCCTTCGGCGGGATGTTCACGGTGAGAAGCACCTTCTGAGCTTTCATGTCTGCGCCCATGGACTGTTGTACTGGAAGCTGTTTTCCAAAAGCAGGACCATGGTCTCCAAAGCCATAGTGAACGAAATAGAAGAGATGGACCGGCGAGTCGCACTTATTCGGTCTCAGCGCTTCAAGAAGGTCCACCTCATCGACCATGCGGCACCCCATCGGGCAAAAGTGACCACGGGTAAGCTTGCTCAGCTGGGGTACGTTTACATGCCTCACCCACCGTATTCGCCGGACATCTCTCCATGCGACTACTACTACTTTTCTAATTCCGCTTTTCTCATTTGTTACGAAATGACTCCGATGCATCCCTGTCGGAGGCAGATTGTCGACGACACGCCTTTGCTATACCACCCCACCGCTCACCCCGAGCGAACCCTCATGATGAGCTCCCATATCGATTCATCGCTTCGCGCGATCGATGTGGGAGCTTAACATCAGGCTTCGCTCGATGGTGTAACATAGGTCACAGCTTGTCGGCGATGGCTCGATTGACGTGTCGCAGTATAACATATGCGTAATAATGCTCGCAGCTGGAGTCCGACTCCGACTTGGCGTCGACGACGCTTTGATGCATCGCAGCGCCGGAAAGGTTTGAAGTGGTTTATGTATCTACGTGAACATTTCATTCAGTCTGCCGAGTAGAGTTTAGGATATTTAACAGATTTTACACCCTCCAATCTAACCATATCACAGTGATTTCCCTCGCTTCTAGTTTAAGTATGGTTGCATCCCATAAAGTATCAATTTTGAAATAAAATTTCGTTATAGGGATCACCCCAGGCTGGTATTTAAATTATTTCCAACTACTTAAAAATGTGGGCCATCCTTTTCCTTTAGGATTGACTATGCATTTGTTTTATATGTTGCTACAGTGTTTCCATGATTTTTATGTCCAGTTTTTTCTTTCATACTTGTTTTCTCAGAGAGTTATCATGTGCATTGTTTTGTTTCTTTCTAAAGTATTCCCTTTTACACTCATTACAAAACATTTCTTGCTGGCTTAGAAATGCACCAGCCCTCCTCGCGCAAGATGTTACACCTACAGAGTAAGGATATAAGATACTGAAAAGATTAGCATACCTGCGTTCCAGAAGATTTTTTCATCGGTAGCATATGTGTTGAGTATCTGCCATACCTACAGGGTATGTATGACTCACCAACTTGTACATAAAGCAAATGAAAGGATTCAGAAAATAACAGTATTCAGAATTCCATTACCATATTCGTTCTCAGCACATCATGGCTATCGTGCTGACTTGTACGAAAAAGAGCTGTCAATCAGACTACGATTTTCTCCTACAAATCGAGGAAGCTACGTCCGATTTCCTTGCTTCTCCACGCCAGAAAGCCCATTAGCGAACAGCCGATGGAAGCGGTCATGGTCTCACATAGCGTCTCACCACACAATGTAGCAGTGGTGATGCTATGCAACGTGTTTTTTGATAGAAACGCAAGGTAGAACTGCAGCATAGTCCCAGAACGAGGAGGGTCGTGGCTACTTCAAAAAGGAGAAGAAGTTGATTGCCGCCGCCAAGACGAGAGGTCAATATTAGTGAGCAGTCCAGCTGTGAAATTAAGCATTGGATTCACTGCATGATAAAATAAACGAGCGCTGTCAGGGTTTTCCGAAGTTCTTTTGCTTGTTCTCTACAATTTGAGCAGGTGTTCTGTGCAATGATTTTCTATGAGATTTGGTGTGCTCCGTGACAATTCGTGACAATTCTCTCAGAATAAAAGCTCATGCGAATAGGCAACTACAGATGCATAGTGTGTAAGCTTTAAAGATGGATTTCACATCAGCTCTATCCTTCGTTCTCGTGGTGAGTTCACCTTTACTCCTATAGTTGTAAATGTAAATATACGTAAACAATAGTCGACATAATTTTTCGGCTAACTGGTGATGTCACTTGCAATTAGGGTTATCACGATATAAATTCTTACGTAGTAGATGTCTAATTTCCAACGCAAACCTTCAATTACTAAGTTGTATAGATTAGGCGTTTGCCCAGGAGAGCAAAGAAGTGAATGATAGGACTAGCATGTCAAAACTAGCGGCCGCTCAAAAGTGAAGTCCGAGGAATGGGTGTGAAGCAAAAAAGAAGTCTTGTAAGCCTTGTCCGCACAGCAAATGGCTGGCGACATCGCGCACGCGGCGTTCGTTCGCGAAGAAGGTGTGAACGTGCTGCTGTCCATCTGGCGACTGTTGAAGACCCCACACATTTTTGTGGGCAGCTATGAGCTGCGGGCGGCGAAAACGATGAATCATGCCGTTGTTGCAGTCCTGCCGGCGGCAAGCGGCAGAGATATGGAGCGGCGAGGTACTGCATTTCTAGTCGGGACCTATTGCTCTTCGCCTTCCCGCCTTCCGTCCGGGCTCTGGCAGCTCCCTGCGGCGAAAGGCTAGAGCGCAGACAGTCTCTACCTGCGCCGAGTCGTCGCGAAATCAGCGGAGGCTGCAATAATGACGTGAATCATTGTTGCCGCTGCCGCTCCGGCAACGCCGCCGCCGCTCACCATCCGCGGCGAACTCTGCGTCCCTGCCCTTTGGCGATTAAGGATAGAGCCGCGGCAATGCCGCAGAAGTGTTTGGAGCTTTTTAAATGCTTCCAACGCTGTCGATCTTAAAGTATTATACATCTATTGATATTGTTCTATTTAAAGGAAATAAGAGTGCACACAGCATTAGGTATTAAGCAAGGAATTAACTGAAGGAATTCTAACGATTTGCTACTTATACTTTATTGCTTTACAGAGAAATACATCGTGACAATTTTTTGGTAAAAAACGAAGCTTTTTATAGAAAAAAGGCTTAGGATATAAAGGCCTTCTACATAGAAACCCGAATATATCTATGTTTCGTTATATTATTGCATGTGGTGCAAAAGTAATGCGTTTTTATTCGCCTCTTTTTCAGATTCCTTGCCTACTTCTGGGTGCACATCCTTATAGGCCACATGTACTTACTGGTTTCAGTGAGTGTGATTCAAGCATTATCATGTACGCTGCAATTAGTTATGAACAAATCGTTTCAGTAATCCCGAAGTGCGATAACGAAGTGAACACCTTGTACGCGTCAGCGCTGCACACGTTCGTTAACAATGTACGTTCTCACATTGCCAGCGGAACTGGCGGACAAATTATAAATTTGACTTCTGAATATATTACGAAGCCAAGGCATATGGACGGAATGGTAAGTAAAGCTTCGACGCATACAAGTTAGTGAGTGTCAGCGTTATTGCTACATTGAAAAAGCGTAATGGAAGGCGGTAGCCGGTATCCTTCTGGGGCGCTTAATATCTAGAAAATATAGGGGCTTTCGATATGTATAAGCCTAGGAATTTTAGATGTGTATACACAGCAACGAACTATGTAGCCCTCCTGTAGTAAAAACATTATTGTTTTTCAACAAGCACGAAAGAGTGGAATCCTATTTGCGGACGCCGAGTGTATGATAGATTTGATTGTGCAAGTAGCAATTCTGTCACTAACATCACGAAGCCTGTTAGAATATCTGTAGGTCTGTGCATCATCGAGATGTTGATGGCAATCCACAAACTGTAAGCCTTATATCCTTTTCAAGAATTTTGTTGAGAAATTGGTCGACCACAGAGAGCCTCAAAGTGATTCAAACTTCGCGGTAACTTCTTTTCAAAAAAAAACCCTAGAGTGGCAACCACAAATAGGCCTCTGGTGTACTTCTTTCCACGCCGGTGACACGGACGCTATTGTGAGGCGACCGCTATGCCTGTCTCCGACGCTCCAGAACGTAACTCCAACGTGACGTCGCGGCGCTGAAACGCGGACTTAAGAAATAGTTCACAGCAAAGGCTATAGCGCTGGTTACTAATAGTGTATCTAAAATGAGAGCATCGTTGTTAAATCCTTCAACGAGCGTCAAATTGATACCACCTAGCATCATCACGACTTTATAGAATAATAGAATGACAATAAGCATGTAATCATGCATAGATAAGCATAGGATTCCCATCAGGAGACATCAGACGTGTTTTATCCAACTGCTTTCCTTCTTCTACACAAAAAGCGGTCGACTGTCGCTTGTACACACTCCGGCGTTCTAGCGCGTTCAGCCGCAAGCCGCGTCTACCACGTGTATGACGTCACTAGCCTTACCTGTCAGAAGTCGGACCGCGACAACTCGTGAATTTCGTCGCGCACCACGCGCGACGCCAGGGGGGTTCGCGCGGTGTTGTAGTTATGTCTGCCCCGCCTCCGGTCGCAGGAGCTGATACATGGCACGTAACACTTCCGACAGAGAATATTGCGAAATTGCCAGTAGCATAGCCTCAGGTTTCATTCAAATTTTCCTTCGTCCTTCGTGTTGTTTGTTCTTGTTCGTGTTATCAACTTACTAGTTCTCTATTTGTATTTTTCCACGTATTCTAGTCGCTAAAAGTCGCAGCTGGCCGCGCCAGTAAGCGATTAAAGGAAGGCATATGTCATGCTTCGTCGCTCTGTAGGCGATGCGGCGACCTGTCGCCGACAGTGCGGCAGCCCCT
The DNA here is from genome assembly GCA_947359475.1 of Heligmosomoides polygyrus bakeri. Lineage (NCBI taxonomy): Eukaryota > Metazoa > Nematoda > Chromadorea > Rhabditida > Heligmosomidae > Heligmosomoides > Heligmosomoides polygyrus. The sequence goes on from OX375865.1 coordinate 13,473,766, forward strand.
TCATGACAGGCTAAAGAGCGCGCGCTCACACTGTACCGCACTGTGACAAACCGTAGCACCTCCTGTGGCGCTCTCGGCGACAGTGGCGGCTGCGCGGGTTGCTTAGGCCTATGTTATACTTCAGCGAAGCTGGGTTGCGCGGGCTGCTACGCACTGCGTATCCACCCGTGTAACACTGCCGCCGACGTCGCCGACAACAGGGTCGCCGAAATATAACATAGGCCTTAGCTCTGCCTAGCACACACCCAGTACTGTCGCCGACAGCGTCGCCGAGAGAGCGACTAACAATAACATATGCTACGCCCCTTTTCGGTATATTAATTCCCAGATTGCTGCTACTTGACTATTGTGTAAAGAATCGATCGTACCTGAGCCTCTCGAATTCCTAAGCCTCTATTATCTTGTGCACATTGAGCAAATAGCAGCGAACTACAGCAAGCCAATAAAGATTAAGATCAAGTGTATGCTTAAACGAGTGAACATGTACACAATAGTAACATAATAACCGCGTTTTCGTTCTCACGTCAGGGGTAACATACTCACAACTGCTCTCAGCGATTTCAGATCCCTACAGAGAATTCTGACCTCATCTCCAGTTTCGATCCTGAGCCAAGTTGTTTGGGACTCTATAATTAGAACCTTAAAGTGCCTTCTGCAGATAGCTGTCAAACGCGCACCAAAATCTTAGTTGAATGCGTGAAAAGCCTAGCTGTAAAAATTTTGAACAACCCAAGAAAACACTCGTCCTATTTTTTTAGAGTGATAGGTGCAATACCCACCATAAGGATTGGAAAAAGGGTGCGGTAGGCGCGTTTTCCGCGTTCTTTCTTTTTTTGTTATAGCCGTCTTGATCTTCCGCCCGCACGACAGAGCCTGACTAGCTACCCGTGTTGTATTCCAGTCAAACACAGCAGCACTAAAGGGCCTCATTCCCCTGACCCCGAAAGAGCCCCCATTTCTGCAGCGATGGGAAGGACGAGTACGGAGAGGCTGCTAAAATCTCAGGGCCTAACCAGGCTGCGCAAACTGAGAAGGACTAGGATGACGATCTGTACTTACAACGCCCGCACGCTTGCGTCGGAAGCATCCGTCGAGGACCTGATGATGCAAGCCAGGAAGATCAAGTACGACGTCATCGGACTGACCGAGACGAGAAGACACCACCCCCTACACGCCGCCTACGACTCCGGAGAAGAACTGTTCCTCGGAACATGCGACAGCAGGGGAGTAGGCGGCGTTGGTGTCCTCGTCAACACGCACTTGGCCATGAACATCGATTCGTACGAGTCTCTGACAAGCCGAATCGGACGTCTGCGACTGAAGCGATGTGGCTCCGTGCCAGCCTTGACTGTGTTCGTCGCGTATGCCCCAACATCCGACTACGACGACGAAGACGTCGAGGCCTTCTACGTGGAGCTGGAGAAGTTCTATAAGGAAGATCACACCTTCTACAAGGTGATCGTCGGCGACTTCAATGCCAAGATCGGGCCACGAAGGTCGCTGGAAGAACTTCACATCGGAACCCACGGTTTGGAGTGGAACGAGCAAGGTGAAAGGCTGTCTGAGTTTATCATGTCGACCAAGACCATCCATGGAAACTCGCAGTTCCAGAAGCCTCCCTCCCTACGATGGACCTGGGAATCCCCCGGTGGCCAGTTCCACAACGAGATCGACCACATCATCTTCAATCGCAAGTATTGCCTGACCGATGTCTCCGTTGTCCCCAAGTTCTACACGGGATCGGACCACCGCCTCCTTCGCGCGAGGTTCCGCTTTTCGCGTCAAGGAGAGAAGGCCGCGAAGTTCAAGAAGAGGAGTCCCAGAACGACCATCAACTGGGATCTCTACACCTCTCTTGTCGGCCTTTGGGAAGATGCCGTCATGGACAACGTCGACGAGGAATACGATCGCTTCGTGCACCATCTCCACGATAGTGCTAAGGGAGCCGAGAGCTTGAAGACCACCAAGAGACGCCTGTCTCCGGAAACTCTCGAGCTGATACGCCAACGTGGAGCAGCACGAGCGTCAGGCAACTATCAACTGACGTCCGAGCTTGCAAAGCTATGCAGAGCGGCGATAAAGGAAGATCTGAAGGAGAGAAGGGCGGAAGTGTTGGCTGAAGCAGCAGAGGCAGGGCTGAGCATCCGCAATGCCCGCCGGAACTTCGCCAACTTCAAGACCAAGATGACCGCTCTCCGACGTCCTGACGGAACCGTCACCTCTTCCAGAAGGACCATGGAGAAAGTCATCCACGACTTCTACTCCGATCTCTTCGATAGCCACGTCCACCTGCCCCTACGCCATCTTCCGCAGGATGGATACGTCATCCCCTCTGTTCTCCCTTCCGAGATCCGACACGCCATCTCGTCGGTGAAGAAACGTACAGCACCCGGTCCTGACAGGATCAGAGCTGAACACCTGAAGAACCTCCCGCCAGCGCTCATCAACACCTTGGCGCGGCTCTTCACACGCTACCTGTCCGAATGCAAGGTTCCATCTCAGTGGAAGACCAGCAAGACCGTCTTGCTGTACAAGAAGGGAGACGTGCACGACATTGGCAACTATCGCCCGATCTGCCTGCTGTCCGTAGTCTACAAGCTGTTCACTCGAGTGATCCTGAATAGGATTAGTAGAACGCTGGACGAAGGACAGCCATGCGAACAAGCAGGATTTCGGAGAGGATTCAGCACGATCGACCACATACACACCATTACGAAGCTCATCGAAGTGTCGCGAGAGTACAAGCTGCCGCTGTGCCTTACGTTCATTGACCTGAAGAAGGCATTCGACTCCGTCGAGACTGAAGCGGTTATGGAAGCCCTGCTCACCCAGGGCGTTCCTACTCAGTACATCAGAGTCCTTCGAGAGCTGTACAGTGGATTCACGACCAAGATCTCACCATTCTACAACGACGTCGTCATTGACGTGAAGAGAGGGGTTCGACAAGGGGATACCATATCCCCGAAGCTCTTCAGCGCCACCTTCGAAAACGTCATGGCGAACTAGAATGAGAAGACATGGGAGTGAAGGTCGGCGGCCGGCAACTACATCATCTTCGCTTCGCTGACGACATCGTGCTCATAACACCGAACATCAGCCAGGCGGAGCGAATGCTGGCCGACTTCGTGTGTGTGGAACGCTGGACTGCAGCTGAATCTTACGAAGACGATGTTCATGAGGAACGGACAAGTTTCCGATGCCCGATTCTTCGACGGAACGGACATCTCCGAATGCTCCAGCTACGTCTATCTGGATCGCGAAGTCAATATGGCCAACGACCTAGCGCCAGAGCGGAGCAGGAGGAAACGAGCGGCTTGGGGAGCTTTCAAGAGCGTCGAAGAAGTCGCCAGGAAGACGAAGAACGTTCGACTCCGTGCCCACCTATTCAACTCCACTGTTCTTCCTGCCATAACATACGCCTCAGAGACCTGGGCCATACGAAAGCAGGATGAACACGCGATCAGCTTCGCGCAGCGTGGAATCGAGAGGACGATGTTCGGAGTGACACGACTCACGCAAGTGAGAGAAGGCCTCCGGAGTTCCGAGTTTCGCCGACGTTCGAAGATCAGAGACGCTGTCGCGTGGGCCAAGTCGTCGAAAATTAGGTGGGCCGGCCACGTAATGCGATTCGCAGGCACCCGCTGGACGAGAGCCGTAACCGACTGGATTCCGCGGGATGTCAAGAGAATACCAGGACGCCCCCCCCCCCCAAAGCGTTGGTCCGACTTCTTCGTGAAAGCCCTGAACGACCGATATGACGCTCTTCGTGTCCCTCGAGCGAGGAGGATCCATTGGAGCACTCTGGCACGCGACAGGGACGAATGGAGACGCTGCTGGCGCCCGCTCGAGCAAGTCGATGATCAAGGGGACGACAGGTGATACAGGTAATACTGAGTCGCCAGGCACGTAGAAGGCGTTTGGGTATTTTCCGCTATTTTCTGGCCTTAATTTGTGCCCCGTAATTCCCCTATTTTATGACTCATCGTCGATCGATAGTGTGACTCATCGCTTAGCGAATTATTATATAGCATGATATCCTCAATGAGTTTTAGCTCGATAGACAGCGTTCGCCCATATGGCTTACCTACGTTTTTCTCAGACTCCTTCAGATTTTCGTGCAGATTAACGGAAAATTAGTGTGTGGAGCCTTAAGGCATACGTTATACTTTTTCGACAGTGCTGGCCTGGTGCGTGGAAACCCGCGCAACACTATTGCAGAGAGCGCCGCTGCGGATGGCCTATCGCCCAGGGTATCGCCGACAACTCGTCGCCGTGCGCAGCTCAGCGAGAAGTTGTCACTGGCCATTGAGCCGCATTCGAAAACGGCGGCCTACGCAAAGACTTTGAATCGAACTTCAAGATACGTCACGTCCTGTGTTTGTCTGAGAATGCATATCGTTTGCGTATATATCTGCTTTTCTCCATATTTCGATACCTTTCGAGCAGCACTTGAGCACTGCACTTTCATGGGCAGTCGAAGCTATTTGGGTGATCATTGAGCGACCTAGAAGATACAAGTTGATAGACGGATTTTGATGCTGCGATAAAAAGTTCTGGGACATAAAACCTTGAGCATGTCGCGAAAGTTTTGATCGCAACATCTACACCCTTCCTTCTAACTGCGAGCATTCCCCTAAACACTATTCCATCCTACAGAACACCCTTTCTGAGGAAATTAAAGGCAAGATGCGTTCACTCAACACAGCCACTCATATGTGGCTGGTTGAGCTTCAGAACTGGAGACCAATCGGCTTGAGTGCTGTTGGAGTCAGATCAAACGGAACAAAACTCTATCGCTTTACTGGCGGCGCACTCATAGACGGGAGGTGTGTCCGTTTCCAAATCGTACTTTACTCATCACACGACATGATGACAGCCAATCAGACGTCCTGCGATGCCCTTCACTCCGATTAGGATAAAGTAAGCAAGCAATAAAAAAGGGTCGGCATTAGAGTGAACTTTTCGGCTTTTTTTCGAAAGTCGAACAATCGAATTCCTCGATTTTTTGAAATTTTCGAAAGGCAAACAATCGAATAACTCGATCTTTCGCTGTTTTCGAAAATCGAACAATTGAATAACTCGATTTTCCGCCGTCTTCAAAAATCGAGCCATCGAAAAACTCGACTTTTTGCTGTTCCCGAAAAGCGAACAATCGAGTAACTCGATTTCGAAGGCACGTTCCATAGAGAACCGAAAGAAGCCGGAAAATTCACAATTGTGGATGAAAAGAGTTGAATTTATGAGGACAACTGAATAATCGTTAATCCCGTTAATGGAATAACAAGATACCTGGTCATTTCTTTAATGGACATTCACCAGGGTTGAGGTTCCAATTAGTGGACATTCACCAGGGTTGAGGTGCCACCAAAGGTAGGGATTATCCTCACTTCTATGCGTAATTTGCTATCTGCCACCTGTTCCTCATTTGCGAGTCGAGTCACTACCTTCTCACATTATCTTATTACCAGCGTTCGTCGCCGGTTTTGCCGCCGTTGATAACGTAGCCCAAACCTAGCTAGGAATGCTTCCTCAGCCAGCGTCCGTCACCGGCTTCGCCGGTGCCGTACGCAGGACGTGCGGGCTACGTCAGGCTTTCGGGCTTTCAGTATAGATGTTTTCTTCAGCACACATATGAAGCCGCAAGGTTTGTAAGGTAGCTTTTATCCTATTATGTTCAGGAGTCAGCTCTTTGCTCCTGTTCAACTTTTTCCAGCTACGACAAAGTAGTGTTGAATAACAGTTCCATTTTCGCGCAAGACAAAATGCCTTATGGGGGTGCCTTACATGATGACTCCTCCTCCTTCGAGTCCATTTGCACAAAGTTAACAAAAAGTGTGCTTCTACGCATAGTCACTGTACGCGGTTTAAAACTTGCGCGTGGGTTGGTTTCGAAAAGAATGACGATTTTGACGTTCACAGAGCGCGTTTTTTGACGGCGACAGTTCGTCAGCAGTTTTCAATGCACGCTTAATGAGGAATTGCTCTGACTTGGTAAAGTAGAACATTTTCTAATGCACTACCACCGCGCCTGACGCGACGCTCGGCAACGATCTCGACGAGCTTCCGTATGCTCAGAGGCGCGCCCGCCTACACACACACAGACTCTAACATACGATTACAATACGCAATAACTGCCGAAACCGAAACGTAGCAAAAGGATTGGTATTAGGGGGGGGGGTAGCAAAAGCAATGAGACTCCATGCCGTCCATATATGTCGTGACTGGAGTCCGGTTTCGTGCTTCTCGTATTTGTATGTTTGTTTTCTACTTATTGAAGGCCACCTGAAAAGCGACCGCTTTCGCCCTTTGCAAAAGCGTGCCAAAACCCAGTCTGTCTCCTGCCGAGACCCCAGCCCGACGAGTCGACCCGTGTCGCGCAAATTTCGCCCAATTCCCAACCTCGAGCAGCCTGGACTCAATAGACACGCAAGATGAGAAGTACGCCTTCTACCTTAACCCTGCCAAGCAGCGAGTCTGGGGAGGCCGGGTGACCTGTTATCGACTTTCCTTCGGCGGGATGTTCACGGTGAGAAGCACCTTCTGAGCTTTCGAGTCTGCGCCCATGGACTGTTGTACTGGAAGCTGTTTTCCAAAAGCAGGACCATGGTCTCCAAAGCCATAGTGAACGAAATAGAAGAGATGGACCGGCGAGTCGCACTTATTCGGTCTCAGCGCTTCAAGAAGGTCCACCTCATCGACCATGCGGCACCCCATCGGGCAAAAGTGACCACGGGTAAGCTTGCTCAGCTGGGGTACGTTTACATGCCTCACCCACCGTATTCGCCGGACATCTCTCCATGCGACTACTACTACTTTTCTAATTCCGCTTTTCTCATTTGTTACGAAATGACTCCGATGCATCCCTGTCGGAGGCAGATTGTCGACGACACGCCTTTGCTATACCACCCCACCGCTCACCCCGAGCGAACCCTCATGATGAGCTCCCATATCGATTCATCGCTTCGCGCGATCGATGTGGGAGCTTAACATCAGGCTTCGCTCGATGGTGTAACATAGGTCACAGCTTGTCGGCGATGGCTCGATTGACGTGTCGCAGTATAACATATGCGTAATAATGCTCGCAGCTGGAGTCCGACTCCGACTTGGCGTCGACGACGCTTTGATGCATCGCAGCGCCGGAATGGTTTGAAGTGGTTTATGTATCTACGTGAACATTTCATTCAGTCTGCCGAGTAGAGTTTAGGATATTTAACAGATTTTACACCCTCCAATCTAACCATATCACAGTGATTTCCCTCGCTTCTAGTTTAAGTATGGTTGCATCCCATAAAGTATCAATTTTGAAATAAAATTTCGTTATAGGGATCACCCCAGGCTGGTATTTAAATTATTTCCAACTACTTAAAAATGTGGGCCATCCTTTTCCTTTAGGATTGACTATGCATTTGTTTTATATGTTGCTACAGTGTTTCCATGATTTTTATGTCCAGTTTTTTCTTTCATACTTGTTGTCTCAGAGAGTTATCATGTGCATTGTTTTGTTTCTTTCTAAAGTATTCCCTTTTACACTCATTACAAAACATTTCTTGCTGGCTTAGAAATGCACCAGCCCTCCTCGCGCAAGATGTTACACTTACAGAGTAAGGATATAAGATACTGAAAAGATTAGCATACCTGCGTTCCAGAAGATTTTTTCATCGGTAGCATATGTGTTGAGTATCTGCCATACCTACAGGGTATGTATGACTCACCAACTTGTACATAAAGCAAATGAAAGGATTCAGAAAATAACAGTATTCAGAATTCCATTACCATATTCGTTCTCAGCACATCATGGCTATCGTGCTGACTTGTACGAAAAAGAGCTGTCAATCAGACTACGATTTTCTCCTACAAATCGAGGAAGCTACGTCCGATTTCCTTGCTTCTCCACGCCAGAAAGCCCATTAGCGAACAGCCGATGGAAGCGGTCATGGTCTCACATAGCGTCTCACCACACAATGTAGCAGTGGTGATGCTATGCAACGTGTTTTTTGATAGAAACGCAAGGTAGAACTGCAGCATAGTCCCAGAACGAGGAGGGTCGTGGCTACTTCAAAAAGGAGAAGAAGTTGATTGCCGCCGCCAAGACGAGAGGTCAATATTAGTGAGCAGTCCAGCTGTGAAATTAAGCATTGGATTCACTGCATGATAAAATAAACGAGCGCTGTCAGGGTTTTCCGAAGTTCTTTTGCTTGTTCTCTACAATTTGAGCAGGTGTTCTGTGCAATGATTTTCTATGAGATTTGGTGTGCTCCGTGACAATTCGTGACAATTCTCTCAGAATAAAAGCTCATGCGAATAGGCAACTACAGATGCATAGTGTGTAAGCTTTAAAGATGGATTTCACATCAGCTCTATCCTTCGTTCTCGTGGTGAGTTCACCTTTACTCCTATAGTTGTAAATGTAAATATACGTAAACAATAGTCGACATAATTTTTCGGCTAACTGGTGATGTCACTTGCAATTAGGGTTATCACGATATAAATTCTTACCTAGTAGATGTCTAATTTCCAACGCAAACCTTCAATTACTAAGTTGTATAGATTAGGCGTTTGCCCAGGAGAGCAAAGAAGTGAATGATAGGACTAGCATGTCAAAACTAGCGGCCGCTCAAAAGTGAAGTCCGAGGAATGGGTGTGAAGCAAAAAAGAAGTCTTGTAAGCCTTGTCCGCACAGCAAATGGCTGGCGACATCGCGCACGCGGCGTTCGTTCGCGAAGAAGGTGTGAACGTGCTGCTGTCCATCTGGCGACTGTTGAAGACCCCACACATTTTTGTGGCCAGCTATGAGCTGCGGGCGGCGAAAACGATGAATCATGCCGTTGTTGCAGTCCTGCCGGCGGCAAGCGGCAGAGATATGGAGCGGCGAGGTACTGCATTTCTAGTCGGGACCTATTGCTCTTCGCCTTCCCGCCTTCCGTCCGGGCTCTGGCAGCTCCCTGCGGCGAAAGGCTAGAGCGCAGACAGTCTCTACCTGCGCCGAGTCGTCGCGAAATCAGCGGAGGCTGCAATAATGACGTGAATCATTGTTGCCGCTACCGCTCCGGCAACGCCGCCGCCGCTCACCATCCGCGGCGAACTCTGCGTCCCTGCCCTTTGGCGATTAAGGATAGAGCCGCGGCAATGCCGCAGAAGTGTTTGGAGCTTTTTAAATGCTTCCAACGCTGTCGATCTTAAAATATTATACATCTATTGATATTGTTCTATTTAAAGGAAATAAGAGTGCACACAGCATTAGGTATTAAGCAAGGAATTAACTGAAGGAATTCTAACGATTTGCTACTTATACTTTATTGCTTTACAGAAAAATACATCGTAACAATTTTTTGGTAAAAAACGAAGCTTTTTATAGAAAAAAGGCTTAGGATATAAAGGCCTTCTACAAAGAAACCCGAATATATCTATGTTTCGTTATATTATTGCATGTGGTGCAAAAGTAATGCGTTTTTATTCGCCTCTTTTTCAGATTCCTTGCCTACTTCTGGGTGCACATCCTTATAGGCCACATGTACTTACTGGTTTCAGTGAGTGTGATTCAAGCATTATCATGTACGCTGCAATTAGTTATGAACAAATCGTTTCAGTAATCCCGAAGTGCGATAACGAAGTGAACACCTTGTACGCGTCAGCGCTGCACACGTTCGTTAACAATGTACGTTCTCACATTGCCAGCGGAACTGGCGGACAAATTATAAATTTGACTTCTGAATATATTACGAAGCCAAGGCATATGGACGGAATGGTAAGTAAAGCTTCGACGCATACAAGTTAGTGAGTGTCAGCGTTATTGCTACATTGAAAAAGCGTAATGGAAGGCGGTAGCCGGTATCCTTCTGGGGCGCTTAATATCTAGAAAATATAGGGGCTTTCGATATGTATAAGCCTAGGAATTTTAGATGTGTATACACAGCAACGAACTGGGTAGCCCTCCTGTAGTAAAAACATTATTGTTTTTCAACAAGCACGAAAGAGTGGAATCCTATTTGCGGACGCCGAGTGTATGATAGATTTGATTGTGCAAGTAGCAATTCTGTCACTAACATCACGAAGCCTGTTAGAATATCTGTAGGTCTGTGCATCATCGAGATGTTGATGGCAATCCACAAACTGTAAGCCTTATATCCTTTTCAAGAATTTTGTTGAGAAATTGGTCGACCACAGAGAGCCTCAAAGTGATTCAAACTTCGCGGTAACTTCTTTTCAAAAAAAAAACCCTAGAGTGGCAACCACAAATAGGCCTCTGGTGTACTTCTTTCCACGCCGGTGACACGGACGCTATTGTGAGGCGACCGCTATGCCTGTCTCCGACGCTCCAGAACGTAACTCCAACGTGACGTCGCGGCGCTGAAACGCGGACTTAAGAAATAGTTCACAGCAAAGGCTATAGCGCTGGTTACTAATAGTGTATCTAAAATGAGAGCATCGTTGTTAAATCCTTCAACGAGCGTCAAATTGATACCACCTAGCATCATCACGACTTTATAGAATAATAGAATGACAATAAGCATGTAATCATGCATAGATAAGCATAGGATTCCCATCAGGAGACATCAGACGTGTTTTATCCAACTGCTTTCCTTCTTCTACACAAAAAGCGGTCGACTGTCGCTTGTACACACTCCGGCGTTCTAGCGCGTTCAGCCGCAAGCCGCGTCTACCACGTGTATGACGTCACTAGCCTTACCTGTCAGAAGTCGGACCGCGACAACTCGTGAATTTCGTCGCGCACCACGCGCGACGCCAGGGGGGTTCGCGCGGTGTTGTAGTTATGTCTGCCCCGCCTCCGGTCGCAGGAGCTGATACATGGCACGTAACACTTCCGGCAGAGAATATTGCAAAATTGCCAGTAGCATAGCCTCAGGTTTCATTCAAATTTTCCTTCGTCCTTCGTGTTGTTTGTTCTTGTTCGTGTTATCAACTTACTAGTTCTCTATTTGTATTTTTCCACGTATTCTAGTCGCTAAAAGTCGCAGCTGGCCGCGCCAGTAAGCGATTAAAGGAAGGCATATGTCATGCTTCGTCGCTCTGTAGGCGATGCGGCGACCTGTCGCCGACAGTGCGGCAGCCCCTTCATGACAGGCTAAAGAGCGCGCGCTCACACTGTACCGCACTGTGACAAACCGTAGCACCTCCTGTGGCGCTCTCGGCGACAGTGGCGGCTGCGCGGGTTGCTTAGGCCTATGTTATACTTCAGCGAAGCTGGGTTGCGCGGGCTGCTACGCACTGCGTATCCACCCGTGTAACACTGCCGCCGACGTCGCCGACAACAGGGTCGCCGAAATATAACATAGGCCTTAGCTCTGCCTAGCACACACCCAGTACTGTCGCCGACAGCGTCGCCGAGAGAGCGACTAACAATAACATATGCTACGCCCCTTTTCGGTATATTAATTCCCAGATTGCTGCTACTTGACTATTGTGTAAAGAATCGATCGTACCTGAGCCTCTCGAATTCCTAAGCCTCTATTATCTTGTGCACATTGAGCAAATAGCAGCGAACTACAGCAAGCCAATAAAGATTAAGATCAAGTGTATGCTTAAACGAGTGAACATGTACACAATAGTAACATAATAACCGCGTTTTCGTTCTCACGTCAGGGGTAATATACTCACAACTGCTCTCAGCGATTTCAGATCCCTACAGAGAATTCTGACCTCATCTCCAGTTTCGATCCTGAGCCAAGTTGTTTGGGACTCTATAATTAGAACCTTAAAGTGCCTTCTGCAGATAGCTGTCAAACGCGCACCAAAATCTTAGTTGAATGCGTGAAAAGCCTAGCTGTAAAAATTTTGAACAACCCAAGAAAACACTCGTCCTATTTTTTTAGAGTGATAGGTGCAATACCCACCATAAGGATTGGAAAAAGGGTGCGGTAGGCGCGTTTTCCGCGTTCTTTCTTTTTTTGTTATAGCCGTCTTGATCTTCCGCCCGCACGACAGAGCCTGACTAGCTACCCGTGTTGTATTCCAGTCAAACACAGCAGCACTAAAGGGCCTCATTCCCCTGACCCCGAAAGAGCCCCCATTTCTGCAGCGATGGGAAGGACGAGTACGGAGAGGCTGCTAAAATCTCAGGGCCTAACCAGGCTGCGCAAACTGAGAAGGACTAGGATGACGATCTGTACTTACAACGCCCGCACGCTTGCGTCGGAAGCATCCGTCGAGGACCTGATGATGCAAGCCAGGAAGATCAAGTACGACGTCATCGGACTGACCGAGACGAGAAGACACCACCCCCTACACGCTGCCTACGACTCCGGAGAAGAACTGTTCCTCGGAACATGCGACAGCAGGGGAGTAGGCGGCGTTGGTGTCCTCGTCAACACGCACTTGGCCATGAACATCGATTCGTACGAGTCTCTGACAAGCCGAATCGGACGTCTGCGACTGAAGCGATGTGGCTCCGTGCCAGCCTTGACTGTGTTCGTCGCGTATGCCCCAACATCCGACTACGACGACGAAGACGTCGAGGCCTTCTACGTGGAGCTGGAGAAGTTCTATAAGGAAAATCACACCTTCTACAAGGTGATCGTCGGCGACTTCAATGCCAAGATCGGGCCACGAAGGTCGCTGGAAGAACTTCACATCGGAACCCACGGTTTGGAGTGGAACGAGCAAGGTGAAAGGCTGTCTGAGTTTATCATGTCGACCAAGACCATCCATGGAAACTCGCAGTTCCAGAAGCCTCCCTCCCTACGATGGACCTGGGAATCCCCCGGTGGCCAGTTCCACAACGAGATCGACCACATCATCTTCAATCGCAAGTATTGCCTGACCGATGTCTCCGTTGTCCCCAAGTTCTACACGGGATCGGACCACCGCCTCCTTCGCGCGAGGTTCCGCTTTTCGCGTCAAGGAGAGAAGGCCGCGAAGTTCAAGAAGAGGAGTCCCAGAACGACCATCAACTGGGATCTCTACACCTCTCTTGTCGGCCTTTGGGAAGATGCCGTCATGGACAACGTCGACGAGGAATACGATCGCTTCGTGCACCATCTCCACGATAGTGCTAAGGGAGCCGAGAGCTTGAAGACCACCAAGAGACGCCTGTCTCCGGAAACTCTCGAGCTGATACGCCAACGTGGAGCAGCACGAGCGTCAGGCAACTATCAACTGACGTCCGAGCTTGCAAAGCTATGCAGAGCGGCGATAAAGGAAGATCTGAAGGAGAGAAGGGCGGAAGTGTTGGCTGAAGCAGCAGAGGCAGGGCTGAGCATCCGCAATGCCCGCCGGAACTTCGCCAACTTCAAGACCAAGATGACCGCTCTCCGACGTCCTGACGGAACCGTCACCTCTTCCAGAAGGACCATGGAGAAAGTCATCCACGACTTCTACTCCGATCTCTTCGATAGCCACGTCCACCTGCCCCTACGCCATCTTCCGCAGGATGGATACGTCATCCCCTCTGTTCTCCCTTCCGAGATCCGACACGCCATCTCGTCGGTGAAGAAACGTACAGCACCCGGTCCTGACAGGATCAGAGCTGAACACCTGAAGAACCTCCCGCCAGCGCTCATCAACACCTTGGCGCGGCTCTTCACACGCTACCTGTCCGAATGCAAGGTTCCATCTCAGTGGAAGACCAGCAAGACCGTCTTGCTGTACAAGAAGGGAGACGTGCACGACATTGGCAACTATCGCCCGATCTGCCTGCTGTCCGTAGTCTACAAGCTGTTCACTCGAGTGATCCTGAATAGGATTAGTAGAACGCTGGACGAAGGACAGCCATGCGAACAAGCAGGATTTCGGAGAGGATTCAGCACGATCGACCACATACACACCATTACGAAGCTCATCGAAGTGTCGCGAGAGTACAAGCTGCCGCTGTGCCTTACGTTCATTGACCTGAAGAAGGCATTCGACTCCGTCGAGACTGAAGCGGTTATGGAAGCCCTGCTCACCCAGGGCGTTCCTACTCAGTACATCAGAGTCCTTCGAGAGCTGTACAGTGGATTCACGACCAAGATCTCACCATTCTACAACGACGTCGTCATTGACGTGAAGAGAGGGGTTCGACAAGGGGATGCCATATCCCCGAAGCTCTTCAGCGCCACCTTCGAAAACGTCATGGCGAACTAGAATGAGAAGACATGGGAGTGAAGGTCGGCGGCCGGCAACTACATCATCTTCGCTTCGCTGACGACATCGTGCTCATAACACCGAACATCAGCCAGGCGGAGCGAATGCTGGCCGACTTCGTGTGTGTGGAACGCTGGACTGCAGCTGAATCTTACGAAGACGATGTTCATGAGGAACGGAGAAGTTTCCGATGCCCGATTCTTCGACGGAACGAACATCTCCGAATGCTCCAGCTACGTCTATCTGGATCGCGAAGTCAATATGGCCAACGACCTAGCGCCAGAGCGGAGCAGGAGGAAACGAGCGGCTTGGGGAGCTTTCAAGAGCGTCGAAGAAGTCGCCAGGAAGACGAAGAACGTTCGACTCCGTGCCCACCTATTCAACTCCACTGTTCTTCCTGCCATAACATACGCCTCAGAGACCTGGGCCATACGAAAGCAGGATGAACACGCGATCAGCTTCGCGCAGCGTGGAATCGAGAGGACGATGTTCGGAGTGACACGACTCACGCAAGTGAGAGAAGGCCTCCGGAGTTCCGAGTTTCGCCGACGTTCGAAGATCAGAGACGCTGTCGCGTGGGCCAAGTCGTCGAAAATTAGGTGGGCCGGCCACGTAATGCGATTCGCAGGCACCCGCTGGACGAGAGCCGTAACCGACTGGATTCCGCGGGATGTCAAGAGAATACCAGGACGCCCCCCCCCCCCAAAGCGTTGGTCCGACTTCTTCGTGAAAGCCCTGAACGACCGATATGACGCTCTTCGTGTCCCTCGAGCGAGGAGGATCCATTGGAGCACTCTGGCACGCGACAGGGACGAATGGAGACGCTGCTGGCGCCCGCTCGAGCAAGTCGATGATCAAGGGGACGACAGGTGATACAGGTAATACTGAGTCGCCAGGCACGTAGAAGGCGTTTGGGTATTTTCCGCTATTTTCTGGCCTTAATTTGTGCCCCGTAATTCCCCTATTTTATGACTCATCGTCGATCGATAGTGTGACTCATCGCTTAGCGAATTATTATATAGCATGATATCCTCAATGAGTTTTAGCTCGATAGACAGCGTTCGCCCATATGGCTTACCTACGTTTTTCTCAGACTCCTTCAGATTTTCGTGCAGATTAACGGAAAATTAGTGTGTGGAGCCTTAAGGCATACGTTATACTTTTTCGACAGTGCTGGCCTGGTGCGTGGAAACCCGCGCAACACTATTGCAGAGAGCGCCGCTGCGGATGGCCTATCGCCCAGGGTATCGCCGACAACTCGTCGCCGTGCGCAGCTCAGCGAGAAGTTGTCACTGGCCATTGAGCCGCATTCGAAAACGGCGGCCTACGCAAAGTCTTTGAATCGAACTTCAAGATACGTCACGTCCTGTGTTTGTCTGAGAATGCATATCGTTTGCGTATATATCTGCTTTTCTCCATATTTCGATACCTTTCGAGCAGCACTTGAGCACTGCACTTTCATGGGCAGTCGAAGCTATTTGGGTGATCATTGAGCGACCTAGAAGATACAAGTTGATAGACGGATTTTGATGCTGCGATCAAAAGTTCTGGGACATAAAACCTTGAGCATGTCGCGAAAGTTTTGATCGCAACATCTACACCCTTCCTTCTAACTGCGAGCATTCCCCTAAACACTATTCCATCCTACAGAACACCCTTTCTGAGGAAATTAAAGGCAAGATGCGTTCACTCAACACAGCCACTCATATGTGGCTGGTTGAGCTTCAGAACTGGAGACCAATCGGCTTGAGTGCTGTTGGAGTCAGATCAAACGGAACAAAACTCTATCGCTTTACTGGCGGCGCACTCATAGACGGGAGGTGTGTCCGTTTCCAAATCGTACTTTACTCATCACACGACATGATGACAGCCAATCAGACGTCCTGCGATGCCCTTCACTCCGATTAGGATAAAGTAAGCAAGCAATAAAAAAGGGTCGGCATTAGAGTGAACTTTTCGGCTTTTTTTCGAAAGTCGAACAATCGAATTCCTCGATTTTTTGAAATTTTCGAAAGGCAAACAATCGAATAACTCGATCTTTCGCTGTTTTCGAAAATCGAACAATTGAATAACTCGATTTTCCGCCGTCTTCAAAAATCGAGCCATCGAAAAACTCGACTTTTTGCTGTTCCCGAAAAGCGAACAATCGAGTAACTCGATTTCGAAGGCACGTTCCATAGAGAACCGAAAGAAGCCGGAAAATTCACAATTGTGGATGAAAAGAGTTGAATTTATGAGGACAACTGAATAATCGTTAATCCCGTTAATGGAATAACAAGATACCTGGTCATTTCTTTAATGGACATTCACCAGGGTTGAGGTGCCAATTAGTGGACATTCACCAGGGTTGAGGTGCCACCAAAGGTAGGGATTATCCTCACTTCTATGCGTAATTTGCTATCTGCCACCTGTTCCTCATTTGCGAGTCGAGTCACTACCTTCTCACATTATCTTATTACCAGCGTTCGTCGCCGGTTTTGCCGCCGTTGATAACGTAGCCCAAACCTAGCTAGGAATGCTTCCTCAGCCAGCGTCCGTCACCGGCTTCGCCGGTGCCGTACGCAGGACGTGCGGGCTACGTCAGGCTTTCGGGCTTTCAGTATAGATGTTTTCTTCAGCACACATATGAAGCCGCAAGGTTTGTAAGGTAGCTTTTATCCTATTATGTTCAGGAGTCAGCTCTTTGCTCCTGTTCAACTTTTTCCAGCTACGACAAAGTAGTGTTGAATAACAGTTCCATTTTCGCGCAAGACAAAATGCCTTATGGGGGTGCCTTACATGATGACTCCTCCTCATTCGAGTCCATTTGCACAAAGTTAACAAAAAGTGTGCTTCTACGCATAGTCACTGTACGCGGTTTAAAACTTGCGCGTGGGTTGGTTTCGAAAAGAATGACGATTTTGACGTTCACAGAGCGCGTTTTTTGACGGCGACAGTTCGTCAGCAGTTTTCAATGCACGCTTAATGAGGAATTGCTCTGACTTGGTAAAGTAGAACATTTTCTAATGCACTACCACCGCGCCTGACGCGACGCTCGGCAACGATCTCGACGAGCTTCCGTATGCTCAGAGGCGCGCCCGCCTACACACACACAGACTCTAACATACGATTACAATACGCAATAACTGCCGAAACCGAAACGTAGCAAAAGGATTGGTATTAGGGGGGGGGGGTAGCAAAAGCAATGAGACTCCATGCCGTCCATATATGTCGTGACTGGAGTCCGGTTTCGTGCTTCTCGTATTTGTATGTTTGTTTTCTACTTATTGAAGGCCACCTGAAAAGCGACCGCTTTCGCCCTTTGCAAAAGCGTGCCAAAACCCAGTCTGTCTCCTGCCGAGACCCCAGCCCGACGAGTCGACCCGTGTCGCGCAAATTTCGCCCAATTCCCAACCTCGAGCAGCCTGGACTCAATAGACACGCAAGATGAGAAGTACGCCTTCTACCTTAACCCTGCCAAGCAGCGAGTCTGGGGAGGCCGGGTGACCTGTTATCGACTTTCCTTCGGCGGGATGTTCACGGTGAGAAGCACCTTCTGAGCTTTCGAGTCTGCGCCCATGGACTGTTGTACTGGAAGCTGTTTTCCAAAAGCAGGACCATGGTCTCCAAAGCCATAGTGAACGAAATAGAAGAGATGGACCGGCGAGTCGCACTTATTCGGTCTCAGCGCTTCAAGAAGGTCCACCTCATCGACCATGCGGCACCCCATCGGGCAAAAGTGACCACGGGTAAGCTTGCTCAGCTGGGGTACGTTTACATGCCTCACCCACCGTATTCGCCGGACATCTCTCCATGCGACTACTACTACTTTTCTAATTCCGCTTTTCTCATTTGTTACGAAATGACTCCGATGCATCCCTGTCGGAGGCAGGTTGTCGACGACACGCCTTTGCTATACCACCCCACCGCTCACCCCGAGCGAACCCTCATGATGAGCTCCCATATCGATTCATCGCTTCGCGCGATCGATGTGGGAGCTTAACATCAGGCTTCGCTCGATGGTGTAACATAGGTCACAGCTTGTCGGCGATGGCTCGATTGACGTGTCGCAGTATAACATATGCGTAATAATGCTCGCAGCTGGAGTCCGACTCCGACTTGGCGTCGACGACGCTTTGATGCATCGCAGCGCCGGAATGGTTTGAAGTGGTTTATGTATCTACGTGAACATTTCATTCAGTCTGCCGAGTAGAGTTTAGGATATTTAACAGATTTTACACCCTCCAATCTAACCATATCACAGTGATTTCCCTCGCTTCTAGTTTAAGTATGGTTGCATCCCATAAAGTATCAATTTTGAAATAAAATTTCGTTATAGGGATCACCCCAGGCTGGTATTTAAATTATTTCCAACTACTTAAAAATGTGGGCCATCCTTTTCCTTTAGGATTGACTATGCATTTGTTTTATATGTTGCTACAGTGTTTCCATGATTTTTATGTCCAGTTTTTTCTTTCATACTTGTTTTCTCAGAGAGTTATCATGTCCATTGTTTTGTTTCTTTCTAAAGTATTCCCTTTTACACTCATTACAAAACATTTCTTGCTGGCTTAGAAATGCACCAGCCCTCCTCGCGCAAGATGTTACACTTACAGAGTAAGGATATAAGATACTGAAAAGATTAGCATACCTGCGTTCCAGAAGATTTTTTCATCGGTAGCATATGTGTTGAGTATCTGCCATACCTACAGGGTATGTATGACTCACCAACTTGTACATAAAGCAAATGAAAGGATTCAGAAAATAACAGTATTCAGAATTCCATTACCATATTCGTTCTCAGCACATCATGGCTATCGTGCTGACTTGTACGAAAAAGAGCTGTCAATCAGACTACGATTTTCTCCTACAAATCGAGGAAGCTACGTCCGATTTCCTTGCTTCTCCACGCCAGAAAGCCCATTAGCGAACAGCCGATGGAAGCGGTCATGGTCTCACATAGCGTCTCACCACACAATGTAGCAGTGGTGATGCTATGCAACGTGTTTTTTGATAGAAACGCAAGGTAGAACTGCAGCATAGTCCCAGAACGAGGAGGGTCGTGGCTACTTCAAAAAGGAGAAGAAGTTGATTGCCGCCGCCAAGACGAGAGGTCAATATTAGTGAGCAGTCCAGCTGTGAAATTAAGCATTGGATTCACTGCATGATAAAATAAACGAGCGCTGTCAGGGTTTTCCGAAGTTCTTTTGCTTGTTCTCTACAATTTGAGCAGGTGTTCTGTGCAATGATTTTCTATGAGATTTGGTGTGCTCCGTGACAATTCGTGACAATTCTCTCAGAATAAAAGCTCATGCGAATAGGCAACTACAGATGCATAGTGTGTAAGCTTTAAAGATGGATTTCACATCAGCTCTATCCTTCGTTCTCGTGGTGAGTTCACCTTTACTCCTATAGTTGTAAATGTAAATATACGTAAACAATAGTCGACATAATTTTTCGGCTAACTGGTGATGTCACTTGCAATTAGGGTTATCACGATATAAATTCTTACGTAGTAGATGTCTAATTTCCAACGCAAACCTTCAATTACTAAGTTGTATAGATTAGGCGTTTGCCCAGGAGAGCAAAGAAGTGAATGATAGGACTAGCATGTCAAAACTAGCGGCCGCTCAAAAGTGAAGTCCGAGGAATGGGTGTGAAGCAAAAAAGAAGTCTTGTAAGCCTTGTCCGCACAGCAAATGGCTGGCGACATCGCGCACGCGGCGTTCGTTCGCGAAGAAGGTGTGAACGTGCTGCTGTCCATCTGGCGACTGTTGAAGACCCCACACATTTTTGTGGCCAGCTATGAGCTGCGGGCGGCGAAAACGATGAATCATGCCGTTGTTGCAGTCCTGCCGGCGGCAAGCGGCAGAGATATGGAGCGGCGAGGTACTGCATTTCTAGTCGGGACCTATTGCTCTTCGCCTTCCCGCCTTCCGTCCGGGCTCTGGCAGCTCCCTGCGGCGAAAGGCTAGAGCGCAGACAGTCTCTACCTGCGCCGAGTCGTCGCGAAATCAGCGGAGGCTGCAATAATGACGTGAATCATTGTTGCCGCTGCCGCTCCGGCAACGCCGCCGCCGCTCACCATCCGCGGCGAACTCTGCGTCCCTGCCCTTTGGCGATTAAGGATAGAGCCGCGGCAATGCCGCAGAAGTGTTTGGAGCTTTTTAAATGCTTCCAACGCTGTCGATCTTAAAATATTATACATCTATTGATATTGTTCTATTTAAAGGAAATAAGAGTGCACACAGCATTAGGTATTAAGCAAGGAATTAACTGAAGGAATTCTAACGATTTGCTACTTATACTTTATTGCTTTACAGAGAAATACATCGTAACAATTTTTTGGTAAAAAACGAAGCTTTTTATAGAAAAAAGGCTTAGGATATAAAGGCCTTCTACATAGAAACCCGAATATATCTATGTTTCGTTATATTATTGCATGTGGTGCAAAAGTAATGCGTTTTTATTCGCCTCTTTTTCAGATTCCTTGCCTACTTCTGGGTGCACATCCTTATAGGCCACATGTACTTACTGGTTTCAGTGAGTGTGATTCAAGCATTATCATGTACGCTGCAATTAGTTATGAACAAATCGTTTCAGTAATCCCGAAGTGCGATAACGAAGTGAACACCTTGTACGCGTCAGCGCTGCACACGTTCGTTAACAATGTACGTTCTCACATTGCCAGCGGAACTGGCGGACAAATTATAAATTTGACTTCTGAATATATTACGAAGCCAAGGCATATGGACGGAATGGTAAGTAAAGCTTCGACGCATACAAGTTAGTGAGTGTCAGCGTTATTGCTACATTGAAAAAGCGTAATGGAAGGCGGTAGCCGGTATCCTTCTGGGGCGCTTAATATCTAGAAAATATAGGGGCTTTCGATATGTATAAGCCTAGGAATTTTAGATGTGTATACACAGCAACGAACTGGGTAGCCCTCCTGTAGTAAAAACATTATTGTTTTTCAACAAGCACGAAAGAGTGGAATCCTATTTGCGGACGCCGAGTGTATGATAGATTTGATTGTGCAAGTAGCAATTCTGTCACTAACATCACGAAGCCTGTTAGAATATCTGTAGGTCTGTGCATCATCGAGATGTTGATGGCAATCCACAAACTGTAAGCCTTATATCCTTTTCAAGAATTTTGTTGAGAAATTGGTCGACCACAGAGAGCCTCAAAGTGATTCAAACTTCGCGGTAACTTCTTTTCAAAAAAAAAAACCCTAGAGTAGCAACCACAAATAGGCCTCTGGTGTACTTCTTTCCACGCCGGTGACACGGACGCTATTGTGAGGCGACCGCTATGCCTGTCTCCGACGCTCCAGAACGTAACTCCAACGTGACGTCGCGGCGCTGAAACGCGGACTTAAGAAATAGTTCACAGCAAAGGCTATAGCGCTGGTTACTAATAGTGTATCTAAAATGAGAGCATCGTTGTTAAATCCTTCAACGAGCGTCAAATTGATACCACCTAGCATCATCACGACTTTATAGAATAATAGAATGACAATAAGCATGTAATCATGCATAGATAAGCATAGGATTCCCATCAGGAGACATCAGACGTGTTTTATCCAACTGCTTTCCTTCTTCTACACAAAAAGCGGTCGACTGTCGCTTGTACACACTCCGGCGTTCTAGCGCGTTCAGCCGCAAGCCGCGTCTACCACGTGTATGACGTCACTAGCCTTACCTGTCAGAAGTCGGACCGCGACAACTCGTGAATTTCGTCGCGCACCACGCGCGACGCCAGGGGGGTTCGCGCGGTGTTGTAGTTATGTCTGCCCCGCCTCCGGTCGCAGGAGCTGATACATGGCACGTAACACTTCCGGCAGAGGATATTGCAAAATTGCCAGTAGCATAGCCTCAGGTTTCATTCAAATTTTCCTTCGTCCTTCGTGTTGTTTGTTCTTGTTCGTGTTATCAACTTACTAGTTCTCTATTTGTATTTTTCCACGTATTCTAGTCGCTAAAAGTCGCAGCTGGCCGCGCCAGTAAGCGATTAAAGGAAGGCATATGTCATGCTTCGTCGCTCTGTAGGCGATGCGGCGACCTGTCGCCGACAGTGCGGCAGCCCCTTCATGACAGGCTAAAGAGCGCGCGCTCACACTGTACCGCACTGTGACAAACCGTAGCACCTCCTGTGGCGCTCTCGGCGACAGTGGCGGCTGCGCGGGTTGCTTAGGCCTATGTTATACTTCAGCGAAGCTGGGTTGCGCGGGCTGCTACGCACTGCGTATCCACCCGTGTAACACTGCCGCCGACGTCGCCGACAACAGGGTCGCCGAAATATAACATAGGCCTTAGCTCTGCCTAGCACACACCCAGTACTGTCGCCGACAGCGTCGCCGAGAGAGCGACTAACAATAACATATGCTACGCCCCTTTTCGGTATATTAATTCCCAGATTGCTGCTACTTGACTATTGTGTAAAGAATCGATCGTACCTGAGCCTCTCGAATTCCTAAGCCTCTATTATCTTGTGCACATTGAGCAAATAGCAGCGAACTACAGCAAGCCAATAAAGATTAAGATCAAGTGTATGCTTAAACGAGTGAACATGTACACAATAGTAACATAATAACCGCGTTTTCGTTCTCACGTCAGGGGTAACATACTCACAACTGCTCTCAGCGATTTCAGATCCCTACAGAGAATTCTGACCTCATCTCCAGTTTCGATCCTGAGCCAAGTTGTTTGGGACTCTATAGTTAGAACCTTAAAGTGCCTTCTGCAGATAGCTGTCAAACGCGCACCAAAATCTTAGTTGAATGCGTGAAAAGCCTAGCTGTAAAAATTTTGAACAACCCAAGAAAACACTCGTCCTATTTTTTTAGAGTGATAGGTGCAATACCCACCATAAGGATTGGAAAAAGGGTGCGGTAGGCGCGTTTTCCGCGTTCTTTCTTTTTTTGTTATAGCCGTCTTGATCTTCCGCCCGCACGACAGAGCCTGACTAGCTACCCGTGTTGTATTCCAGTCAAACACAGCAGCACTAAAGGGCCTCATTCCCCTGACCCCGAAAGAGCCCCCATTTCTGCAGCGATGGGAAGGACGAGTACGGAGAGGCTGCTAAAATCTCAGGGCCTAACCAGGCTGCGCAAACTGAGAAGGACTAGGATGACGATCTGTACTTACAACGCCCGCACGCTTGCGTCGGAAGCATCCGTCGAGGACCTGATGATGCAAGCCAGGAAGATCAAGTACGACGTCATCGGACTGACCGAGACGAGAAGACACCACCCCCTACACGCCGCCTACGACTCCGGAGAAGAACTGTTCCTCGGAACATGCGACAGCAGGGGAGTAGGCGGCGTTGGTGTCCTCGTCAACACGCACTTGGCCATGAACATCGATTCGTACGAGTCTCTGACAAGCCGAATCGGACGTCTGCGACTGAAGCGATGTGGCTCCGTGCCAGCCTTGACTGTGTTCGTCGCGTATGCCCCAACATCCGACTACGACGACGAAGACGTCGAGGCCTTCTACGTGGAGCTGGAGAAGTTCTATAAGGAAGATCACACCTTCTACAAGGTGATCGTCGGCGACTTCAATGCCAAGATCGGGCCACGAAGGTCGCTGGAAGAACTTCACATCGGAACCCACGGTTTGGAGTGGAACGAGCAAGGTGAAAGGCTGTCTGAGTTTATCATGTCGACCAAGACCATCCATGGAAACTCGCAGTTCCAGAAGCCTCCCTCCCTACGATGGACCTGGGAATCCCCCGGTGGCCAGTTCCACAACGAGATCGACCACATCATCTTCAATCGCAAGTATTGCCTGACCGATGTCTCCGTTGTCCCCAAGTTCTACACGGGATCGGACCACCGCCTCCTTCGCGCGAGGTTCCGCTTTTCGCGTCAAGGAGAGAAGGCCGCGAAGTTCAAGAAGAGGAGTCCCAGAACGACCATCAACTGGGATCTCTACACCTCTCTTGTCGGCCTTTGGGAAGATGCCGTCATGAACAACGTCGACGAGGAATACGATCGCTTCGTGCACCATCTCCACGATAGTGCTAAGGGAGCCGAGAGCTTGAAGACCACCAAGAGACGCCTGTCTCCGGAAACTCTCGAGCTGATACGCCAACGTGGAGCAGCACGAGCGCCAGGCAACTATCAACTGACGTCCGAGCTTGCAAAGCTATGCAGAGCGGCGATAAAGGAAGATCTGAAGGAGAGAAGGGCGGAAGTGTTGGCTGAAGCAGCAGAGGCAGGGCTGAGCATCCGCAATGCCCGCCGGAACTTCGCCAACTTCAAGACCAAGATGACCGCTCTCCGACGTCCTGACGGAACCGTCACCTCTTCCAGAAGGACCATGGAGAAAGTCATCCACGACTTCTACTCCGATCTCTTCGATAGCCACGTCCACCTGCCCCTACGCCATCTTCCGCAGGATGGATACGTCATCCCCTCTGTTCTCCCTTCCGAGATCCGACACGCCATCTCGTCGGTGAAGAAACGTACAGCACCCGGTCCTGACAGGATCAGAGCTGAACACCTGAAGAACCTCCCGCCAGCGCTCATCAACACCTTGGCGCGGCTCTTCACACGCTACCTGTCCGAATGCAAGGTTCCATCTCAGTGGAAGACCAGCAAGACCGTCTTGCTGTACAAGAAGGGAGACGTGCACGACATTGGCAACTATCGCCCGATCTGCCTGCTGTCCGTAGTCTACAAGCTGTTCACTCGAGTCATCCTGAATAGGATTAGTAGAACGCTGGACGAAGGACAGCCATGCGAACAAGCAGGATTTCGGAGAGGATTCAGCACGATCGACCACATACACACCATTACGAAGCTCATCGAAGTGTCGCGAGAGTACAAGCTGCCGCTGTGCCTTACGTTCATTGACCTGAAGAAGGCATTCGACTCCGTCGAGACTGAAGCGGTTATGGAAGCCCTGCTCACCCAGGGCGTTCCTACTCAGTACATCAGAGTCCTTCGAGAGCTGTACAGTGGATTCACGACCAAGATCTCACCATTCTACAACGACGTCGTCATTGACGTGAAGAGAGGGGTTCGACAAGGGGATACCATATCCCCGAAGCTCTTCAGCGCCACCCTCGAAAACGTCATGCGCGAACTAGAATGGGATGACATGGGAGTGAAGGTCGACGGCCGGCAACTGCACCATCTTCGCTTCGCTGACGACATCGTGCTCATAACACCGAGCATCACTCAGGCGGAGCGAATGCTGGCCGACTTCGATCGTGTATGTGGAAGCGTTGGACTGCAGCTGAATCTTACGAAGACGATGTTCATGAAGAACGGATGGGTTTCTGATGCCCCATTCTCGCTCAACGGAACGAACATCTCCGAATGCTCCAGCTATGTGTATCTGGGTCGCGAAGTCAACATGGCCAACGACCTAGCACCAGAGCTGAGCAGGAGGAAACGAGCGGCTTGGGGAGCTTTCAAGAGCGTCGAAGAAGTCGTGAAGAAAACGAAGAACGTCCGACTCCGTGCCCACCTATTCGACTCCACTGTTCTTCCTGCCCTAACATACGCCTCAGAGACCTGGGCTATACGAAAGCAGGATGAACACGCGATCAGCGTCGCGCAGCGTGGAATCGAGAGGACGATGCTCGGAGTGACACGACTCACGCAAGTGAGAGAAGGCCTCCGGATTTCCGAGCTTCGCCGACGTTCGATGATCAGAGACGCTGTCGCATGGGCCAAGTCGTCGAAAATTAGGTGGGCCGGCCACGTAATGCGATTCGCAGACACCCGCTGGACGAGAGCCGTCACAGACTGGATTCCGCGGGATGTCAAAAGAACACCAGGACGCCCACCAACGCGTTGGTCGGACTTCTTCGTGAAAGCCCTGAACGACCGATATGACGCTCTTCGTGTCCCTCGAGCGAGGAGGATCCATTGGACCACTCTGGCACGCGACAGGGACGAATGGAGACGCTGCTGGCGCCCGCTCGAGCAAGTCGATGATCAACGGGACGACAGGTGACAGGTGATCTTCATCCTTTTTGAAAAACTCACATACCGCTTTTGCGAGTCGTAGAGCAATTGGAGGATACGGCGGCTGTCGCATGCTGGAGAGTCGAGGTCCTCTGGCTGGGCGCCGCGCAGACCAACCAAACCTTCAATTTTCCGTGACAAAAAACCGGTATCCTAGCCTTGCCTAGAAGACAGATCACTGACTTATCCAAATCACTTGACTTAGTTTATTGTGCGGACCACTATCTCAAATCTCCTCTACGATATCTTGCAGAATTAGTATGCATAGCGCGTCCCAATTAGGAATTCTCACCTATTGTGCAGCCTCTTCCTTAGTATTCGGTAGCTAAAGAAAAAATTAGTTATTCCTTATTAGAATAATCAAAAATAAAAAAATAATATAAAGTAGAATAATATTTACCAAACCAACTTTTCAAATCAAATTGGGCACTTTTCACGTCAAATTGGACTCTCTTCTCAGGTAGTGTTAAAAGGAGGGGAAGCGTTAAGGTTTTTTTTTACTTCAGCTGCCCGAATGAGTGCAGTAATTTAAAAATTATTTCTGGAGAAGAAATAATAAATTAAATTTTGTTGTAAAGCGCAACAAATTTGCAACTATAAAGTGCAATAAAGGACCAGATTGCTCCACGAACCTCACAAACTTGCGATTTTTATTTGATTGATAGTGTAAATGCTGCTTACATAAGCATCAAAGTGAGAATATAAGTGTTTTTACAATTGTGTAAGTTGCACCTCTTGTAAGTGTAAAGTGTGACTCCATTAAAACCGACATTTTGCTATCAATCAGATAAAAATCGCGAAGTCTTAGACGAGTGCATGGCGCAATTCCTTTTTTCACCAAAAATTGCCGTCCTCCTGTTCTTAGGACAAGCTATAAACCTTTATTTTTCCACAAACAATGGGAACTTTAAAAAATTGCAGACAATGTTCACTTATTGGGCAAGTGAATTAGAAGTACAAAGAAATCACACAAAGGTTTTTCTCAAACAAAAAATTGTTAAAAATAATGTTTTCCAGCGTATTTTGTTTAATTTAGAAGAAGTTTATTTTGATTCGGAAGAGTTTGATTTGTTTTCAAAAGTCATAAGCTAACTTGTAGGAGTGTCCAATTCGACGTGAAAAGTGTCCAATTTGATTTGAAGAGGGTCCAGTTCGATGTCAAAATGGTATATCTATGGTCTAATAAGCTTATCGGTCTACAGAATTTTCCCAAATGAGGAGTTACTGTCAACGCGCTGGCTTTGAATCCGCGCGCTTAAATGTCCTTTGGGCGTACTTAGCAGTCGCTAATGAGTATCCTCCGGCGCTTTTGAAAAAATAGCGGTCAAAAACGGAGTAACGAAATTTTTTTGTGCCATTGGGTAGATCTCGTCAAGGAGATCACGACAGTATGTGAGTTTATCAAAAAGGATGAAGATTAAGACGGCTACAGCAAAGGAACAGAAAGAACGCGGAAAACGCGCCTGCCGCGCCCTTTTTCCAATCCTTGTGGTGGGTATTGTAGGTGAGTGGTGTAGCCCATCCACAGCCGCTTTAAATCGAGGATAATCGCTTACGAGGGAAATTGGTCTAAACACTTTTAAGGAGCAGCATGTCTTTTTAAGGAAACTAAGAAATGAAGCATTACTTTTTCAACGACCATCACATAGGAGAAGGCTGTGAGTTTGTCCAGAAGCCAGCCGATCATTTCGCGGACAGACTGGGCCGGCAGCTATTTCTGCAGAAAGAAATATAGCCAGCTCGCAGTAGTGGTTGATTCTCCTCATCTAGCATCTTCAGCGCTCAGCCATAGCCGAGGAGAGCCAGCTACAGTCTACATATCTCCACTCTAAGTCTTGACTTCAGACATACGACTGCTACACAGAGAATATCGCGAGAGGTCTTCTAAGACGTACGCCTAGTGATCCACATCAAGGAACGGGATACACTGTTAACCACTTTGAGAAGTGAGAACTAACGAATAATATTTCCATCAGATTTCAAAAGCGTGGACATCTGTTCCCTTTCAGGACGCATGATCAAAACGGAACACTTCAACAACTACTGGTCGATGCGTACCAATTTTGGCTGAATGACACTGAAGCCTCGCTTCAAAGAGTTATACTTTTTTAGTTTTCGGCCTAAAAGACATTTATTTATAGTTTTACGCCTAAAATCCTTGGAATCCGAAATTTTTCATAATAGAAACAAATATTGCTTTCAAGAACAGAAATTAAAGCAAAACAATTGCAGCTCATCTACCCAGTGGCAGACTACATGGGATGTGCCATGAAAGACGTAGAAAATCCAAGCGATTCTAGTTTACTTGATTTTAAAGTAGTTTGCGTCTTTTTAGATCATCGGTACGTTTCATGGCGTTATGTAGGGAAAAAATAGAAATATTGTTTTAAAAGTGAGAAAGATGACGCCTTTCAGCCCGAAAGGAACACCATTCCTGGTTGAACCAACAGGGAAGCCGTGTGAAAGTGACAGTGATTGTTCTGGTGGCAGATCATGCCTACATAGTCTCTGCTTTGTTTCATCAAGAAGCATTATACACCACTAGGCAATGACGTTTCTGAAAGTAACAATGCACAAATTTGCAGAGTTTCAATAAAGATTTCTCAAACACCTTCTGCCTCGAATGATGAAGAATTAGCTGCGATGCCTTTCATTCCTTTGTGACTTGACCTATTTGTTCTCCGTGCATTGTCCTTCAAGTTCTATTAAGTTTTCCGGAAAATCCTCAGCGTTTTGTGTTTTCATTCGTCGATTATTAAGCAAAATTTCAACTTGCATTGCGCATTAATGTCACTTTCTAATCAGAATTTTTCGCTCTATCTGAATAAATAATTTATGTTTCAACTTTATTTAATACTTCTGTTCTTGAAGGACTTACAGAAATATGTCGAAGGAGCAATTCCGAACGACATTTTATTTAAACTTCAAATTGGGAGGATCCACAGCCGAGACAGCTCGAAAAATCAGCCAAGTGTGGGGGCCTAATAGTGTTGAAGAAAGCACTGTGCGCCAGTGGTTCAGTTAATCTCGGACCAGAGATTTCGGCCTCGAAGGTGACTCCAGTAGCGATCGGCCTAGAGCAACCCTGGATGACGAGTAGAAGGAAATGTTGGGAGCTGAACCATGCCAAACAATTCGCAGGATCGCGAAAGAGCTAGACGTCAGTAAAACTACTGTTGCGGATGTTCTGAAACTCCTTGGGAAGGCGAAAAAGCTCGAAAAGCGGGTGCTCCATGAGTTGAGTGAGCGGCAGAAATTGTCACGTTTCCAAATTTGCTCTTCTCTACTTTTACGCAACAGAACTGACCCGTTTTTGGATTCAACCATCGCTTGTGATGAAAAGTAGGACAGGAAACGTTCCGGACAGTGGTTGGCCGACGAAACACCTTTTCCAAAGGTGAACCTCCACCAAAAGAGGTAATGGTCACTGTGTGGTGGTCGGCGGCTGGAGTGATCCATTACAACTTTTTGGCACTAGGCCAAGCGATCACAGCAGAGTCCTACAGTAAGGAAATCGACAAAACGCACCGAAAATTGTGTCAACGTCAGCCAGCATTGGTCAGCAGAAGAGGCCCGCTCCTTTGCACAATAACGCCCACCCACACGGTTCACAAATCACTGTTCGAAAATCAAACGAAATAAGGGTTGAAGTCCTGCCTCAGTCGCCATATTCTCCATACCTCTCGCCAACCGACTACCACCTTTTCAAACACTTTCAGAACATTCTCGTTGGTAAAACCCCCACCAATCAGGACCGAGCCAAAACAGCTTTCGTGGATTTTGCCGAATCTCGACCACCTTATTTTTTCACTCATGGAATAATTCAACTGGCAGTTTGCAATCGTGTGCTGGTTCGAACGGTGCTTATTCCGACTTAATTCGATAAGATTTGAGAAACTTATGGTGGTTTAAACTGAAACAGTAAAAACGCTGAGAACTTTCCGGAGAGCTTAATAGTCATTCAAAAAGACACTGCCGTCCTGTTGAAAGCGGGACCTTGTTCAATTTGTCACCATGTAGTCGTGACCTGTTAACCTGTCTAGGAATAGCATAGATTTCTTACTTTGCAGTAGTTCAAGCTATCTAGAAGGGAGGGCACGTGTAGCACAGTTGGAGGATGCGCCGACTGTCGCGTGCACCCGATACCAGGTTCCTGGTTCGGATTTCCCGTCCAGGCCAACCAAGCCTTCCATCCCTCCGGGGTCGGTGAATTGGTACCAGGCGTGTCTGTTAAGGAAAGAGCGCTGACTTGTTCATCGGCTGGCCACCGCAAGTCATTGTATGGCCAAATACGAATTCAAATCGCCTTCACGATTAGGCGTTTCAAAGCATCCGCAACAGCAGTTTTACCTACGTCTAACTCTTCCGCAATTCCGCGAACTGTTTGGGATGGTTCAGCTTCCACCATTCCTTCAACTCGTTGTCCAGGATTGCTCTAGCTCGCCCGCTACGGGTGTCATCTTCGAGGCTGAAATCTCTGGTCCGAAATTTACTGAACCACCGGTGCGCAGTGCTTTCTCCAACTCTATCAGGCCCCCACACTTGGCCGATTTTTCGAGCTGTCTCGGCTGCGGATTTTCCCAATTTGAAGTTTAAATAAAATATCGTTCGGAATTGCTCCTTCGACTTACTTCAATAAGCCCTTCAAGAACAGAAATAGAAAACAACGTTGAAACACAAATTACTCAGTCTGATAGAGCGAAAAAATCTGTACAGAAAGTAGCATTATTGCGCAATGCAAGTCGAATTTTTACTTAATAATAGACGGACGAAAAACAATAACACAAAACGCTAAGAACTTTCTGGACAACCTAATACATAACTACATACCTCATAAAGAACACTGCTCCCATTAAATCTTATGTTTTGGTTTCGCATCTATGCTTTCCGTTTTCAATAATCTCGCTTATTTTCACTCTGAATGCATTAATGACCAGCCGAGGACAAAGCCGTTATCGCCAGCATCGTTGTCATCATTTACTAATTCATTACGACGATCATCAGACGTGATCATAGTCATGTGTAATGATCTGCTGTTGCTGAAGGTGGGAAGAGCTCGAAATTCGCTTACGTGCTCGTTTAATTTATTTGATTATCTTAAAACAAGTGCTCCGTCACGCCTATCGGCGTGCCTCGCACTTGCGCGCTTCGCGCGATATTGCAGTATCACTAAGCTAAGGACAATAACATCAAGCTAGCTGCTTTACTTCTACAGCTTCCAATTTTTTCCTTACCTAGGAGTACAAAAGGCTCACAGTACGTACAGCATATAGTGTGATAGGGCGATCTATTGGTTCCTCACTACTGGCCCTCCCCT
Source organism: Heligmosomoides polygyrus bakeri (assembly GCA_947359475.1). Lineage (NCBI taxonomy): Eukaryota > Metazoa > Nematoda > Chromadorea > Rhabditida > Heligmosomidae > Heligmosomoides > Heligmosomoides polygyrus. The sequence goes on from OX375865.1 coordinate 13,505,124, forward strand.
AAAGTAACGGTCCCCATTACTGGTACTGGTACCCCTCAATGATCCCTCTTAGCTGACGATGTCTTCGGCACTCCTTCTGAGTTCACAGGCACTTTGGACGACGTCATCGACACTCCTCAAACACTCCTGAATCCTCAAACACGTTGAGCAAAGTCTTTGGCTCGTCCTTGTCCCAGGCATGTCATGAGACGTATTCCGCACGTCTTCGAAATCCCCTGGCGCGTAGAGGACGTCTGGGTATTTTCCGCCATTTTCGCGCCCCGTAATTTGATAACTATCGATTGATGGTAATCGATACTTCAAAAACGAATTTCGGATTCGTGTTGAGCGACCTCCACTACCTCCAGGTCTAAAGTTTTGAACTGCTTAGACGATATCCATAAAAAATTGACAGTTTGATCAGTATCGATCGATGGCGATCGATACTTCAAAAACGAACTTCAGATTTGTGTTCAGCGACCGCGATTGCCCCAGAGCTGAAGTTCCCACGAAGGGAGAAGACCTCTTGGTATTTTTCGCTATTTTCGTGCAATAATTTTCATTCCCATTCCCCCCCCACCCGATTTTCCTCCTATTTTATGGTTTATTTCTGCGGTGGCGCCGATCGATGGTAAAAAACACCAAAAAATTAGTCGACTTACGGCTATAATGAATCGGTTCCCTTGTGGCTCGACAACGATGCAGTTTCCGTATCGTTTCGGGTCAAATGGACCGATGAGCGGTCCAAAGAGTACAGCGATTCCGGACTTCCTTCGGGTGCTTTGGCCCCCCGACAGCATCAGAACCAGTACCACAGGATTGCTGTTCTCGTAGGCATCGCGTCGGGCAATGTGCAGAAGACGAGCGAGATCAGAAGACTTTCTGCTGAGATCTTGGCCGACAATCATGTCAAGGTCTCGCTAAATGGTCACTTTGTATTCACACGATTTTTCATATTCCCAAAATGTTGAACTACCTCTTCGCCTAAGAGCAGAGTGCGGCCTCTACAGTATGCCTCTAAGGGATCCTCGAATACTCCATGTGCCGCGTCTGCCACAAGCCCAATCACTTGTGTGCGATTGTTCAGCGAACGAAACACATTGCCCGATGTTATTGGTGACGAGTCACCTTCACCAAGTGACCAGATTCGCTGCGATAGGGAGTCCTCGTCCCTTGGCACCCCGTCAATGTGTCCGATATGCATGGAGTTCACTTCCATTTGCAATACAGTGCTCGAATCTGAAGCAAATTTGTAGAGGTTAACGTGAGGCAATTATGTGTGCACCGTCCACGTCCGACTTTCCATAAATCTTGGCATTGTTCGAACAGATATTCCGTAAGTTACTCTCAGCTGTAGACCAAGATTGGTATCGACCGTTTATTAGGCTTACGTTTCGGCGATGTCGCCTTCGTCAGAGCCTGGAAAAGTCGAGTTCATTTGAAAAACTACTCGCTCAAACGCCATGTCATCCTACAGGAGTGAATTCCGAAGGAGACAAGGAGTCAGGAAGCAATGTCGTAGAGCATAGTAACGCTAACCTTAGTGGTGGGGTCGAAGTGATCCACCAGTCACCCGTAGCTGGAGGTGGGCTAACTCGGATGGGTTTGCGAGCTTATATCGACTGACCACCTGCCCCTGGGACCCCCTTACGTAGGTCAAACCCGCAGAGGTCGACGTAGGGCGCCAGCTCTTGCGTCACCGCGATGCACTCCTCCTTGCGGTTGATTTTTGGATTTCTGGCCGCGATCCAAAACGCTTCGAGAGTTCTGCGTGCCGTGACGTCGCGCTCGCGTGCCAAGATCGTGACCGCCACCTCAACCATTGCGCTATCGTGGCACCGGGCCCTATGCTCCCCCAACGGAGTAGACACATTAGATCTTCTTAGCCCATCCAAGTGCTCCTTAACCCTGGTGCAAAGCGGTCTCCCCGTCTCCCCTATATACTCATCACCGCATTGACTGCATGTAATGAGGTACACCACCCCAATGTCATACAGTCACCTGCACTTCCAAACGGGCAGACAACACAGGATGGTGTAGTGCACGTCATGTCGTATAGGCGGTTCCGAACTAATTGTCCCTTCAAGTTTGTGGGAGGGATCTCAATCGCTCTCACCAGGTCCTGTAAACCTGCTTTACGAAGGCATGTGCGAATAGACGCACTGGTTTCGTCTGATAGAAAAGGGATGCAGAAGGGTATCTTTCCTTCTTCTTGAGCTTGAGCTGCTGTCACCACAGCTCGCCGCCTTCGTCGTCCGTGGAACGCTTCCATGGGATACCCGTTGGTTCTTGCAATATGATCTGCCAAATCCCTTGAGAAGGCTTCCTGTTCGGTATCAGACGAAACTTTAGCCGCCGTTCGGTACATATTTCGCACTATTCCCCTTTTAGTACTACTTGGATGAGATGACCGGAAGTGGACAAGGATATTTTTATTGCTCGGCTTGCGGTACCACCTCGTCCTGAAAACTCCTCCCGAGAGGCCAACCTGCACGTTCAGAAATGGAAGCCAATTTTCTGTAGGCGACATCGCCGAAACGTAAGCCTAATAAAAGGTCGATACCAATCTTGGTCTACAGCTGAGAGCAACTTACGGAATATGTGTGCACCTTCAAAGACCGAAAATGACATTTCCATAGCTAGAACCCATTGGCTACCTAACTGATCGTGTTCATGTCATTTTGAATATAAAAAACGCAAGCAGACGTACTCAAGTTTGGTTTACACTTTGATTTGCTGCATATGCACTCCAAATTCAATCTCGTGTAGGTGGGTCCATAGTTCCATAGCAGCTGCTCTCCAGCCTGAACGTGATGAATGTGTATCCGTTGGTGGAGCAACGTACAGGGAACTTTTTATTAAGCGCCAACCCACCTGTATTTCCCTGACCGCGTACAAATAGGCAAAGATCAGGGGTTGAGGTCCTTGAGGTGTCGCGAACAGTTCACAATACTGGGCGAGTTTCATGTTTGGATGCTTAGCACTGTGGTTGAATAAACGCCCCAGTGTTACAGATCCCTTGTAGAGGGCACGGTGATCGAGGAATGACATGGGCTTCATCAGTGGCTCAATTTTATGTTTTTGGTGACAGCGTGCTAAAAAAAAGTGTAACACATTAAAGTTCCTTGATGTCAGTTAATCCTTTTAACTTACCATTATTGTCCACGACGTAGTCATTAATTAAGTCTTTTTGCTCTTGTGTAAACTGGTCGGATGACTGAAGATCCCTCACAAAATGCTGTGGAACTAGGACACTCCTAAAAGAAAGTTTATATACGGATAGACAAGAGAAATTCCCGTGAACGCGTAATCGAAGAGTTTTGTGATGTGTATGTCTGCTCACCGGTAGTCAGAGACGATGTTGCTCTTTCCGATTTTCCCCTTGGCGAATACTCCTTTCCCATTTATTTCGGGAATTTCGCGGATTTCGAGCCAGGGAAGTATCTAAGAATCAGTTATTGTGATTTCTTTACTTTAAGTGACACTGAAAAAAGGGTGACATGACGTACTTGGAATGGCTGCGCCGTCCGAAGGCAGTTAAACCGTTCGAGATCGAAACTTGAGTTGAGAGATTTCACCGGCTCTTCGTATGGCATGCTATTCAATTCTCGCATGTACCCTAAAATCTCCTCCTCTTTTGCAGGAGTCGGCAAACAATGGAGAACAGCGGCTTCTTCGTTTCGGCCGATCACATCTGCTTCTACCACTTCCTCTCCATCATCGCGGTCATCCGTGGCCTTTTCTGCTCTTCCAACTTCCTGTGCAAGCTCGCTAGGTCCAGGTTGGTCGTCCAGCCCATATCGAGATTGCAAAAGATCTCTAGCCACATGTCCTGCTTCGCGACCAGCTTCCTCTGCATCAGTCCTGTCCTCAATGCTCCTTTCCGCTCTTCCAACTTGCTGTGCAATTCCGCTAGGTCCAGCCTGATAATCAAGATCTGCTGCGCTATCATCTTGTCCTGTTTCCTGGCCAGGACTGCTGAGTCCAGAACCTCTTCGCCATTCGTCTCCATCATCTGATCTTCCCTCAGAAGATCTGGCACCTTGCATCTGATCTTCCCTCAGAAGATCTGGCACCTTGCAAAAGATCTGCCCTGCTAGCTGCCTGTCTTGCTTCGCTACCAGCTTCCTCTGCATCATCGCGGTTCTCAATGTTGCTTTCCGCTCTTCCAACTTCCTGTGCAAGCTCGCTAGGTCCAGGTTGGTCGTTCAGCCCATATCGAGCTTGCAAAAGATCTATCCCGCTAGCTACATGTCCTGCTTCGCGAGCAGCTTCCTCTGCATCAGTCCTGTCCTCAATGGTCCTTTCCGCTCTTCCAACTTGCTGTGCAATTCCGCTAGGTCCAGCCTGATCATCAAGATCTGCTGCGCTATCATCCTGTCCTGCTTCCTGGCCAGGACTGCTGAGTCCAGAACCCGTTCGCCGTTCGTCTCCATCATCTGATCTTTCCTCAGAAGATCTGACACCTTCTGTATCCTCGCCAGCTCCTTGGTCATCACTACCAGCTTCTTCCGCTCCAAGATCTATCCTGTGTGTCGCCTCGTCAGCTGCCCTCTCTTCGTTTATGCTGGCGAGGCTATAAGCGCAAGTTTTGAATTTATCACATAACAATATCGCGAAGCATCCAATTAGTGCTCAACTCACTCTTCTACTAACACCTTTTCTTGGATTGACGCAATGAGGGACACATGATTGTTCGCATCCTCGTCGGCGAAACGTCTCAACTTGACATAGGCGTACACGGCCGACTTTACAAAATCCCTGTTGTAGCGGAGAAGCAGCGTTTCGGCATCGTGTCCTAGAATATATTTCATTCACATTACTGCTTCGCGATATTGTTATTTTGCAATACTGCAAAATTGCATATGACCGCTAACCTTGCAGTTGAGACAGTGCATCGGCGTCATATCGTAGCGCTTGCAGCTGTTCGCGCCAGTACCGACTGTAGAGCTGTTCAGCTCCTCTGTGCCTAGTCTGAATTTGTTATAAAACCAGTTTGATCCTGCCAACGATGTCTGAGCAAGCGGAACTTTTCAAACACCTAAGACAGCTCTGAACACCTACCGTATTGCAGCTGATTACAAACTTCGCGCATTTCGAGTCGGCGAAGAACTTTCTCAGATAGAAACACGCGCTGCCTTTGTAGATTGGCTTCCTGTTCCCCACTGCAAGAAGAATGGAGAAAGAGGCTTCTCCATCTCGCTACCTTGGGCGATACTGAAATTGAAGACGTATAACATAGGAATAGAGGCAAAAATGGATTTAGCATGACGGTATTCGTGCAAGAAAAAACTCACAACTTGCGCAGCTTCGTATAGTGAGTAAGCCATCTATGCGAAGTCTCTTCGAGGACAAACAGACCCCCCGTGTATGATGAAGGATTCTGCACACGGTTAGTGTTTTTTGGATTAGGATAAATCCCAACCTGTAAAGACGTTCAAGTGTTTTCACCCTGGAAGGATATGAATGAACTATGTGAATATTATATGTTCTCACCCAGTAACGACTTTCGCCACCTTGTCCGATTTGGAAGCGTTCTTCATGCAAGCCGTGCACCTTTTCTCCTGTCGCAGTCGTCGAAGCATAAAAGCTCCCATAGCGCACTTTGTATACTACCTCGTTGCGTGCCGCATTCGAGTGCACAATATACGCCATACGAGCACTGGAACTTCACATTCTTATTCGGGTCTTCGTGCGGAAACTAGTGTTAGCAATGCTACCTCATGACGTAGTTGTAGTCGATGTAGATTAGTTCTCCACTCTCAAACCCTTGCATAATGGAATTGATCTTTTCATCAATTCTGTGATGATCTAATATGGCCCTCACGGCGCAATAAGGCGTTCCCTCCTAAAAAGCAGGAATAATGTGAGGAATCGAAAGAGTATGACAGCTAATTTGTTATATTCTCGCGTATCGCTTGCAGCTATGAACTCAACTTAGGATCGCTGTATCTCAGAGGCAGGAATGTTCTAAGATCTGACAGCTCCCTATTCAGCTCTTCCACATAATAAGACATTGTGTCCATGGCGCACTTCAGAGCTGCGCTCCTTTCCGCTCCGCGACCTGGGTGACTAAGATGGTACTTCACTCGTAATCAGGTACTGGCAAACCTCACCAGAGTCCATGAATATGTTGAGGAAATTGAAGAATTTGGTTAGAGCCTTGGCGAATCCGATGCGGTTTTCTACAGGAACTCCAATTCTCTTCGTTCGCGCGAAGAACTCCGATGCGATTTCATAGGAGAACAGTGCATCATCTATAGATATGGGCTCACCATATCTGAAAGCAGGACGTATTACGTGACGGTGTGGTCTCATTGGCGAAATGATCTCGAAGCAGTTCACCTTCCCCTCGACCTCATCGTTGCAAGCATGTACCGCTCGACGTATTGCGCGTATTGGTGCAGCCCATGGCGTGGTTCCTCGACTGGCGGTTCGGCTCGCGACGAAGACGGGATCATCTGTTGAAGATTTTTGCAGAGTTGTGACGTTAGAGGATCGCCTCATAATAAATTATCCTCACTGTTGTTCGCATAAGGCGCTAATCGTGGAACGCCTTCAGAACTGGATGTTGGTCTCTGTCGACCTTTCGCCAGAACTTTAGCTGCTCGTCCGCGTCTTTCATCCATGCTTAACGTTGGCTTTTTATTATATGTACCGGGATGAGTCACTCTAATCCTAATCTTAGAAAAATCATTTTTACCGCGGCGTCCGGTAACCTGAAAGCGTTGAAGATAGTATGGAGGACTGGTGATGTAGTCGTTCTGCCATTCGAACATCGAATTGGTGTCTGGTGCGGTTTTGAATAGGGGGTGGACCGTCTCGTCTCCTGAAATATACAGATGTCTTTTCTTAATAATGTCAAGCTGCGCAGAAACCCTACCTGTATACCGTGCGTCGTTCCTCTCCATGTAAAGCTGTTCTCGACGCAACGTGGACGTCGCAATTCGAGAGCCGCGTCGCGTCTAAACGCAGCGAAGTTGATAGAAAGCGATGAACTCCTAAGCAATCTCACCTCCATGGTCGCGGACGGCCGCATCTCTGTAGCGAAAACCGCCTGAGAACCGTCACCCTCATTTACCTCTAAAACACACTATTCTGAGAGGAGAAATGTTGCATCGTATGCAGCTCTTGCAAACCTTCCAGCTGTCCCTCGTCACGGTCGTCACCGTTTCCGCTCCTTTCAGTTGTGTGCCGCTGAAATGGTGGTCGACGATGACATTTGGAAAGATCTGAGACCGAGAACTTAGAACATGCCCTAGCTGCTTACGTTTATTAGGGTATGTAGGCATGTTCTATTTGTGCTACAAAAGCATTGTATGTTGGATTCCTCTCTCTAGAAATCCTTTCTAAATCAATCGATGCGCCTTTGAGCCTCTCCATTATTCCTCTGCCGGTCTGCTCGTACATCTGAACGGTGGTCCGATTAATTCACTTCCTAACTGACCACGTCTTGCACACACCTTGTGTTGATCGCTTTCTACATGGAGTTGGTGATGGTCACGGAGGTGATTCCGAAGATTGAACTTTCCGTGTTTGCCGCATCCCACACAGAACTGCACGCCTCGACTTGGCAGTGCCGGGAAGTACACAGCTGGAAGTATTGGTAATAGAAACTAGAACAGAAGTACATCTTCGTTGATAACGCGTCAGACCGTCGGAGAGTTTCACGGGAAGCTTCGGTATGTCCCCTCTTCGTTCCATTTCGGGTAACTGCAGTTTTGCCATCTCTCCAATCCGCTTAAATTCAGCTCTTTGCTCCTGTCTGCGTCGCTGTCGGGATATGGCAGAACGTGGCTGAGGTTGGTCATCTTCGGATGTTGGGGATCGTTCAGGATTTATTGCAACTTGTAAGGTTGAAAAAAATTCTGAAAACCCGATGGCGCTGATTCTCGAAACGTTATTTGTTTGCGCTGGTATGCCACTGACGTGTAGCGATATGACAGAGCGCGCTAACGCATTGCAAGTCACATTCCGATAAGTTAAGTCTTTATTAATTATCTTGTGGCTGTTACAACTGCCACGGCTGTTCCAATAGAATCTTTAGCACATCTGCAATGGTACAGTCGGCCTTATAAAGCAGGTAGTTCCACTTATTCTTGTCTTCTACAGGCAAATGTTGAACATTCGCTCCTCTCCACTCGTCGCTGATCGTAACGTCCCATCGAGCGAGGCTTCGTGCCTAATCGAAGAGCGAGTGGCATGAATAATCAAGCTGTTAACTCGCGCGTAGTTACAATAACGACTCACCACTGGGACGCACCGCCCAACATCTCCGCTTTCACAGCGCAGTTCGAACGCAACGCAAGAGCTGAAGGTACGTGGTTCGTCGGCTTGTATAGTTCTACCGAGAACCAACACAGTCGCTTGGCGAGCAGGTATCAAGCTCTCCAACATCAGCACTACCGTACCACCTCTACTAAACGCATCGTGATGTGCCGCCCAGAGAAGCTTGCATAGTTGGTTTGCACCAGCAAAAGGTATAACAACGCAGTGAGGGAATATTTCCTGAAATTCGACGATCCGTATATGTAGCTAAGAAAGGATGAGGATTCCAGCTGTACCTTCGTAGGCCTGACTCCCAGGACGTTGGCACTTTCTGCATATGCATCAAAACATTCATGGCGTTTGCTACGCTCCAAGACAAGGTGGCGCAGTCCCGACTTCTCCGCCACCCACTGCAGCAGATTAGATGCATCTTTCACCTCGTGCAAAGAGATGCCTCTGCACTCTGACTCAATATCTGAAACGAACAAATTTTGACTCAAAACTAGGTCGACGTCTTCTCTTGATATTATCACAAATTGGCATGTAGACGAATTGCCCAGAAAATATTCATCTACCTTGCTGCATTGAGTTGGATGATGAAGATCCACTCGACGCCTGTATCTCTTCTTCAGCTGCGTCGACTATGCTCTGTAGTGATGTTGTGTTCTGGAGCTGAGCATGAGGCTTCCTCAATGTCGGTTCAGCTTGGTGCGCTTTGCTCTTCTTCCTCTTTATAACAACTGTCCTCTCAGATCCTCGACCTATTTGTTCTATATAGTGCATTTCACCGAATCTAGATCTAGACGAAGCCAAAATCAAGCGCTCAACTACATGTATGTGTCTACCTTGTCGCGTCAGCCCGAATGAAGAAGGCTTGCTTGACGACGCCATTCGCACAACTGATTCTACTGCGTGCTCATGCGCTGGGTCTTCTTCACGAAACTCATAAGGATCGCCGTCTGTAATCATGGGTGTGAACCACATAGACAAACATGGTATGTGTTGAGGTTTCATGTAAAGTAACCTACCTGCATTAATATCTCCCTGCGAAGAACTCCTTAGACCCGCTCTTGTTGCTGCTCGCAGTTCTCGAACGCTTTTAACAGTGTTTCGATCTAAACCTGGTTAATTTTCTGTGCATCCCATTACAGCCTTTGAAACAGCGGTGTGTACCATTTCTATTCGCTCTTGGTGTTGAAGGAAGAGCATATCCAGGATCCAACGTTCCTTCATCTTCCGTATCCGACGTCTCAGACGAGAGCTGATCATCTTCGTCCACCTCTTCCTCTTCAATCTGATCCCCGCCAGCCTGCGTTTGACTGAAGTGTATCAGAACTAAGTTGTGAACGCCCAACGTGAAGCCGAAACGTAGGTACAGCCTTACCTTATAATCGTCACCGATTTTCTTGCAGCGTTAACGTCATCCTTGAATCTCTTGGCCTCGTCGTCGGCAAACTGTTTCAGTTTTTGATAAGCCTTCACACAGGCATCGGCAAAGTTGTCGTTGTACAATCTCAACTGTGTTTGTTGTTGATGACCTAAGATGCAACATTTCCATCCGCTTTCATAATCCCTGTGTTGAGTTTCCGGCACGCTAACCGGCTAACTGAGCGATTTCCTTGACGGCCGGCTCTAGGCCGTCAATCACAGCCTCGACGTAGGCGTTGAACTGCAGTCCAGCTGTTGAGTGTCTGGTCTGAACCACACCATAAGCTCTCGATTGAGCATTTAAAAATCTGTGAGCTCTGATGATGCGCTTAAATCGACTCACCGTATTGCAGGATATAACGTAGTCACCGCAGCCAATCACACTAAAGAAGCGCGTGAGAGTCGATCGAACTGACCCGGTTCCAGTTTCTCTTCCACCGTACAGAAGGAAAAAACGTTTTTCAGCTGCATGGGCTTCCTCAATTTCGTGCCTAGCTATAATGCTGAAAGAGGCGTAAATCATAGCATAAATAGGGAAGCAATCTAAACATTACAAGGAGCCTTTTTGACTCCATGCTTACAACTCTCGCAGCTTGATGTAATGCAGCAACCAGCGATGAGATTTCTCGTCAATAACGAATAGTCCACCGCAACACGTGCTGCTCTCTCGCATCTGATGCTGCTGTTTCGGATTCGGATAGAGGCCGATCAGTATGGGAAGCAGTAACAGGCAGTTAAAAATGGCATTAATAATGCAATTCAACATTACAAACCCATATCCGATGGAAGCGCCCATCAACGCGAACGTTTCTTTCAATTAGTCCGGTGCTTGCCAAATTTGCGTCTCCCTCTGACACATCGACTATACTACCATAACACATTTTATACATAGCCTCGTTTCTCGTTCCACTGCAGTGCATTACGTAGGCCATCAATGCTCTAAATAAAATAGTAAGATATTTGCCTTATTTGCCTAAGGGTGACAAATTGAAGCGTACCCCATCACGAAGGTGTAGTCACAGTGGGATATTGTTCCCTTCTTTTCGAAGTCCTCCATTATGGTTTCAACTCGCCTGTCTACTTTTTCGTGCTCGACAATCGCACGAGTGACACAGTAGCTTGCTCCTTCCTAGAAATCAGGTTAAGCATCACTTCAAGTCAGTCGACCCCTTAAGCGATGGAAAGCAGTGACCTTTCTCTTCGGTCTAGCCGCTATGCCTGCGAGTGAGACGTTCTTCCGCAGTTCACGCGTCAAGAGCTTGTACTGCTTTTGTATAATTGAAAGAGCTTTACCGATGTCCACATTTCGTGCGACTCCGGCTGCTGTAATGTTTCCAACATAGATGAACAATATGGAGGAGACCTAACATGAGTTGGGTAAAAAAAATACCTCCGACCAATTGGCTTTCCACAAATTTGTACAGCGATATAATTGCTTTGCCGAATGCTATGCAAGTGTTTACGGTAACCCCGCTTTGTAGAAGGATTCGGAAAAAGTCCGGAATCATGGGTCCCGAATAGATGATGTCGTCTATAGTCACAATTTGTCCAAGCCTAAAACAGTTAGGTTATTCGAAAAGCGTGCGCTCAGTGCTACGAAATGACCTGCCTTCGACGTGCCCTCATAGCGACAAGCATGAATCTTCCCACATTGCTCTCGTACTTCTCACACCCTCCTTGCACGCTTCCGGATCTCTGCAGCGCACCCTCTACGGGACCATACTGAAGTTCAACTATGAGCTAGTTTGTATGCGGTAGAGGCGCCTTTGATGACTTGCCACTTGATTTTTGAGGTCATCTCTGAACATGACCAGAATTGGGTGCGTAGCCGTGATCAGCCGCCTCCATATCTTCAGCTTTCCGTCGATCTCCAGTACGGCTTCTGAACTAGACTCAACAGTCTCAGTCAACTATCAACTAATCTTAGCACTCACGCGCTCGAAGTCCAACTATGTATGTCTGCTCGTAGTATTCACTCCTGCTCTCGTCGTATTCATGGCAGAACATCATTTCCTTGTCTGGTTCTTGTTGGAACCAACTGTGTACGTGCGCTCCTCCTAAGATTGGTTAGCAGAACCTCTGAGTCAAAGCAGAATCATGCAATGTATTTGCTAACCAGTGTGCAGCTTGTCAAAAGGCTTCATGAAGAGCAGATGACGACCAATCTTAGGAGCGTCAAAGGTAGGTGGCAACCCATCATCTGGATGCACCCAGGCGTAGTATAAGTGATATGATAACTCACTTATGCCCATATACTTCTTTTAAATTCACTTATTTCTCCCATACCTCAGAGGATTCTTCGTCATCTTGCGCCGAGCGGGGATCCCGCAACGAAGGTTCTCGATGCTCGTTCATCGGATGGCGCTGGCGAGGCGAATATCCTTGCTCAGAACAGCATCCCCTTGAGTGAGGGCACGGTCGGTAATTTGCATTGTGTTCGACAGGCTCCTTCTGCCGAGGTCGATCATGACGCTATAAAAATAGACCTTTCAAGGTAATATACTCGTTAATAATGAACAAGTGCTCCGTCACGCGTATCGGCGTGCCTCGCAGTTGCGCGCCTCGCGCGATGTTGCAGTATCACTAAGCTAAGGAGAATCACAGCTAGCTGCTCTACTTGTACAGCTTTCTTCTCTACCTAGGAGTAGAAAAGGCTCGGCAGTACATAGAGTACATAATATGATAGGGCGATCCATTGGTTCCTCACTACTGGTCATCCCTTAGTGAAGCGGTCCCCATTACTGGTACTGGTCCCCCTCTATGATCCCCCCTTAGCGGACGACGTTTTCGAGACGTCTACTTGAATCCCCAAACGCATTGAGCGAAGTCTTTGGCACGTCCTTTGAGTCTCAAGCAGGTCGTGCGACGTATTCCGCACGTCTTCTAAATCCCGTGACACGTAGAAGACGTCTGGGTATTTTCCGCTATTTTCGTGCCCCGTAATTTGATAACTATCGATTGATGGTAATCGATACTTCAAAAACGAATTTCAGATTCGTGTTGAGCGACCTCCACTACCTCCAGGTCTAAAGTTTGAACTGCTCAGACGATATCCACAAAAAATTGACAGTTTGATCAATATCGCTTGATGGCGATCGATACTTCGAAGACGAACTCCAGATCCGTGTTCAGCGACCGCGGTCACCCCAGGGCTGAAGTTTTCAGGCAGGTAGAAGAAGTCTGGGTATTTTCCATTATTTTCGTGACCCGTAACATGTCCAGTATCGATTTCTGGCGATCGATACTTCAAAAACGAACTTCAGATTCGTGTTCAGCGACCGCGATTGCCCCAGAGCTGAAGTTCCCACGAAGGGAGAAGACCTCTTGGTATTTTTCGCTATTTTCGTGTCGTAATTTTCCCCATTTCCCTCCCCCTGATTTTCCCCCTATGTTATGTGTAATTTCTGCGGCGGCACCAATCGATGGTATGACTCATCGCTTAGCGCGTTATTATATAGTGCGAAGATAATTTGATCAATATCGATTGATGGCGATCGATACTTCAAAAACGAACTCCCGAATCGTGTTCAGCGACCGCGATTACCCCAGGGCTAAAGTTTTCAGGCAGGTAGAAGGAGTCTGGGTATTTTCCATTATTTTCGTGTCTTAATTTCCCCCCCATTTTCCCCCCATTTCCCACACCGATTCCCTCCCCCCGCTAATTTCTGCGGCGCCGCCGATCGATAGGATGACTCATGGCTTAGCGTATGATCACCTGTATCACCTGTCGTCCCGTTGATCATCGACTTGCTCGAGCGGGCGCCAGCAGCGTCTCCATTCGTCCCTGTCGCGTGCCAGAGTGGTCCAATGGATCCTCCTCGCTCGAGGGACACGAAGAGCGTCATATCGGTCGTTCAGGGCTTTCACGAAGAAGTCCGACCAACGCGTTGGTGGGCGTCCTGGTGTTCTTTTGACATCCCGCGGAATCCAGTCTGTGACGGCTCTCGTCCAGCGGGTGTCTGCGAATCGCATTACGTGGCCGGCCCACCTAATTTCGACGACTTGGCCCATGCGACAGCGTCTCTGATCATCGAACGTCGGCGAAGCTCGGAACTCCGGAGGCCTTCTCTCACTTGCGTGAGTCGTGTCACTCCGAGCATCGTCCTCTCGATTCCACGCTGCGCGACGCTGATCGCGTGTTCATCCTGCTTTCGTATAGCCCAGGTCTCTGAGGCGTATGTTAGGGCAGGAAGAACAGTGGAGTCGAATAGGTGGGCACGGAGTCGGACGTTCTTCGTTTTCTTCACGACTTCTTCGACGCTCTTGAAAGCTCCCCAAGCCGCTTGTTTCCTCCTGCTCAGCTCTGGTGCTAGGTCGTTGGCCATGTTGACTTCGCGACCCAGATACACATAGCTGGAGCATTCGGAGATGTTCGTTCCGTTGAGCGAGAATGGGGCATCAGAAACCCATCCGTTCTTCATGAACATCGTCTTCGTAAGATTCAGCTGCAGTCCAACGCTTCCACATACACGATCGAAGTCGGCCAGCATTCGCTCCGCCTGAGTGATGCTCGGTGTTATGAGCACGATGTCGTCAGCGAAGCGAAGATGGTGCAGTTGCCGGCCGTCGACCTTCACTCCCATGTCATCCCATTCTAGTTCGCGCATGACGTTTTCGAGGGTGGCGCTGAAGAGCTTCGGGGATATGGTATCCCCTTGTCGAACCCCTCTCTTCACGTCAATGACGACGTCGCTATAGAATGGTGAGATCTTGGTCGTGAATCCACTATACAGCTCTCGAAGGACTCTGATGTACTGAGTAGGAACGCCCTGGGTGAGCAGGGCTTCCATAACCGCTTCAGTCTCGACGGAGTCGAATGCCTTCTTCAGGTCAATGAACGTAAGGCAAAGCGGCAGCTTGTACTCTCGCGACACTTCGATGAGCTTCGTAATGGTGTGTATGTGGTCGATCGTGCTGAATCCTCTCCGAAATCCTGCTTGTTCGCATGGCTGTCCTTCGTCCAGCGTTCTACTAATCCTATTCAGGATGACTCGAGTGAACAGCTTGTAGACTACGGACAGCAGGCAGATCGGGCGATAGTTGCCAATGTCGTGCACGTCTCCCTTCTTGTACAGCAAGACGGTCTTGCTGGTCTTCCACTGAGATGGAACCTTGCATTCGGACAGGTAGCGTGTGAAGAGCCGCGCCAAGGTGTTGATGAGCGCTGGCGGGAGGTTCTTCAGGTGTTCAGCTCTGATCCTGTCAGGACCGGGTGCTGTACGTTTCTTCACCGACGAGATGGCGTGTCGGATCTCGGAAGGGAGAACAGAGGGGATGACGTATCCATCCTGCGGAAGATGGCGTAGGGGCAGGTGGACGTGGCTATCGAAGAGATCGGAGTAGAAGTCGTGGATGACTTTCTCCATGGTCCTTCTGGAAGAGGTGACGGTTCCGTCAGGACGTCGGAGAGCGGTCATCTTGGTCTTGAAGTTGGCGAAGTTCCGGCGGGCATTGCGGATGCTCAGCCCTGCCTCTGCTGCTTCAGCCAACACTTCCGCCCTTCTCTCCTTCAGATCTTCCTTTATCGCCGCTCTGCATAGCTTTGCAAGCTCGGACGTCAGTTGATAGTTGCCTGACGCTCGTGCTGCTCCACGTTGGCGTATCAGCTCGAGAGTTTCCGGAGACAGGCGTCTCTTGGTGGTCTTCAAGCTCTCGGCTCCCTTAGCACTATCGTGGAGATGGTGCACGAAGCGATCGTATTCCTCGTCGACGTTGTCCATGACGGCATCTTCCCAAAGGCCGACAAGAGAGGTGTAGAGATCCCAGTTGATGGTCGTTCTGGGACTCCTCTTCTTGAACTTCGCGGCCTTCTCTCCTTGACGCGAAAAGCGGAACCTCGCGCGAAGGAGGCGGTGGTCCGATCCCGTGTAGAACTTGGGGACAACGGAGACATCGGTCAGGCAATACTTGCGATTGAAGATGATGTGGTCGATCTCGTTGTGGAACTGGCCACCGGGGGATTCCCAGGTCCATCGTAGGGAGTGTTATATCTTCCTTCCCTCAGTGTTTTATGGAACGAGTGTTCGTGTAGCGGCACCTGAGGGAGTCGGATATAAGCCTTTCCCGTCCCTATCACTTTACTCTATCGTTCCATTACATAACAAAACAGGTGAGGAATAACACAGTTTATCAGTTATACAGATTGCGACATAGACAGACGGGGGGACGGGAAAAGGAAGAGAGCCGAACCAGAGAAAACCAAAGAGGAGAAGCCAGGCCAAGGGGCCAGGGCGTTGGTGTGTCCCTCTCTCTGTGTGTGCCGGTGGGCGGTGTTTTCTCTCCGGCCTCGCGCGGGTGGTCCGATAACAGATGGAGCTTATCGGCAGATGTCTAATCCGCTTGACCTTGGGCCGCCGTTGTAATGTCCCCTGCCGTCGTTGTAATGTCCCCTTACATCCGCTACCGTTTAAAAGTCCCGGTCCCCGGGACACTAAGGTTTCCAGGGTGGAGTAAGTGGAGACCAGAGTAAGAGCTGAGATCATTTGATGATGTCGATGTTGAGTTGTCAGCGTTGGTGTCGGCTGCGGAGGTGTAGGTGGATGAGTGGTTGTGGTTGAGACGATGATGATTGTTGGTTGGGACGGATTTCTGGAAATGATTTTTAGATTTCAACATTTGGAAATGGAATGGTAATTGTAAATAATTTTTTTAAAGGGAAAAGAGAAGAAGAAAGAAATTGGGAGCATTGCAAATGCAACAGGTGAGATTGAAAGAAAATGAGTGTTTTGAAGTTTTGCGCGTGTATCATTACTAGAGGCGAGAGATAAAGAATAAATAAATGTAGAATCAGGGTGTCTTATTTTAAAAATGGCTGTTTTAACGATAGGTAAATAGGGTTGCGCATAGCATAAAATGAAAAACGGAGCTGTAGTTGAAGGGGAAGCAATTGAACGCATACTTGAGTGTTTGGGGCATAACTGACAACGTTCCGAAAACAATGCGTAGATTTGACGGCGATTAATTACTAAATTAAGTACGTCTCTATGATGCGTTGTCATTGGTTAATGAATGGTTTGTTTAATGGCGTATTCTCATTTATCCTACACATCGGCGCAATTACCTATAGACTGAGCTGGAAACATAGGGAATATTGTGCAGAAGAGACTTCTCCTGCCGGAAAGAGGAAAGAGCTGATATAAGGCTGAGGTGAGGAATGCAGCACTCTTCGTCGCTAGTCAACGTTCGGATCAAGGAAAACAGCTAACCAGCTTCGGGTGGTCTTTTTTTATTTATTTATTTGTTGTTCTTCCCCTTGGTGTAGGGATCATGGAACAACCCAGGCAGGTGCTTTTAAGCAACGACTGGTTTGTAGACGGCTGTTTTCCTCTTCGGTTGTTTCATGAGTGAGAGTGTTGCATTTCTCGTTGTATAGCCTACATGATATAACTACGGAGCAGGAGGAGTTTCCTTTGCTTGATGATTAAGTGAACGACGTTGTCGCTCGGTTTCATGTTCAGTGCTATATGGAATGGGTAACCTGGTGTGTAGTTAGTGAACCTTCCATAAACGGTGATCACGTAATGTTTAAAAAATGACATCGCACTTTAAGAGTTGTATTTGTACCATAGTGGTACTAGCGAAATGTATTGCTCGTCATCAATTCTTGTTGTTGGTTTTGGTACGTTGTTGTATTATGCACGCTTAATTTAACTTGTGGAGTCTAAAGATGCAAGGTTTGAGTATTAGGTACTCAATTGGTGATATTTGCAAAGATTACGCCTATGTGAGGCGATCCGCGTTAGTTTGCTTCCCTGATGCACTTACGCTTTAGGCAGGTGCAAAAGGTCGAGTAAGGGCGCGCTACAGATAATTATTTGCATACAATGGCTGGTCAAAATTAAGGCTACGATACAGGCAATTTTTTTCGCAAAAACATCGGATACTTGTTTGGTAATATGTTTCTTTGAAACTGATTGAACTTCTCTATATCTGGTTGTTGTGCCGTATTGCATATCCGCTTACTCTCCTTGTATTTCGTGTGGGTGCGAAATTGGGCGCCAGTGTTGATAAAATGAGGGTGCGTTGCTGATGAAAAGAAATTTATTGGCGGCTGTCTATTGTTTAGGGGATATTGGTTAGCAAAATCCGGAAGGAAGTATCTACGAGGTGGTGCCATAAAGTTATTAAAATATTTTACCGGAGTGTGGTAGGCATTTCCGGAAAAGAATGGCGGTGGTGCGCTGTAATTAGTGCAGTAGGGTTTTCTTCTATAATTACGGCTGGCAAAAGGTGGCAGCTGGGTGTTCATTGGTGCATAGTAATAGGATATTTGAGGAAAGTTTGCACGCAAATTTTTTCCTTTTATTTTCTTAGATGTTTGTCGAAAGTTGTTGGTTTTGGTGATTAGTTTAGTGCAAGATTTTCGTAGTAGGTCTACTTCTTTTTCTAGTGCCTCGACTTTATCGGTGAGTGCTAGTGCATTAAAACTGCCCAGAAGGACTTCTTCTTCTGGCCTCTCTGGTTGGGAGCTCATCGTTGTAATATTGAAAGTAAGAGTTTTTTCTTTTTAAAAATAAAACAAGAGGTAAAAGGTAAACGTCACGGTTGGGTACGGTGTTTCTAGTTGTTTTCGTTCCTGGTAGGTTCGGTTGTTGCGATCTGACGTCCTTGGCTGATGATGGTGAGGGTACTTTTGTACCCAGCTCTAAAGGTTATTACAAGTGCAGGATAGAAGACGATCTATCCTTGCGGAACATGGAAGAGATACGAGGAAAACAGAGGGTGGAAGTATTTCATCAGATTTATTCCAGTATCATATTTGGTGTTTTGCCCTTTATTTTTCGTGGCGCTTTTGCAATAGGCCGGCGCTTACTTTACAGATTTGTGGCGCAATGATTTCGTACGATTCTTCTGAGTATGAGTACGTCGCTTTGCGTACGTCTCTTCTACGTCTCTTTGCGTAGGCGTTTCCTTTACGTCTTTTTGCGTAGGTCTCTTTTGTGTTTCATAATTCTAGCGCACGTGTTTTTTTTCTTCAGCTTGTTCCTTTTTCTTATCCGAGAAAGGATGCAGAGTTGCTGTTTTAGGTTGTTCCCTTTTCTTATCCGAGAAGGGACTCAGAGTATTCAAAAAAATTAAGGCGGTGAGTTTTCAAAACGACGACTAGCGTCAGGCAAAACTATGATATGGATCTGAAAAAATTTTCCTATTGAAATTTGAACGTCAGAGAAGGGAAGGAGGGATGAATATGAAATGGCCGGTTTTATATTTAAGAACCTCCTTTTGGGAATATGATAAACAAGAAAGTGTTATAGATGGAGAAAAAAATAGTTACTATTAAAAATTTTTTAATTTTTTTTAAAGTGATTTCTACCAGAAAGATTTACAGTAAGAGAGCTGATGCTATGCTAAGCTGTAAAAATAGTCAGTTCATACAAAGTTAGCTAGCAAAAGTGGGGTATTTATCTTATTGCAATGTGCGGTCGTAGAAATGACTAGTTTCTACGATCCTAACATGCAAAACAAAAAAAAAAAGAAATTTACAAGAGGTGGCAAGGTTATAAAAAAGTTCGAGCGGGACCTCCATGTTATATGCTACGTTACGGACTATGAAAAGTTCGTCCGGGACCTCCATGTTATATGTTACGCTACGGACTATGAAAAGTTCGTCCGGGACCTCCATGTTATATCTTTCCTTCCCTCAGGGTTTTATGTTACGAGTTTTCGTGTAGCGGCACCTGAGGGAGTCGGATATAAGCCTTTCCCGTCCCTATCACTTTACTCTATCGTTCCATTACATAACAAAACAGGTGAGGAATAACACAGTTTATCAGTTATACAGATTGCGACATAGACAGACGGGGGGACGGGAAAAGGAAGAGAGCCGAACCAGAGAAAACCAAAGAGGAGAAGCCAGGCCAAGGGGCCAGGGCGTTGGTGTGTCCCTCTCTCTGTGTGTGCCGGTGGGCGGTGTTTTCTCTCCGGCCTCGCGCGGGTGGTCCGATAACAGATGGAGCTTATCGGCAGATGTCTAATCCGCTTGACCTTGGGCCGCCGTTGTAATGTCCCCTGCCGTCGTTGTAATGTCCCCTTACAGGAGGGAGGCTTCTGGAACTGCGAGTTTCCATGGATGGTCTTGGTCGACATGATAAACTCAGACAGCCTTTCACCTTGCTCGTTCCACTCCAAACCGTGGGTTCCGATGTGAAGTTCTTCCAGCGACCTTCGTGGCCCGATCTTGGCATTGAAGTCGCCGACGATCACCTTGTAGAAGGTGTGATCTTCCTTATAGAACTTCTCCAGCTCCACGTAGAAGGCCTCGACGTCTTCGTCGTCGTAGTCGGATGTTGGGGCATACGCGACGAACACAGTCAAGGCTGGCACGGAGCCACATCGCTTCAGTCGCAGACGTCCGATTCGGCTTGTCAGAGACTCGTACGAATCGATGTTCATGGCCAAGTGCGTGTTGACGAGGACACCAACGCCGCCTACTCCCCTGCTGTCGCATGTTCCGAGGAACAGTTCTTCTCCGGAGTCGTAGGCGGCGTGTAGGGGGTGGTGTCTTCTCGTCTCGGTCAGTCCGATGACGTCGTACTTGATCTTCCTGGCTTGCATCATCAGGTCCTCGACGGATGCTTCCGACGCAAGCGTGCGGGCGTTGTAAGTACAGATCGTCATCCTAGTCCTTCTCAGTTTGCGCAGCCTGGTTAGGCCCTGAGATTTTAGCAGCCTCTCCGTACTCGTCCTTCCCATCGCTGCAGAAATGGGGGCTCTTTCGGGGTCAGGGGAATGAGGCCCTTTAGTGCTGCTGTGTTTGACTGGAATACAACACGGGTAGCTAGTCAGGCTCTGTCGTGCGGGCGGGGTACTCCGGGCAGCCAGCCAGACTGCCCGAAGGGACGGGGCGAGACTTAAGGCGGCCTCGAATCGCCTTACATGTACTCCCAGTCTACCGAGTGCAAGCTTTTGGCCGAGCCGACACAGTTACAATCCGCACAGTCACGGACACATCCACGCACACTGTGCACGAACATGCCGCTCCCACGCACAAGGAACGCATCGACCCGACACAGCAGGAGCAAGGAGTCCATCCCCTGCATCCCACCTGCGTCTCTGGGCAGTACACGGTCGCATTTGGTTCGCGTTTAATTCCCCTATCCACCACCCGGGGACGCGCCACGTGGCCCTGCGACAAGCGGCCCGAGATCCCTCTTAACAAGAGAGCCCGAAGGCTCTCTATCGAGGGAGATCCGTGGCGTAGCGTATGATATATCATATATATCATAATCTATACGCTACGCATCATACGCTAAGCGATGAGTCATACTGTCCATCGGCGCCGCCGCCGGAGAAGTCATTCACAAAATAAGGGGGAGGCAATTACGGCACGAAAATAGCGAAAAATAACAAGGCGTCTTCTCCCCGCCTGGGAACTTCGGCCCTGAGGGTAGTCGAGGTCGCTGAACACGAATCTGAAATTCGTTTTTGAAGTATCGATCGCCATCAATGGACATTGATCGAACTATCGATTTTTTGAGGATGTCGTCCAGGCGGTCCGAAACTTTAGCCCTAGGGGCAGTCGAGGTCGCTGAACACGAATCTGAAGTTCGTTTTCGAAGTATCTATGGCCGTCAATCGACATTGATCAAATTACGACGCGCGAAAATAGCGGAATATACCCAGACTTCTCCTACCATCATACTCTATAATAACGCGCGAAGCGCTGAGTCATACTGTCCATTGGCGCCGCCGCCGGAGAAGTCATTCACAAAATAAGGGGGAGGCGATTACGGCACGAAAATAGCGAAAAATAACAAGGCGTCTTCTCCCCGCCTGGGAACTTCGGCCCTGAGGGTAGTCGAGGTCGCTGAACACGAATCTGAAATTCGTTTTTGAAGTATCGATCGCCATCAATGGACATTGATCGAACTATCGATTTTTTGTGGATGTCGTCCAGGCGGTCCGAAACTTTAGCCCTAGGGGCAGTTGAGGTCGCTGAACACGAATCTGAAGTTCGTTTTCGAAGTATCGATTACTATCAATCGACATTGATCAAATTACCACGCGCGAAAATAGCGGAAAATACCCAGACGTCTTCTACGTGTCAGGCGATTTAGAAGACGTGCGGAATACGTCGCGTGACGTGCCTGGGACTCAAAGGATGCGCCAAAGACTTCGCTCAACGTGTTTGGGGATTCAAGTAGACGTGCCGAAGACGTCGTCCGCTAAGGGTGGACCATTGAGGGAGACCAGTACTAGTAATGGGGGATCGTTTCGCAAAGAGAGGACCGATAGTGAAGAACCAATAGATAGCCCTATCATACTATGTACTGTACGTACTGCGAGCGTTTTGTACTCCTAAGTAGGGAGAAAGCTGTACAAGTAGAGCAGCTAGTTTGATGTAATTGTCCTTAGCTTAGTGATATTGCAACATCGCGCGAAGCGCCCAAGTGCGGAAACGCCTATATGCGTGACGGAGCACTTGTTAAATATAATAACCATATCAGTGAGCGCACCATCAAAATAGGGATACCGCCCGCGGTCATCTGCTTCACAATGTTCTCGTATGTGTCCCATTCCCGACCATTCTCCGGGACTTTAATCTGGGAGAAATCCATTGATGCTTTCTTCATCCTCTCGATTATCCCACGACTGACTTGTTCTGCCACCTGAGTTAGGGCTCGTTGTTGAAATCATTCTTAATTGGGTTTGCTCACCACCTTCAAATTATCAGTCCCATGTAGTTTGTCCGAGTGGTGCTTCTTCAGATGATGCCGTAAGGAGAATATCGCGTGTTTGCCACAAAAAAGGCAGAACTGGTATCCCTTCGAAGGATGCAGCGGCAGATACACCTCTGAACAAAATTTTGTCAAAGTAGATACTATCAGAAAACCACTGCATATTCCCGGTTGCACTGTTACTGACGAGAAATCGTCATACCCTTGTTGGCTAGATCAACTCTTCCATGTCGGATCGAACCGTCTTTGATCCACTCGCCGACCATATGTTCAGCCCTTGCCGCCAATCTCTTCAAATCACGGATCCTCAACGCAGAAACAACTGCGGCTCCCACATCCTGCATTTCGTTTGATGGTCCTGCTGCTGAATCGTCGACAACTAATCTGTCCTCTGTGCTGCCACCGCTTGCTCCACTCATAGAATCCTCGATAGGTGAAGACATATTTTCCACACAGTTTTATGTGAGATTGTACCTGAAAAGCAGGCGGACTGTTGGATATCGCAAAGAAAGCAGAAAGCACGTATATGGACATCGTAAGAAACGTATAGAAATGCACGGCTCACTCAGCTGGTGAGATCTTGCCGAACAGTGGAGGACACTTTAGTGATGATGAAGTGTGAGGAGGTAGAAGAAAAAATTAAAATAAATAAAAAACTAATCTAAGCAGTACTTACCGACCCTTAAAAAAACAAGGCATAAACCATGTGGCATGAAGGTTTAAGCGTAGACCTAATAGAGAGATAAGAGTTTGATAGGGCAAATTAATTTCAAAAAGAATAGCTGTACCTTGCGGATCCGCAAGGCAGCGAGATGCACGGCTCACTCAGCTGGTGAGATCTTGCCGAACAGTAGAGGACACTTTAGTGATGATGAAGTGTGAGGAGGTAGAAGAAAAAATTAAAATAAATAAAAAACTAATCTAAGCAGTACTTACCGACCCTTAAAAAACAAGGCATAAACCATGAGGCATGAAGGTTTAAGCGTAGACCTAATAGAGAGATAAGAGTTTGAAAGGGCAAATTAATTTCAAAAAGAATAGCTGTACCTTGCGGATCCGCAAGGCAGCGAGATGCACGGCTCACTCAGCTGGTGAGATCTTGCCGAACAGTGGAGGACACTTTAGTGATGATGAAGTGTGAGGAGGTAGAAGAAAAAATTAAAATAAATAAAAAACGAATCTAAGCAGTACTTACCGACCCTTAAAAAACAAGGCATAAACCATGAGGCATGAAAGTTCAAGCGTAGACCTAATAGAGAGATAAGAGTTTGAAAGGGCAAATTAATTTCAAAAAGAATAGCTGTACCTTGCGGATCCGCAAGGCAGCGAAATGCACGGCTCACTCAGCTGGTGAGATCTTGCCGAACAGTGGAGGACACTTTAGTGATGATGAAGTGTGAGGAGGTAGAAGAAAAAATTAAAATAAATAAAAAACTAATCTAAGCAGTACTTACCGACCCTTAAAAAACAAGGCATAAACCATGAGGCATGAAGGTTTAAGCGTAGACCTAATAGAGAGATAAGGGTTTGAAAAAGCAAATTAATTTCAAAAAGAATAGCTGTACCTTGCGGATCCGCAAGGCAGCGAGATGCACGGCTCACTCAGCTGGTGAGATCTTGCCGAACAGTGGAGGACACTTTAGTGATGATGAAGTGTTAGGAGGTAGAAGAAAAAATTAAAATAAATAAAAAACTAATCTAAGCAGTACTTACCGACCCTTAAAAAACAAGGCATAAACCATGAGGCATGAAGGTTTAAGCGTAGACCTAATAGAGAGATAAGGGTTTGAAAGGGCAAATTAATTTCAAAAAGAATAGCTGTACCTTGCGGATCCGCAAGGCAGCGAGATGCACGGCTCACTCAGCTGGTGAGATCTTGCCGAACAGTGGAGGACACTTTAGTGATGATGAAGTGTTAGGAGGTAGAAGAAAAAATTAAAATTAATAAAAAACTAATCTAAGCAGTACTTACCGACCCTTAAAAAAACAAGGCATAAACCATGTGGCATGAAGGTTTAAGCGTAGACCTAATAGAGAGATAAGAGTTTGATAGGGCAAATTAATTTCAAAAAGAATAGCTGTACCTTGCGGATCCGCAAGGCAGCGAGATGCACGGCTCACTCAGCTGGTGAGATCTTGCCGAACAGTAGAGGACACTTTAGTGATGATGATGTGTGAGGAGGTAGAAGAAAAAATTAAAATAAATAAAAAACTAATCTAAGCAGTACTTACCGACCCTTAAAAAACAAGGCATAAACCATGAGGCATGAAGGTTTAAGCGTAGACCTAATAGAGAGATAAGAGTTTGAAAGGGCAAATTAATTTCAAAAAGAATAGCTGTACCTTGCGGATCCGCAAGGCAGCGAGATGCACGGCTCACTCAGCTGGTGAGATCTTGCCGAACAGTGGAGGACACTTTAGTGATGATGAAGTGTTAGGAGGTAGAAGAAAAAATTAAAATAAATAAAAAACTAATCTAAGCAGTACTTACCGACCCTTAAAAAACAAGGCATAAACCATGAGGCATGAAGGTTTAAGCGTAGACCTAATAGAGAGATAAGAGTTTGAAAGGGCAAATTAATTTCAAAAAGAATAGCTGTACCTTGCGGATCCGCAAGGCAGCGAGATGCACGGCTCACTCAGCTGGTGAGATCTTGCCGAACAGTAGAGGACACTTTAGTGATGATGAAGTGTGAGGAGGTAGAAGAAAAAATTAAAATAAATAAAAAACTAATCTAAGCAGTACTTACCGACCCTTAAAAAACAAGGAATAAACCATGAGGCATGAAGGTTTAAGCGTAGACCTAATAGAGAGATAAGAGTTTGAAAGGGCAAATTAATTTCAAAAAGAATAGCTGTACCTTGCGGATCCGCAAGGCAGCGAAATGCACTGCTCACTCAGCTGGTGAGATCTTGCCGAACAGTGGAGGACACTTTAGTGATGATGAAGTGTGAGGAGGTAGAAGAAAAAATTAAAATAAATAAAAAACGAATCTAAGCAGTACTTACCGACCCTTAAAAAACAAGGCATAAACCATGAGGCATGAAAGTTTAAGCGTAGACCTAATAGAGAGATAAGAGTTTGAAAGGGCAAATTAATTTCAAAAAGAATAGCTGTACCTTGCGGATCCGCAAGGCAGCGAAATGCACGGCTCACTCAGCTGGTGAGATCTTGCCGAACAGTGGAGGACACTTTAGTGATGATGAAGTGTTAGGAGGTAGAAGAAAAAATTAAAATAAATAAAAAACTAATCTAAGCAGTACTTACCGACCCTTAAAAAACAAGGCATAAACCATGAGGCATGAAGGTTTAAGCGTAGACCTAATAGAGGGATAAGAGTTTGAAAGGGCAAATTAATTTCAAAAAGAATAGCTGTACCTTGCGGATCCGCAAGGCAGCGAGATGCACGGCTCACTCAGCTGGTGAGATCTTGCCGAACAGTAGAGGACACTTTAGTGATGATGAAGTGTTAGGAGGTAGAAGAAAAAATTAAAATAAATAAAAAACTAATCTAAGCAGTACTTACCGACCCTTAAAAACAAGGCATAAACCATGAGGCATGAAGGTTTAAGCGTAGACCTAATAGAGGGATAAGAGTTTGAAAGGGCAAATTAATTTCAAAAAGAATAGCTGTACCTTGCGGATCCGCAAGGCAGCGAGATGCACGGCTCACTCAGCTGGTGAGATCTTGCCGAACAGTAGAGGACACTTTAGTGATGATGAAGTGTGAGGAGGTAGAAGAAAAAATTAAAATAAATAAAAAACTAATCTAAGCAGTACTTACCGACCCTTAAAAAACAAGGCATAAACCATGAGGCATGAAGGTTTAAGCGTAGACCTAATAGAGAGAAAAGAGTTTGAAAGGGCAAATTAATTTCAAAAAGAATAGCTGTACCTTGCGGATCCGCAAGGCAGCGAGATGCACGGCTCACTCAGCTGGTGAGATCTTGCCGAACAGTGGAGGACACTTTAGTGATGATGAAGTGTTAGGAGGTAGAAGAAAAAATTAAAATAAATAAAAAACTAATCTAAGCAGTACTTACCGACCCTTAAAAAACAAGGCATAAACCATGAGGCATGAAGGTTTAAGCGTAGACCTAATAGAGGGATAAGAGTTTGAAAGGGCAAATTAATTTCAAAAAGAATAGCTGTACCTTGCGGATCCGCAAGGCAGCGAGATGCACGGCTCACTCAGCTGGTGAGATCTTGCCGAACAGTGGAGGACACTTTAGTGATGATGAAGTGTTAGGAGGTAGAAGAAAAAATTAAAATAAATAAAAAACTAATCTAAGCAGTACTTACCGACCCTTAAAAAACAAGGCATAAACCATGAGGCATGAAGGTTTAAGCGTAGACCTAATAGAGGGATAAGAGTTTGAAAGGGCAAATTAATTTCAAAAAGAATAGCTGTACCTTGCGGATCCGCAAGGCAGCGAGATGCACGGCTCACTCAGCTGGTGAGATCTTGCCGAACAGTGGAGGACACTTTAGTGATGATGAAGTGTGAGGAGGTAGAAGAAAAAATTAAAATAAATAAAAAAACGAATCTAAGCAGTACTTACCGACCCTTAAAAAACAAGGCATAAACCATGAGGCATGAAGGTTTAAGCGTAGACCTAATAGAGAGATAAGAGTTTGAAAGGGCAAATTAATTTCAAAAAGAATAGCTGTACCTTGCGGATCCGCAAGGCAGCGAAATGCACGGCTCACTCAGCTGGTGAGATCTTGCCGAACAGTGGAGGACACTTTAGTGATGATGAAGTGTTAGGAGGTAGAAGAAAAAAATAAAATAAATAAAAAACTAATCTAAGCAGTACTTACCGACCCTTAAAAAACAAGGCATAAACCATGAGGCATGAAGGTTTAAGCGTAGACCTAATAGAGAGATAAGAGTTTGAAAGGGCAAATTAATTTCAAAAAGAATAGCTGTACCTTGCGGATCCGCAAGGCAGCGAGATGCACGGCTCACTCAGCTGGTGAGATCTTGCCGAACAGTGGAGGACACTTTAGTGATGATGAAGTGTGAGGAGGTAGAAGAAAAAATTAAAATAAATAAAAAAACGAATCTAAGCAGTACTTACCGACCCTTAAAAAACAAGGCATAAACCATGAGGCATGAAGGTTTAAGCGTAGACCTAATAGAGAGATAAGAGTTTGAAAGGGCAAACTAATTTCAAAAAGAATAGCTGTACCTTGCGGATCCGCAAGGCAGCGAGATGCACGGCTCACTCAGCTGGTGAGATCTTGCCGAACAGTGGAGGACACTTTAGTGATGATGAAGTGTTAGGAGGTAGAAGAAAAAATTAAAATAAATAAAAAACTAATCTAAGCAGTACTTACCGACCCTTAAAAAACAAGGCATAAACCATGAGGCATGAAGGTTTAAGCGTAGACCTAATAGAGAGATAAGAGTTTGAAAGGGCAAATTAATTTCAAAAAGAATAGCTGTACCTTGCGGATCCGCAAGGCAGCGAGATGCACGGCTCACTCAGCTGGTGAGATCTTGCCGAACAGTAGAGGACACTTTAGTGATGATGAAGTGTGAGGAGGTAGAAGAAAAAATTAAAATAAATAAAAAACTAATCTAAGCAGTACTTACCGACCCTTAAAAAACAAGGAATAAACCATGAGGCATGAAGGTTTAAGCGTAGACCTAATAGAGAGATAAGAGTTTGAAAGGGCAAATTAATTTCAAAAAGAATAGCTGTACCTTGCGGATCCGCAAGGCAGCGAAATGCACGGCTCACTCAGCTGGTGAGATCTTGCCGAACAGTGGAGGACACTTTAGTGATGATGAAGTGTGAGGAGGTAGAAGAAAAAATTAAAATAAATAAAAAACGAATCTAAGCAGTACTTACCGACCCTTAAAAAACAAGGCATAAACCATGAGGCATGAAAGTTTAAGCGTAGACCTAATAGAGAGATAAGAGTTTGAAAGGGCAAATTAATTTCAAAAAGAATAGCTGTACCTTGCGGATCCGCAAGGCAGCGAAATGCACGGCTCACTCAGCTGGTGAGATCTTGCCGAACAGTGGAGGACACTTTAGTGATGATGAAGTGTTAGGAGGTAGAAGAAAAAATTAAAATAAATAAAAAACTAATCTAAGCAGTACTTACCGACCCTTAAAAAACAAGGCATAAACCATGAGGCATGAAGGTTTAAGCGTAGACCTAATAGAGGGATAAGAGTTTGAAAGGGCAAATTAATTTCAAAAAGAATAGCTGTACCTTGCGGATCCGCAAGGCAGCGAGATGCACGGCTCACTCAGCTGGTGAGATCTTGCCTAACAGTGGAGGACACTTTAGTGATGATGAAGTGTGAGGAGGTAGAAGAAAAAATTAAAATAAATAAAAAACGAATCTAAGCAGTACTTACCGACCCTTAAAAAACAAGGCATAAACCATGAGGCATGAAGGTTTAAGCGTAGACCTAATAGAGAGATAAGAGTTTGAAAGGGCAAATTAATTTCAAAAAGAATAGCTGTACCTTGCGGATCCGCAAGGCAGCGAAATGCACGGCTCACTCAGCTGGTGAGATCTTGCCGAACAGTGGAGGACACTTTAGTGATGATGAAGTGTGAGGAGGTAGAAGAAAAAATTAAAATAAATAAAAAACGAATCTAAGCAGTACTTACCGACCCTTAAAAAACAAGGCATAAACCATGAGGCATGAAAGTTTAAGCGTAGACCTAATAGAGAGATAAGAGTTTGAAAGGGCAAATTAATTTCAAAAAGAATAGCTGTACCTTGCGGATCCGCAAGGCAGCGAAATGCACGGCTCACTCAGCTGGTGAGATCTTGCCGAACAGTGGAGGACACTTTAGTGATGATGAAGTGTTAGGAGGTAGAAGAAAAAATTAAAATAAATAAAAAACTAATCTAAGCAGTACTTACCGACCCTTAAAAAACAAGGCATAAACCATGAGGCATGAAGGTTTAAGCGTAGACCTAATAGAGGGATAAGAGTTTGAAAGGGCAAATTAATTTCAAAAAGAATAGCTGTACCTTGCGGATCCGCAAGGCAGCGAGATGCACGGCTCACTCAGCTGGTGAGATCTTGCCGAACAGTGGAGGACACTTTAGTGATGATGAAGTGTTAGGAGGTAGAAGAAAAAATTAAAATAAATAAAAACTAATCTAAGCAGTACTTACCGACCCTTAAAAAACAAGGCATAAACCATGAGGCATGAAGGTTTAAGCGTAGACCTAATAGAGGGATAAGAGTTTGAAAGGGCAAATTAATTTCAAAAAGAATAGCTGTACCTTGCGGATCCGCAAGGCAGCGAGATGCACGGCTCACTCAGCTGGTGAGATCTTGCCGAACAGTGGAGGACACTTTAGTGATGATGAAGTGTGAGGAGGTAGAAGAAAAAATTAAAATAAATAAAAAAACGAATCTAAGCAGTACTTACCGACCCTTAAAAAACAAGGCATAAACCATGAGGCATGAAGGTTAAAGCGTAGACCTAATAGAGGGATAAGAGTTTGAAAGGGCAAATTAATTTCAAAAAGAATAGCTGTACCTTGCGGATCCGCAAGGCAGCGAAATGCACGGCTCACTCAGCTGGTGAGATCTTGCCGAACAGTGGAGGACACTTTAGTGATGATGAAGTGTTAGGAGGTAGAAGAAAAAATTAAAATAAATAAAAAACTAATCTAAGCAGTACTTACCGACCCTTAAAAAACAAGGCATAAACCATGAGGCATGAAGGTTTAAGCGTAGACCTAATAGAGGGATAAGAGTTTGAAAGGGCAAATTAATTTCAAAAAGAATAGCTGTACCTTGCGGATCCGCAAGGCAGCGAAATGCACGGCTCACTCAGCTGGTGAGATCTTGCCGAACAGTGGAGGACACTTTAGTGATGATGAAGTGTTAGGAGGTAGAAGAAAAAATTAAAATAAATAAAAAACTAATCTAAGCAGTACTTACCGACCCTTAAAAAACAAGGCATAAACCATGAGGCATGAAGGTTTAAGCGTAGACCTAATAGAGGGATAAGAGTTTGAAAGGGCAAATTAATTTCAAAAAGAATAGCTGTACCTTGCGGATCCGCAAGGCAGCGAGATGCACGGCTCACTCAGCTGGTGAGATCTTGCCGAACAGTGGAGGACACTTTAGTGATGATGAAGTGTTAGGAGGTAGAAGAAAAAATTAAAATAAATAAAAAACTAATCTAAGCAGTACTTACCGACCCTTAAAAAACAAGGCATAAACCATGAGGCATGAAGGTTTAAGCGTAGACCTAATAGAGGGATAAGAGTTTGAAAGGGCAAATTAATTTCAAAAAGAATAGCTGTACCTTGCGGATCCGCAAGGCAGCGAGATGCACGGCTCACTCAGCTGGTGAGATCTTGCCGAACAGTGGAGGACACTTTAGTGATGATGAAGTGTGAGGAGGTAGAAGAAAAAATTAAAATAAATAAAAAAACGAATCTAAGCAGTACTTACCGACCCTTAAAAAACAAGGCATAAACCATGAGGCATGAAGGTTTAAGCGTAGACCTAATAGAGAGATAAGAGTTTGAAAGGGCAAATTAATTTCAAAAAGAATAGCTGTACCTTGCGGATCCGCAAGGCAGCGAAATGCACGGCTCACTCAGCTGGTGAGATCTTGCCGAACAGTGGAGGACACTTTAGTGATGATGAAGTGTTAGGAGGTAGAAGAAAAAATTAAAATAAATAAAAAACTAATCTAAGCAGTACTTACCGACCCTTAAAAAACAAGGCATAAACCATGAGGCATGAAGGTTTAAGCGTAGACCTAATAGAGGGATAAGAGTTTGAAAGGGCAAATTAATTTCAAAAAGAATAGCTGTACCTTGCGGATCCGCAAGGCAGCGAGATGCACGGCTCACTCAGCTGGTGAGATCTTGCCTAACAGTGGAGGACACTTTAGTGATGATGAAGTGTGAGGAGGTAGAAGAAAAAATTAAAATAAATAAAAAACGAATCTAAGCAGTACTTACCGACCCTTAAAAAACAAGGCATAAACCATGAGGCATGAAGGTTTAAGCGTAGACCTAATAGAGAGATAAGAGTTTGAAAGGGCAAATTAATTTCAAAAAGAATAGCTGTACCTTGCGGATCCGCAAGGCAGCGAGATGCACGGCTCACTCAGCTGGTGAGATCTTGCCGAACAGTGGAGGACACTTTAGTGATGATGAAGTGTTAGGAGGTAGAAGAAAAAATTAAAATAAATAAAAAACTAATCTAAGCAGTACTTACCGACCCTTAAAAAACAAGGCATAAACCATGAGGCATGAAGGTTTAAGCGTAGACCTAATAGAGGGATAAGAGTTTGAAAGGGCAAATTAATTTCAAAAAGAATAGCTGTACCTTGCGGATCCGCAAGGCAGCGAGATGCACGGCTCACTCAGCTGGTGAGATCTTGCCGAACAGTGGAGGACACTTTAGTGATGATGAAGTGTTAGGAGGTAGAAGAAAAAATTAAAATAAATAAAAAACTTATCTAAGCAGTACTTACCGACCCTTAAAAAACAAGGCATAAACCATGAGGCATGAAGGTTTAAGCGTAGACCTAATAGAGGGATAAGAGTTTGAAAGGGCAAATTAATTTCAAAAAGAATAGCTGTACCTTGCGGATCCGCAAGGCAGCGAGATGCACGGCTCACTCAGCTGGTGAGATCTTGCCGAACAGTGGAGGACACTTTAGTGATGATGAAGTGTTAGGAGGTAGAAGAAAAAATTAAAATAAATAAAAAACTAATCTAAGCAGTACTTACCGACCCTTAAAAAACAAGGCATAAACCATGAGGCATGAAGGTTTAAGCGTAGACCTAATAGAGGGATAAGAGTTTGAAAGGGCAAATTAATTTCAAAAAGAATAGCTGTACCTTGCGGGTCCGCAAGGCAGCGAAATGCACGGCTCACTCAGCTGGTGAGATCTTGCCGAACAGTGGAGGACACTTTAGTGATGATGAAGTGTGAGGAGGTAGAAGAAAAAATTAAAATAAATAAAAAAACGAATCTAAGCAGTACTTACCGACCCTTAAAAAACAAGGCATAAACCATGAGGCATGAAGGTTTAAGCGTAGACCTAATAGAGAGATAAGAGTTTGAAAGGGCAAATTAATTTCAAAAAGAATAGCTGTACCTTGCGGATCCGCAAGGCAGCGAAATGCACGGCTCACTCAGCTGGTGAGATCTTGCCGAACAGTGGAGGACACTTTAGTGATGATGAAGTGTTAGGAGGTAGAAGAAAAAATTAAAATAAATAAAAAACTAATCTAAGCAGTACTTACCGACCCTTAAAAAACAAGGCATAAACCATGAGGCATGAAGGTTTAAGCGTAGACCTAATAGAGGGATAAGAGTTTGAAAGGGCAAATTAATTGCAAAAAGAATAGCTGTACCTTGCGGATCCGCAAGGCAGCGAGATGCACGGCTCACTCAGCTGGTGAGATCTTGCCGAACAGTAGAGGACACTTTAGTGATGATGAAGTGTTAGGAGGTAGAAGAAAAAATTAAAATAAATAAAAAACTAATCTAAGCAGTACTTACCGACCCTTAAAAAACAAGGCATAAACCATGAGGCATGAAGGTTTAAGCGTAGACCTAATAGAGGGATAAGAGTTTGAAAGGGCAAATTAATTTCAAAAAGAATAGCTGTACCTTGCGGATCCGCAAGGCAGCGAGATGCACGGCTCACTCAGCTGGTGAGATCTTGCCTAACAGTGGAGGACACTTTAGTGATGATGAAGTGTGAGGAGGTAGAAGAAAAAATTAAAATAAATAAAAAACGAATCTAAGCAGTACTTACCGACCCTTAAAAAACAAGGCATAAACCATGAGGCATAAAGGTTTAAGCGTAGACCTAATAGAGAGATAAGAGTTTGAAAGGGCAAATTAATTTCAAAAAGAATAGCTGTACCTTGCGGATCCGCAAGGCAGCGAAATGCACGGCTCACTCAGCTGGTGAGATCTTGCCGAACAGTAGAGGACACATTAGTGATGATGAAGTGTGAGGAAGAAAAAGAAAAAATTGAAAATTTAAGCTGAAAAGTACTGGCAAATAGGAAATGAAACAAATTCAAAGCTTATGTCACCAGGCACGCAAGACCAATTTTGGGCTAGATAGAAAGGAAAAGAAAAATAAAAAAAAAGAGGTCCAGTGATTTGCGGATGCGCAAGGCAGTTAGATCCAGGAATCGTAAACGATCGATAAATAAATCAGCGACAAACTACGATGACCTTCTCCCGGGTTTTTACAGATCCTGTTGTTTCCCTATCTTCGAAGCATAAACAAAGACGTGGTTGCGACAGTGACAGTTATAATTCTCGGAATCCTTGACACTCTATACATTACTAGATGCTCTCCTTTACTGGTAGTGATACCTGTCTTCTATTGGTTTATACATGTCAATGAACTGTACCATTTTCAAGTCAAACCAGGCACTTTTCACCTCAAGTTCCATAAATTTTCTGTTTGCATGGACTTTCACACCTGAAAACGATAGAAGAGAGACAGTTATAAAGAACACGCCTCTTACTTTGATGCTTTATGCAAGCAGCATGTTTACATACAATCAAATAAAAACGTGTTTTAATGTGGTAAATGATTGAAGCATTAATTTTAAAACAAAATTTACTTCATGTTTTTCCAAAAGAATATTTTATAAAATTACTACACTCGTTCGCGGGAACTGAACTAAAAAAATTCTAGGAAAGTTACATCGAGTTTTTCTTGAACAAAATATTATTCTACATGTCTTTGAGAATCTATAGTTCAACTTGTAGGAAACTCGTTTAGTTTTGAAGACGTTCCATACATTCGACTGCTATGCGTTGCGCAACATTAGACACACTCATGCATCTTTGACATTAACTGGTGAAATCCTAAGGAGAAAAATAAAATCAAGCAACAGTAATTAGTTGGTCTATGTAGGTTACTATTATATACTAGCGTTTATGCTGACCACAACAGAACAATCTAAGAAGGATTGCGATGTATTGGTCGAATCCACGGCTCAATCAATTCTTCTAGGGTTTAAAAATTCCATGGATTTTCAACTTTAAACTAAACTTTAGACCGCCTTCCTTAATTCCATCCATGGTTAGAACTTAAAAATTCGATGCCTCCTCCGACTCAGAAATAATCTTCAGAAGCTGGCCTTAGGTAGTGCTTACTGCTTTCATTCTTCTTCTTTGTTATATCCTCAAATACATTTTGAGCGGATTTGACGTAGATGCGAATCAATCAGTTAACCACGAACTTGGGGAATGCATATCAATACATTGATAGCCGCCCATGACCCCATAGACCTCATGGAAAAAATAGATGGCATACTCCGTAGCTTTAAAATAATACCTAATCATAGATATGGAAAAGCTATTAAATTCTGGGTGACAGAGGTCGTGCCCTACACTCCTCTATCCATCCCCTGAGGTTATCCAGAGGTAATGTAAAAGCTGCTTAGTTGATCGCACATCGCACTGGACATTTCCCGGTTTTCCGCAACTGTTTCTGCCGAGCCGTTGATTAATTCATAACTATAAATGAATGCGACAATCGCTACTAATCAAGTGAAAATTGCCTCCTGCCACATGACTGCGCTACCCAATCTTTTCTTGGAATAACGTGAAATTTTGAATTAGGACCTCTCCCTGTACAGCGTTTAGTTGAACATAAAAGCCGTTAATTTCGACATGGAAGGTGTTTGAAGTCACTATATGGCCAAATACGCACTCAAGTAGACTCCACGGCATCCCACCGCAAGTCACTCACTATATGGACAAATACGCACTCAAATAGACTCCACGGCATCCCATAGTAGTAGAATGCGTGACGCATTACAAAAGGGATTAAGCTACACCGTCCTCATTCTTTATCTTTAATGTTTTTATCGCTAATGTAGTGATACGGTAGTGATACAAGAAATTTTTCTTGTATCACATGCATCATGGAAAATTATAATAGTAAGAAAATTATCGACGAAGCTCCGAACTCCGAAGGCCTTCGCTCACTTGCGTGAGTCGTGTCGCTCCGAGCATCGTCATATCGATTCTACGCTGCGCGACGCTGACCGCGTGCTCATCCTGCTCTCGTATGGCCCAGGTCTCTTAGTGTTAGTGCAGGAAAAATAGGGAAGCGAAGTAGCTTGGCACGGAGCCGGACGTTCTTCGTCTTCTTCGCGAATTCTTCGACGCTCTTGAAAGCTCCAGAAGTCACTCGTTTCCTGCTGCCCAGATCTGGCGCTAGTTCGTTGGTCATGTTGACATCCCGATCCAGATAGCGAAGCTATAAGCTGGAGCATTTGGAGATGTTCGTTCCGTTGGGCGAGAATGGGGCATCAGAAACTTGTCCGTTCCTCAAGAACATCGTCTTCGTAAGATCCAGCTGCAGTGCATCGTTTCCACATACACGATTGAAGTGAGTCAGCATTCGCTTCGCCTGGCTGATGCTCTCGGTGTTATGAGCACGATGTCGTCAGCGAAGCGAAGATGGTGCGGTCGCTGGCCGTCGATCCTCACCCCCGTCTTCTCATTCTAATTCGCGCATGATGTTTTCGAGGGTGGCGCTGAGAAGCTTCCGGTATATGGTATCCCCCTACCGAACCCTTCTCTTCAAGTCGATGACGACGTCGTTGTAGAGTGGGGAATTTTGGTCGTGAATCCACTGTATAGCTTTCGAACAAGTGAGCAAAGCTTCGATGACCACTTCAGTTTTGACGGAGTCGAATGCCTTTTTTCAGATCAATGAACGTAAGGCATTGAGGCAGCTTGTACTCCCGCAGTTCTTCGATGAGCTTCGTACAAGAGAAGGCATTCTCGAAGAACAAGACGAACTAGAAATATAGGTTCTGGCGCGGCCAGTAATACTTATCGAATCTCAATAATTAGGTCGTGTGGTAATTTCGAAATTTTCTGTTTTCTGATTTTCTGTTTTCTCGCGTTTTGCTTTTTCTGTTATATGATTTCTGTTTCCTGATGAAAGCGGTTTTCTGCTTTCTGTTTTCTGGGAAAATTTTAAAAAATTCCGCCCACCCCTGATCCTCATACACGTTGAGCGATGTCTTTGGCTCGACTTCTGAGTCCCAGGCACGTCATGCGATGTACACCGCATGTCTTCCGAATTCCCGGCACGTAGAAGACGTCTAGGTATTTCCACTACTTTCGCGCCACGTAATTTGATTAGTAATGATTAAAGGCGAACGATACATAAAAAATAAACTTCAGGTCCGTGTTCAGCGACATTGACACATGTTTATTAATCAATCCTTGCTTACCGCCGTTCATTACTTCTGTGAATGTACTATATAGTGAAGTAGCTGAATCGCCTATGCACTTCGACGGTGTTTTCGAACTTCCAGTGGGACTTCAGGATAAACTTAATTCATCGAAGAAAAGCCTAGAGCCGGGCCTAACTCTTGTTATGCCTGGCCTAACTCTTGTTATAGATATGCAGAGAGCAATAGCGAAAGCGATAAATTGTGCGATCAATAAACTCACACGACACGTATCTTTCACGTGACTTTCAAATTCTAAAGGTTAACAGAGGCACATCACAGGTTAGTGTGGCCAAGTAGTAACAGGCTTTTAACAAGCAGTAAGCCCATGCAGAATCAATAGAGTCTGAAATGCAATGTTCCAGGCGGGAGCATGGTGCAATCTTGACTATTTGCACGCCACAGAAATTTCGCTACCCTGTGCTTTCATGTGAGTGTCAAACATCTTCACAAGCGTCACTAGTACCAATGTTAGAACCACTCAAATAGTACGTGATTTTTTAGGATACCCTGCATTCTTCGCAAGCCGTAGCATGTTTTTACCCTTCGAACCTTTAAACAAGCTCACATCAATCGAAACTGCCACTTTGTGGAGAGATTATAACAATCATTCAAGCGAAAACAATCAATCGAGTATAAAATGCAAAGTTTCAGACGAGTGCGTGGCGCAATCCATGCCGCCCATTTGTCAGAAAATGTCTACTTTCTTAAGCTTTCATATGAGCCATCAAGCTCTTGAGTACCTCTACTCGGAGAAAAGTTATCATCTTTCAAACAGTGTTTACATTTTTGAGACACTGTATTTGCGAACATGAAATTCGTAATTGAATTCCGCGTAGAATGTTGGCTTGGAGACATGTCCCCAACGGTGTTGTACACACAATTTTTTCTTCAAAAAAAAGAGCTCCTCTAGAGGGTATTTAGACGACGTAGTTAAATTCTGTGTGAAATTCTAGCCTGGAAATATACCCTTCACAGCTTCGTCGAAGGTTTGCGAAGAATTATCCTTCAGTTTTGAATTTGAAGAATATCTCATCAAAGGTAGCATTGATAAGCTTGAGGCAGAGCTCATTAGATAGAGCTCGAAATTCTGCTGTAGAGCTATGTTTGTCTCACTCCAACATGTATCTTTGCACTGGTTTTGTAAATCCTCTGAACATCCTATTGATTGCAGTTCCAGCAGATCTGGTCGAATTGCGCATTCCGCTCGTCGGGCCGGCCGCCGTCGTGGGGCCGGCGACGACGGCCTCCGTCGGGCCGTTGTTTGCCGCGCGCGCGACGGATGTCACTGCTGCGTGAGAAGAGATGGCGAGCAGGAGAATGATGCCTCAGGTATGGCCACCTGGGCGGGCGGCCGCGGCGCCTACAACCAGCCGATACGAACGCACCCCTCCCCTGCAGGCAGGTAGAAGGCGTCTACGCATTTTCCGCAATTTTCCCGCACTGTAATTTGATCAGTAGCGATTGGTGGCGATCA
Source organism: Heligmosomoides polygyrus bakeri (assembly GCA_947359475.1). Taxonomy (NCBI): domain Eukaryota; kingdom Metazoa; phylum Nematoda; class Chromadorea; order Rhabditida; family Heligmosomidae; genus Heligmosomoides; species Heligmosomoides polygyrus. The sequence goes on from OX375865.1 coordinate 13,543,201, forward strand.
ATACTTCAAAAACAAACTTCAGATTCGTGTTCAGCGACCTCGATTGCCCAGGCCGAAGTTCCCAGGCAGGGAGAAGCCGTCTGGGTATTTTTCGCTATTTCTCTGTACGCATTGTACACTGCGCACGCCAAAGTTTTGCTGGACAGATTGGAGCTAATCCTGAGTGGGGTGGCTGGAAATTTCTGATAGCATTCTCCAAACGGCTCGAAATAGTCTTGAGTATTTCGCATTTCCCAGTAAGAGAAGAGAAGCGCAGTGGACATGCGCTCGCCCACTCGATTGATAGGTTCGATTCTGTGTGCATTGCGCACGGCGCACTCTCGGGGCATTCCTGGCATGGCAGAGCATTGGCAACGTACGCCATGCTTGAGATACTCCGAAAGCACGCATGTCCTGGAAATGAGCTGCTCTAATCGCAAAAGCCCCTCCCCCCCCCCCAGTCAATTTTGGACCACTCACAGCGAAAATATGGGTGTTCCGGTAAAGTTTTACACATGTTTGTGTAAATTTCGAAGAGGCGAATCGAATAGTCTAACCTTTTTTCAAAAAACCTAAAAGTGAAGGAGTTATGAGCATGCGACGCGTTGCGAGCTATTTTTGCGTTTTTTCGCACACTTTTGACCGTGCGGCGTGAGCGGTATTGTAGTGATACTACAATATCGCGCGAAGCGCGCAAGTGCGAGCCACGCTGATAGGCTTGACGGAGCACTTGTATCTACTCTATAATAACGCGCAAAGCGATGGGTCATCCCATCGATCGGCGGCGTCGCAGAAATTAGGGGGGGGGGGGTGATAGATGTGGAAAATGGGGGGGGGGAATGGTGCGAGGGGAAATTGCGACGCGAATCGAGGAGGGGGGGGGGGGGGGACAGCTTGTAAACTGAGCGTTTGGGGGTTTTATCAGAAATTTTCTGCGCCCCACTTAGGAGTTGCTCTAAGGCTATCCATCTGGCCCTTGGAGTGCGTGATGAACAATGCTGCATATAGAATCAAACCTTTCAATTGAGGGGGGGGGGGGGGGGGGGACAGCTTGTAAAGGGAGCGTTTGGGGAGATTTATCAGAAATTTTCAGCCGCCCTACTCAAGAGGTGCTCTAAGGCTGTCCAGCGAGCCTTTGGAGTGCGCCGTGAACAATGCATACAGAATCGAACCTTTAACTCGAGGGGGGCGGCCGCTCGCAAATTGCACGCACGGACGTGTTCGGAGCGCAAGAGCTCTGTCAAGTTGGAACTTTTCAGGTTGCAGCTTGTAGGTTTTGTAGGCAGTCGAGCGTTCTGTTAAGTAAGCCAAATTGGAATGGTTTAGCTTAGGAGGGGGCAATGTTATAGTGGTGCGAAAATGCAGGTGAGGCTTGCGTGACGCATTTTTTTCCGATTTCCGTGGACGACAGCGAGACGACGCGGCAAGCTAACGGCCTTAAAATGTGTACTCGTACAGAGCGCTTAAGGTACTTTACGATGACGAGCTCATAGCTCCCCAGCTGCCTAAACTGCCTTAGCCTCAGCTGCCGTTTTAGAGCGGCGAAAGCTAGCGGTTAGAGTTTTCTTGCGCTCCTATTAGCCCAGATTTGAGTCATCGGCAATCGCAATGGCACCGTTCCGTTCAGCATGAAAAGCGCTATCGAACGATATCAATTTCGAACCGATTTTGGAAACATCCATTTTTTGACTGTTTAGCATCGAGGACGAGGCCGCAGCGAAAGTAGACGATGACGTCATCGAAAATCGATGTCTTCGAGGTGGGCATGCTTGATACCATTCGATAGAGCGCTTCATGCTGAATTGAATAGTGTTATTTAGGATGGGAAAAACTGTAATCTGGGCGAGAAATGGCGCGGAGAGCGTCTGCCGTTGTTGCGTCAAATTGCAAGCGAGGGCGTGGTCGGAGCACAATAACTCTGTCAAGTTCGAATATTTTCTGCGGCAACTTGTGGGTATCGTAGGCACTAGAACGGTTTATTAGAACAATTCAGCAGAATGGCTTAGCTTAGAAGGGGGCAATATTACAGCGATGGCGAAAATGCAGGTAAGGCTTGAGTGACGCATTTTTTCTGATTTCGGTGGACCACTGCGTGAAGACGCGGGTAGCCAACGGCCCTAAAATGCGTACGCGAACAGAGCGCGAACAGGGGGGTGGTCGGGTCAGGATCATTGATTTTGCTCAAAATTCGTATAGGGTCGGGGATTATTCGAGGTACCGAACACGATGCCGGAGTACATTTGGACGATTACGGCAAGAGACCGCTCATACCGATAACTGAGGGTGATCGGCAATCCTGACCCGACCACGGGTACGTTACCTTAGGTGTAACCCAAATATGGGCAAGTAAGAGTGCAGGAAACTTCAACCGCTAAGGTCGCCGCCCTAAAACGGCAGATTGGGCTAAGGCAGTTTAGGCAGCTGAGAATAGCTGAGCCTGTCACCGTAAAGTACCTTAAGTGCTCTGTTCGCATACGCATTTTGAGAGCTCTCCGCGTCTTCTCGCAGTGGTCCACCGAAATCGGAAAAATGCGTCACGCGAGCCTCACCTGCATATTCGCACGGCTGTAACATTGTCCCCTCCTAATGTAAGCCATTCTGCTTTAGCTTGCTAATAGATCGTTCTACTGCCTACAATACCCACAAGTTGCAGCCGAAACGATTCGAACTTGACAGAGTTATTGTGCTCCGAATACGCCCCCGCGTGCAATTTGACGCAACGACGGCAGCATCTCTCCGCGCTTTTTCTCGCCCAGATTACAGTATTCCCCACTCTAAATGAAACGATTCAATTCAGCATGAAAAGCTCTATCGAATGGTATCAAGCATGGCCCAAATCGAAGACAGCGAGTTTTGGATGACGTCATTGTCCTTCCGCTGCGGCATCATCCTCGATGCTAAACAGTCAAAAAATTGATGTTTCCAAAATCGGTCGAAATTGATATCGTTCGATAGCGCTTTTCATGCTGAACGGAACGGTGCCATTGCGATTGCCGATGACTCAAATCTGGGCTAGTAGGAGCGCAAGAAACTCTAACCGCTAGCTTTCGCCGCTCTAAAACGGCAGCTGAGGCTAAGGCAGTTTAGGCAGCTGGGGAGCTATGAGCTCGTCGTCGTAAAGTACCTTAAGCGCTCTGTTCGCGTACGCTTTCTAAAGCCGTTAGCTTGCCGCGTCGTCTCGCTGTGGTCCACAGAAATTGGAAAAAATGCTCGCACAAGCCTCACCTCTACCCCTATAACATTGCCCCCTCCTAAGTTAATCCACCCTTAGCCGACGACGAATTCGGCACGTCTACTAGAATCCCCAAACACGTCGTTGAGCGACGTCATTGACACGTCTTCTGAGTCCCAGGCACGTCATGCGACGTATTCCGCACACCTTCTAAATCGCCTGACACGTAGAAGACGTATTTTCCCCTGTTTTTTGTGCGCCACGTAATCAGTTTCGATTGACGGTGATCGTACTGCAAAAACAAACTTCAGATTCGTGTTGTGCGACCTCGACTACCCCAGGGCTGAAGTTTCCGGACATGTATAAGGCGTCTACGTATTTTCCGCAACTTTCCCGCACCGTAATTTGATCAATAGCGATTGTTGGCGATCAATACTCCAATAACAAACTTCAGATTCGTGTTCAGCGACCTCGATTGCTTCAGGGCCGAAGTTCCCAGGCAGGGAGAAGTCGTCGGGATATTATTCGCTATTTTCGTGTCGTAATGTTCCCCATTTTCCCCTCGCTATTTTCTGCGGTGGGGCCGATCGATAGTATGACTCATCGCTTAACGCGTTATTATAGAGTATTATATATACAAATATATACATATATATTGTGTTGAAATTATGAAAACCATTTTATTTTGTTTGGTATTTTCACAGCAAACTGAATGGTTTTAAAATCATCGCCTTGCAATACCTTCTAAATTAAACCCAACACTTTTTGGAAATTTTAACCTTGCTTTTACTTACTTTTACCTTAATTTGCTGGATACAGAAACGATTGTTATCTTATTTTAAAGTGCACACACAATCATATTTCCTTGAGCCACGCTAGAAAGGTCTAATGAGGGTCTTTGTGGAATATAAGAGAGCACGACGGTGCGCAACCCTTGTCAGTGGCCATCTTCTAGGACAGGAGAACGAACAGAATGTCAGACAGAACAGTTCTCTCATCGATGCTCACACTGGAGACAAACTCGTTGGACTTCTAACCTTGCGAATGGCCAGCCTAAGACCGCGATGACTCATTCTCGTTGGAAAGTAGTACAGTGAAGACGACCGTTGGAACTCTTTCCCTTCCCCAGTCTCGGCGTAGCCTCCTTTTCATCTCCAGTCATTCTTGCCCACACTTGTTGAGAATTGCCGGTAGATCAATTACGAACAGCTGATAGCGCATAGGTTACATACTAAGCCGGAGATGATAAGGAGTCAGAGCTTCAGAAATAGAAAGTTGTGCCCCAGCAAGGGGAGCTACCACGTCAAAATACATACTCGTTGAAGCAGGAGCCGATACCACTGTCTCACCGATGACTGAATCCGATATTGAACGCATTCGAAATTCTCTATCCAAGAAGAAAAGTTCAGCTCGGCCGTAGTCAAATTGCCACAGCTGAGGCTGCGCTCATCTTGTGCACGCTAGTGATGTGGCATCGATCGACGGGGACCGGGAGCCCGCTGGATCTTCACCGACCTAACAGGCGAAAGTACAGGGGTCGGGAGCTATGACCGAGATAGTTTTGCGATATTTTCTCGCATTTTCCTGGGATGACTCGGCAATGAGCTCAGGTCTTGCACACTTGCTCGCAACGATCTTTAACACCGTTCTATAGCTAGTCAAACAAAATTTTGAAAAGCTATAGAAGGGTGTTAAAGTTTGCAAGGTACCTTCGTTCAGCAAATTAATTCGAAGATACAGATGACTGCAACCGCTCAACCAGTCCATTCCTGTAACCAAACTTCCATGAACTCTCAATTGAATCCACTAGTCTTTACCTTTATGGAACAAATTCAAAACGTAAAACCCTCTTTGGAGCGTTCCAAAGCGGCTTTAGGAGCGAGCGAGCGACAGCTTGTAGAGTGGGCGTTTGGGGGTTTTATCAGAAATTTCCTGCCGCCCTACTAAGGAATTACTCTGAGGCTGTTCAGCTTGCCTTTGGAGTGCGTGGTGAACAATGCATACAGAATCGAACCTATCAATCGACTGGGCACGGCAGCCTGTAGAGTGAGCGCTTGGAGAGTTTTATCAGAAATTCCCAGCAGCCCTTCCCAGATATTGCTCTAAGGCTGTCCTGTTAGACTTTGGAGTGCACCGTGAACAATGCATACAGATTCGAACCTTTCAATCGAGATGCGACCGCTCGCAAATTGCACGCAAGTGCATTTTCGGAGCGCAATAGCTCTGTCAAGTTAGAACCTTTCAGGTTGCAGCTTGTAGGTTTGGTAGGCTTTTGTGACGCATTTTTTTCCGATTTGGGCGGTCCACTTCGGAAGACGCAGCGAGCTAACGGAGTTAAAATGCGTAGGCTAAGAGAGCGCTTAAGGTATTTTACGATGACGTGCGCTGAACTTCACTGAGGCTGTAAGGGCTTGAAATTCTTCAGAAATCCGTCATCTAAAGCACCCGCCACCTCGTACACGGCTCTGTGAGTCATCGATCGATGAGGCCAGACGAGACGGCAGCCGCATCCACACCAAATTAGCAGGCGAAGGTGGGGAGCGGGGGTCGCCATGCGCAAGGCGAAAAGCTACCAGCGCTTGGGAGACAGAAGAAAAGGCGATTCCTTCTTTTGAACAGTAGCTTCTATCTTCTATGTTGGCCTAAGAGGTTCCATTTTTGGTCGATTTCTGCCGAAAATCTTGAAGATCGACCAAAACTGGAACCCTCCCCCCTCACACATGCAATATCACAGTGAAGGAGCTGTTTTACCGTATAATAATGGAAGAATAAGGTTTTATTGGGTGCAATTTCACTCTCTGATGTTCTGTACTTCAAATGGAAGAAAATTATTTCAGTGGTAAGTAAGGCAGTCCTCCGCATACGATCGACGAAGTCAGAAAAACCAGTTGCCGGCGCCTAGACTGTAAAAAGACGAATTGTTCTTCGAGCCGTTGCAAAACTATAGGTGCATTGAAAACTTGAAGCTAGTAAAATCATGCCGAGGATAACTAATGTAACCATAATCCAGAAATGTGCCATCTGAGTTTGGGCTGCCTGGTTCCCGTCTTCTTGCTGTCTCGAATCGGTGTTACCTGCCGAATCGGGCAAGTTAGCTGCGAGGTATTCAAGGACAGCGGTCAGGTACACTGAAGCTCCATCATCGATACGTGCAACATAGTTGGCACTGCGGAGTATGCGATGAAGACGAGCGAAGGGGAACTGCAGTCCAGTGCGCGACGAACGCGATTTCCGTTTTAAATTAAAAGTGTATTAAAAGGAGGGATCAAGGATTTATGCTGGCATCGCCATACGAAGCGGCACCGTAATCGGTATAGATATCGATTTTGCCAAATGGTAGCGTGACAAAATGGCCCAAATCCAGAGTTCCTTTCCTCCACCGATCCGTGCCTGATGAACGCGTCCGTTCACGTTCACCTGAGCAAAGAGCGCTGCGATGATGGACATCTAAGCCATGCTATCCAAATGGCTCTCATCCCAGAGTTCCTTGCGATCTGCCATTTTATTAAAAGGAGTTCTATTTTGGTCGATTTTCAGATTTTTCGCCAAAAAAGCGTGGCAAACACAAAACCTCAAACCATATAGGTGATGACACTTTTAGAAGCTGCTCTTAGCGTTCAGCGATTCGAAAAACCCTCCAAATTATGAAGTTTTAAGTGCTGTCACCTATATACTCGGATTTCGTTGATCGTATGCGAACTATTGACTTGCCACTGAAACAGTTTTCTCCTATTCGAAGGAGAGAACATCAGAGAGTGAAACTGAGCCCAATAAACAATAAACCTCTATTCGCTTCAGAAATCCCAATTAGGAGAAAGCTTCCTTGGAGGTGAAGTTATCTGGGCAGGCAAGCTTTTATTTCTCGTTCTCATCTGACACGTTTTGTCACTGCAAAACCTCTACATTCCATTCTTTCTTCTTTACACCTACATAAAATTTAACTTAATCAGTTTTACCCATCAGACTGTTACTATGAAAAAGAAATACATAATAAAAAAATGTAAAAGAAAAATGAAAAAATTAGAAATTAAATGAATTCAAACCTGGTATATTACAGGCTTTTAATGTAACAAGAAAGATAAATGTATCACAAGGTGTTGCAATGATGAAAGATGCCAAGTGGCAAGAAAATTTTCGCCCGTCCAGATAACTTCACCCTTCCTCGGCAGGTTCCACTCCACTGCGGCAATAACACAATAAGAACTCAAATTAGTAGCAAGAAAAAGAAACCGACCAGTTGGAGTGAAGTCGTAGTGAGGCGTGTGCGCACAAGAAAAGGTGGGCATGATGCCACCGTGTTTAGTTGATCACACCTCATGCATGACCTGTTGGAGAGTGGAGAGTCCACCCTCGCCGTAAACTTGGCACCTAAGGTGGAATAGAGACGGCCCCATCCCGGAATGTCGGCTAGGTCCGGAAGGTCGGCTAGAACTACACTTATGTACCGATTCCCGTCAAGATTCTTTGACGTCAGCAACAGATCACCTGTTGCTGACGGTCCTTCTTTGTTGATATATTTATATGTCTTATAGTCCTCTAAATGCTTTACGCACGCTGTGAAAGCAAGGTGCCTTGCTGCCGAAATTGCAGATAGAAATGGACTGCAAGGCACCTCTTAGATAAATGGACCATGATTGGCAACGAAGCACACGAGCCTACTTCTCTTAGCGACCTCCTTCGATCGTTCATCTTTGAGGATTCAAGTGAACTCCCTCCTGGTTTGGGGCATGCTGCATTCATCCGCCGCCTACACCATGGTCCGCACTTGCCGTTAGTATATCAGGACACGACAGTGATCTTGGATTTCGTCTCTTCGACAGCACCGGTGTCCGCTTATAAGTGATGAATTTAGCCTGTCTAATGTACCTTTACCAGTAGATCTGTTGTCGCTCAGCAATTCCTGCAAATTATATCCCTCTTCTATAGGTCCTATCTATTGATTACAAATGAATTTAATCATTCATTTTACCTTTGTGATGAGAGTACATAGTTCCGCAAATTAAATATTTTCTAAGGAAGAGATGCAGACTGCACTATCCATACCCACCGAACAAATAAACACGAGACCTTGGTCATTCGCCAAATTTTCTTAGATTCCTTCTTTACCTCTACACCTTCGAAATGACGAGACAAATTGTTATACAGGTTCACAACTTCCCACCTGTCAGCACCAATTTAAGCCAGTTCCGAGAAGAAAAGTTTATTGCGCAACAAAAATATTGTGCACTGAAGGCACTTGAGACACAATACAGCGATGGAATAGACAATATGAACAAGACCCGACAAGGAAAGTCACACAAGTATGAGTCAAGGAGTGGAGGACATTGCGAGCGATAGGTGAAAACGAAAGAGCGAAGAAGAAACAGATACATACAACAGCAAGGAAAAGTGAAGAGATACAGAGGAAAGTGGCAAAGTTATGCGTACTCTAGCTGAAGCGTGAGAGGAATGTGCTCTAACATCACCAATGCCGTAGGGACCGTCCTGGAAGCTGAAACGATACCACTTCAAAAGAAACCTAGGTGAATGAGCAGTCAACTTTCGCGAAATATCATTTGGCACATAGGGATAGAGCCTATGGAATTCCTGGAATTCACGAACATCTATGGTTTTCCAAAAAGATGACTCCCGAATTCTCGGTCGGAACGATTGAGCATTCGATATGGAACGTGAGGTTGCGTAATAAAGTACCTATTCACACGGCTCTACTCATACGTCGATGGACATGTCTTCTTTTCAACGAATAGGCGATTAGGAAATGGAGCGTGATCCGTAGTTTACTGCAAAACGTGCACCGTCTCAGACCTATGAAAGAGGAATTTTTGACAGTGTGACCAGATTATGACCCGACCAGACGAGACGCTTCAACCGTAGAGCTGATGCCCTGCCACAGTTGGGGGCAGCAAAGTTCGTGGGGAGGGGTCCGCGACGTTAGGGCAACTACTGAAGTCAGCAGTACTCTGAAAGCGAGAAACCCATAACGAACTTTTTGGATGTGGTCTACCGCTGACTCTGACTCGCTAACTGCACACCGGTAGTTAATCCAGCAGAAAGGTTCCGTGAACCGGACATACAAGGTCATGAAGCAAGCTACTTTGGTGGCTGCACCTGCTATATGCGCATTTTTTCATGCTCCATCGAATTTTAAATCACGAGTAGGAGGGCTGATGGCGACTTGAGATAACAGCTAAAAGGATATGTATGTTACACGCAGGGAAGCTGCAGGAGAACTGAGACCTTCGCTGCAGCACAGCGCTTCAGAAATCCCAACTAGGCCAAAGGGCGCATTCGCAGACCGAAACGTGTTCTGCGTCAGGCCGGCTTACAAATAGATTCCAGTTACATCGACGTCACATCCAGACGACACGACGTGGCGTCACAACCAGCCGCTCATGAGGATCACTGTGACGGACTGTCAGTGCGAGACAGCTGAGAGACGAGCGCTCTCCGGCTCGGCGCAGACTACGACGCTGCTGTGTACGGACGGCGAGTCGTACCGCGGTGGGTAGAGGTACTGGATGGTTAGCGGGGCGCCTCGGGGCTGTTCGGCGACGAGGGCGCAGTGGTGGACAGCGAGCGGAGAGGGTCGAAGATGACACCTTTCTCGATGTCCGAATAGAGCGGAGGCGACGACTGGCTCGAGGCGACCGCTGAAAAGAACACCGATCAGCTCTCGAGCTTCTAGACTCATTGGTGGGAGACTCTCACACGATGTTGCCCAACCCCTTGGATTTCAAAAGTTTTCCATTTTATTTTATTTCATCGGCCTCCCAAAGTCCATTTGGGGGCTCGTTCCAAACCAAACTCGAAAAGTAGCACGTCTTCATCACAACTGTTTTCCTTTTCTTTAATCAGGTTGACATTTTTATCACAATTCACGAAGAAAACATGACACAAGACAGACATCTAGTTCAGGCACAGGTCTACCGCAGGCCTGTACTTCGACAAGGGCGGATGCATGCTCAATACCAAAAAACACACTAGCATCGGCAGGGGAGCATAGCAGTGTTTTAATGCCCACCATGTGGCTATCACATTCGCGAGATTCTCAGCCTGAACACATCGTTGGAAAAGTAGCCGCAGGGCTGAAGTTTAGGACTGCGTGGACGACATCCATAAAAAATTGATAATTTAATCGATTGTGATCTACACTTCAAAAGCGAACTTCATAATCACGTTCAGCGACCTTGATTACCCCAGGACTGAAGTTGGCGACGGGTTCGGCACGTCTACCGCTCGCCATGCACGGTCGTCGACGTGTTCGGCACGTCTACGGCTCGTCATGCACGGTTGCTGACGTGTTCAGCTCGTCTACTGAGTCGCCAGCTCAGTCTGAAGCGGTCATCGACTCCCTGCTCACTCAGGGTGTTTCTACTTAGTACATTAGAGCCTTTCGAGAGCTGTACAGTGGATTCACGACCAAGATCTCTCCATTCTACAACGACGTCGTCATCGACGTAAGGAGAGGAGATCGGCAAGGGGATACCATATCCCCGAAGCTCTTCAGCGCCACCTTCGAAAACGTCATGGCGAACTAGAATGAGAAGACATGGGAGTGAAGGTCGGCGGCCGGCAACTACATCATCTTCGCTTCGCTGACGACATCGTGCTCATAACACCGAACATCAGCCAGGCGGAGCGAATGCTGGCCGACTTCGTGTGTGTGGAACGCTGGACTGCAGCTGAATCTTACGAAGACGATGTTCATGAGGAACGGACAAGTTTCCGATGCCCGATTCTTCGACGGAACGGACATCTCCGAATGCTCCAGCTACGTCTATCTGGATCGCGAAGTCAATATGGCCAACGACCTAGCGCCAGAGCGGAGCAGGAGGAAACGAGCGGCTTGGGGAGCTTTCAAGAGCGTCGAAGAAGTCGCCAGGAAGACGAAGAACGTTCGACTCCGTGCCCACCTATTCAACTCCACTGTTCTTCCTGCCATAACATACGCCTCAGAGACCTGGGCCATACGAAAGCAGGATGAACACGCGATCAGCTTCGCGCAGCGTGGAATCGAGAGGACGATGTTCGGAGTGACACGACTCACGCAAGTGAGAGAAGGCCTCCGGAGTTCCGAGTTTCGCCGACGTTCGAAGATCAGAGACGCTGTCGCGTGGGCCAAGTCGTCGAAAATTAGGTGGGCCGGCCACGTAATGCGATTCGCAGGCACCCGCTGGACGAGAGCCGTAACCGACTGGATTCCGCGGGATGTCAAGAGAATACCAGGACGCCCCCCCCCAAAGCGTTGGTCCGACTTCTTCGTGAAAGCCCTGAACGACCGATATGACGCTCTTCGTGTCCCTCGAGCGAGGAGGATCCATTGGAGCACTCTGGCACGCGACAGGGACGAATGGAGACGCTGCTGGCGCCCGCTCGAGCAAGTCGATGATCAAGGGGACGACAGGTGATACAGGTAATACTGAGTCGCCAGGCACGTAGAAGGCGTTTGGGTATTTTCCGCTATTTTCTGGCCTTAATTTGTGCCCCGTAATTCCCCTATTTTATGACTCATCGTCGATCGATAGTGTGACTCATCGCTTAGCGAATTATTATATAGCATGATATCCTCAATGAGTTTTAGCTCGATAGACAGCGTTCGCCCATATGGCTTACCTACGTTTTTCTCAGACTCCTTCAGATTTTCGTGCAGATTAACGGAAAATTAGTGTGTGGAGCCTTAAGGCATACGTTATACTTTTTCGACAGTGCTGGCCTGGTGCGTGGAAACCCGCGCAACACTATTGCAGAGAGCGCCGCTGCGGATGGCCTATCGCCCAGGGTATCGCCGACAACTCGTCGCCGTGCGCAGCTCAGCGAGAAGTTGTCACTGGCCATTGAGCCGCATTCGAAAACGGCGGCCTACGCAAAGTCTTTGAATCGAACTTCAAGATACGTCACGTCCTGTGTTTGTCTGAGAATGCATATCGTTTGCGTATATATCTGCTTTTCTCCATATTTCGATACCTTTCGAGCAGCACTTGAGCACTGCACTTTCATGGGCAGTCGAAGCTATTTGGGTGATCATTGAGCGACCTAGAAGATACAAGTTGATAGACGGATTTTGATGCTGCGATCAAAAGTTCTGGGACATAAAACCTTGAGCATGTCGCGAAAGTTTTGATCGCAACATCTACACCCTTCCTTCTAACTGCGAGCATTCCCCTAAACACTATTCCATCCTACAGAACACCCTTTCTGAGGAAATTAAAGGCAAGATGCGTTCACTCAACACAGCCACTCATATGTGGCTGGTTGAGCTTCAGAACTGGAGACCAATCGGCTTGAGTGCTGTTGGAGTCAGATCAAACGGAACAAAACTCTATCGCTTTACTGGCGGCGCACTCATAGACGGGAGGTGTGTCCGTTTCCAAATCGTACTTTACTCATCACACGACATGATGACAGCCAATCAGACGTCCTGCGATGCCCTTCACTCCGATTAGGATAAAGTAAGCAAGCAATAAAAAAGGGTCGGCATTAGAGTGAACTTTTCGGCTTTTTTTCGAAAGTCGAACAATCGAATTCCTCGATTTTTTGAAATTTTCGAAAGGCAAACAATCGAATAACTCGATCTTTCGCTGTTTTCGAAAATCGAACAATTGAATAACTCGATTTTCCGCCGTCTTCAAAAATCGAGCCATCGAAAAACTCGACTTTTTGCTGTTCCCGAAAAGCGAACAATCGAGTAACTCGATTTCGAAGGCACGTTCCATAGAGAACCGAAAGAAGCCGGAAAATTCACAATTGTGGATGAAAAGAGTTGAATTTATGAGGACAACTGAATAATCGTTAATCCCGTTAATGGAATAACAAGATACCTGGTCATTTCTTTAATGGACATTCACCAGGGTTGAGGTGCCAATTAGTGGACATTCACCAGGGTTGAGGTGCCACCAAAGGTAGGGATTATCCTCACTTCTATGCGTAATTTGCTATCTGCCACCTGTTCCTCATTTGCGAGTCGAGTCACTACCTTCTCACATTATCTTATTACCAGCGTTCGTCGCCGGTTTTGCCGCCGTTGATAACGTAGCCCAAACCTAGCTAGGAATGCTTCCTCAGCCAGCGTCCGTCACCGGCTTCGCCGGTGCCGTACGCAGGACGTGCGGGCTACGTCAGGCTTTCGGGCTTTCAGTATAGATGTTTTCTTCAGCACACATATGAAGCCGCAAGGTTTGTAAGGTAGCTTTTATCCTATTATGTTCAGGAGTCAGCTCTTTGCTCCTGTTCAACTTTTTCCAGCTACGACAAAGTAGTGTTGAATAACAGTTCCATTTTCGCGCAAGACAAAATGCCTTATGGGGGTGCCTTACATGATGACTCCTCCTCCTTCGAGTCCATTTGCACAAAGTTAACAAAAAGTGTGCTTCTACGCATAGTCACTGTACGCGGTTTAAAACTTGCGCGTGGGTTGGTTTCGAAAAGAATGACGATTTTGACGTTCACAGAGCGCGTTTTTTGACGGCGACAGTTCGTCAGCAGTTTTCAATGCACGCTTAATGAGGAATTGCTCTGACTTGGTAAAGTAGAACATTTTCTAATGCACTACCACCGCGCCTGACGCGACGCTCGGCAACGATCTCGACGAGCTTCCGTATGCTCAGAGGCGCGCCCGCCTACACACACACAGACTCTAACATACGATTACAATACGCAATAACTGCCGAAACCGAAACGTAGCAAAAGGATTGGTATTAGGGGGGGGGGGGTAGCAAAAGCAATGAGACTCCATGCCGTCCATATATGTCGTGACTGGAGTCCGGTTTCGTGCTTCTCGTATTTCTATGTTTGTTTTCTACTTATTGAAGGCCACCTGAAAAGCGACCGCTTTCGCCCTTTGCAAAAGCGTGCCAAAACCCAGTCTGTCTCCTGCCGAGACCCCAGCCCGACGAGTCGACCCGTGTCGCGCAAATTTCGCCCAATTCCCAACCTCGAGCAGCCTGGACTCAATAGACACGCAAGATGAGAAGTACGCCTTCTACCTTAACCCTGCCAAGCAGCGAGTCTGGGGAGGCCGGGTGACCTGTTATCGACTTTCCTTCGGCGGGATGTTCACGGTGAGAAGCACCTTCTGAGCTTTCGAGTCTGCGCCCATGGACTGTTGTACTGGAAGCTGTTTTCCAAAAGCAGGACCATGGTCTCCAAAGCCATAGTGAACGAAATAGAAGAGATGGACCGGCGAGTCGCACTTATTCGGTCTCAGCGCTTCAAGAAGGTCCACCTCATCGACCATGCGGCACCCCATCGGGCAAAAGTGACCACGGGTAAGCTTGCTCAGCTGGGGTACGTTTACATGCCTCACCCACCGTATTCGCCGGACATCTCTCCATGCGACTACTACTACTTTTCTAATTCCGCTTTTCTCATTTGTTACGAAATGACTCCGATGCATCCCTGTCGGAGGCAGATTGTCGACGACACGCCTTTGCTATACCACCCCACCGCTCACCCCGAGCGAACCCTCATGATGAGCTCCCATATCGATTCATCGCTTCGCGCGATCGATGTGGGAGCTTAACATCAGGCTTCGCTCGATGGTGTAACATAGGTCACAGCTTGTCGGCGATGGCTCGATTGACGTGTCGCAGTATAACATATGCGTAATAATGCTCGCAGCTGGAGTCCGACTCCGACTTGGCGTCGACGACGCTTTGATGCATCGCAGCGCCGGAATGGTTTGAAGTGGTTTATGTATCTACGTGAACATTTCATTCAGTCTGCCGAGTAGAGTTTAGGATATTTAACAGATTTTACACCCTCCAATCTAACCATATCACAGTGATTTCCCTCGCTTCTAGTTTAAGTATGGTTGCATCCCATAAAGTATCAATTTTGAAATAAAATTTCGTTATAGGGATCACCCCAGGCTGGTATTTAAATTATTTCCAACTACTTAAAAATGTGGGCCATCCTTTTCCTTTAGGATTGACTATGCATTTGTTTTATATGTTGCTACAGTGTTTCCATGATTTTTATGTCCAGTTTTTTCTTTCATACTTGTTTTCTCAGAGAGTTATCATGTGCATTGTTTTGTTTCTTTCTAAAGTATTCCCTTTTACACTCATTACAAAACATTTCTTGCTGGCTTAGAAATGCACCAGCCCTCCTCGCGCAAGATGTTACACTTACAGAGTAAGGATATAAGATACTGAAAAGATTAGCATACCTGCGTTCCAGAAGATTTTTTCATCGGTAGCATATGTGTTGAGTATCTGCCATACCTACAGGGTATGTATGACTCACCAACTTGTACATAAAGCAAATGAAAGGATTCAGAAAATAACAGTATTCAGAATTCCATTACCATATTCGTTCTCAGCACATCATGGCTATCGTGCTGACTTGTACGAAAAAGAGCTGTCAATCAGACTACGATTTTCTCCTACAAATCGAGGAAGCTACGTCCGATTTCCTTGCTTCTCCACGCCAGAAAGCCCATTAGCGAACAGCCGATGGAAGCGGTCATGGTCTCACATAGCGTCTCACCACACAATGTAGCAGTGGTGATGCTATGCAACGTGTTTTTTGATAGAAACGCAAGGTAGAACTGCAGCATAGTCCCAGAACGAGGAGGGTCGTGGCTACTTCAAAAAGGAGAAGAAGTTGATTGCCGCCGCCAAGACGAGAGGTCAATATTAGTGAGCAGTCCAGCTGTGAAATTAAGCATTGGATTCACTGCATGATAAAATAAACGAGCGCTGTCAGGGTTTTCCGAAGTTCTTTTGCTTGTTCTCTACAATTTGAGCAGGTGTTCTGTGCAATGATTTTCTATGAGATTTGGTGTGCTCCGTGACAATTCGTGACAATTCTCTCAGAATAAAAGCTCATGCGAATAGGCAACTACAGATGCATAGTGTGTAAGCTTTAAAGATGGATTTCACATCAGCTCTATCCTTCGTTCTCGTGGTGAGTTCACCTTTACTCCTATAGTTGTAAATGTAAATATACGTAAACAATAGTCGACATAATTTTTCGGCTAACTGGTGATGTCACTTGCAATTAGGGTTATCACGATATAAATTCTTACGTAGTAGATGTCTAATTTCCAACGCAAACCTTCAATTACTAAGTTGTATAGATTAGGCGTTTGCCCAGGAGAGCAAAGAAGTGAATGATAGGACTAGCATGTCAAAACTAGCGGCCGCTCAAAAGTGAAGTCCGAGGAATGGGTGTGAAGCAAAAAAGAAGTCTTGTAAGCCTTGTCCGCACAGCAAATGGCTGGCGACATCGCGCACGCGGCGTTCGTTCGCGAAGAAGGTGTGAACGTGCTGCTGTCCATCTGGCGACTGTTGAAGACCCCACACATTTTTGTGGGCAGCTATGAGCTGCGGGCGGCGAAAACGATGAATCATGCCGTTGTTGCAGTCCTGCCGGCGGCAAGCGGCAGAGATATGGAGCGGCGAGGTACTGCATTTCTAGTCGGGACCTATTGCTCTTCGCCTTCCCGCCTTCCGTCCGGGCTCTGGCAGCTCCCTGCGGCGAAAGGCTAGAGCGCAGACAGTCTCTACCTGCGCCGAGTCGTCGCGAAATCAGCGGAGGCTGCAATAATGACGTGAATCATTGTTGCCGCTGCCGCTCCGGCAACGCCGCCGCCGCTCACCATCCGCGGCGAACTCTGCGTCCCTGCCCTTTGGCGATTAAGGATAGAGCCGCGGCAATGCCGCAGAAGTGTTTGGAGCTTTTTAAATGCTTCCAACGCTGTCGATCTTAAAGTATTATACATCTATTGATATTGTTCTATTTAAAGGAAATAAGAGTGCACACAGCATTAGGTATTAAGCAAGGAATTAACTGAAGGAATTCTAACGATTTGCTACTTATACTTTATTGCTTTACAGAGAAATACATCGTGACAATTTTTTGGTAAAAAACGAAGCTTTTTATAGAAAAAAGGCTTAGGATATAAAGGCCTTCTACATAGAAACCCGAATATATCTATGTTTCGTTATATTATTGCATGTGGTGCAAAAGTAATGCGTTTTTATTCGCCTCTTTTTCAGATTCCTTGCCTACTTCTGGGTGCACATCCTTATAGGCCACATGTACTTACTGGTTTCAGTGAGTGTGATTCAAGCATTATCATGTACGCTGCAATTAGTTATGAACAAATCGTTTCAGTAATCCCGAAGTGCGATAACGAAGTGAACACCTTGTACGCGTCAGCGCTGCACACGTTCGTTAACAATGTACGTTCTCACATTGCCAGCGGAACTGGCGGACAAATTATAAATTTGACTTCTGAATATATTACGAAGCCAAGGCATATGGACGGAATGGTAAGTAAAGCTTCGACGCATACAAGTTAGTGAGTGTCAGCGTTATTGCTACATTGAAAAAGCGTAATGGAAGGCGGTAGCCGGTATCCTTCTGGGGCGCTTAATATCTAGAAAATATAGGGGCTTTCGATATGTATAAGCCTAGGAATTTTAGATGTGTATACACAGCAACGAACTGGGTAGCCCTCCTGTAGTAAAAACATTATTGTTTTTCAACAAGCACGAAAGAGTGGAATCCTATTTGCGGACGCCGAGTGTATGATAGATTTGATTGTGCAAGTAGCAATTCTGTCACTAACATCACGAAGCCTGTTAGAATATCTGTAGGTCTGTGCATCATCGAGATGTTGATGGCAATCCACAAACTGTAAGCCTTATATCCTTTTCAAGAATTTTGTTGAGAAATTGGTCGACCACAGAGAGCCTCAAAGTGATTCAAACTTCGCGGTAACTTCTTTTCAAAAAAAAACCCTAGAGTGGCAACCACAAATAGGCCTCTGGTGTACTTCTTTCCACGCCGGTGACACGGACGCTATTGTGAGGCGACCGCTATGCCTGTCTCCGACGCTCCAGAACGTAACTCCAACGTGACGTCGCGGCGCTGAAACGCGGACTTAAGAAATAGTTCACAGCAAAGGCTATAGCGCTGGTTACTAATAGTGTATCTAAAATGAGAGCATCGTTGTTAAATCCTTCAACGAGCGTCAAATTGATACCACCTAGCATCATCACGACTTTATAGAATAATAGAATGACAATAAGCATGTAATCATGCATAGATAAGCATAGGATTCCCATCAGGAGACATCAGACGTGTTTTATCCAACTGCTTTCCTTCTTCTACACAAAAAGCGGTCGACTGTCGCTTGTACACACTCCGGCGTTCTAGCGCGTTCAGCCGCAAGCCGCGTCTACCACGTGTATGACGTCACTAGCCTTACCTGTCAGAAGTCGGACCGCGACAACTCGTGAATTTCGTCGCGCACCACGCGCGACGCCAGGGGGGTTCGCGCGGTGTTGTAGTTATGTCTGCCCCGCCTCCGGTCGCAGGAGCTGATACATGGCACGTAACACTTCCGGCAGAGAATATTGCAAAATTGCCAGTAGCATAGCCTCAGGTTTCATTCAAATTTTCCTTCGTCCTTCGTGTTGTTTGTTCTTGTTCGTGTTATCAACTTACTAGTTCTCTATTTGTATTTTTCCACGTATTCTAGTCGCTAAAAGTCGCAGCTGGCCGCGCCAGTAAGCGATTAAAGGAAGGCATATGTCATGCTTCGTCGCTCTGTAGGCGATGCGGCGACCTGTCGCCGACAGTGCGGCAGCCCCTTCATGACAGGCTAAAGAGCGCGCGCTCACACTGTACCGCACTGTGACAAACCGTAGCACCTCCTGTGGCGCTCTCGGCGACAGTGGCGGCTGCGCGGGTTGCTTAGGCCTATGTTATACTTCAGCGAAGCTGGGTTGCGCGGGCTGCTACGCACTGCGTATCCACCCGTGTAACACTGCCGCCGACGTCGCCGACAACAGGGTCGCCGAAATATAACATAGGCCTTAGCTCTGCCTAGCACACACCCAGTACTGTCGCCGACAGCGTCGCCGAGAGAGCGACTAACAATAACATATGCTACGCCCCTTTTCGGTATATTAATTCCCAGATTGCTGCTACTTGACTATTGTGTAAAGAATCGATCGTACCTGAGCCTCTCGAATTCCTAAGCCTCTATTATCTTGTGCACATTGAGCAAATAGCAGCGAACTACAGCAAGCCAATAAAGATTAAGATCAAGTGTATGCTTAAACGAGTGAACATGTACACAATAGTAACATAATAACCGCGTTTTCGTTCTCACGTCAGGGGTAATATACTCACAACTGCTCTCAGCGATTTCAGATCCCTACAGAGAATTCTGACCTCATCTCCAGTTTCGATCCTGAGCCAAGTTGTTTGGGACTCTATAATTAGAACCTTAAAGTGCCTTCTGCAGATAGCTGTCAAACGCGCACCAAAATCTTAGTTGAATGCGTGAAAAGCCTAGCTGTAAAAATTTTGAACAACCCAAGAAAACACTCGTCCTATTTTTTTAGAGTGATAGGTGCAATACCCACCATAAGGATTGGAAAAAGGGTGCGGTAGGCGCGTTTTCCGCGTTCTTTCTTTTTTTGTTATAGCCGTCTTGATCTTCCGCCCGCACGACAGAGCCTGACTAGCTACCCGTGTTGTATTCCAGTCAAACACAGCAGCACTAAAGGGCCTCATTCCCCTGACCCCGAAAGAGCCCCCATTTCTGCAGCGATGGGAAGGACGAGTACGGAGAGGCTGCTAAAATCTCAGGGCCTAACCAGGCTGCGCAAACTGAGAAGGACTAGGATGACGATCTGTACTTACAACGCCCGCACGCTTGCGTCGGAAGCATCCGTCGAGGACCTGATGATGCAAGCCAGGAAGATCAAGTACGACGTCATCGGACTGACCGAGACGAGAAGACACCACCCCCTACACGCTGCCTACGACTCCGGAGAAGAACTGTTCCTCGGAACATGCGACAGCAGGGGAGTAGGCGGCGTTGGTGTCCTCGTCAACACGCACTTGGCCATGAACATCGATTCGTACGAGTCTCTGACAAGCCGAATCGGACGTCTGCGACTGAAGCGATGTGGCTCCGTGCCAGCCTTGACTGTGTTCGTCGCGTATGCCCCAACATCCGACTACGACGACGAAGACGTCGAGGCCTTCTACGTGGAGCTGGAGAAGTTCTATAAGGAAGATCACACCTTCTACAAGGTGATCGTCGGCGACTTCAATGCCAAGATCGGGCCACGAAGGTCGCTGGAAGAACTTCACATCGGAACCCACGGTTTGGAGTGGAACGAGCAAGGTGAAAGGCTGTCTGAGTTTATCATGTCGACCAAGACCATCCATGGAAACTCGCAGTTCCAGAAGCCTCCCTCCCTACGATGGACCTGGGAATCCCCCGGTGGCCAGTTCCACAACGAGATCGACCACATCATCTTCAATCGCAAGTATTGCCTGACCGATGTCTCCGTTGTCCCCAAGTTCTACACGGGATCGGACCACCGCCTCCTTCGCGCGAGGTTCCGCTTTTCGCGTCAAGGAGAGAAGGCCGCGAAGTTCAAGAAGAGGAGTCCCAGAACGACCATCAACTGGGATCTCTACACCTCTCTTGTCGGCCTTTGGGAAGATGCCGTCATGGACAACGTCGACGAGGAATACGATCGCTTCGTGCACCATCTCCACGATAGTGCTAAGGGAGCCGAGAGCTTGAAGACCACCAAGAGACGCCTGTCTCCGGAAACTCTCGAGCTGATACGCCAACGTGGAGCAGCACGAGCGTCAGGCAACTATCAACTGACGTCCGAGCTTGCAAAGCTATGCAGAGCGGCGATAAAGGAAGATCTGAAGGAGAGAAGGGCGGAAGTGTTGGCTGAAGCAGCAGAGGCAGGGCTGAGCATCCGCAATGCCCGCCGGAACTTCGCCAACTTCAAGACCAAGATGACCGCTCTCCGACGTCCTGACGGAACCGTCACCTCTTCCAGAAGGACCATGGAGAAAGTCATCCACGACTTCTACTCCGATCTCTTCGATAGCCACGTCCACCTGCCCCTACGCCATCTTCCGCAGGATGGATACGTCATCCCCTCTGTTCTCCCTTCCGAGATCCGACACGCCATCTCGTCGGTGAAGAAACGTACAGCACCCGGTCCTGACAGGATCAGAGCTGAACACCTGAAGAACCTCCCGCCAGCGCTCATCAACACCTTGGCGCGGCTCTTCACACGCTACCTGTCCGAATGCAAGGTTCCATCTCAGTGGAAGACCAGCAAGACCGTCTTGCTGTACAAGAAGGGAGACGTGCACGACATTGGCAACTATCGCCCGATCTGCCTGCTGTCCGTAGTCTACAAGCTGTTCACTCGAGTCATCCTGAATAGGATTAGTAGAACGCTGGACGAAGGACAGCCATGCGAACAAGCAGGATTTCGGAGAGGATTCAGCACGATCGACCACATACACACCATTACGAAGCTCATCGAAGTGTCGCGAGAGTACAAGCTGCCGCTGTGCCTTACGTTCATTGACCTGAAGAAGGCATTCGACTCCGTCGAGACTGAAGCGGTTATAGAAGCCCTGCTCACCCAGGGCGTTCCTACTCAGTACATCAGAGTCCTTCGAGAGCTGTACAGTGGATTCACGACCAAGATCTCACCATTCTACAACGACGTCGTCATTGACGTGAAGAGAGGGGTTCGACAAGGGGATACCATATCCCCGAAGCTCTTCAGCGCCACCCTCGAAAACGTCATGCGCGAACTAGAATGGGATGACATGGGAGTGAAGGTCGACGGCCGGCAACTGCACCATCTTCGCTTCGCTGACGACATCGTGCTCATAACACCGAGCATCACTCAGGCGGAGCGAATGCTGGCCGACTTCGATCGTGTATGTGGAAGCGTTGGACTGCAGCTGAATCTTACGAAGACGATGTTCATGAAGAACGGATGGGTTTCTGATGCCCCATTCTCGCTCAACGGAACGAACATCTCCGAATGCTCCAGCTATGTGTATCTGGGTCGCGAAGTCAACATGGCCAACGACCTAGCACCAGAGCTGAGCAGGAGGAAACGAGCGGCTTGGGGAGCTTTCAAGAGCGTCGAAGAAGTCGTGAAGAAAACGAAGAACGTCCGACTCCGTGCCCACCTATTCGACTCCACTGTTCTTCCTGCCCTAACATACGCCTCAGAGACCTGGGCTATACGAAAGCAGGATGAACACGCGATCAGCGTCGCGCAGCGTGGAATCGAGAGGACGATGCTCGGAGTGACACGACTCACGCAAGTGAGAGAAGGCCTCCGGATTTCCGAGCTTCGCCGACGTTCGATGATCAGAGACGCTGTCGCATGGGCCAAGTCGTCGAAAATTAGGTGGGCCGGCCACGTAATGCGATTCGCAGACACCCGCTGGACGAGAGCCGTCACAGACTGGATTCCGCGGGATGTCAAAAGAACACCAGGACGCCCACCAACGCGTTGGTCGGACTTCTTCGTGAAAGCCCTGAACGACCGATATGACGCTCTTCGTGTCCCTCGAGCGAGGAGGATCCATTGGACCACTCTGGCACGCGACAGGGACGAATGGAGACGCTGCTGGCGCCCGCTCGAGCAAGTCGATGATCAACGGGACGACAGGTGACAGGTGATCTTCATCCTTTTTGAAAAACTCACATACCGCTTTTGCGAGTCGTAGAGCAATTGGAGGATACGGCGGCTGTCGCATGCTGGAGAGTCGAGGTCCTCTGGCTGGGCGCCGCGCAGACCAACCAAACCTTCAATTTTCCGTGACAAAAAACCGGTATCCTAGCCTTGCCTAGAAGACAGATCACTGACTTATCCAAATCACTTGACTTAGTTTATTGTGCGGACCACTATCTCAAATCTCCTCTACGATATCTTGCAGAATTAGTATGCATAGCGCGTCCCAATTAGGAATTCTCACCTATTGTGCAGCCTCTTCCTTAGTATTCGGTAGCTAAAGAAAAAATTAGTTATTCCTTATTAGAATAATCAAAAATAAAAAAATAATATAAAGTAGAATAATATTTACCAAACCAACTTTTCAAATCAAATTGGGCACTTTTCACGTCAAATTGGACTCTCTTCTCAGGTAGTGTTAAAAGGAGGGGAAGCGTTAAGGTTTTTTTTACTTCAGCTGCCCGAATGAGTGCAGTAATTTAAAAATTATTTCTGGAGAAGAAATAATAAATTAAATTTTGTTGTAAAGCGCAACAAATTTGCAACTATAAAGTGCAATAAAGGACCAGATTGCTCCACGAACCTCACAAACTTGCGATTTTTATTTGATTGATAGTGTAAATGCTGCTTACATAAGCATCAAAGTGAGAATATAAGTGTTTTTGCAATTGTGTAAGTTGCACCTCTTGTAAGTGTAAAGTGTGACTCCATTAAAACCGACATTTTGCTATCAATCAGATAAAAATCGCGAAGTCTTGGACGAGGGCATGGCGCAATTCCTTTTTTCACCAAAAATTGCCGTCCTCCTGTTCTTAGGACAAGCTATAAACCTTTATTTTTCCACAAACAATGGGAACTTTAAAAAATTGCAGACAATGTTCACTTATTGGGCAAGTGAATTAGAAGTACAAAGAAATCACACAAAGGTTTTTCTCAAACAAAAAATTGTTAAAAATAATGTTTTCCAGCGTATTTTGTTTAATTTAGAAGAAGTTTATTTTGATTCGGAAGAGTTTGATTTGTTTTCAAAAGTCATAAGCTAACTTGTAGGAGTGTCCAATTCGACGTGAAAAGTGTCCAATTTGATTTGAAGAGGGTCCAGTTCGATGTCAAAATGGTATATCTATGGTCTAATAAGCTTATCGGTCTACAGAATTTTCCCAAATGAGGAGTTACTGTCAACGCGCTGGCTTTGAATCCGCGCGCTTAAATGTCCTTTGGGCGTACTTAGCAGTCGCTAATGAGTATCCTCCGGCGCTTTTGAAAAAATAGCGGTCAAAAACGGAGTAACGAAATTTTTTTGTGCCATTGGGTAGATCTCGTCGAGGAGATCACGACAGTATGTGAGTTTATCAAAAAGGATGAAGATTAAGACGGCTACAGCAAAGGAACAGAAAGAACGCGGAAAACGCGCCTGCCGCGCCCTTTTTCCAATCCTTGTGGTGGGTATTGTAGGTGAGTGGTGTAGCCCATCCACAGCCGCTTTAAATCGAGGATAATCGCTTACGAGAGAAATTGGTCTAAACACTTTTAAGGAGCAGCATGTCTTTTTAAGGAAACTAAGAAATGAAGCATTACTTTTTCAACGACCATCACATAGGAGAAGGCTGTGAGTTTGTCCAGAAGCCAGCCGATCATTTCGCGGACAGACTGGGCCGGCAGCTATTTCTGCAGAAAGAAATATAGCCAGCTCGCAGTAGTGGTTGATTCTCCTCATCTAGCATCTTCAGCGCTCAGCCATAGCCGAGGAGAGCCAGCTACAGTCTACATATCTCCACTCTAAGTCTTGACTTCAGACATACGACTGCTACACAGAGAATATCGCGAGAGGTCTTCTAAGACGTACGCCTAGTGATCCACATCAAGGAACGGGATACACTGTTAACCACTTTGAGAAGTGAGAACTAACGAATAATATTTCCATCAGATTTCAAAAGCGTGGACATCTGTTCCCTTTCAGGACGCATGATCAAAACGGAACACTTCAACAACTACTGGTCGATGCGTACCAATTTTGGCTGAATGACACTGAAGCCTCGCTTCAAAGAGTTATACTTTTTTAGTTTTCGGCCTAAAAGACATTTATTTATAGTTTTACGCCTAAAATCCTTGGAATCCGAAATTTTTCATAATAGAAACAAATATTGCTTTCAAGAACAGAAATTAAAGCAAAACAATTGCAGCTCATCTACCCAGTGGCAGACTACATGGGATGTGCCATGAAAGACGTAGAAAATCCAAGCGATTCTAGTTTACTTGATTTTAAAGTAGTTTGCGTCTTTTTAGATCATCGGTACGTTTCATGGCGTTATGTAGGGAAAAAATAGAAATATTGTTTTAAAAGTGAGAAAGATGACGCCTTTCAGCCCGAAAGGAACACCATTCCTGGTTGAACCAACAGGGAAGCCGTGTGAAAGTGACAGTGATTGTTCTGGTGGCAGATCATGCCTACATAGTCTCTGCTTTGTTTCATCAAGAAGCATTATACACCACTAGGCAATGACGTTTCTGAAAGTAACAATGCACAAATTTGCAGAGTTTCAATAAAGATTTCTCAAACACCTTCTGCCTCGAATGATGAAGAATTAGCTGCGATGCCTTTCATTCCTTTGTGACTTGACCTATTTGTTCTCCGTGCATTGTCCTTCAAGTTCTATTAAGTTTTCCGGAAAATCCTCAGCGTTTTGTGTTTTCATTCGTCGATTATTAAGCAAAATTTCAACTTGCATTGCGCATTAATGTCACTTTCTAATCAGAATTTTTCGCTCTATCTGAATAAATAATTTATGTTTCAACTTTATTTAATACTTCTGTTCTTGAAGGACTTACAGAAGTATGTCGAAGGAGCAATTCCGAACGACATTTTATTTAAACTTCAAATTGGGAGGATCCGCAGCCGAGACAGCTCGAAAAATCAGCCAAGTGTGGGGGCCTAATAGTGTTGGAGAAAGCACTGTGCGCCAGTGGTTCAGTTAATCTCGGACCAGAGATTTCGGCCTCGAAGGTGACTCCAGTAGCGATCGGCCTAGAGCAACCCTGGATGACGAGTAGAAGGAAATGTTGGGAGCTGAACCTACTGTTGCGGATGTTCTGAAACTCCTTGGGAAGGCGAAAAAGCTCGAAAAGCGGGTGCTCCATGAGTTGAGTGAGCGGCAGAAATTGTCACGTTTCCAAATTTGCTCTTCTCTACTTTTACGCAACAGAACTGACCCGTTTTTGGATTCAACCATCGCTTGTGATGAAAAGTAGGACAGGAAACGTTCCGGACAGTGGTTGGCCGACGAAACACCTTTTCCAAAGGTGAACCTCCACCAAAAGAGGTAATGGTCACTGTGTGGTGGTCGGCGGCTGGAGTGATCCATTACAACTTTTTGGCACTAGGCCAAGCGATCACAGCAGAGTCCTACAGTAAGGAAATCGACAAAACGCACCGAAAATTGTGTCAACGTCAGCCAGCATTGGTCAGCAGAAGAGGCCCGCTCCTTTGCACAATAACGCCCACCCACACGGTTCACAAATCACTGTTCGAAAATCAAACGAAATAAGGGTTGAAGTCCTGCCTCAGCCGCCATATTCTCCATACCTCTCGCCAACCGACTACCACCTTTTCAAACACTTTCAGAACATTCTCGTTGGTAAAACCCCCACCAATCAGGACCGAGCCAAAACAGCTTTCGTGGATTTTGCCGAATCTCGACCACCTTATTTTTTCACTCATGGAATAATTCGACTGGCAGTTTGCAATCGTGTGCTGGTTCGAACGGTGCTTATTCCGACTTAATTCGATAAGATTTGAGAAACTTATGCTGGTTTAAACTGAAACAGTAAAAACGCTGAGAACTTTCCGGAGAGCATAATAGTCATTCAAAAAGACACTGCCGTCCTGTTGAAAGCGGGACCTTGTTCAATTTGTCACCATGTAGTCGTGACCTGTTAACCTGTCTAGGAATAGCATAGATTTCTTACTTTGCAGTAGTTCAAGCTATCTAGAAGGGAGGGCACGTGTAGCACAGTTGGAGGATGCGCCGACTGTCGCGTGCACCCGATACCAGGTTCCTGGTTCGGATTTCCCGTCCAGGCCAACCAAGCCTTCCATCCCTCCGGGGTCGGTGAATTGGTACCAGGCATGTCTGTTAAGGAAAGAGCGCTGACTTGTTCATCGGCTGGCCACCGCAAGTCATTGTATGGCCAAATACGAATTCAAATCGCCTTCACGATATCCCGTAGAAGTAAAATGCGTGGCACATCCCAAAAGGGTTTGAATAACGCCGTCCTTTATCTTTATCCTTTATTTAGAAGGGTTTCATAATACTGTTTTGTACAAAAGTGTTTCAAAAAGTGTTCCATTTCAACAACACTTTAGGATACCAAGAAAGCGTTAAAATGCATTTCTAAGATAACGAACTTCTTGACCTGCAATTTTAGTAAGTCATTTTCGTTTTGAAGCTACCTGAAGTTAAGCGGAAATGCGCAGTTACTTTTATCGAGAAAATAAAATTCGTTTGAAATAGATTTCTATATAATAATATGGAGGGATAGGATCTCGACATCGTAAACGGCGTGCTGATTTCTGGGTTTCTCTATTAGAGATTAGCTGCAGGACATAAAGAAAAAAGGAATGAGGGCGGCGTTACTCAATCCCTTTTGGGATGTGCCACACATTCTACTTCTATGTCGTGGAGGCGAATTGAACGCGTATTTGGCCACACAATTACTTGCGATGGCCAGCCGATGAACGAGTCAGCGCTTTCTCCTTCCCAGACAAGTCAGTTACCAAATCACCGGACCCGAAGCGAACTGGGTGCATGCGACAGCCGGCACCTCCTATGGACTACGCTACACGCGCCCTCTGCAGTGCATGAACAACAATTAACAACCTCTCAAGTGTGGACTGTAGACAATACAACTACTATATTTGAGGAAGAAAGCCCACTAGACGGGAAAAAGAATGTTGAGAGAATACTTAGCAGCAAAATAATAGTAGAAGAATAATTTAGACAACTGGTGTGGTTAAACAGACAAAGAAAATATGAAGGAGAGTGAAGTGGTACACTAGCATGAATAGTAGGTAGAGGGACAGTAGGACTTAAGAATAAAATCATAAATTCTCACTTTCTACCGTAGCTCAACTAGAGCCGCTATTTAAAGATCATCTAAAAAGAGCGCGAAAACTTGCCATATGAGCCAAGTGCCTATCAATCAATAATACAGAACTTAGCTAACATTAGGTAAAATCTTATTAGAGCAGAGATCTCCGTATATTCATATGTACCGAAAGCATCAATCAGAAATAAGTTTCTAGGGCTACCATCCATGGAATCTCGCCGCAGGGTTTTCGTCATCTGTTTTGTAAATAAGTTGTTATTCATTACCACCGATTATGGGCCTTGTAGATTGTTTAAGAAGACGTCTTCGCACACAAGAGGTGGCTCTACTAATCTATAGCTACCTCGGCCAAGAACCAATTTGCGAACAATGTCTTTCATCTATATTACAGGTACTTTACACTTGAAATTTTCAAATTTTTCAGTTTCCCCTTACATCCAGACAATTCAGAAGCCGAGTTGAATGTTGGTTGCTTAGATCTGAAATTGGTTGAATACTATGTATTTTTTGTAAGTGCTGTCACACTGTTTCCTTTTCGCGTTCCTCTGTTCTTTTTGTGATGGCTACTTGTTTGCTCTCTAACGTATTGCCTTATGCAATCGTATTCCCCCCTAATCACCACTGTCGGCCACGATTTTTGTGACTTCTCATACATTTGGTCTGATCACGGTAGTAAGACTCTGCTGTGACTACCTGACCAGGTTGCAAAAAGCTCTAATGGATTGCACTTTTACAGCACCACCACAAAGTGAGCACAGCTTTTTAAGGGTGAAGGTCGGGTTTAGGAGAAACAGAAACATTGATTTTGGAGGAACATCCTTATCTACCCAGACAAATCCCCGTTTACTGGTATCGTAAAGGACCCATTTTTTACCTACAGTTATAAAATGGCTCACAAAAGGATCATTTTTAAAGCGAACAAGCAGGTTGGAGCAGGTGTCGAAACGTGCCAGACGCTGCTCGTCGATCAGCTCATGAGGCACTCACTTTGTCGTCTTCTTTACCTTGCCGATTCCCGCCAAATCCCCTGCTACCCTACTATGATGTACGCCAAGGTCCTCTGTTGACGAGCGTGGATTCGTCTCCGGATTCTTTTCGCCGGCTCTCATCAAAACCTCATCGTCAGGCGACAACCTGCGCCCGCAACCCGGTTTTACTTCAAAATCGCTAGAAGCGAATTTTTCGAAGCAGAGCCTCACCATTCGTTCGCAAGGACAGTTCGTCCCAAAAAGGCTGCAAAGATGGTTGCCTCTGAATGTTCCAATTTGAATTCGTGAATCATGATGACTCGATAGTCGTCACTCCAAGATTTTACGGAGCGCTGGAAAAGGTCAGCTAGAATATCTAGGGCTACATCCACATATGTTTTTTGAAGTCCTACCAAACGGTATGTGTGGCTTTCCCTGATACAGAATTATTATGTATGTGGGTTAAAAAAATTATTTATACACACCTCGAAACAGAAATTAATTTTGCGACAGCCTAATAGAAACATGCCCAGTCTACGAACCGGCACCTTCACACTTGCGATACCAATTGCAACCTTTGGCTTCCTTTCTTATTTATAAGAAAGCTCGGACAAATGGGATACTCCTTTGGATTGCGCCACATAAGCGGTCATCATCACTGGAAGAAGGAATTCTCCCGCCCCTACCCCCTGCAATCCTGGTGACCCCATATGAGAACAGTGACAGACGTCTCTTTACCCACGGGAGACAACTCTAATGATCTGGCCGGCCCTCTTTTGTTCCCCCCCCCCCTCCCCTCCTCCCCGGCATTCCTCACCCCTGACTAGCTCCTGAGTAACTGCACCGATCAATTAAGCTACATGTCTTGTGCAGACGATTCGCGGTTAGTCGGCGAATGTCTCGTTTCCAGAGCTCATTTGTCGGCGAATGTGTGTGTGTTATGCCCTTTGAGTAATCGACCAGAGGATTAGCTTCGGGTATCGAATGAGAAGCTAGACCGCTGACACCCGTCGTTAACGTCAGCCACAAGACCACCTCCTCCACATACCCTGCTCTATTTCAAAATTGTCTTTGCTGCAAGAATGGGCCGTAGCGCTGTTGGAGGAGGAGCTGGGTGCGGCACGTCTCCCGATTCCAGGCTCTTGGTTCGGTTTTCATGGCCTGTGCACCGAAGCCTTCCATCCTTCTAATGTCTGTGAATTGGTACCAAAACTTGCCTGAGAAGGGTAATATACTGGCTTCTATATTTGATGGCCACCGCAGGTTAGAAGTGTAATGCGTAGCGTATCCCAGAAAAAGCTCTAATAACGTCAGCTTTTTTCTTTTGTTCTCCATAAATTGCTGCAAACTATATCAGACCATCTTGCGTAATCACACTATATAATCACGCACTAAGCGATGAGTCATACTATAGATCGGCGCCGCCGCAGAAATTAGCCATAAAATACGGTGCGATTCAAAAGTATGTAGCTACCTTGAAATTGACAATTTCAGATTTCGCGTTCGTTTCTACGAACTGGCAATAGGCGCATTGGATTCCCCGCAGACGAGAACAGCTAGATTGCTCTTTCCAGAACAAAGCTTGATCTCCAGCAAAAACTAGGCGTTTTTGAATTTTTTGTTTGTTTCAAAAGTATGTAATCACACCAGGATATCGGGCATTTTTACATTCCATTTCAAGGTTTGCGCGCTTATTTCGGAAGGTTCTTGTCATAAATAGCAAGCTTGACCCGTTCTTTAAAAATAACCACTACCCCAGCCCGTGGACGTGCCCTGACTATCGAGGAACAAACTCAGACAAGAGAGCTCATAAATGCTGGCTTGACAAACCGCGCCATTGCAAGTCAGCTCGGACGTGCGCATGGATGTGTCGACCGCTTGCTTCGAAATCCCAATGTTTATCGGACTGCACTTGTACCGGGTCGTTCGCGTGTGATTTCGAGACAGGATCGTCGACGAATCAGCCCCATGGTGTCGAACTCCACATGGAGTGTTAACCAAGTTCGCGCTGAGACGGGTCCATCTGCAGCAAGAACAACGATATGGCGTTTTATTCGATCGAGTAAACACATCTGCAGAGAGACCATGCAGAAAGCACCTCATCTTACGAACTTCCACAAGCGGGCGCGACTGGACTTTGCCCGCAAACACATGGATACGCAATGGGAAGAGGTAGGAACTTTCTGGTTTCGTCGACGTCATTTATTAGGTTGTCACATAAGTTCTGTCCGATTTTCGACGGCAACTTTGCGGTGTAGTATCTCAGCAGAAAATAAAGTTTATTAATCAAAGTAAGAACCGTTACAATCAATGCACTTCTGCCAACGATATACAAGAGCGTTAATTCCATTTCGGAAGAAATCTGAATTTCTAGAAGTAATGAAACACTCGAAGGCAATTTCGATATCTGCTACATTAGTAAAGTTTTTATCCTTGAGGAAACCATCGAGATGCTTGAAAAGATGAAAGACCGTTGGAGCTAGGTCTGGTGAATAAGCGGGATGAGGGAGAACTTCATATCTCAACTGGTTTAATTTTTGGGTGGTCAGATGCGAGACATGTGGACGGGCGTTGTCGTGAAGAAGGATCGGTCCTCTTCGATTCACCAGTGCAGGACGCATTTCAAGCAACTTTTGGTGAACCACGTCTAATTCACGACAGTACCTCTCTGCCGTGATGGTTTCACCAGGCTTCAAGAAGTCGTAGTGGATAATACCAGTTGCAGCCCACCAGACAGTGAGCATGACCTTCCTCGGATGGAGGCTAGGTTTGGGAAAGTGTTTCGGCGGTTCTTCCTTATCCAGCCATTGCGCTGATCTTCTTCGATTGTCGTACACGATCCATTTTTCGTCACAGGTAATTATCCTGTCAAGAAATGAATCGTTTTCGTTCCTTATATTGAGGGAAGAACAGATCTCCAGGCGACACCTCTGCTGCTCCTCAGTGAGTTCGTGGGGCACCCACTTATCCAGCTTTTTCACCTTTCCTATCGCCTCTAGGTGCCTCGAAATGGTTGTACGACTGACCTGAAGTTCTCTCCCCATCTCACGCACAGTTCCTCGTGAATCGGCTTCCACTCGTTCTTTCAAACGTCCGTCATCACATTTGGCTGGTCGTCCTGAGCGGTCCTTGTCTTCGAGGTCCACGTCTCCAACCCGGAACTTCTGGTACCATCTGCGCACGGTGCGTTCGTTAGCGAAGTCCTCTCCCCATGCCATCTTGATGTTTTGAGTTGCCTCGCTAACACTGCGGCGAAGCTTGAACTCATGAAGCATTATTACCCGCAAGTGCGTTTTTTCCATGGTTTCGTCCAGCACCTAAAACGAAGCAATGCTCACGACTTTTTAAAAGCAACACACCAAGTTTTATAGAGCAAAACAAGCGCTACAAAATAGTATACAACGTATATACAATTACTTTCTCTATACATGAAAAAAACAATCACAAAGTAACGCCTATCGGGATCGGACAGAACTTATGTGACAACCTAATATTTCACACGCTTATTGCTTCAGGTCATCTTCACTGACGAGAAAAAAATTTAATTTGGATGATCCCAATGGTTACCGGTATCACTGGAGAGATCTACGACAGGCTCCCATCACCTCGGAAATTTGGAGGCGGGTCTCTGAAGAGATGGGTACGCCTCTGCAGTAGCGGGAAGCTAAAGCTCAGATTCCCATCATGTCGTATGGAGAGTCTAGAGTATCAGGTCGTACTGGAGCTGCCCTTCCTAACGTGGAGAAAACGGCAGACACATGGTCTGCAGTAGGACAACGCTGCAATTCATGTGTCCAAATCGACCACAGACTGGCTCCAACGTAATCGACTCCGAGTAATGGAATGGCCAGCTTGCTCACCTGACTGCACCGCAATGGAGAACCCAATGTGGGATGCAACCCAATGTGGGATATCTTGGTCCGGCAGGTCTACTTGAATAACAGGCAGTTCAACAATGTTGGAGAGCTGAAAACCGCTATTTTGATTGCCTGAGACAATATCGGTGACGAAGTGATTCAGAAACTTGTCAGTAGTGTGTGTAGTAGGGTATTTGATGTTATAAGAAATAATGGTGGTCCAATTAACTATTAATTTTTTTAAATCTATTTTTTTGAGAGTGACTACTACTTTTGAAACAAACAAAAACTTCAAAAAACGGTCTATTATATTTTTCTTAGAGATCAAGCTTTTTCCTGTAAAAATCAACATATTTATTTCCGACTACGAGGAATCGAATGCGACAAACACCGGATCATAGAAACAAAGGCGAAGGATAAAACCGTTGAATTCAAGGTGGCTACATACTTTTGAAACGCACTGTAGGGGGAAAATTAAAGGGAAAATTACGACACGAAAATAAGGAAAAATATCCAGACTTCTTCTCCCTGCCTAGGAATTCGGCCAATTGATCAAACTATCGATTTTTGTGCATGTTGGCGTTAGGAAACTTTAGCCCTGAGGATAGTCGAGGTTGCCGAACACGAATCTGGAGTTCGTGTTTCAAGTATCGATCGCGATCAATTCATATTGATCAAATTACGGTGCGGGAAAATAGCGGAAAATTCCTAAACGTCTTCTACCTCCCTGGAAGCTTCAGCCCTGGGGCAATCGAGGTCGCTGAACACGAATCTGAAGTGTTTTTTTAAGTATCGATCGCCATCAATCGATACTGCAAAAATCATACTATTCAAACTACGTGGCGCGAAAATAGCGGAAAATACCAAGATGTCCTCTACGTAACATGGAATTCGGAGGACGTGTAGAATACGTCGCATGACGTGCCTGGGACTCAGAAGACGTGCCAAAGATGTCGCTCAACGTGTTTGGCGATCAGGTAGACGTGCCGAAGACGTCGTCCAGTGGGCCTGGGGATTCAGAAGGTGTGCCAAAGACGCTGTCCGCTAAGGCTGGATCATTGAGGGGGACCAGTACCAGTAATGGGGACCGTTTCACTAATGGAGGACCAGTAGTGAGGAACCAATAGATTGCCCTGTCATACTATACACTGTACGTCGCGCGAGCACTTGAATAATAATAATAATAATAATAATAATAATACGCTTCTCTTCTTTACTGAAGAGCCACGGGAGGAGCGTGACACACATAGGTTCGTCAAAAAATATTGAAGTTTTACAGCCTTTCTTCCGTTTTTTGAATTTCTGCATTTTCTTATGTCTTATATTGTAGGTGGTAATGGTAAAATAGGCATAAAGATACCGGCTCAATTAGAAGTAGAACCCTGGCGTCGGATTCGTCAATGACTTACATAACTTCAACAGAGAATTCACACCGGCCAAATGCGCATTCAAATCACGATATCGCGTAGAAGTAGAATGCGTGGCGATTCCAAAAAAGAATGAGTAACGCCTCCTTTATCCCTTATCCTTCTTACTTTCTCTACAAAATCGCCTCCCAATGCTCTGTCCAATCTACATCTCCAATGCACAATGTGGTTAGTTTCCCAATTAAACCATTTTTCCCTTTCTTTGTTTTGCTATGCATGGTCTCATGTTGTTAATTTTTCAAATTGCCTGTTTGCCAGAAAGTAAAGAAGCTTTAGAGGAGTGGTGACCTTTGTTGTTCTACCCCTTAAGACGCTCACGAAAAGCTTCTTGCTCTTACGAGGTGTTTGCTTCATTTCATCGGCTTTACTTCTTGTGCTGCTTCCTATGTTGTTTATCTCTAAAGCTGCCCTGTGGACGAGATACTCGCCGTCATCTGACGTGTATCCTAATCCTTGAGCTAATCAAAAGTTTCTTAATGGCAATCAATGCTTCGGCGAGCCATTCACCTCGGGTTGAAGGTGAAGAAATCCTCTTAGGTACAGACGTACCCCGTGTAGACGTACCCACGAGGATGGTCGCTATCCTTCATTGTACCAGCGAATCGTTGGGTATTATCTATGATGTAGTCCACGGTTCTTCAGTTATTTATTTATCATAAATACCATACGCCCCTCTCCATTCAATTGAACAATTCTACGGATTGGATCGAGAACCACTGTACAGTGTGTCTCAAAAAATGTATGCACTTTTTGAAAGATGATAAATTTTCTCAAAATAAAGGCTCTAAAGTTTTAAAAGCTAATATAAAAGCTTTAAAAAATAGAAATTTTCTGACACGTGAGTGGTAATGCGCCATGCACGCCGTGTAAAATGCAATTTTGCATTTCACACTCGATTGATTATGCTTCGCATGAATAAATGTTATAATTTCTTCATAAAGTTTGATCGTTTCAATTGATTTATGCTTCAAATAAAGTTTAAAATTTAAAAACACACTACGGCTTGCGAATAATGCAGGGTTTCGTTAAAAAAAATCAAGGCACTATGTGAAATGTTATAAATCGCTGCTAGTGAATCTTTTGAAAATTTTCGGATCTTCCATGAAAGTACGTGTAAAAGGATTGCTATATCATACAAATAGTAAAGACTGCGCCATGCTCCCGCCTGAAATCTTCCATTTCAGACTTGATTGATCAAGCATGGACTGAATGCTTGTTACAATCTTTGTACTACTTGGCCAGATTAACTTGTGCTGCGCTTCTTTTAACGTTTAGAACTTGGCTATCACATGTCCAAGACGGATTCTGTGGACTGATGAAGCAACGGCGGCTGATTTTTGGTTCCCCATTCTATCCCTGGATTTGATCGCCAACGAATCCGGCTCCAGATCTCGAAGCTTACTATCTTCTTTGACCTGACCGGGCAAGAGAAGTCTTCGTTAATCTTTAATATGCGTTGTATATGATGCGCAACGCGCTGTGCTTCTACAGCGCATGCTGGAGACAATTACAATACCGCTCGCGCCGCACGGTCAAAAGTGGGCGAAAAAACGCCAACATAGCGTCGCAAAGCGTCGCACGCTCATAACTCCTTCAGTTTTAGGTTTCTTGAATAAAGGTTGGTACCATTCGATTCGCCTCTTCGAGATCTGCACAAACATGTGTAAAACTTTACCGGAACACCCGTATTTTCGCCGTGGGTGGTCCAAAATTGGCTGGACGGGCGATTAGAGCAGCTTATTTCCCAGGATATGCGTGCTTTCGGAGTATCTCAAAGATGGCGTACGTCGCCAGTGCTCTGTCATGCCAGGAATGCCCCGAGAGTGCGCCGTGCACAATGCACACAGAACCTAACCTATCAATCGAGTGGGCGAACGCATGTCCCCTGCGCTTCTACCTTCTCTCACTGGGAACTGCGACGTTTTCAAGTCTATTTCGAGCCGTTTGGAGAATGTTATCAGAAATCACCCGCCACCCCACTCAGGATTAGCTCCGATCTGTCCCAGCGAAACTTTGGTGTCCGCCGTGAACAATGCATAGAGAATCGAACCTTTCAATCGAGGGGGGGGGGGGTGGACAGCTTGTAGACCGATCGTTTGGGCAGTTTTATCAGAAATTTCTTGCCGCCCTACTCAGGAATTGCTCCAAGGCTGTCCAGCGAGCCTTTGGAGTGCGCCATGAACATGCATACAGAATCGAACCTTTCAATCGAGGGGCGGGGGACAGCTTGTAGACTGTTGTTTGGGGAGTTTTATCAAAAATTCCGCGCCACCCCACTCAGGATTAGCTCCAAGGCTGTCCAGCGAGCCTTTGGAGTGCGCCATGAACAATGCATACAGAATCGAACCTTTCAATCGAGGGGGGGGGGCGACCGCTCGCAAATTACACGCGCGGGCGTCTTCGGAGCACAATAGCTCTGTCAAGTTAGAACCTTTCAGGTTGCAGCTTATAGGTCTTGTAGGCAGTCGAACAGTCTGCTAGGACACCGAAGCAGAATGGTTTAGCATAGGAGGGATCAATGTTATAGGGGTGCGAAGATGCAGGTGAGGCTTGTGCAAAGCATTTTTTTCCGATTTCCGTGGACCACTGCGAGAAGACGCCACAAGCTAACGGCCTTAAAATGCGTACGCGAACAGAGCGCTTAAGGTGCTTTACGACGACGTGCTCGTAGCTCCTCAGCTGCCCAAACTGCCTAGCCACAGTTGCCGTTTTAGAGCGGCGAAACCTAGCGGTTAGAGTTTCTTGCGCTCCTACTCGCCCAGATTTGAGTCATCGACACTCGGAATGGTACCGTTCCGTTCAGCATGGAAAGCGCTATCGAACGGTGTCAAATTCGACCGATTTTGGATTCATCAATTTTTTGACTGTTTAGCATCGAGGACGAGGCCGCGGCGGAAGGACGATGACGTCATCGAAAATCGATGTCTTCGAGTTGGGCTATGCTTGATACCATGCGATAGTGCTTTTCATACTGAATTGAACGGTGTCATTTAGAGTGGGAAAAACTGTAATCTAGGCGAGAAACAGCGCGGAGAGCGTCTGCCGTTGTTGCACTAAATTGCACGCGCGGGCATGTTCGGAGCGCAATAGCTCTGTCAAGTTGGAACCTTTCAGGTTGCAGCTTGTAGATTTTGTAGGCAGTCAAGCGTTCTGTTAGTACGTTAAAGTAAAATGGTTTAGCTTAGGAGGGGGCAATGTTACAACGGTGCGAATATGCAGGTGAGGCTTGCGTGACGCATTTTTTCCTATTTCGGTGGACCACTGCGAGAAGACACGGCGAGCTAACGGCCTCAAAATGCGTATGCGGACAGACCACTTAAGCTACTTTACGGCGACGGGCTCAGAACTTCACAGCTGCCTAAACTGCTTTAGCCCCATCTGCCGTTTTAGGGCGGCGGACTTAGCGGTTGAAGTTTCCTGCCCTCTTACTCGCCCAAATTTGGGTTTTCGACACTCCCAATAACACCGTTCTGTTCTGCTTGAAGAGCGCTATCGAATTGTATCAATCTCGACCGATTTTGGACACATCGATTTTTCGGCAATATCCTATCGAGGACTTGGGCGCCCTACGCCGAGCTGCGCGGATGATGACGTCATCGAAAACCGGTATTTTCGAAATTGGCCAAATTTCCTCGTGCAAAATTCGTTCAAAATCGTCTAGGGGTTATTTGGGGCGTTGATTACGAATCCGACGTTCGTTTTTGAAAATCTCGACTTCGGTAGGTTTTGGATTTTCTTCTGGATAATTGAGGGTGGTCGGGTCAGGATCATCGATTTCGTTCAAAATTCGTGTAGGGTCGGGGACTTATTCGGGGGTGCCGAACACGATGCCGAGGTACATTTGTACGATTAGGGCAGGAGAGCGCTCATACCGATAACTGAGGGTGAGGCCTTCTACGTGGAGCTGGAGAAGTTCTATAAGATCACACCTTCTACAAGGTGATCGTCGGCGACTTCAATGCCAAGATCGGGCCACGAAGGTCGCTGGAAGAACTTCACATCGGAACCCACGGTTTGGAGTGGAACGAGCAAGGTGAAAGGCTGTCTGAGTTTATCATGTCGACCAAGACCATCCATGGAAACTCGCAGTTCCAGAAGCCTCCCTCCCTACGATGGACCTGGGAATCCCCCGGTGGCCAGTTCCACAACGAGATCGACCACATCATCTTCAATCGCAAGTATTGCCTGACCGATGTCTCCGTTGTCCCCAAGTTCTACACGGGATCGGACCACCGCCTCCTTCGCGCGAGGTTCCGCTTTTCGCGTCAAGGAGAGAAGGCCGCGAAGTTCAAGAAGAGGAGTCCCAGAACGACCATCAACTGGGATCTCTACACCTCTCTTGTCGGCCGTTGGAAAGATGCCGTCATGGACAACGTCGACGAGGAATACGATCGCTTCGTGCACCATCTCCACGATAGTGCTAAGGGAGCCGAGAGCTTGAAGACCACCAAGAGACGCCTGTCTCCGGAAACTCTCGAGCTGATACGCCAACGTGGAGCAGCACGAGCGTCAGGCAACTATCAACTGACGTCCGAGCTTGCAAAGCTATGCAGAGCGGCGATAAAGGAAGATCTGAAGGAGAGAAGGGCGGAAGTGTTGGCTGAAGCAGCAGAGGCAGGGCTGAGCATCCGCAATGCCCGCCGGAACTTCGCCAACTTCAAGACCAAGATGACCGCTCTCCGACGTCCTGACGGAACCGTCACCTCTTCCAGAAGGACCATGGAGAAAGTCATCCACGACTTCTACTCCGATCTCTTCGATAGCCACGTCCACCTGCCCCTACGCCATCTTCCGCAGGATGGATACGTCATCCCCTCTGTTCTCCCTTCCGAGATCCGACACGCCATCTCGTCGGTGAAGAAACGTACAGCACCCGGTACTGACAGGATCAGAGCTGAACACCTGAAGAACCTCCCGCCAGCGCTCATCAACACCTTGGCGCGGCTCTTCACACGCTACCTGTCCGAATGCAAGGTTCCATCTCAGTGGAAGACCAGCAAGACCGTCTTGCTGTACAAGAAGGGAGACGTGCACGACATTGGCAACTATCGCCCGATCTGCCTGCTGTCCGTAGTCTACAAGCTGTTCACTCGAGTCATCCTGAATAGGATTAGTAGAACGCTGGACGAAGGACAGCCATGCGAACAAGCAGGATTTCGGAGAGGATTCAGCACGATCGACCACATACACACCATTACGAAGCTCATCGAAGTGTCGCGAGAGTACAAGCTGCCGCTTTGCCTTACGTTCATCGACCTGAAGAAGGCATTCGACTCCGTCGAGACTGAAGCGGTTATGGAAGCCCTGCTCACCCAGGGCGTTCCTACTCAGTACATCAGAGTCCTTCGAGAGCTGTACAGTGGATTCACGACCAAGATCTCACCATTCTACAACGACGTCGTCATTGAAGTGAAGAGAGGGGTTCGACAAGGGGATACCATATCCCCGAAGCTCTTCAGCGCCACCCTCGAAAACGTCATGCGCGAACTAGAATGGGATGACATGGGAGTGAAGGTCGACGGCCGGCAACTGCACCATCTTCGCTTCGCTGACGACATCGTGCTCATAACACCGAGCATCACTCAGGCGGAGCGAATGCTGGCCGACTTCGATCGTGTATGTGGTAGCGTTGGACTGCAGCTGAATCTTACGAAGACGATGTTCATGAAGAACGGATGGGTTTCTGATGCCCCATTCTCGCTCAACGGAACGAACATCTCCGAATGCTCCAGCTATGTGTATCTGGGTCGCGAAGTCAACATGGCCAACGACCTAGCACCAGAGCTGAGCAGGAGGAAACAAGCGGCTTGGGGAGCTTTCAAGAGCGTCGAAGAAGTCGTGAAGAAAACGAAGAACGTCCGACTCCGTGCCCACCTATTCGACTCCACTGTTCTTCCTGCCCTAACATACGCCTCAGAGACCTGGGCTATACGAAAGCAGGATGAACACGCGATCAGCGTCGCGCAGCGTGGAATCGAGAGGACGATGCTCGGAGTGACACGACTCACGCAAGTGAGAGAAGGCCTCCGTAGTTCCGAGCTTCGCCGACGTTCGAAGATCAGAGACGCTGTCGCATGGGCCAAGTCGTCGAAAATTAGGTGGGCCGGCCACGTAATGCGATTCGCAGACACCCGCTGGACGAGAGCCGTCACAGACTGGATTCCGCGGGATGTCAAAAGAACACCAGGACGCCCACCAACGCGTTGGTCGGACTTCTTCGTGAAAGCCCTGAACGACCGATATGACGCTCTTCGTGTCCCTCGAGCG
Source organism: Heligmosomoides polygyrus bakeri (assembly GCA_947359475.1). Lineage (NCBI taxonomy): Eukaryota > Metazoa > Nematoda > Chromadorea > Rhabditida > Heligmosomidae > Heligmosomoides > Heligmosomoides polygyrus. Next base: position 13,583,521 of record OX375865.1, read on the forward strand.
AGGAGGATCCATTGGACCACTCTGGCACGCGACAGGGACGAATGGAGACGCTGCTGGCGCCCGCTCGAGCAAGTCGATGATCAACGGGACGACAGGTGACAGGTGACAGGTCTGATTAAATAGCCGGGATAACTACCATAAACACATCTGCTTGAGCCTGGAGCGGTTGACAGAGAGGCATATGTTGTTACAGGATGTTTTGTTGCGATCAAAACTCTTGCGCCAGGCGGGACTCGAACCCACATCTTCTGCTCTCCAAGCAGCGATGTTCGCCTTACATCACGGGCGCTGCTTGACCGCACGTAACATCCTCCAGGTCTGTCAGCACCCACTTGTGATCCGGGGATGGGCCGGCCGCTGATATCAGCATGGAACCGGTCAAGCTGAAGACCTTACTAGTAACAATGTTAAAACACATTTGCTTAAGCCTGGAGCAGTTGATAGAGAGGCTATATGTTGTCACAGTATGTTTTGTCGGCGCAAGAGTTTTGATCGCGACAAAACATCCTGTAACAACATACTACCATACACGTTTGTATAAATGCTTGAAGGCAAACTTCTATGGTGACATTTTCACCTTCAGTAGATTGTCTCTCCGGGTCATGTTGAACACCACGCTATTTGCCATGGCAAACAATCTGACCATTTTCATGTTTTCCAAAGAAAAAACGTCGAAAGGTTGAATCAGCGACGTAGCCCAGGCAGGAATATTGGTGTCAATTGGTGTCAAAGTGAATAGCATTCTCATGGCTGCTACTCGAGTTCTCTTCGCCCTTGTCATCACAATGGTACCAATCAGACTCGTCATCAGTAGACATACCTGATCCCAAATTTTTGTCCGTTTCGACAGAAGCTGCAGCACCGTCACGTAAAATAGCTGCGAACCCTCTAGCGATCTTCTTTCCCTCACGAGTTGGTGCATCGTTCTCGCCGACACCCCAAATTCAGCGAGAAGAATGTACACCACCTTTGCTGGTGAAAAGGACATATTGAATGAAGAAAAAGCAGTAGATCAACGAAATTTTGTTCTTCAGAATCATATATTTCACTTACCTTTTTGCTTCACACGTTTTTATGCTTTGTTCCATTACCTGTCCCATGACCATGCAGATTGTTAGAAAAACCTCTAGTTATGCAACATATGGTTTGGTCTTTATTTGTGCAAAGTAGTAAATAAAAATGTAGCCATAGCAGTTTTTGCTTTTTTATAAACTTGTATGGTACCTTTCCCGCTATTCAATCACACCCGCTTTATAATTTAGAACACAAGGTCATTTCGAAGATAAACGATGTTTTGCAAAAGACTGGCAGCAACGGGAACCGAGCCTACGACACCTGCCTCACCTGACTAGCGGGAGCACCACCCCTGCGCCACTGCCGCAGCTGGCGGGCCCCTCTTTCGGAGCCCTGTGACTCACCACTCTCGCGCCAGGTGTGTTGCACAGCCAGCTTGTGCCGATCTCGGCAGGCCATAACTCGCTCAGGAATTTCATTTTGCAAATTTGACACCCGTATTCGTTATCAGCATTCCGAGCCATTTCTAATGATTCTGGCCACAACTTGAAGTTCCATAGGAGGTCGAAACCCTTCCCTAGTGAGAGGACTGAAAGTGATTCCCTATGCAATCAAGCGTCAGCACGAAGAGAAACGGACTCAGAGCTGACCTTTGGTGCAACCCCACTGTGACGTCCATCCTCTTTGTCATCCTGTGTGGAGTTCGTACCGTCGCCATCGAGCCTTCGTACATGTCCTTTATTACCGAGATTAAACGTTCCGGGAAACCCTCGATAGAAGGGATTTCAGAGCACGGCCCGCGTCTGTGGTGGACCTCTTATGCATAAAGTCCCACTGCCCCTGTAGATGGTGACAATCTCCGTCAGCCTCGACTCGACCATCCGTTCGTAGACTTCATCGTATGTGAGATCAGCTTATCCCACCGTAGTTGGAGCACTCGGAAGCATCCCCCTTCTGCTTGAAGATGGAGACTATAATGTTGTTCCTCCAGTCATCCGGCACCTTACCCTCTATCGTAATTCTGTTAAAAAACTCTGTCGGCGAATTGACTCCACAGTTCCCAAGCACCTACCAAGACTCTACCGGCACCTAGTCAGGCCCAGCTGCCTTCCCCAGCTTCATCTTTCTCATGGCTCTTCCTGCGTCCAGGACGGGATGGGTCTTTCCGTTCGTTGTTCTTCTTGAACTTCCCGATGCTTGATTTCGTCATTCAGCAGTACACTGAAGTACTCCTCCCACCTTTTTCCGACCTCGACGGCTTCCGTAGTACCCTACTGTCAAAACTCTTCATCGTCTTGATCACTCGAATGTCAACGCAAGCTCTATGCCGTGCCTTGGCCAGCCGAGTAGCGAACTTCTCTCCCCGTGTTTCGTATAGGGCATTTATCTCCGCGCTCTTTGCTACAGCTGCTTTTGCCAGCCTCTTTAGCTTTCTATAGACTGTAAGATGCTCGGGTTCCCTTGTCCTTGCCACAGCTTATAGGTCTCCTTCTCTTTCCTCACCGCAGCCTGCACCTCTTCATTCCAGAACCATGAAGCCTTATCACCTCCGGTTTCTCCTTTTGTTTCGCTGAAGGTTTCTTTGGCACATCGTAAGATCGTTTGGGTCACCCTCCTCCAGGTGTCTTTTACGGGGCCGGTTAGATCGGGAAGACCTGCTTAGAGCACTGCCCTCGTAGCTCGTTGCGCTCTGTGCCTCGCAACCTCTGTCATTCTGGGTTCCGTTCCTGCTTTGAATTTGTTGGGTAGAGGAAAGTTAAGGTCCGCTACCAAGGGCCTATGCATTGATGCGACTCTCGGAAGGACCTTTATTTCCCGGACGGTTTTCAGGGCAGGCCTTCTCACTAGAATGTGGTCGACTTCCGTCCTCCTTCCTCACCTTCTGGCTCTCACTCGCAAAAAAAGTACTACAGATAAGCAGGTCGTAAGCCACAGCCAGATCCACATTTCCTTCACCATCTCTGTTTATCAAGCCGACCCTTTTACCTCCATGAACCCTTTCCAATCATCTTCTGCAACTCTCCACGTGCCCGTTTATGTCCCCTGCTACAGATAAATAGTCCGTCTCCTTGTACGGATCTTATGGCCTCCACGTGCGTAAAGTAGAACTTATCCTTATCATGCTCGGGGCATCCGACCTGCGGAGCGCACACGGACATGATAGTCCAGTAACCCTCCTTCGTATCTAGCCGCAGTGACATGATGCGGACGCTTATCCGACAGCAACTCAAAAATCCTTGAGAGACTCTGCGATAGCTATCCCGACACCGTTCCTCACCGTTGTAGGACGGCTTGGTGACCCTTCTCCAATTTCCTTGGCGTTCGCCTCTTTCCACTCGTTTCCTGCAGGCACAGAATTTTCATCTATCTGCACTTTACCAGGTCAGCCACTTGGTCCAAATCTTTAGTTCTTGGGCAGTCGAGATCGCTGAACACAAAACTAAAATTCGTTTTTGAATTTTCAATCTACATCAAGGGACAGCTAGCTTTAATATATTTAATATACCAAACGTTCAACGGCCTGCCGGCCGCCGAATTCTAGTTGGGGGCTTCGCCCTAAATCCGGAGAATAAACACCCCGAACTTCTTCTTGTCCTCTTTAGGCTTTCTCGCATTCATCGCAGTAAAAAAAACCGGTTTTGCTACATAGAATGGTATATGGTACGAATACTGTAGGGCCAAATCTTCAAAACTGCTCCAATGGAGCTTTACCCTATATTGCACGTACGCAATTCATTCTCTGAAGTGCCCGTTTTACTGATGGCGAGGAAAAGATAGAGAGAGTTTTAATACGAAGTGTTTAATCTGCGATAACACAAATGAAACCAATTGCTGTTGGTAGACCGCTCGATGTCGGTCACAGCACGACGGGAATAAAATTACTCCGATTCCCTTACTAATTCTCCCTACCCCCCCCCCACCCACTCCACCAATACCCCTTACCCATGTGCCGGCAGAAAACGGAAGTGAAAATCAAGTACGCGCACACTCTTTGTTGCACGAAGCCTTGAAAAAGTCACCTGAAAATCTCAAAGATGGTGTGCAAAGTCTTATTTGGGACACGTCTTCTGGATCCGGATGCACATTGGATAGCGTCTGTGATGCATTTGCTGAGTTCTGACGCATGTGTCACGACGTCTACGACACGTCGCTTGCACCCCGACACACGTGGCATGACGTATGTGGCACGTCTTCTGGCGCCATGTTGGACGACACAGAGAAAATACTGGTTTCTTCATTGCTCCATTTCACTAGTCTCCTTTGCTGGTCCCCCTTTATCTTTTCTATTACTGGACTCTTTACTGAACCACCTTAACTGGTGTTCCCTTTATTGGCTCCCTTACTGATCCCCTCTTGACTAGTACTTCACTGGTAACCCATTTATTGGTCCCTTTTAATGGACCCCCACCCACTTCACCGCTTATCATTACTGGTCGTACCTTCACTGGTTCCCCCTTATTGGAGAACCCTTTGCAGGTCCCCTCCCTCCTTCACTGGACCCCCCTCCTTCACCGGTCCCACCCTCACTGGTCCCCCTTTACTGGTACCTCTTCAGTGGCCCCATTATTGTCAACCCTTTTCCGGTTCACCCTTCACTGGGCCCCCTTCTTCGTCGGTCCCTACTACTGCTCTCACCTTGACTGGACCTCGATTTACTGGTCCCCTCTTCACTGGTCCCCTATCCTTCACCGGTCCCCATTATTGGATCCATCCTCACCGGTCCCCCTTCACTGCGCCTCCCCCCCCCCCTCTTCACCGGTTCCCATTGCTGGTCCCACCTTCTCTGGTACCCCTTTTACTATCTTCACTGGTCCCCCATTATTGGTCGACCCTTTGCCCGTCTCTCGTTACTGGACCAACATGCTCCACCGTACCCATTACCGTTCCCACCTTCACTGGTAACACGTCGTCTGAATCCGGACAAGCATTTCACGAAATCGGTGACACCTTTTCTGAACCCAGGCACCTGAGCAACGACGACGGTGACATGTATTCTCAAGCTGGACGCTCGCTTTCACGACGTCGACGACACCTCGGACGCCCTTTGCGTGACATCGGGACACGTCTTGCGACCCCTCTCAACACGAAGTAGGTGACACCACACAACTACACCCCCCCCCTCCCCACACTTTCCCCCAACGCACTTCTACAGCACTCCTGTGCAAACAATAAACAAACAGACAGACAAACAAATGACCGCTCTCGCTTATATGTAGTAGGATAATATCTTGTTATTTAATAGTATTAACAGCATTAATGGTACAGCACTAGAGAAAAATATAATAAAGTACTACTAAACTATTGTCGCACAATAGTGCTCACTGAAGCTGGTACCCACGTCCTGTCGCTCTAACGGTGAATCCCGGAGCCGCCGAAGACGACGAAAACGCAGAAGCACGCGTCAAGCCAGCAGTTATATTATAGATCTACATGCTAGCCTCGTTCGACATAACAGCATACGGCTCATCTGAACAACACGTTGAGGATTCAAAAGAGAGAATTTAGAGAAATCTTTTATGTATGTCTTCGACAATAAACGTTACAATTTCAAAAGGAGACCTGCAATAGAAATGAACAAGAGAATCGGAAAACTATAGGAATGGCTATAAGACAGACACAGAGTACACTCGAAACAATTGGAAATGGCCACAAGAACAATAATGTACATTCAAAACAATAAGATATGGCTAAAATAACACAAAGTAATAACACGAAGCTTACAAATTTCAAACAAAAAACAGTGAATTCCTCAGTGATATGGCTTGTCGTTCCATTGCTAATTGACATCGAAATCATCTCCTTCTTCCGCTCTTTGTTCCTTACGCTTCCCACTAGGCATATAAGAGTACCAAACAAGAACAGAATGAAGAAGACGGTCGAAAACAGAAAAGACTTTAAAAAGAGCAATTGTTTATCGAAAAGGGAATGCAATAAACGAAAACACACTACCGGACGTGTGTTTTAAATAGACGCCGCAAAAATCGCGATTTTGCAGTTTTGGGTCTTTTTGTTATAACTCGTCAAACCGTCGAAAACAGTTGCATGCTTGCAATTCCTGTAATTTAAGGTTTTTTGAGACAAGGTTAACACCGTTCGATTTTCCTCCTCGAGATCTACATAAAGTTGTGTAGCAACTTTAAGTCAACGCAGTATTTTCGCAGTGTGTGGCCCGAAATTCACTGTAGCAGGCTTATTGCGGCTGAGGCAGCTTATTTCCCACGACTTGCCTGGTTTCAGAGCATCTCGAGCATATCGTCCGTCGCCAGTGCTCTATTATGCCAGGAATACTCCAAGAGTGCACCGTGTACAATGCATCTATCATAACCTATCAATCAAGCGGACGCGACAGCTTGTAGAGTGAGCGTTTGAGAAGTTTTATCGGAATTTCTCAGCTGCCTTACTCAGGAATTACTGTACTCTGTCCCGAGAAGGCTTCGGCGTGTGCAGTGCACAATCTATGTAGGATCGAACATATCAATCGAGTGGGCGTCACCGCGGGCAAATTGCACCCGCGGGCGTGTTCTGAGCGCAGTAGCACTGTCAAGTTCGAACCTTTCCGGCAACTAGTGGATTTTGTAAGCAGTAAGTTCAAGAAGCGCGCTGAAACACAGCAACATAGCTCATGATTGTACAAAGTTACAGCGGTGCGAAAATGCTGGTTACCTTTGTGTGACACGATTTGAGTTCAGTCGACTACTGCGGGAAGACGAGGTGAACTAACGGCATGCAAAACCGTGGGCGATGCACGAGACTGAAAGCAATTTACGATGACATGGTCGCAACTCCCCATATGCCTAAACTGCTTTAGCCCATCTGCCATTTTAAAGCGGCAGAGGACAGCGGTGAAATTTCTTCCGCCCTTACTCGCCCATGTTTGAGTTCTTGCCACTCTCAATGGAGACATTTTGTTCAGTTCAGAAAGCTCTGTCGAAAGGTTTCACTCTCGACCAATTGGGATTACCGACTTTTTGACAATTTCGCATCAAAGGCGAGACGGCCAAAGCCGCGGCAGAAGGACAATGACGTCATCGAAAATAGATATTTTCGAACCAGGCCAAATTTCCTCATCCAAAATCGTTCATGGGGTTATTTGGTGCACTGGTTTCGAATCCGACGTCCGTTTTCGAAAATTTTCTAAAATGGCAGACGGGGCTAAAGCAGTTTAGGCATCCGGAGAGTTGCCATCGTAAAGTGCTCTTAGTGCTCGCCCACGCATTTGCATGCCGTGTCGTCTCGTCTCGTCCGCCTCTTCTTCCCGCAGTAGTCGACTAAACTCAAATCGTGTCACACAAAGGTAACCTGCATTTTTGCACCGCTGCAACTTTGTCCAATCATAGACTAGGTCGCTGTGTTTCAGCGCGCTTCTTGAACTTCCTGCTGCCTACAGAGTCCACAACTTGCATAATTCCTGAGAAGGGCAACCGAGAATTTCTGATAAAACTTCTCAAACGCTCACTCTACAAGCTACCGCGTCCGCTCTATTGATAGGTTCGATCATATATACATACATTGGAGCACATAGAGAATTTCTGGCATGAGAGAGCACTGGCGACGTAGGCCATGCTTGAGATACTCAACTCTAAAACATGCAAGTCCTGGGGAATAAGCTGCTCCAGTCACAATTCGAGGGTTTGCGACCAACAATTTCTTAGCAATGAAGCGCAAGTTTTCAATTTTGGAAATTTTCATGGCTCCGTATGAAATATGTACACTGTACGATAGAGCTCGAGCTCCTGATCTTAAATGTCTTTGGTTTTTTAAATGGCTTTATCAAAAAGACGCAAAAACCGGAAAATCGCGGTTTTCCGGCGTCTATTCAAAAGACGCGTCCGGTGCTGTATCTATACTCACTCAAAGCGAGAAATAAAAAAAGAGGTTGAGTTCTGAGCCTTAAATGCTAGCGATGGCTTCTAAAATTAAGAGAGAATACGATTGTGACTTTGACTTAGACATTATCGTTATGGAACTGATTTGGCCTTTAAGATGGAGTGCAAACATGAATCTCAAATATTACCAACCTTTTTTTATCCTATGACGTGAAACAGATTGCAAATTAGTGACGTAAGGAACATAGAAAAAGGGTATGTCCTTACAAATCTAACACCTTCGAAAAAGAAAGGAGCAAATGCAGCAAAGAGGTGACACAATAAATAAGCTCAGCGCCTGGAAGAAAACGCAGCTCTCTTGGGTTTAGAAAAATAAAATAAAAAACAAGCAGTCCATTTAATAGCGAAAACGCAAAAACAGTTTGAAGCATCATCATGAAGCCGAACGGTTTTTTGTTCAAGGATGAACAATCGAAATTTGTTTGAGCTGCTACCATTCCGCATGTGCGTTTGAAGCAGCTCCAACTGGCCAAACACAGAGAAAAATTGGACGACCAATGTTTGTAATGGTAATATTAGACCTAAGCCTCTCGAGTACGCTCATCAACTCTTTGACAACCAAATCGATTCAACACCATTCTAATGGAAGAAGCTGAAGAATAAATGCCCAAGAAAGGTAGCAAGCACAAGCAGAGCAGCAGTCGCCCAATTTGGGCCTTAAGTCACAAGAATTCTTCACAAAAACGCGGCTGCGAACGCAAGTGCGGACGCAGGGTCCCACCACGTAAATTGCTTTTGTGGGACGAGGAATAGTCGTGGGTAGGAGACAGCAGCGTCTGAGAAAGGTTTCACCACGATACCTGCTCTCGTGGGACGCGGATAGAACGCGTCTCGGACGCATCAGAAGGTCTCGCCACGAAAATGCCTTTCTAGGACCGACTGCTATGCAGTGAGTGTCTGAGAGTATTCCATGCTCACGATGGACGCGGGAAGTCATCGCGCATGGCGGCTGCCACCGTTGCGGCTGTGGAGGCAAAGTTTTCTTTGACTATTCGACCGCGCGCGGGGAAATGGTCATAAACGGAGCGCCGCAATGTCATCGCGTCGATAAAATTATGTCCCGGCCTGAGGCCAAATTGTATAGTGGCGTCGCGTCGCGCCGCGACGAAGTATAAACGGGCCCTAACGTTTAGTGTGCACGCGCTATACGATGTTGTGATAAGCCCCCGCTTCGGTCGCCCGACGCGGTGGATTGACATGAGGCTCATCATGTCATCGCGTCGCGCGTAGCGTCCACGCTAAACGATCCCTAAAGACTCCCACTCACTTTTGAGCGGCAGGCGACAAGCGGCGAAAACGATGAGTCACTCTAGATCCCCGCCGCGAAGGCCTAGAGCGCAGACAGTATCTGCTGGCGCCGAATCGGAGCGAAATCAGCGGCGGCGGCAATGATGATTCACATCCACCGCTCGCCGATGAGCTCGCCGCCGACGATCGCCGCTGGCGATGACCTCCTCGTTCTTGCCCAATGGTTAAGGATAGCCGCGGCGTTGCCGCAGAAGTGTGTGGAGCCTTAAGGCATACGTTATACTTTTTCGACAGTGCTGGCCTGGTGCGTGGAAACCCGCGCAACACTATTGCAGAGAGCGCCGCTGCGGATGGCCTATCGCCCAGGGTATCGCCGACAACTCGTCGCCGTGCGCAGCTCAGCGAGAAGTTGTCACTGGCCATTGAGCCGCATTCGAAAACGGCGGCCTACGCAAAGTCTTTGAATCGAACTTCAAGATACGTCACGTCCTGTGTTTGTCTGAGAATGCATATCGTTTGCGTATATATCTGCTTTTCTCCATATTTCGATACCTTTCGAGCAGCACTTGAGCACTGCACTTTCATGGGCAGTCGAAGCTATTTGGGTGATCATTGAGCGACCTAGAAGATACAAGTTGATAGACGGATTTTGATGCTGCGATCAAAAGTTCTGGGACATAAAACCTTGAGCATGTCGCGAAAGTTTTGATCGCAACATCTACACCCTTCCTTCTAACTGCGAGCATTCCCCTAAACACTATTCCATCCTACAGAACACCCTTTCTGAGGAAATTAAAGGCAAGATGCGTTTACTCAACACAGCCACTCATATGTGGCTGGTTGAGCTTCAGAACTGGAGACCAATCGGCTTGAGTGCTGTTGGAGTCAGATCAAACGGAACAAAACTCTATCGCTTTACTGGCGGCGCACTCATAGACGGGAGGTGTGTCCGTTTCCAAATCGTACTTTACTCATCACACGACATGATGACAGCCAATCAGACGTCCTGCGATGCCCTTCACTCCGATTAGGATAAAGTAAGCAAGCAATAAAAAAGGGTCGGCATTAGAGTGAACTTTTCGGCTTTTTTTCGAAAGTCGAACAATCGAATTCCTCGACTTTTTGAAATTTTCGAAAGGCAAACAATCGAATAACTCGATCTTTCGCTGTTTTCGAAAATCGAACAATTGAATAACTCGATTTTCCGCCGTCTTCAAAAATCGAGCCATCGAAAAACTCGACTTTTTGCTGTTCCCGAAAAGCGAACAATCGAGTAACTCGATTTCGAAGGCACGTTCCATAGAGAACCGAAAGAAGCCGGAAAATTCACAATTGTGGATGAAAAGAGTTGAATTTATGAGGACAACTGAATAATCGTTAATCCCGTTAATGGAATAACAAGATACCTGGTCATTTCTTTAATGGACATTCACCAGGGTTGAGGTGCCAATTAGTGGACATTCACCAGGGTTGAGGTGCCACCAAAGGTAGGGATTATCCTCACTTCTATGCGTAATTTGCTATCTGCCACCTGTTCCTCATTTGCGAGTCGAGTCACTACCTTCTCACATTATCTTATTACCAGCGTTCGTCGCCGGTTTTGCCGCCGTTGATAACGTAGCCCAAACCTAGCTAGGAATGCTTCCTCAGCCAGCGTCCGTCACCGGCTTCGCCGGTGCCGTACGCAGGACGTGCGGGCTACGTCAGGCTTTCGGGCTTTCAGTATAGATGTTTTCTTCAGCACACATATGAAGCCGCAAGGTTTGTAAGGTAGCTTTTATCCTATTATGTTCAGGAGTCAGCTCTTTGCTCCTGTTCAACTTTTTCCAGCTACGACAAAGTAGTGTTGAATAACAGTTCCATTTTCGCGCAAGACAAAATGCCTTATGGGGGTGCCTTACATGATGACTCCTCCTCCTTCGAGTCCATTTGCACAAAGTTAACAAAAAGTGTGCTTCTACGCATAGTCACTGTACGCGGTTTAAAACTTGCGCGTGGGTTGGTTTCGAAAAGAATGACGATTTTGACGTTCACAGAGCGCGTTTTTTGACGGCGACAGTTCGTCAGCAGTTTTCAATGCACGCTTAATGAGGAATTGCTCTGACTTGGTAAAGTAGAACATTTTCTAATGCACTACCACCGCGCCTGACGCGACGCTCGGCAACGATCTCGACGAGCTTCCGTATGCTCAGAGGCGCGCCCGCCTACACACACACAGACTCTAACATACGATTACAATACGCAATAACTGCCGAAACCGAAACGTAGCAAAAGGATTGGTATTAGGGGGGGGGGGTAGCAAAAGCAATGAGACTCCATGCCGTCCATATATGTCGTGACTGGAGTCCGGTTTCGTGCTTCTCGTATTTCTATGTTTGTTTTCTACTTATTGAAGGCCACCTGAAAAGCGACCGCTTTCGCCCTTTGCAAAAGCGTGCCAAAACCCAGTCTGTCTCCTGCCGAGACCCCAGCCCGACGAGTCGACCCGTGTCGCGCAAATTTCGCCCAATTCCCAACCTCGAGCAGCCTGGACTCAATAGACACGCAAGATGAGAAGTACGCCTTCTACCTTAACCCTGCCAAGCAGCGAGTCTGGGGAGGCCGGGTGACCTGTTATCGACTTTCCTTCGGCGGGATGTTCACGGTGAGAAGCACCTTCTGAGCTTTCGAGTCTGCGCCCATGGACTGTTGTACTGGAAGCTGTTTTCCAAAAGCAGGACCATGGTCTCCAAAGCCATAGTGAACGAAATAGAAGAGATGGACCGGCGAGTCGCACTTATTCGGTCTCAGCGCTTCAAGAAGGTCCACCTCATCGACCATGCGGCACCCCATCGGGCAAAAGTGACCACGGGTAAGCTTGCTCAGCTGGGGTACGTTTACATGCCTCACCCACCGTATTCGCCGGACATCTCTCCATGCGACTACTACTACTTTTCTAATTCCGCTTTTCTCATTTGTTACGAAATGACTCCGATGCATCCCTGTCGGAGGCAGATTGTCGACGACACGCCTTTGCTATACCACCCCACCGCTCACCCCGAGCGAACCCTCATGATGAGCTCCCATATCGATTCATCGCTTCGCGCGATCGATGTGGGAGCTTAACATCAGGCTTCGCTCGATGGTGTAACATAGGTCACAGCTTGTCGGCGATGGCTCGATTGACGTGTCGCAGTATAACATATGCGTAATAATGCTCGCAGCTGGAGTCCGACTCCGACTTGGCGTCGACGACGCTTTGATGCATCGCAGCGCCGGAATGGTTTGAAGTGGTTTATGTATCTACGTGAACATTTCATTCAGTCTGCCGAGTAGAGTTTAGGATATTTAACAGATTTTACACCCTCCAATCTAACCATATCACAGTGATTTCCCTCGCTTCTAGTTTAAGTATGGTTGCATCCCATAAAGTATCAATTTTGAAATAAAATTTCGTTATAGGGATCACCCCAGGCTGGTATTTAAATTATTTCCAACTACTTAAAAATGTGGGCCATCCTTTTCCTTTAGGATTGACTATGCATTTGTTTTATATGTTGCTACAGTGTTTCCATGATTTTTATGTCCAGTTTTTTCTTTCATACTTGTTTTCTCAGAGAGTTATCATGTGCATTGTTTTGTTTCTTTCTAAAGTATTCCCTTTTACACTCATTACAAAACATTTCTTGCTGGCTTAGAAATGCACCAGCCCTCCTCGCGCAAGATGTTACACCTACAGAGTAAGGATATAAGATACTGAAAAGATTAGCATACCTGCGTTCCAGAAGATTTTTTCATCGGTAGCATATGTGTTGAGTATCTGCCATACCTACAGGGTATGTATGACTCACCAACTTGTACATAAAGCAAATGAAAGGATTCAGAAAATAACAGTATTCAGAATTCCATTACCATATTCGTTCTCAGCACATCATGGCTATCGTGCTGACTTGTACGAAAAAGAGCTGTCAATCAGACTACGATTTTCTCCTACAAATCGAGGAAGCTACGTCCGATTTCCTTGCTTCTCCACGCCAGAAAGCCCATTAGCGAACAGCCGATGGAAGCGGTCATGGTCTCACATAGCGTCTCACCACACAATGTAGCAGTGGTGATGCTATGCAACGTGTTTTTTGATAGAAACGCAAGGTAGAACTGCAGCATAGTCCCAGAACGAGGAGGGTCGTGGCTACTTCAAAAAGGAGAAGAAGTTGATTGCCGCCGCCAAGACGAGAGGTCAATATTAGTGAGCAGTCCAGCTGTGAAATTAAGCATTGGATTCACTGCATGATAAAATAAACGAGCGCTGTCAGGGTTTTCCGAAGTTCTTTTGCTTGTTCTCTACAATTTGAGCAGGTGTTCTGTGCAATGATTTTCTATGAGATTTGGTGTGCTCCGTGACAATTCGTGACAATTCTCTCAGAATAAAAGCGCATGCGAATAGGCAACTACAGATGCATAGTGTGTAAGCTTTAAAGATGGATTTCACATCAGCTCTATCCTTCGTTCTCGTGGTGAGTTCACCTTTACTCCTATAGTTGTAAATGTAAATATACGTAAACAATAGTCGACATAATTTTTCGGCTAACTGGTGATGTCACTTGCAATTAGGGTTATCACGATATAAATTCTTACGTAGTAGATGTCTAATTTCCAACGCAAACCTTCAATTACTAAGTTGTATAGATTAGGCGTTTGCCCAGGAGAGCAAAGAAGTGAATGATAGGACTAGCATGTCAAAACTAGCGGCCGCTCAAAAGTGAAGTCCGAGGAATGGGTGTGAAGCAAAAAAGAAGTCTTGTAAGCCTTGTCCGCACAGCAAATGGCTGGCGACATCGCGCACGCGGCGTTCGTTCGCGAAGAAGGTGTGAACGTGCTGCTGTCCATCTGGCGACTGTTGAAGACCCCACACATTTTTGTGGCCAGCTATGAGCTGCGGGCGGCGAAAACGATGAATCATGCCGTTGTTGCAGTCCTGCCGGCGGCAAGCGGCAGAGATATGGAGCGGCGAGGTACTGCATTTCTAGTCGGGACCTATTGCTCTTCGCCTTCCCGCCTTCCGTCCGGGCTCTGGCAGCTCCCTGCGGCGAAAGGCTAGAGCGCAGACAGTCTCTACCTGCGCCGAGTCGTCGCGAAATCAGCGGAGGCTGCAATAATGACGTGAATCATTGTTGCCGCTGCCGCTCCGGCAACGCCGCCGCCGCTCACCATCCGCGGCGAACTCTGCGTCCCTGCCCTTTGGCGATTAAGGATAGAGCAGCGGCAATGCCGCAGAAGTGTTTGGAGCTTTTTAAATGCTTCCAACGCTGTCGATCTTAAAATATTATACATCTATTGATATTGTTCTATTTAAAGGAAATAAGAGTGCACACAGCATTAGGTATTAAGCAAGGAATTAACTGAAGGAATTCTAACGATTCGCTACTTATACTTTATTGCTTTACAGAGAAATACATCGTAACAATTTTTTGGTAAAAAACGAAGCTTTTTATAGAAAAAAGGCTTAGGATATAAAGGCCTTCTACATAGAAACCCGAATATATCTATGTTTCGTTATATTATTGCATGTGGTGCAAAAGTAATGCGTTTTTATTCGCCTCTTTTTCAGATTCCTTGCCTACTTCTGGGTGCACATCCTTATAGGCCACATGTACTTACTGGTTTCAGTGAGTGTGATTCAAGCATTATCATGTACGCTGCAATTAGTTATGAACAAATCGTTTCAGTAATCCCGAAGTGCGATAACGAAGTGAACACCTTGTACGCGTCAGCGCTGCACACGTTCGTTAACAATGTACGTTCTCACATTGCCAGCGGAACTGGCGGACAAATTATAAATTTGACTTCTGAATATATTACGAAGCCAAGGCATATGGACGGAATGGTAAGTAAAGCTTCGACGCATACAAGTTAGTGAGTGTCAGCGTTATTGCTACATTGAAAAAGCGTAATGGAAGGCGGTAGCCGGTATCCTTCTGGGGCGCTTAATATCTAGAAAATATAGGGGCTTTCGATATGTATAAGCCTAGGAATTTTAGATGTGTATACACAGCAACGAACTGGGTAGCCCTCCTGTAGTAAAAACATTATTGTTTTTCAACAAGCACGAAAGAGTGGAATCCTATTTGCGGACGCCGAGTGTATGATAGATTTGATTGTGCAAGTAGCAATTCTGTCACTAACATCACGAAGCCTGTTAGAATATCTGTAGGTCTGTGCATCATCGAGATGTTGATGGCAATCCACAAACTGTAAGCCTTATATCCTTTTCAAGAATTTTGTTGAGAAATTGGTCGACCACAGAGAGCCTCAAAGTGATTCAAACTTCGCGGTAACTTCTTTTCAAAAAAAAAAAACCCTAGAGTGGCAACCACAAATAGGCCTCTGGTGTACTTCTTTCCACGCCGGTGACACGGACGCTATTGTGAGGCGACCGCTATGCCTGTCTCCGACGCTCCAGAACGTAACTCCAACGTGACGTCGCGGCGCTGAAACGCGGACTTAAGAAATAGTTCACAGCAAAGGCTATAGCGCTGGTTACTAATAGTGTATCTAAAATGAGAGCATCGTTGTTAAATCCTTCAACGAGCGTCAAATTAATACCACCTAGCATCATCACGACTTTATAGAATAATAGAATGACAATAAGCATGTAATCATGCATAGATAAGCATAGGATTCCCATCAGGAGACATCAGACGTGTTTTATCCAACTGCTTTCCTTCTTCTACACAAAAAGCGGTCGACTGTCGCTTGTACACACTCCGGCGTTCTAGCGCGTTCAGCCGCAAGCCGCGTCTACCACGTGTATGACGTCACTAGCCTTACCTGTCAGAAGTCGGACCGCGACAACTCGTGAATTTCGTCGCGCACCACGCGCGACGCCAGGGGGGTTCGCGCGGTGTTGTAGTTATGTCTGCCCCGCCTCCGGTCGCAGGAGCTGATACATGGCACGTAACACTTCCGGCAGAGGATATTGCAAAATTGCCAGTAGCATAGCCTCAGGTTTCATTCAAATTTTCCTTCGTCCTTCGTGTTGTTTGTTCTTGTTCGTGTTATCAACTTACTAGTTCTCTATTTGTATTTTTCCACGTATTCTAGTCGCTAAAAGTCGCAGCTGGCCGCGCCAGTAAGCGATTAAAGGAAGGCATATGTCATGCTTCGTCGCTCTGTAGGCGATGCGGCGACCTGTCGCCGACAGTGCGGCAGCCCCTTCATGACAGGCTAAAGAGCGCGCGCTCACACTGTACCGCACTGTGACAAACCGTAGCACCTCCTGTGGCGCTCTCGGCGACAGTGGCGGCTGCGCGGGTTGCTTAGGCCTATGTTATACTTCAGCGAAGCTGGGTTGCGCGGGCTGCTACGCACTGCGTATCCACCCGTGTAACACTGCCGCCGACGTCGCCGACAACAGGGTCGCCGAAATATAACATAGGCCTTAGCTCTGCCTAGCACACACCCAGTACTGTCGCCGACAGCGTCGCCGAGAGAGCGACTAACAATAACATATGCTACGCCCCTTTTCGGTATATTAATTCCCAGATTGCTGCTACTTGACTATTGTGTAAAGAATCGATCGTACCTGAGCCTCTCGAATTCCTAAGCCTCTATTATCTTGTGCACATTGAGCAAATAGCAGCGAACTACAGCAAGCCAATAAAGATTAAGATCAAGTGTATGCTTAAACGAGTGAACATGTACACAATAGTAACATAATAACCGCGTTTTCGTTCTCACGTCAGGGGTAACATACTCACAACTGCTCTCAGCGATTTCAGATCCCTACAGAGAATTCTGACCTCATCTCCAGTTTCGATCCTGAGCCAAGTTGTTTGGGACTCTATAATTAGAACCTTAAAGTGCCTTCTGCAGATAGCTGTCAAACGCGCACCAAAATCTTAGTTGAATGCGTGAAAAGCCTAGCTGTAAAAATTTTGAACAACCCAAGAAAACACTCGTCCTATTTTTTTAGAGTGATAGGTGCAATACCCACCATAAGGATTGGAAAAAGGGTGCGGTAGGCGCGTTTTCCGCGTTCTTTCTTTTTTTGTTATAGCCGTCTTGATCTTCCGCCCGCACGACAGAGCCTGACTAGCTACCCGTGTTGTATTCCAGTCAAACACAGCAGCACTAAAGGGCCTCATTCCCCTGACCCCGAAAGAGCCCCCATTTCTGCAGCGATGGGAAGGACGAGTACGGAGAGGCTGCTAAAATCTCAGGGCCTAACCAGGCTGCGCAAACTGAGAAGGACTAGGATGACGATCTGTACTTACAACGCCCGCACGCTTGCGTCGGAAGCATCCGTCGAGGACCTGATGATGCAAGCCAGGAAGATCAAGTACGACGTCATCGGACTGACCGAGACGAGAAGACACCACCCCCTACACGCCGCCTACGACTCCGGAGAAGAACTGTTCCTCGGAACATGCGACAGCAGGGGAGTAGGCGGCGTTGGTGTCCTCGTCAACACGCACTTGGCCATGAACATCGATTCGTACGAGTCTCTGACAAGCCGAATCGGACGTCTGCGACTGAAGCGATGTGGCTCCGTGCCAGCCTTGACTGTGTTCGTCGCGTATGCCCCAACATCCGACTACGACGACGAAGACGTCGAGGCCTTCTACGTGGAGCTGGAGAAGTTCTATAAGGAAGATCACACCTTCTACAAGGTGATCGTCGGCGACTTCAATGCCAAGATCGGGCCACGAAGGTCGCTGGAAGAACTTCACATCGGAACCCACGGTTTGGAGTGGAACGAGCAAGGTGAAAGGCTGTCTGAGTTTATCATGTCGACCAAGACCATCCATGGAAACTTGCAGTTCCAGAAGCCTCCCTCCCTACGATGGACCTGGGAATCTCCCGGTGGCCAGTTCCACAACGAGATCGACCACATCATCTTCAATCGCAAGTATTGCCTGACCGATGTCTCCGTTGTCCCCAAGTTCTACACGGGATCGGACCACCGCCTCCTTCGCGCGAGGTTCCGCTTTTCGCGTCAAGGAGAGAAGGCCGCGAAGTTCAAGAAGAGGAGTCCCAGAACGACCATCAACTGGGATCTCTACACCTCTCTTGTCGGCCTTTGGGAAGATGCCGTCATGGACAACGTCGACGAGGAATACGATCGCTTCGTGCACCATCTCCACGATAGTGCTAAGGGAGCCGAGAGCTTGAAGACCACCAAGAGACGCCTGTCTCCGGAAACTCTCGAGCTGATACGCCAACGTGGAGCAGCACGAGCGCCAGGCAACTATCAACTGACGTCCGAGCTTGCAAAGCTATGCAGAGCGGCGATAAAGGAAGATCTGAAGGAGAGAAGGGCGGAAGTGTTGGCTGAAGCAGCAGAGGCAGGGCTGAGCATCCGCAATGCCCGCCGGAACTTCGCCAACTTCAAGACCAAGATGACCGCTCTCCGACGTCCTGACGGAACCGTCACCTCTTCCAGAAGGACCATGGAGAAAGTCATCCACGACTTCTACTCCGATCTCTTCGATAGCCACGTCCACCTGCCCCTACGCCATCTTCCGCAGGATGGATACGTCATCCCCTCTGTTCTCCCTTCCGAGATCCGACACGCCATCTCGTCGGTGAAGAAACGTACAGCACCCGGTCCTGACAGGATCAGAGCTGAACACCTGAAGAACCTCCCGCCAGCGCTCATCAACACCTTGGCGCGGCTCTTCACACGCTACCTGTCCGAATGCAAGGTTCCATCTCAGTGGAAGACCAGCAAGACCGTCTTGCTGTACAAGAAGGGAGACGTGCACGACATTGGCAACTATCGCCCGATCTGCCTGCTGTCCGTAGTCTACAAGCTGTTCACTCGAGTCATCCTGAATAGGATTAGTAGAACGCTGGACGAAGGACAGCCATGTGAACAAGCAGGATTTCGGAGAGGATTCAGCACGATCGACCACATACACACCATTACGAAGCTCATCGAAGTGTCGCGAGAGTACAAGCTGCCGCTGTGCCTTACGTTCATTGACCTGAAGAAGGCATTCGACTCCGTCGAGACTGAAGCGGTTATGGAAGCCCTGCTCACCCAGGGCGTTCCTACTCAGTACATCAGAGTCCTTCGAGAGCTGTACAGTGGATTCACGACCAAGATCTCACCATTCTACAACGACGTCGTCATTGACGTGAAGAGAGGGGTTCGACAAGGGGATACCATATCCCCGAAGCTCTTCAGCGCCACCCTCGAAAACGTCATGCGCGAACTAGAATGGGATGACATGGGAGTGAAGGTCGACGGCCGGCAACTGCACCATCTTCGCTTCGCTGACGACATCGTGCTCATAACACCGAGCATCACTCAGGCGGAGCGAATGCTGGCCGACTTCGATCGTGTATGTGGAAGCGTTGGACTGCAGCTGAATCTTACGAAGACGATGTTCATGAAGAACGGATGGGTTTCTGATGCCCCATTCTCGCTCAACGGAACGAACATCTCCGAATGCTCCAGCTATGTGTATCTGGGTCGCGAAGTCAACATGGCCAACGACCTAGCACCAGAGCTGAGCAGGAGGAAACGAGCGGCTTGGGGAGCTTTCAAGAGCGTCGAAGAAGTCGTGAAGAAAACGAAGAACGTCCGACTCCGTGCCCACCTATTCGACTCCACTGTTCTTCCTGCCCTAACATACGCCTCAGAGACCTGGGCTATACGAAAGCAGGATGAACACGCGATCAGCGTCGCGCAGCGTGGAATCGAGAGGACGATGCTCGGAGTGACACGACTCACGCAAGTGAGAGAAGGCCTCCGGATTTCCGAGCTTCGCCGACGTTCGATGATCAGAGACGCTGTCGCATGGGCCAAGTCGTCGAAAATTAGGTGGGCCGGCCACGTAATGCGATTCGCAGACACCCGCTGGACGAGAGCCGTCACAGACTGGATTCCGCGGGATGTCAAAAGAACACCAGGACGCCCACCAACGCGTTGGTCGGACTTCTTCGTGAAAGCCCTGAACGACCGATATGACGCTCTTCGTGTCCCTCGAGCGAGGAGGATCCATTGGACCACTCTGGCACGCGACAGGGACGAATGGAGACGCTGCTGGCGCCCGCTCGAGCAAGTCGATGATCAACGGGACGACAGGTGACAGGTGATCTTCATCCTTTTTGAAAAACTCACATACCGCTTTTGCGAGTCGTAGAGCAATTGGAGGATACGGCGGCTGTCGCATGCTGGAGAGTCGAGGTCCTCTGGCTGGGCGCCGCGCAGACCAACCAAACCTTCAATTTTCCGTGACAAAAAACCGGTATCCTAGCCTTGCCTAGAAGACAGATCACTGACTTATCCAAATCACTTGACTTAGTTTATTGTGCGGACCACTATCTCAAATCTCCTCTACGATATCTTGCAGAATTAGTATGCATAGCGCGTCCCAATTAGGAATTCTCACCTATTGTGCAGCCTCTTCCTTAGTATTCGGTAGCTAAAGAAAAAATTAGTTATTCCTTATTAGAATAATCAAAAATAAAAAAATAATATAAAGTAGAATAATATTTACCAAACCAACTTTTCAAATCAAATTGGGCACTTTTCACGTCAAATTGGACTCTCTTCTCAGGTAGTGTTAAAAGGAGGGGAAGCGTTAAGGTTTTTTTTACTTCAGCTGCCCGAATGAGTGCAGTAATTTAAAAATTATTTCTGGAGAAGAAATAATAAATTAAATTTTGTTGTAAAGCGCAACAAATTTGCAACTATAAAGTGCAATAAAGGACCAGATTGCTCCACGAACCTCACAAACTTGCGATTTTTATTTGATTGATAGTGTAAATGCTGCTTACATAAGCATCAAAGTGAGAATATAAGTGTTTTTACAATTGTGTAAGTTGCACCTCTTGTAAGTGTAAAGTGTGACTCCATTAAAACCGACATTTTGCTATCAATCAGATAAAAATCGCGAAGTCTTAGACGAGGGCATGGCGCAATTCCTTTTTTCACCAAAAATTGCCGTCCTCCTGTTCTTAGGACAAGCTATAAACCTTTATTTTTCCACAAACAATGGGAACTTTAAAAAATTGCAGACAATGTTCACTTATTGGGCAAGTGAATTAGAAGTACAAAGAAATCACACAAAGGTTTTTCTCAAACAAAAAATTGTTAAAAATAATGTTTTCCAGCGTATTTTGTTTAATTTAGAAGAAGTTTATTTTGATTCGGAAGAGTTTGATTTGTTTTCAAAAGTCATAAGCTAACTTGTAGGAGTGTCCAATTCGACGTGAAAAGTGTCCAATTTGATTTGAAGAGGGTCCAGTTCGATGTCAAAATGGTATATCTATGGTCTAATAAGCTTATCGGTCTACAGAATTTTCCCAAATGAGGAGTTACTGTCAACGCGCTGGCTTTGAATCCGCGCGCTTAAATGTCCTTTGGGCGTACTTAGCAGTCGCTAATGAGTATCCTCCGGCGCTTTTGAAAAAATAGCGGTCAAAAACGGAGTAACGAAATTTTTTTGTGCCATTGGGTAGATCTCGTCAAGGAGATCACGACAGTATGTGAGTTTATCAAAAAGGATGAAGATTAAGACGGCTACAGCAAAGGAACAGAAAGAACGCGGAAAACGCGCCTGCCGCGCCCTTTTTCCAATCCTTGTGGTGGGTATTGTAGGTGAGTGGTGTAGCCCATCCACAGCCGCTTTAAATCGAGGATAATCGCTTACGAGGGAAATTGGTCTAAACACTTTTAAGGAGCAGCATGTCTTTTTAAGGAAACTAAGAAATGAAGCATTACTTTTTCAACGACCATCACATAGGAGAAGGCTGTGAGTTTGTCCAGAAGCCAGCCGATCATTTCGCGGACAGACTGGGCCGGCAGCTATTTCTGCAGAAAGAAATATAGCCAGCTCGCAGTAGTGGTTGATTCTCCTCATCTAGCATCTTCAGCGCTCAGCCATAGCCGAGGAGAGCCAGCTACAGTCTACATATCTCCACTCTAAGTCTTGACTTCAGACATACGACTGCTACACAGAGAATATCGCGAGAGGTCTTCTAAGACGTACGCCTAGTGATCCACATCAAGGAACGGGATACACTGTTAACCACTTTGAGAAGTGAGAACTAACGAATAATATTTCCATCAGTTTTCAAAAGCGTGGACATCTGTTCCCTTTCAGGACGCATGATCAAAACGGAACACTTCAACAACTACTGGTCGATGCGTACCAATTTTGGCTGAATGACACTGAAGCCTCGCTTCAAAGAGTTATACTTTTTTAGTTTTCGGCCTAAAAGACATTTATTTATAGTTTTACGCCTAAAATCCTTGGAATCCGAAATTTTTCATAATAGAAACAAATATTGCTTTCAAGAACAGAAATTAAAGCAAAACAATTGCAGCTCATCTACCCAGTGGCAGACTACATGGGATGTGCCATGAAAGACGTAGAAAATCCAAGCGATTCTAGTTTACTTGATTTTAAAGTAGTTTGCGTCTTTTTAGATCATCGGTACGTTTCATGGCGTTATGTAGGGAAAAAATAGAAATATTGTTTTAAAAGTGAGAAAGATGACGCCTTTCAGCCCGAAAGGAACACCATTCCTGGTTGAACCAACAGGGAAGCCGTGTGAAAGTGACAGTGATTGTTCTGGTGGCAGATCATGCCTACATAGTCTCTGCTTTGTTTCATCAAGAAGCATTATACACCACTAGGCAATGACGTTTCTGAAAGTAACAATGCACAAATTTGCAGAGTTTCAATAAAGATTTCTCAAACACCTTCTGCCTCGAATGATGAAGAATTAGCTGCGATGCCTTTCATTCCTTTGTGACTTGACCTATTTGTTCTCCGTGCATTGTCCTTCAAGTTCTATTAAGTTTTCCGGAAAATCCTCAGCGTTTTGTGTTTTCATTCGTCGATTATTAAGCAAAATTTCAACTTGCATTGCGCATTAATGTCACTTTCTAATCAGAATTTTTCGCTCTATCTGAATAAATAATTTATGTTTCAACTTTATTTAATACTTCTGTTCTTGAAGGACTTACAGAAGTATGTCGAAGGAGCAATTCCGAACGACATTTTATTTAAACTTCAAATTGGGAGGATCCGCAGCCGAGACAGCTCGAAAAATCAGCCAAGTGTGGGGGCCTAATAGTGTTGAAGAAAGCACTGTGCGCCAGTGGTTCAGTTAATCTCGGACCAGAGATTTCGGCCTCGAAGGTGACTCCAGTAGCGATCGGCCTAGAGCAACCCTGGATGACGAGTAGAAGGAAATGTTGGGAGCTGAACCATGCCAAACAATTCGCAGGATCGCGAAAGAGCTAGACGTCAGTAAAACTACTGTTGCGGATGTTCTGAAACTCCTTGGGAAGGCGAAAAAGCTCGAAAAGCGGGTGCTCCATGAGTTGAGTGAGCGGCAGAAATTGTCACGTTTCCAAATTTGCTCTTCTCTACTTTTACGCAACAGAACTGACCCGTTTTTGGATTCAACCATCGCTTGTGATGAAAAGTAGGACAGGAAACGTTCCGGACAGTGGTTGGCCGACGAAACACCTTTTCCAAAGGTGAACCTCCACCAAAAGAGGTAATGGTCACTGTGTGGTGGTCGGCGGCTGGAGTGATCCATTACAACTTTTTGGCACTAGGCCAAGCGATCACAGCAGAGTCCTACAGTAAGGAAATCGACAAAACGCACCGAAAATTGTGTCAACGTCAGCCAGCATTGGTCAGCAGAAGAGGCCCGCTCCTTTGCACAATAACGCCCACCCACACGGTTCACAAATCACTGTTCGAAAATCAAACGAAATAAGGGTTGAAGTCCTGCCTCAGCCGCCATATTCTCCATACCTCTCGCCAACCGACTACCACCTTTTCAAACACTTTCAGAACATTCTCGTTGGTAAAACCCCCACCAATCAGGACCGAGCCAAAACAGCTTTCGTGGATTTTGCCGAATCTCGACCACCTTATTTTTTCACTCATGGAATAATTCGACTGGCAGTTTGCAATCGTGTGCTGGTTCGAACGGTGCTTATTCCGACTTAATTCGATAAGATTTGAGAAACTTATGGTGGTTTAAACTGAAACAGTAAAAACGCTGAGAACTTTCCGGAGAGCTTAATAGTCATTCAAAAAGACACTGCCGTCCTGTTGAAAGCGGGACCTTGTTCAATTTGTCACCATGTAGTCGTGACCTGTTAACCTGTCTAGGAATAGCATAGATTTCTTACTTTGCAGTAGTTCAAGCTATCTAGAAGGGAGGGCACGTGTAGCACAGTTGGAGGATGCGCCGACTGTCGCGTGCACCCGATACCAGGTTCCTGGTTCGGATTTCCCGTCCAGGCCAACCAAGCCTTCCATCCCTCCGGGGTCGGTGAATTGGTACCAGGCGTGTCTGTTAAGGAAAGAGCGCTGACTTGTTCATCGGCTGGCCACCGCAAGTCATTGTATGGCCAAATACGAATTCAAATCGCCTTCACGATTAGGCGTTTCAAAGCATCCGCAACAGCAGTTTTACCTACGTCTAACTCTTCCGCAATTCCGCAAACTGTTTGGGATGGTTCAGCTTCCACCATTCCTTCAACTCGTTGTCCAGGATTGCTCTAGCTCGCCCGCTACGGGTGTCATCTTCGAGGCTGAAATCTCTGGTCCGAAATTTACTGAACCACCGGTGCGCAGTGCTTTCTCCAACTCTATCAGGCCCCCACACTTGGCCGATTTTTCGAGCTGTCTCGGCTGCGGATTTTCCCAATTTGAAGTTTAAATAAAATATCGTTCGGAATTGCTCCTTCGACTTACTTCAATAAGCCCTTCAAGAACAGAAATAGAAAACAACGTTGAAACACAAATTACTCAGTCTGATAGAGCGAAAAAATCTGTACAGAAAGTAGCATTATTGCGCAATGCAAGTCGAATTTTTACTTAATAATAGACGGACGAAAAACAATAACACAAAACGCTAAGAACTTTCTGGACAACCTAATACATAACTACATACCTCGTAAAGAACACTGCTCCCATTAAATCTTATGTTTTGGTTTCGCATCTATGCTTTCCGTTTTCAATAATCTCGCTTATTTTCACTCTGAATGCATTAATGACCAGCCGAGGACAAAGCCGTTATCGCCAGCATCGTTGTCATCATTTACTAATTCATTACGACGATCATCAGACGTGATCATAGTCATGTGTAATGATCTGCTGTTGCTGAAGGTGGGAAGAGCTCGAAATTCGCTTACGTGCTCGTTTAATTTATTTGATTATCTTAAAACAAGTGCTCCGTCACGCCTATCGGCGTGCCTCGCACTTGCGCGCTTCGCGCGATATTGCAGTATCACTAAGCTAAGGACAATAACATCAAGCTAGCTGCTTTACTTCTACAGCTTCCAATTTTTTCCTTACCTAGGAGTACAAAAGGCTCACAGTACGTACAGCATATAGTGTGATAGGGCGATCTATTGGTTCCTCACTACTGGCCCTCCCCTAAAGTAACGGTCCCCATTACTGGTACTGGTACCCCTCAATGATCCCTCTTAGCTGACGATGTCTTCGGCACTCCTTCTGAGTTCACAGGCACTTTGGACGACGTCATCGACACTCCTCAAACACTCCTGAATCCTCAAACACGTTGAGCAAAGTCTTTGGCTCGTCCTTGTCCCAGGCATGTCATGAGACGTATTCCGCACGTCTTCGAAATCCCCTGGCGCGTAGAGGACGTCTGGGTATTTTCCGCCATTTTCGCGCCCCGTAATTTGATAACTATCGATTGATGGTAATCGATACTTCAAAAACGAATTTCGGATTCGTGTTGAGCGACCTCCACTACCTCCAGGTCTAAAGTTTTGAACTGCTTAGACGATATCCATAAAAAATTGACAGTTTGATCAGTATCGATCGATGGCGATCGATACTTCAAAAACGAACTTCAGATTTGTGTTCAGCGACCGCGATTGCCCCAGAGCTGAAGTTCCCACGAAGGGAGAAGACCTCTTGGTATTTTTCGCTATTTTCGTGCAATAATTTTCATTCCCATTCCCCCCCCCCCACCCGATTTTCCTCCTATTTTATGGTTTATTTCTGCGGTGGCGCCGATCGATGGTAAAAAACACCAAAAAATTAGTCGACTTACGGCTATAATGAATCGGTTCCCTTGTGGCTCGACAACGATGCAGTTTCCGTATCGTTTCGGGTCAAATGGACCGATGAGCGGTCCAAAGAGTACAGCGATTCCGGACTTCCTTCGGGTGCTTTGGCCCCCCGACAGCATCAGAACCAGTACCACAGGATTGCTGTTCTCGTAGGCATCGCGTCGGGCAATGTGCAGAAGACGAGCGAGATCAGAAGACTTTCTGCTGAGATCTTGGCCGACAATCATGTCAAGGTCTCGCTAAATGGTCACTTTGTATTCACACGATTTTTCATATTCCCAAAATGTTGAACTACCTCTTCGCCTAAGAGCAGAGTGCGGCCTCTACAGTATGCCTCTAAGGGATCCTCGAATACTCCATGTGCCGCGTCTGCCACAAGCCCAATCACTTGTGTGCGATTGTTCAGCGAACGAAACACATTGCCCGATGTTATTGGTGACGAGTCACCTTCACCAAGTGACCAGATTCGCTGCGACAGGGAGTCCTCGTCCCTTGGCACCCCGTCAATGTGTCCGATATGCATGGAGTTCACTTCCATTTGCAATACAGTGCTCGAATCTGAAGCAAATTTGTAGAGGTTAACGTGAGGCAATTATGTGTGCACCGTCCACGTCCGACTTTCCATAAATCTTGGCATTGTTCGAACAGATATTCCGTAAGTTACTCTCAGCTGTAGACCAAGATTGGTATCGACCGTTTATTAGGCTTACGTTTCGGCGATGTCGCCTTCGTCAGAGCCTGGAAAAGTCGAGTTCATTTGAAAAACTACTCGCTCAAACGCCATGTCATCCTACAGGAGTGAATTCCGAAGGAGACAAGGAGTCAGGAAGCAATGTCGTAGAGCATAGTAACGCTAACCTTAGTGGTGGGGTCGAAGTGATCCACCAGTCACCCGTAGCTGGAGGTGGGCTAACTCGGATGGGTTTGCGAGCTTATATCGACTGACCACCTGCCCCTGGGACCCCCTTACGTAGGTCAAACCCGCAGAGGTCGACGTAGGGCGCCAGCTCTTGCGTCACCGCGATGCACTCCTCCTTGCGGTTGATTTTTGGATTTCTGGCCGCGATCCAAAACGCTTCGAGAGTTCTGCGTGCCGTGACGTCGCGCTCGCGTGCCAAGATCGTGACCGCCACCTCAACCATTGCGCTATCGTGGCACCGGGCCCTATGCTCCCCCAACGGAGTAGACACATTAGATCTTCTTAGCCCATCCAAGTGCTCCTTAACCCTGGTGCAAAGCGGTCTCCCCGTCTCCCCTATATACTCATCACCGCATTGACTGCATGTAATGAGGTACACCACCCCAATGTCATACAGTCACCTGCACTTCCAAACGGGCAGACAACACAGGATGGTGTAGTGCACGTCATGTCGTATAGGCGGTTCCAAACTAATTGTCCCTTCAAGTTTGTGGGAGGGATCTCAATCGCTCTCACCAGGTCCTGTAAACCTGCTTTACGAAGGCATGTGCGAATAGACGCACTGGTTTCGTCTGATAGAAAAGGGATGCAGAAGGGTATCTTTCCTTCTTCTTGAGCTTGAGCTGCTGTCACCACAGCTCGCCGCCTTCGTCGTCCGTGGAACGCTTCCATGGGATACCCGTTGGTTCTTGCAATATGATCTGCCAAATCCCTTGAGAAGGCTTCCTGTTCGGTATCAGACGAAACTTTAGCCGCCGTTCGGTACATATTTCGCACTATTCCCCTTTTAGTACTACTTGGATGAGATGACCGGAAGTGGACAAGGATATTTTTATTGCTCGGCTTGCGGTACCACCTCGTCCTGAAAACTCCTCCCGAGAGGCCAACCTGCACGTTCAGAAATGGAAGCCAATTTTCTGTAGGCGACATCGCCGAAACGTAAGCCTAATAAAAGGTCGATACCAATCTTGGTCTACAGCTGAGAGCAACTTACGGAATATGTGTGCACCTTCAAAGACCGAAAATGACATTTCCATAGCTAGAACCCATTGGCTACCTAACTGATCGTGTTCATGTCATTTTGAATATAAAAAACGCAAGCAGACGTACTCAAGTTTGGTTTACACTTTGATTTGCTGCATATGCACTCCAAATTCAATCTCGTGTAGGTGGGTCCATAGTTCCATAGCAGCTGCTCTCCAGCCTGAACGTGATGAATGTGTATCCGTTGGTGGAGCAACGTACAGGGAACTTTTTATTAAGCGCCAACCCACCTGTATTTCCCTGACCGCGTACAAATAGGCAAAGATCAGGGGTTGAGGTCCTTGAGGTGTCGCGAACAGTTCACAATACTGGGCGAGTTTCATGTTTGGATGCTTAGCACTGTGGTTGAATAAACGCCCCAGTGTTACAGATCCCTTGTAGAGGGCACGGTGATCGAGGAATGACATGGGCTTCATCAGTGGCTCAATTTTATGTTTTTGGTGACAGCGTGCTAAAAAAAAGTGTAACACATTAAAGTTCCTTGATGTCAGTTAATCCTTTTAACTTACCATTAATGTCCACGACGTAGTCATTAATTAAGTCTTTTTGCTCTTGTGTAAACTGGTCGGATGACTGAAGATCCCTCACAAAATGCTGTGGAACTAGGACACTCCTAAAAGAAAGTTTATATACGGATAGACAAGAGAAATTCCCGTGAACGCGTAATCGAAGAGTTTTGTGATGTGTATGTCTGCTCACCGGTAGTCAGAGACGATGTTGCTCTTTCCGATTTTCCCCTTGGCGAATACTCCTTTCCCATTTATTTCGGGAATTTCGCGGATTTCGAGCCAGGGAAGTATCTAAGAATCAGTTATTGTGATTTCTTTACTTTAAGTGACACTGAAAAAAGGGTGACATGACGTACTTGGAATGGCTGCGCCGTCCGAAGGCAGTTAAACCGTTCGAGATCGAAACTTGAGTTGAGAGATTTCACCGGCTCTTCGTATGGCATGCTATTCAATTCTCGCATGTACCCTAAAATCTCCTCCTCTTTTGCAGGAGTCGGCAAACAATGGAGAACAGCGGCTTCTTCGTTTCGGCCGATCACATCTGCTTCTACCACTTCCTCTCCATCATCGCGGTCATCCGTGGCCTTTTCTGCTCTTCCAACTTCCTGTGCAAGCTCGCTAGGTCCAGGTTGGTCGTCCAGCCCATATCGAGATTGCAAAAGATCTCTAGCCACATGTCCTGCTTCGCGACCAGCTTCCTCTGCATCAGTCCTGTCCTCAATGCTCCTTTCCGCTCTTCCAACTTGCTGTGCAATTCCGCTAGGTCCAGCCTGATAATCAAGATCTGCTGCGCTATCATCTTGTCCTGTTTCCTGGCCAGGACTGCTGAGTCCAGAACCTCTTCGCCATTCGTCTCCATCATCTGATCTTCCCTCAGAAGATCTGGCACCTTGCATCTGATCTTCCCTCAGAAGATCTGGCACCTTGCAAAAGATCTGCCCTGCTAGCTGCCTGTCTTGCTTCGCTACCAGCTTCCTCTGCATCATCGCGGTTCTCAATGTTGCTTTCCGCTCTTCCAACTTCCTGTGCAAGCTCGCTAGGTCCAGGTTGGTCGTTCAGCCCATATCGAGCTTGCAAAAGATCTATCCCGCTAGCTACATGTCCTGCTTCGCGAGCAGCTTCCTCTGCATCAGTCCTGTCCTCAATGGTCCTTTCCGCTCTTCCAACTTGCTGTGCAATTCCGCTAGGTCCAGCCTGATCATCAAGATCTGCTGCGCTATCATCCTGTCCTGCTTCCTGGCCAGGACTGCTGAGTCCAGAACCCGTTCGCCGTTCGTCTCCATCATCTGATCTTTCCTCAGAAGATCTGACACCTTCTGTATCCTCGCCAGCTCCTTGGTCATCACTACCAGCTTCTTCCGCTCCAAGATCTATCCTGTGTGTCGCCTCGTCAGCTGCCCTCTCTTCGTTTATGCTGGCGAGGCTATAAGCGCAAGTTTTGAATTTATCACATAACAATATCGCGAAGCATCCAATTAGTGCTCAACTCACTCTTCTACTAACACCTTTTCTTGGATTGACGCAATGAGGGACACATGATTGTTCGCATCCTCGTCGGCGAAACGTCTCAACTTGACATAGGCGTACACGGCCGACTTTACAAAATCCCTGTTGTAGCGGAGAAGCAGCGTTTCGGCATCGTGTCCTAGAATATATTTCATTCACATTACTGCTTCGCGATATTGTTATTTTGCAATACTGCAAAATTGCATATGACCGCTAACCTTGCAGTTGAGACAGTGCATCGGCGTCATATCGTAGCGCTTGCAGCTGTTCGCGCCAGTACCGACTGTAGAGCTGTTCAGCTGCTCTGTGCCTAGTCTGAATTTGTTATAAAACCAGTTTGATCCTGCCAACGATGTCTGAGCAAGCGGAACTTTTCAAACACCTAAGACAGCTCTGAACACCTACCGTATTGCAGCTGATTACAAACTTCGCGCATTTCGAGTCGGCGAAGAACTTTCTCAGATAGAAACACGCGCTGCCTTTGTAGATTGGCTTCCTGTTCCCCACTGCAAGAAGAATGGAGAAAGAGGCTTCTCCATCTCGCTACCTTGGGCGATACTGAAATTGAAGACGTATAACATAGGAATAGAGGCAAAAATGGATTTAGCATGACGGTATTCGTGCAAGAAAAAACTCACAACTTGCGCAGCTTCGTATAGTGAGTAAGCCATCTATGCGAAGTCTCTTCGAGGACAAACAGACCCCCCGTGTATGATGAAGGATTCTGCACACGGTTAGTGTTTTTTGGATTAGGATAAATCCCAACCTGTAAAGACGTTCAAGTGTTTTCACCCTGGAAGGATATGAATGAACTATGTGAATATTATATGTTCTCACCCAGTAACGACTTTCGCCACCTTGTCCGATTTGGAAGCGTTCTTCATGCAAGCCGTGCACCTTTTCTCCTGTCGCAGTCGTCGAAGCATAAAAGCTCCCATAGCGCACTTTGTATACTACCTCGTTGCGTGCCGCATTCGAGTGCACAATATACGCCATACGAGCACTGGAACTTCACATTCTTATTCGGGTCTTCGTGCGGAAACTAGTGTTAGCAATGCTACCTCATGACGTAGTTGTAGTCGATGTAGATTAGTTCTCCACTCTCAAACCCTTGCATAATGGAATTGATCTTTTCATCAATTCTGTGATGATCTAATATGGCCCTCACGGCGCAATAAGGCGTTCCCTCCTAAAAAGCAGGAATAATGTGAGGAATCGAAAGAGTATGACAGCTAATTTGTTATATTCTCGCGTATCGCTTGCAGCTATGAACTCAACTTAGGATCGCTGTATCTCAGAGGCAGGAATGTTCTAAGATCTGACAGCTCCCTATTCAGCTCTTCCACATAATAAGACATTGTGTCCATGGCGCACTTCAGAGCTGCGCTCCTTTCCGCTCCGCGACCTGGGTGACTAAGATGGTACTTCACTCGTAATCAGGTACTGGCAAACCTCACCAGAGTCCATGAATATGTTGAGGAAATTGAAGAATTTGGTTAGAGCCTTGGCGAATCCGATGCGGTTTTCTACAGGAACTCCAATTCTCTTCGTTCGCGCGAAGAACTCCGATGCGATTTCATAGGAGAACAGTGCATCATCTATAGATATGGGCTCACCATATCTGAAAGCAGGACGTATTACGTGACGGTGTGGTCTCATTGGCGAAATGATCTCGAAGCAGTTCACCTTCCCCTCGACCTCATCGTTGCAAGCATGTACCGCTCGACGTATTGCGCGTATTGGTGCAGCCCATGGCGTGGTTCCTCGACTGGCGGTTCGGCTCGCGACGAAGACGGGATCATCTGTTGAAGATTTTTGCAGAGTTGTGACGTTAGAGGATCGCCTCATAATAAATTATCCTCACTGTTGTTCGCATAAGGTGCTAATCGTGGAACGCCTTCAGAACTGGATGTTGGTCTCTGTCGACCTTTCGCCAGAACTTTAGCTGCTCGTCCGCGTCTTTCATCCATGCTTAACGTTGGCTTTTTATTATATGTACCGGGATGAGTCACTCTAATCCTAATCTTAGAAAAATCATTTTTACCGCGGCGTCCGGTAACCTGAAAGCGTTGAAGATAGTATGGAGGACTGGTGATGTAGTCGTTCTGCCATTCGAACATCGAATTGGTGTCTGGTGCGGTTTTGAATAGGGGGTGGACCGTCTCGTCTCCTGAAATATACAGATGTCTTTTCTTAATAATGTCAAGCTGCGCAGAAACCCTACCTGTATACCGTGCGTCGTTCCTCTCCATGTAAAGCTGTTCTCGACGCAACGTGGACGTCGCAATTCGAGAGCCGCGTCGCGTCTAAACGCAGCGAAGTTGATAGAAAGCGATGAACTCCTAAGCAATCTCACCTCCATGGTCGCGGACGGCCGCATCTCTGTAGCGAAAACCGCCTGAGAACCGTCACCCTCATTTACCTCTAAAACACACTATTCTGAGAGGAGAAATGTTGCATCGTATGCAGCTCTTGCAAACCTTCCAGCTGTCCCTCGTCACGGTCGTCACCGTTTCCGCTCCTTTCAGTTGTGTGCCGCTGAAATGGTGGTCGACGATGACATTTGGAAAGATCTGAGACCGAGAACTTAGAACATGCCCTAGCTGCTTACGTTTATTAGGGTATGTAGGCATGTTCTATTTGTGCTACAAAAGCATTGTATGTTGGATTCCTCTCTCTAGAAATCCTTTCTAAATCAATCGATGCGCCTTTGAGCCTCTCCATTATTCCTCTGCCGGTCTGCTCGTACATCTGAACGGTGGTCCGATTAATTCACTTTCTAACTGACCACGTCTTGCACACACCTTGTGTTGATCGCTTTCTACATGGAGTTGGTGATGGTCACGGAGGTGATTCCGAAGATTGAACTTTCCGTGTTTGCCGCATCCCACACAGAACTGCACGCCTCGACTTGGCAGTGCCGGGAAGTACACAGCTGGAAGTATTGGTAATAGAAACTAGAACAGAAGTACATCTTCGTTGATAACGCGTCAGACCGTCGGAGAGTTTCACGGGAAGCTTCGGTATGTCCCCTCTTCGTTCCATTTCGGGTAACTGCAGTTTTGCCATCTCTCCAATCCGCTTAAATTCAGCTCTTTGCTCCTGTCTGCGTCGCTGTCGGGATATGGCAGAACGTGGCTGAGGTTGGTCATCTTCGGATGTTGGGGATCGTTCAGGATTTATTGCAACTTGTAAGGTTGAAAAAAATTCTGAAAACCCGATGGCGCTGATTCTCGAAACGTTATTTGTTTGCGCTGGTATGCCACTGACGTGTAGCGATATGACAGAGCGCGCTAACGCATTGCAAGTCACATTCCGATAAGTTAAGTCTTTATTAATTATCTTGTGGCTGTTACAACTGCCACGGCTGTTCCAATAGAATCTTTAGCACATCTGCAATGGTACAGTCGGCCTTATAAAGCAGGTAGTTCCACTTATTCTTGTCTTCTACAGGCAAATGTTGAACATTCGCTCCTCTCCACTCGTCGCTGATCGTAACGTCCCATCGAGCGAGGCTTCGTGCCTAATCGAAGAGCGAGTGGCATGAATAATCAAGCTGTTAACTCGCGCGTAGTTACAATAACGACTCACCACTGGGACGCACCGCCCAACATCTCCGCTTTCACAGCGCAGTTCGAACGCAACGCAAGAGCTGAAGGTACGTGGTTCGTCGGCTTGTATAGTTCTACCGAGAACCAACACAGTCGCTTGGCGAGCAGGTATCAAGCTCTCCAACATCAGCACTACCGTACCACCTCTACTAAACGCATCGTGATGTGCCGCCCAGAGAAGCTTGCATAGTTGGTTTGCACCAGCAAAAGGTATAACAACGCAGTGAGGGAATATTTCCTGAAATTCGACGATCCGTATATGTAGCTAAGAAAGGATGAGGATTCCAGCTGTACCTTCGTAGGCCTGACTCCCAGGACGTTGGCACTTTCTGCATATGCATCAAAACATTCATGGCGTTTGCTACGCTCCAAGACAAGGTGGCGCAGTCCCGACTTCTCCGCCACCCACTGCAGCAGATTAGATGCATCTTTCACCTCGTGCAAAGAGATGCCTCTGCACTCTGACTCAATATCTGAAACGAACAAATTTTGACTCAAAACTAGGTCGACGTCTTCTCTTGATATTATCACAAATTGGCATGTAGACGAATTGCCCAGAAAATATTCATCTACCTTGCTGCATTGAGTTGGATGATGAAGATCCACTCGACGCCTGTATCTCTTCTTCAGCTGCGTCGACTATGCTCTGTAGTGATGTTGTGTTCTGGAGCTGAGCATGAGGCTTCCTCAATGTCGGTTCAGCTTGGTGCGCTTTGCTCTTCTTCCTCTTTATAACAACTGTCCTCTCAGATCCTCGACCTATTTGTTCTATATAGTGCATTTCACCGAATCTAGATCTAGACGAAGCCAAAATCAAGCGCTCAACTACATGTATGTGTCTACCTTGTCGCGTCAGCCCGAATGAAGAAGGCTTGCTTGACGACGCCATTCGCACAACTGATTCTACTGCGTGCTCATGCGCTGGGTCTTCTTCACGAAACTCATAAGGATCGCCGTCTGTAATCATGGGTGTGAACCACATAGACAAACATGGTATGTGTTGAGGTTTCATGTAAAGTAACCTACCTGCATTAATATCTCCCTGCGAAGAACTCCTTAGACCCGCTCTTGTTGCTGCTCGCAGTTCTCGAACGCTTTTAACAGTGTTTCGATCTAAACCTGGTTAATTTTCTGTGCATCCCATTACAGCCTTTGAAACAGCGGTGTGTACCATTTCTATTCGCTCTTGGTGTTGAAGGAAGAGCATATCCAGGATCCAACGTTCCTTCATCTTCCGTATCCGACGTCTCAGACGAGAGCTGATCATCTTCGTCCACCTCTTCCTCTTCAATCTGATCCCCGCCAGCCTGCGTTCGACTGAAGTGTATCAGAACTAAGTTGTGAACGCCCAACGTGAAGCCGAAACGTAGGTACAGCCTTACCTTATAATCGTCACCGATTTTCTTGCAGCGTTAACGTCATCCTTGAATCTCTTGGCCTCGTCGTCGGCAAACTGTTTCAGTTTTTGATAAGCCTTCACACAGGCATCGGCAAAGTTGTCGTTGTACAATCTCAACTGTGTTTGTTGTTGTTGACCTAAGATGCAACATTTCCATCCGCTTTCATAATCCCTGTGTTGAGTTTCCGGCACGCTAACCGGCTAACTGAGCGATTTCCTTGACGGCCGGCTCTAGGCCGTCAATCACAGCCTCGACGTAGGCGTTGAACTGCAGTCCAGCTGTTGAGTGTCTGGTCTGAACCACACCATAAGCTCTCGATTGAGCATTTAAAAATCTGTGAGCTCTGATGATGCGCTTAAATCGACTCACCGTATTGCAGGATATAACGTAGTCACCGCAGCCAATCACACTAAAGAAGCGCGTGAGAGTCGATCGAACTGACCCGGTTCCAGTTTCTCTTCCACCGTACAGAAGGAAAAAACGTTTTTCAGCTGCATGGGCTTCCTCAATTTCGTGCCTAGCTATAATGCTGAAAGAGGCGTAAATCATAGCATAAATAGGGAAGCAATCTAAACATTACAAGGAGCCTTTTTGACTCCATGCTTACAACTCTCGCAGCTTGATGTAATGCAGCAACCAGCGATGAGATTTCTCGTCAATAACGAATAGTCCACCGCGACACGTGCTGCTCTCTCGCATCTGATGCTGCTGTTTCGGATTCGGATAGAGGCCGATCTGTATGGGAAGCAGTAACAGGCAGTTAAAAATGGCATTAATAATGCAATTCAACATTACAAACCCATATCCGATGGAAGCGCCCATCAACGCGAACGTTTCTTTCAATTAGTCCGGTGCTTGCCAAATTTGCGTCTCCCTCTGACACATCGACTATACTACCATAACACATTTTATACATAGCCTCGTTTCTCGTTCCACTGCAGTGCATTACGTAGGCCATCAATGCTCTAAATAAAATAGTAAGATATTTGCCTTATTTGCCTAAGGGTGACAAATTGAAGCGTACCCCATCACGAAGGTGTAGTCACAGTGGGATATTGTTCCCTTCTTTTCGAAGTCCTCCATTATGGTTTCAACTCGCCTGTCTACTTTTTCGTGCTCGACAATCGCACGAGTGACACAGTAGCTTGCTCCTTCCTAGAAATCAGGTTAAGCATCACTTCAAGTCAGTCGACCCCTTAAGCGATGGAAAGCAGTCACCTTTCTCTTCGGTCTAGCCGCTATGCCTGCGAGTGAGACGTTCTTCCGCAGTTCACGCGTCAAGAGCTTGTACTGCTTTTGTATAATTGAAAGAGCTTTACCGATGTCCACATTTCGTGCGACTCCGGCTGCTGTAATGTTTCCAACATAGATGAACAATATGGAGGAGACCTAACATGAGTTGGGTAAAAAAATACCTCCGACCAATTGGCTTTCCACAAATTTGTACAGCGATATAATTGCTTTGCCGAATGCTATGCAAGTGTTTACGGTAACCCCGCTTTGTAGAAGGATTCGGAAAAAGTCCGGAATCATGGGTCCCGAATAGATGATGTCGTCTATAGTCACAATTTGTCCAAGCCTAAAACAGTTAGGTTATTCGAAAAGCGTGCGCTCAGTGCTACGAAATGACCTGCCTTCGACGTGCCCTCATAGCGACAAGCATGAATCTTCCCACATTGCTCTCGTACTTCTCACACCCTCCTTGCACGCTTCCGGATCTCTGCAGCGCACCCTCTACGGGACCATACTGAAGTTCAACTATGAGCTAGTTTGTATGCGGTAGAGGCGCCTTTGATGACTTGCCACTTGATTTTTGAGGTCATCTCTGAACATGACCAGAATTGGGTGCGTAGCCGTGATCAGCCGCCTCCATATCTTCAGCTTTCCGTCGATCTCCAGTACGGCTTCTGAACTAGACTCAACAGTCTCAGTCAACTATCAACTAATCTTAGCACTCACGCGCTCGAAGTCCAACTATGTATGTCTGCTCGTAGTATTCACTCCTGCTCTCGTCGTATTCATGGCAGAACATCATTTCCTTGTCTGGTTCTTGTTGGAACCAACTGTGTACGTGCGCTCCTCCTAAGATTGGTTAGCAGAACCTCTGAGTCAAAGCAGAATCATGCAATGTATTTGCTAACCAGTGTGCAGCTTGTCAAAAGGCTTCATGAAGAGCAGATGACGACCAATCTTAGGAGCGTCAAAGGTAGGTGGCAACCCATCATCTGGATGCACCCAGGCGTAGTATAAGTGATATGATAACTCACTTATGCCCATATACTTCTTTTAAATTCACTTATTTCTCCCATACCTCAGAGGATTCTTCGTCATCTTGCGCCGAGCGGGGATCAAGCAACGAAGGTTCTCGATGCTCGTTCATCGGATGGCGCTGGCGAGGCGAATATCCTTGCTCAGAACAGCATCCCCTTGAGTGAGGGCACGGTCGGTAATTTGCATTGTGTTCGACAGGCTCCTTCTGCCGAGGTCGATCATGACGCTATAAAAATAGACCTTTCAAGGTAATATACTCGTTAATAATGAACAAGTGCTCCGTCACGCGTATCGGCGTGCCTCGCAGTTGCGCGCCTCGCGCGATGTTGCAGTATCACTAAGCTAAGGAGAATCACAGCTAGCTGCTCTACTTGTACAGCTTTCTTCTCTACCTAGGAGTAGAAAAGGCTCGGCAGTACATAGAGTACATAATATGATAGGGCGATCCATTGGTTCCTCACTACTGGTCATCCCTTAGTGAAGCGGTCCCCATTACTGGTACTGGTCCCCCTCTATGATCCCCCCTTAGCGGACGACGTTTTCGAGACGTCTACTTGAATCCCCAAACGCATTGAGCGAAGTCTTTGGCACGTCCTTTGAGTCTCAAGCAGGTCGTGCGACGTATTCCGCACGTCTTCTAAATCCCGTGACACGTAGAAGACGTCTGGGTATTTTCCGCTATTTTCGTGCCCCGTAATTTGATAACTATCGATTGATGGTAATCGATACTTCAAAAACGAATTTCAGATTCGTGTTGAGCGACCTCCACTACCTCTAGGTCTAAAGTTTGAACTGCTTAGACGATATCCACAAAAAATTGACAGTTTGATCAATATCGCTTGATGGCGATCGATACTTCGAAGACGAACTCCAGATCCGTGTTCAGCGACCGCGGTCACCCCAGTGCTGAAGTTTTCAGGCAGGTAGAAGAAGTCTGGGTATTTTCCATTATTTTCGTGACCCGTAACATGTCCAGTATCGATTTCTGGCGATCGATACTTCAAAAACGAACTTCAGATTCGTGTTCAGCGACCGCGATTGCCCCAGAGCTGAAGTTCCCACGAAGGGAGAAGACCTCTTGGTATTTTTCGCTATTTTCGTGTCGTAATTTTCCCCATTTCCCTCCCCCTGATTTTCCCCCTATGTTATGTGTAATTTCTGCGGCGGCACCAATCGATGGTATGACTCATCGCTTAGCGCGTTATTATATAGTGCGAAGATAATTTGATCAATATCGATTGATGGCGATCGATACTTCAAAAACGAACTCCCGAATCGTGTTCAGCGACCGCGATTACCCCAGGGCTAAAGTTTTCAGGCAGGTAGAAGGAGTCTGGGTATTTTCCATTATTTTCGTGTCTTAATTTCCCCCCCCCCCCCCATTTTCCCCCCATTTCCCACACCGATTCCCTCCCCCCGCTAATTTCTGCGGCGCCGCCGATCGATAGGATGACTCATGGCTTAGCGTATGATCACCTGTATCACCTGTCGTCCCGTTGATCATCGACTTGCTCGAGCGGGCGCCAGCAGCGTCTCCATTCGTCCCTGTCGCGTGCCAGAGTGGTCCAATGGATCCTCCTCGCTCGAGGGACACGAAGAGCGTCATATCGGTCGTTCAGGGCTTTCACGAAGAAGTCCGACCAACGCGTTGGTGGGCGTCCTGGTGTTCTTTTGACATCCCGCGGAATCCAGTCTGTGACGGCTCTCGTCCAGCGGGTGTCTGCGAATCGCATTACGTGGCCGGCCCACCTAATTTTCGACGACTTGGCCCATGCGACAGCGTCTCTGATCATCGAACGTCGGCGAAGCTCGGAACTCCGGAGGCCTTCTCTCACTTGCGTGAGTCGTGTCACTCCGAGCATCGTCCTCTCGATTCCACGCTGCGCGACGCTGATCGCGTGTTCATCCTGCTTTCGTATAGCCCAGGTCTCTGAGGCGTATGTTAGGGCAGGAAGAACAGTGGAGTCGAATAGGTGGGCACGGAGTCGGACGTTCTTCGTTTTCTTCACGACTTCTTCGACGCTCTTGAAAGCTCCCCAAGCCGCTTGTTTCCTCCTGCTCAGCTCTGGTGCTAGGTCGTTGGCCATGTTGACTTCGCGACCCAGATACACATAGCTGGAGCATTCGGAGATGTTCGTTCCGTTGAGCGAGAATGGGGCATCAGAAACCCATCCGTTCTTCATGAACATCGTCTTCGTAAGATTCAGCTGCAGTCCGACGCTTCCACATACACGATCGAAGTCGGCCAGCATTCGCTCCGCCTGAGTGATGCTCGGTGTTATGAGCACGATGTCGTCAGCGAAGCGAAGATGGTGCAGTTGCCGGCCGTCGACCTTCACTCCCATGTCATCCCATTCTAGTTCGCGCATGACGTTTTCGAGGGTGGCGCTGAAGAGCTTCGGGGATATGGTATCCCCTTGTCGAACCCCTCTCTTCACGTCAATGACGACGTCGTTATAGAATGGTGAGATCTTGGTCGTGAATCCACTATACAGCTCTCGAAGGACTCTGATGTACTGAGTAGGAACGCCCTGGGTGAGCAGGGCTTCCATAACCGCTTCAGTCTCGACGGAGTCGAATGCCTTCTTCAGGTCAATGAACGTAAGGCAAAGCGGCAGCTTGTACTCTCGCGACACTTCGATGAGCTTCGTAATGGTGTGTATGTGGTCGATCGTGCTGAATCCTCTCCGAAATCCTGCTTGTTCGCATGGCTGTCCTTCGTCCAGCGTTCTACTAATCCTATTCAGGATGACTCGAGTGAACAGCTTGTAAACTACGGACAGCAGGCAGATCGGGCGATAGTTGCCAATGTCGTGCACGTCTCCCTTCTTGTACAGCAAGACGGTCTTGCTGGTCTTCCACTGAGATGGAACCTTGCACTCGGACAGGTAGCGTGTGAAGAGCCGCGCCAAGGTGTTGATGAGCGCTGGCGGGAGGTTCTTCAGGTGTTCAGCTCTGATCCTGTCAGGACCGGGTGCTGTACGTTTCTTCACCGACGAGATGGCGTGTCGGATCTCGGAAGGGAGAACAGAGGGGATGACGTATCCATCCTGCGGAAGATGGCGTAGGGGCAGGTGGACGTGGCTATCGAAGAGATCGGAGTAGAAGTCGTGGATGACTTTCTCCATGGTCCTTCTGGAAGA
This sequence comes from Heligmosomoides polygyrus bakeri, assembly GCA_947359475.1. Lineage (NCBI taxonomy): Eukaryota > Metazoa > Nematoda > Chromadorea > Rhabditida > Heligmosomidae > Heligmosomoides > Heligmosomoides polygyrus. The sequence continues at coordinate 13,624,138 of OX375865.1, forward strand.
GGTGACGGTTCCGTCAGGACGTCGGAGAGCGGTCATCTTGGTCTTGAAGTTGGCGAAGTTCCGGCGGGCATTGCGGATGCTCAGCCCTGCCTCTGCTGCTTCAGCCAACACTTCCGCCCTTCTCTCCTTCAGATCTTCCTTTATCGCCGCTCTGCATAGCTTTGCAAGCTCGGACGTCGGTTGATAGTTGCCTGACGCTCGTGCTGCTCCACGTTGGCGTATCAGCTCGAGAGTTTCCGGAGACAGGCGTCTCTTGGTGGTCTTCAAGCTCTCGGCTCCCTTAGCACTATCGTGGAGATGGTGCACGAAGCGATCGTATTCCTCGTCGACGTTGTCCATGACGGCATCTTCCCAAAGGCCGACAAGAGAGGTGTAGAGATCCCAGTTGATGGTCGTTCTGGGACTCCTCTTCTTGAACTTCGCGGCCTTCTCTCCTTGACGCGAAAAGCGGAACCTCGCGCGAAGGAGGCGGTGGTCCGATCCCGTGTAGAACTTGGGGACAACGGAGACATCGGTCAGGCAATACTTGCGATTGAAGATGATGTGGTCGATCTCGTTGTGGAACTGGCCACCGGGGGATTCCCAGGTCCATCGTAGGGAGTGTTATATCTTCCTTCCCTCAGGGTTTTATGGAACGAGTGTTCGTGTAGCGGCACCTGAGGGAGTCGGATATAAGCCTTTCCCGTCCCTATCACTTTACTCTATCGTTCCATTACATAACAAAACAGGTGAGGAATAACACAGTTTATCAGTTATACAGATTGCGACATAGACAGACGGGGGGACGGGAAAAGGAAGAGAGCCGAACCAGAGAAAACCAAAGAGGAGAAGCCAGGCCAAGGGGCCAGGGCGTTGGTGTGTCCCTCTCTCTGTGTGTGCCGGTGGGCGGTGTTTTCTCTCCGGCCTCGCGCGGGTGGTCCGATAACAGATGGAGCTTATCGGCAGATGTCTAATCCGCTTGACCTTGGGCCGCCGTTGTAATGTCCCCTGCCGTCGTTGTAATGTCCCCTTACATCCGCTACCGTTTAAAAGTCCCGGTCCCCGGGACACTAAGGTTTCCAGGGTGGAGTAAGTGGAGACCAGAGTAAGAGCTGAGATCATTTGATGATGTCGATGTTGAGTTGTCAGCGTTGGTGTCGGCTGCGGAGGTGTAGGTGGATGAGTGGTTGTGGTTGAGACGATGATGATTGTTGGTTGGGACGGATTTCTGGAAATGATTTTTAGATTTCAACATTTGGAAATGGAATGGTAATTGTAAATAATTTTTTTTAAAGGGAAAAGAGAAGAAGAAAGAAATTGGGAGCATTGCAAATGCAACAGGTGAGATTGAAAGAAAATGAGTGTTTTGAAGTTTTGCGCGTGTATCATTACTAGAGGCGAGAGATAAAGAATAAATAAATGTAGAATCAGGGTGTCTTATTTTAAAAATGGCTGTTTTAACGATAGGTAAATAGGGTTGCGCATAGCATAAAATGAAAAACGGAGCTATAGTTGAAGGGGAAGCAATTGAACGCATACTTGAGTGTTTGGGGCATAATTGACAACGTTCCGAAAACAATGCGTAGATTTGACGGCGATTAATTACTAAATTAAGTACGTCTCTATGATGCGTTGTCATTGGTTAATGAATGGTTTGTTTAATGGCGTATTCTCATTTATCCTACACATCGGCGCAATTACCTATAGACTGAGCTGGAAACATAGGGAATATTGTGCAGAAGAGACTTCTCCTGCCGGAAAGAGGAAAGAGCTGATATAAGGCTGAGGTGAGGAATGCAGCACTCTTCGTCGCTAGTCAACGTTCGGATCAAGGAAAACAGCTAACCAGCTTCGGGTGGTCTTTTTTTATTTATTTATTTGTTGTTCTTCCCCTTGGTGTAGGGATCATGGAACAACCCAGGCAGGTGCTTTTAAGCAACGACTGGTTTGTAGACGGCTGTTTTCCTCTTCGGTTGTTTCATGAGTGAGAGTGTTGCATTTCTCGTTGTATAGCCTACATGATATAACTACGGAGCAGGAGGAGTTTCCTTTGCTTGATGATTAAGTGAACGACGTTGTCGCTCGGTTTCATGTTCAGTGCTATATGGAATGGGTAACCTGGTGTGTAGTTAGTGAACCTTCCATAAACGGTGATCACGTAATGTTTAAAAAATGACATCGCACTTTAAGAGTTGTATTTGTACCATAGTGGTACTAGCGAAATGTATTGCTCGTCATCAATTCTTGTTGTTGGTTTTGGTACGTTGTTGTATTATGCACGCTTAATTTAACTTGTGGAGTCTAAAGATGCAAGGTTTGAGTATTAGGTACTCAATTGGTGATATTTGCAAAGATTACGCCTATGTGAGGCGATCCGCGTTAGTTTGCTTCCCTGATGCACTTACGCTTTAGGCAGGTGCAAAAGGTCGAGTAAGGGCGCGCTACAGATAATTATTTGCATACAATGGCTGGTCAAAATTAAGGCTACGATACAGGCAATTTTTTTCGCAAAAACATCGGATACTTGTTTGGTAATATGTTTCTTTGAAACTGATTGAACTTCTCTATATCTGGTTGTTGTGCCGTATTGCATATCCGCTTACTCTCCTTGTATTTCGTGTGGGTGCGAAATTGGGCGCCAGTGTTGATAAAATGAGGGTGCGTTGCTGATGAAAAGAAATTTATTGGCGGCTGTCTATTGTTTAGGGGATATTGGTTAGCAAAATCCGGAAGGAAGCATCTACGAGGTGGTGCCATAAAGTTATTAAAATATTTTACCGGAGTGTGGTAGGCATTTCCGGAAAAGAATGGCGGTGGTGCGCTGTAATTAGTGCAGTAGGGTTTTCTTCTATAATTACGGCTGGCAAAAGGTGGCAGCTGGGTGTTCATTGGTGCATAGTAATAGGATATTTGAGGAAAGTTTGCACGCAAATTTTTTCCTTTTATTTTCTTAGATGTTTGTCGAAAGTTGTTGGTTTTGGTGATTAGTTTAGTGCAAGATTTTCGTAGTAGGTCTACTTCTTTTTCTAGTGCCTCGACTTTATCGGTGAGTGCTAGTGCATTAAAACTGCCCAGAAGGACTTCTTCTTCTGGCCTCTCTGGTTGGGAGCTCATCGTTGTAATATTGAAAGTAAGAGTTTTTTCTTTTTAAAAATAAAACAAGAGGTAAAAGGTAAACGTCACGGTTGGGTACGGTGTTTCTAGTTGTTTTCGTTCCTGGTAGGTTCGGTTGTTGCGATCTGACGTCCTTGGCTGATGATGGTGAGGGTACTTTTGTACCCAGCTCTAAAGGTTATTACAAGTGCAGGATAGAAGACGATCTATCCTTGCGGAACATGGAAGAGATACGAGGAAAACAGAGGGTGGAAGTATTTCATCAGATTTATTCCAGTATCATATTTGGTGTTTTGCCCTTTATTTTTCGTGGCGCTTTTGCAATAGGCCGGCGCTTACTTTACAGATTTGTGGCGCAATGATTTCGTACGATTCTTCTGAGTATGAGTACGTCGCTTTGCGTACGTCTCTTCTACGTCTCTTTGCGTAGGCGTTTCCTTTACGTCTTTTTGCGTAGGTCTCTTTTGTGTTTCATAATTCTAGCGCACGTGTTTTTTTTCTTCAGCTTGTTCCTTTTTCTTATCCGAGAAAGGATGCAGAGTTGCTGTTTTAGGTTGTTCCCTTTTCTTATCCGAGAAGGGACTCAGAGTATTCAAAAAAATTAAGGCGGTGAGTTTTCAAAACGACGACTAGCGTCAGGCAAAACTATGATATGGATCTGAAAAAATTTTCCTATTGAAATTTGAACGTCAGAGAAGGGAAGGAGGGATGAATATGAAATGGCCGGTTTTATATTTAAGAACCTCCTTTTGGGAATATGATAAACAAGAAAGTGTTATAGATGGAGAAAAAAATAGTTACTATTAAAAATTTTTTAATTTTTTTTAAAGTGATTTCTACCAGAACGATTTACAGTAAGAGAGCTGATGCTATGCTAAGCTGTAAAAATAGTCAGTTCATACAAAGTTAGCTAGCAAAAGTGGGGTATTTATCTTATTGCAATGTGCGGTCGTAGAAATGACTAGTTTCTACGATCCTAACATGCAAAACAAAAAAAAAAAAGAAATTTACAAGAGGTGGCAAGGTTATAAAAAAGTTCGAGCGGGACCTCCATGTTATATGCTACGTTACGGACTATGAAAAGTTCGTCCGGGACCTCCATGTTATATGTTACGCTACGGACTATGAAAAGTTCGTCCGGGACCTCCATGTTATATCTTTCCTTCCCTCAGGGTTTTATGTTACGAGTTTTCGTGTAGCGGCACCTGAGGGAGTCGGATATAAGCCTTTCCCGTCCCTATCACTTTACTCTATCGTTCCATTACATAACAAAACAGGTGAGGAATAACACAGTTTATCAGTTATACAGATTGCGACATAGACAGACGGGGGGACGGGAAAAGGAAGAGAGCCGAACCAGAGAAAACCAAAGAGGAGAAGCCAGGCCAAGGGGCCAGGGCGTTGGTGTGTCCCTCTCTCTGTGTGTGTCGGTGGGCGGTGTTTTCTCTCCGGCCTCGCGCGGGTGGTCCGATAACAGATGGAGCTTATCGGCAGATGTCTAATCCGCTTGACCTTGGGCCGCCGTTGTAATGTCCCCTGCCGTCGTTGTAATGTCCCCTTACAGGAGGGAGGCTTCTGGAACTGCGAGTTTCCATGGATGGTCTTGGTCGACATGATAAACTCAGACAGCCTTTCACCTTGCTCGTTCCACTCCAAACCGTGGGTTCCGATGTGAAGTTCTTCCAGCGACCTTCGTGGCCCGATCTTGGCATTGAAGTCGCCGACGATCACCTTGTAGAAGGTGTGATCTTCCTTATAGAACTTCTCCAGCTCCACGTAGAAGGCCTCGACGTCTTCGTCGTCGTAGTCGGATGTTGGGGCATACGCGACGAACACAGTCAAGGCTGGCACGGAGCCACATCGCTTCAGTCGCAGACGTCCGATTCGGCTTGTCAGAGACTCGTACGAATCGATGTTCATGGCCAAGTGCGTGTTGACGAGGACACCAACGCCGCCTACTCCCCTGCTGTCGCATGTTCCGAGGAACAGTTCTTCTCCGGAGTCGTAGGCGGCGTGTAGGGGGTGGTGTCTTCTCGTCTCGGTCAGTCCGATGACGTCGTACTTGATCTTCCTGGCTTGCATCATCAGGTCCTCGACGGATGCTTCCGACGCAAGCGTGCGGGCGTTGTAAGTACAGATCGTCATCCTAGTCCTTCTCAGTTTGCGCAGCCTGGTTAGGCCCTGAGATTTTAGCAGCCTCTCCGTACTCGTCCTTCCCATCGCTGCAGAAATGGGGGCTCTTTCGGGGTCAGGGGAATGAGGCCCTTTAGTGCTGCTGTGTTTGACTGGAATACAACACGGGTAGCTAGTCAGGCTCTGTCGTGCGGGCGGGGTACTCCGGGCAGCCAGCCAGACTGCCCGAAGGGACGGGGCGAGACTTAAGGCGGCCTCGAATCGCCTTACATGTACTCCCAGTCTACCGAGTGCAAGCTTTTGGCCGAGCCGACACAGTTACAATCCGCACAGTCACGGACACATCCACGCACACTGTGCACGAACATGCCGCTCCCACGCACAAGGAACGCATCGACCCGACACAGCAGGAGCAAGGAGTCCATCCCCTGCATCCCACCTGCGTCTCTGGGCAGTACACGGTCGCATTTGGTTCGCGTTTAATTCCCCTATCCACCACCCGGGGACGCGCCACGTGGCCCTGCGACAAGCGGCCCGAGATCCCTCTTAACAAGAGAGCCCGAAGGCTCTCTATCGAGGGAGATCCGTGGCGTAGCGTATGATATATCATATATATCATAATCTATACGCTACGCATCATACGCTAAGCGATGAGTCATACTGTCCATCGGCGCCGCCGCCGGAGAAGTCATTCACAAAATAAGGGGGAGGCAATTACGGCACGAAAATAGCGAAAAATAACAAGGCGTCTTCTCCCCGCCTGGGAACTTCGGCCCTGAGGGTAGTCGAGGTCGCTGAACACGAATCTGAAATTCGTTTTTGAAGTATCGATCGCCATCAATGGACATTGATCGAACTATCGATTTTTTGAGGATGTCGTCCAGGCGGTCCGAAACTTTAGCCCTAGGGGCAGTCGAGGTCGCTGAACACGAATCTGAAGTTCGTTTTCGAAGTATCTATGGCCGTCAATCGACATTGATCAAATTACGACGCGCGAAAATAGCGGAATATACCCAGACTTCTCCTACCATCATACTCTATAATAACGCGCGAAGCGCTGAGTCATACTGTCCATTGGCGCCGCCGCCGGAGAAGTCATTCACAAAATAAGGGGGAGGCGATTACGGCACGAAAATAGCGAAAAATAACAAGGCGTCTTCTCCCCGCCTGGGAACTTCGGCCCTGAGGGTAGTCGAGGTCGCTGAACACGAATCTGAAATTCGTTTTTGAAGTATCGATCGCCATCAATGGACATTGATCGAACTATCGATTTTTTGTGGATGTCGTCCAGGCGGTCCGAAACTTTAGCCCTAGGGGCAGTTGAGGTCGCTGAACACGAATCTGAAGTTCGTTTTCGAAGTATCGATTACTATCAATCGACATTGATCAAATTACGACGCGCGAAAATAGCGGAATACACCCAGACTTCTCCTATCATCATACTCTATAATAACGCGCGAAGCGCTGAGTCATACTGTCCATTGGCGCCGCCGCCGGAGAAGTCATTCACAAAATAAGGGGGAGGCGATTGCGGCACGAAAATAGCGAAAAATAACAAGGCGTCTTCTCCCCGCCTGGGAACTTCGGCCCTGAGGGTAGTCGAGGTCGCTGAACACGAATCTGAAATTCGTTTTTGAAGTATCGATCGCCATCAATGGACATTGATCGAACTATCGATTTTTTGTGGATGTCGTCCAGGCGGTCCGAAACTTTAGCCCTAGGGGCAGTTGAGGTCGCTGAACACGAATCTGAAGTTCGTTTTCGAAGTATCGATTACTATCAATCGACATTGATCAAATTACCACGCGCGAAAATAGCGGAAAATACCCAGACGTCTTCTACGTGTCAGGCGATTTAGAAGACGTGCGGAATACGTCGCGTGACGTGCCTGGGACTCAAAGGATGCGCCAAAGACTTCGCTCAACGTGTTTGGGGATTCAAGTAGACGTGCCGAAGACGTCGTCCGCTAAGGGTGGACCATTGAGGGAGACCAGTACTAGTAATGGGGGATCGTTTCGCAAAGAGAGGACCGATAGTGAAGAACCAATAGATAGCCCTATCATACTATGTACTGTACGTACTGCGAGCGTTTTGTACTCCTAAGTAGGGAGAAAGCTGTACAAGTAGAGCAGCTTGTTTGATGTAATTGTCCTTAGCTTAGTGATATTGCAACATCGCGCGAAGCGCCCAAGTGCGGAAACGCCTATATGCGTGACGGAGCACTTGTTAAATATAATAACCATATCAGTGAGCGCACCATCAAAATAGGGATACCGCCCGCGGTCATCTGCTTCACAATGTTCTCGTATGTGTCCCATTCCCGACCATTCTCCGGGACTTTAATCTGGGAGAAATCCATTGATGCTTTCTTCATCCTCTCGATTATCCCACGACTGACTTGTTCTGCCACCTGAGTTAGGGCTCGTTGTTGAAATCATTCTTAATTGGGTTTGCTCACCACCTTCAAATTATCAGTCCCATGTAGTTTGTCCGAGTGGTGCTTCTTCAGATGATGCCGTAAGGAGAATATCGCGTGTTTGCCACAAAAAAGGCAGAACTGGTATCCCTTCGAAGGATGCAGCGGCAGATACACCTCTGAACAAAATTTTGTCAAAGTAGATACTATCAGAAAACCACTGCATATTCCCGGTTGCACTGTTACTGACGAGAAATCGTCATACCCTTGTTGGCTAGATCAACTCTTCCATGTCGGATCGAACCGTCTTTGATCCACTCGCCGACCATATGTTCAGCCCTTGCCGCCAATCTCTTCAAATCACGGATCCTCAACGCATACGCAGAAACAACTGCGGCTCCCATATCCTGCATTTCGTTTGATGGTCCTGCTGCTGAATCGTCGACAACTAATCTGTCCTCTGTGCTGCCACCGCTTGCTCCACTCATAGAATCCTCGATAGGTGAAGACATATTTTCCACACAGTTTTATGTGAGATTGTACCTGAAAAGCAGGCGGACTGTTGGATATCGCAAAGAAAGCAGAAAGCACGTATATGGACATCGTAAGAAACGTATAGAAATGCACGGCTCACTCAGCTGGTGAGATCTTGCCGAACAGTGGAGGACACTTTAGTGATGATGAAGTGTGAGGAGGTAGAAGAAAAAATTAAAATAAATAAAAAACGAATCTAAGCAGTACTTACCGACCCTTAAAAAACAAGGCATAAACCATGAGGCATGAAGGTTTAAGCGTAGACCTAATAGAGAGATAAGAGTTTGAAAGGGCAAATTAATTTCAAAAAGAATAGCTGTACCTTGCGGATCCGCAAGGCAGCGAGATGCACGGCTCACTCAGCTGGTGAGATCTTGCCGAACAGTAGAGGACACTTTAGTGATGATGAAGTGTGAGGAGGTAGAAGAAAAAATTAAAATAAATAAAAAACTAATCTAAGCAGTACTTACCGACCCTTAAAAAACAAGGAATAAACCATGAGGCATGAAGGTTTAAGCGTAGACCTAATAGAGAGATAAGAGTTTGAAAGGGCAAATTAATTTCAAAAAGAATAGCTGTACCTTGCGGATCCGCAAGGCAGCGAGATGCACGGCTCACTCAGCTGGTGAGATCTTGCCGAACAGTGGAGGACACTTTAGTGATGATGAAGTGTGAGGAGGTAGAAGAAAAAATTAAAATAAATAAAAAAACGAATCTAAGCAGTACTTACCGACCCTTAAAAAACAAGGCATAAACCATGAGGCATGAAGGTTTAAGCGTAGACCTAATAGAGAGATAAGAGTTTGAAAGGGCAAATTAATTTCAAAAAGAATAGCTGTACCTTGCGGATCCGCAAGGCAGCGAGATGCACGGCTCACTCAGCTGGTGAGATCTTGCCGAACAGTGGAGGACACTTTAGTGATGATGAAGTGTGAGGAGGTAGAAGAAAAAATTAAAATAAATAAAAAACTAATCTAAGCAGTACTTACCGACCCTTAAAAAAACAAGGCATAAACCATGTGGCATGAAGGTTTAAGCGTAGACCTAATAGAGAGATAAGAGTTTGATAGGGCAAATTAATTTCAAAAAGAATAGCTGTACCTTGCGGATCCGCAAGGCAGCGAGATGCACGGCTCACTCAGCTGGTGAGATCTTGCCGAACAGTAGAGGACACTTTAGTGATGATGAAGTGTGAGGAGGTAGAAGAAAAAATTAAAATAAATAAAAAACTAATCTAAGCAGTACTTACCGACCCTTAAAAAACAAGGCATAAACCATGAGGCATGAAGGTTTAAGCGTAGACCTAATAGAGAGATAAGAGTTTGAAAGGGCAAATTAATTTCAAAAAGAATAGCTGTACCTTGCGGATCCGCAAGGCAGCGAGATGCACGGCTCACTCAGCTGGTGAGATCTTGCCGAACAGTGGAGGACACTTTAGTGATGATGAAGTGTTAGGAGGTAGAAGAAAAAATTAAAATAAATAAAAAACTAATCTAAGCAGTACTTACCGACCCTTAAAAAACAAGGCATAAACCATGTGGCATGAAGGTTTAAGCGTAGACCTAATAGAGAGATAAGAGTTTGATAGGGCAAATTAATTTCAAAAAGAATAGCTGTACCTTGCGGATCCGCAAGGCAGCGAGATGCACGGCTCACTCAGCTGGTGAGATCTTGCCGAACAGTAGAGGACACTTTAGTGATGATGAAGTGTGAGGAGGTAGAAGAAAAAATTAAAATAAATAAAAAACTAATCTAAGCAGTACTTACCGACCCTTAAAAAACAAGGCATAAACCATGAGGCATGAAGGTTTAAGCGTAGACCTAATAGAGAGATAAGAGTTTGAAAGGGCAAATTAATTTCAAAAAGAATAGCTGTACCTTGCGGATCCGCAAGGCAGCGAAATGCACGGCTCACTCAGCTGGTGAGATCTTGCCGAACAGTAGAGGACACTTTAGTGATGATGAAGTGTTAGGAGGTAGAAGAAAAAATTAAAATAAATAAAAAACTAATCTAAGCAGTACTTACCGACCCTTAAAAAACAAGGCATAAACCATGAGGCATGAAGGTTAAAGCGTAGACCTAATAGAGGGATAAGAGTTTGAAAGGGCAAATTAATTTCAAAAAGAATAGCTGTACCTTGCGGATCCGCAAGGCAGCGAGATGCACGGCTCACTCAGCTGGTGAGATCTTGCCGAACAGTGGAGGACACTTTAGTGATGATGAAGTGTGAGGAGGTAGAAGAAAAAATTAAAATAAATAAAAAACTAATCTAAGCAGTACTTACCGACCCTTAAAAAAACAAGGCATAAACCATGTGGCATGAAGGTTTAAGCGTAGACCTAATAGAGAGATAAGAGTTTGATAGGGCAAATTAATTTCAAAAAGAATAGCTGTACCTTGCGGATCCGCAAGGCAGCGAGATGCACGGCTCACTCAGCTGGTGAGATCTTGCCGAACAGTAGAGGACACTTTAGTGATGATGAAGTGTGAGGAGGTAGAAGAAAAAATTAAAATAAATAAAAAACTAATCTAAGCAGTACTTACCGACCCTTAAAAAACAAGGCATAAACCATGAGGCATGAAGGTTTAAGCGTAGACCTAATAGAGAGATAAGAGTTTGAAAGGGCAAATTAATTTCAAAAAGAATAGCTGTACCTTGCGGATCCGCAAGGCAGCGAGATGCACGGCTCACTCAGCTGGTGAGATCTTGCCGAACAGTGGAGGACACTTTAGTGATGATGAAGTGTTAGGAGGTAGAAGAAAAAATTAAAATAAATAAAAAACTAATCTAAGCAGTACTTACCGACCCTTAAAAAACAAGGCATAAACCATGAGGCATGAAGGTTTAAGCGTAGACCTAATAGAGAGATAAGAGTTTGAAAGGGCAAATTAATTTCAAAAAGAATAGCTGTACCTTGCGGATCCGCAAGGCAGCGAGATGCACGGCTCACTCAGCTGGTGAGATCTTGCCGAACAGTAGAGGACACTTTAGTGATGATGAAGTGTGAGGAGGTAGAAGAAAAAATTAAAATAAATAAAAAACTAATCTAAGCAGTACTTACCGACCCTTAAAAAACAAGGAATAAACCATGAGGCATGAAGGTTTAAGCGTAGACCTAATAGAGAGATAAGAGTTTGAAAGGGCAAATTAATTTCAAAAAGAATAGCTGTACCTTGCGGATCCGCAAGGCAGCGAAATGCACGGCTCACTCAGCTGGTGAGATCTTGCCGAAAAGTGGAGGACACTTTAGTGATGATGAAGTGTGAGGAGGTAGAAGAAAAAATTAAAATAAATAAAAAACTAATCTAAGCAGTACTTACCGACCCTTAAAAAACAAGGAATAAACCATGAGGCATGAAGGTTTAAGCGTAGACCTAATAGAGAGATAAGAGTTTGAAAGGGCAAATTAATTTCAAAAAGAATAGCTGTACCTTGCGGATCCGCAAGGCAGCGAGATGCACGGCTCACTCAGCTGGTGAGATCTTGCCGAACAGTGGAGGACACTTTAGTGATGATGAAGTGTGAGGAGGTAGAAGAAAAAATTAAAATAAATAAAAAAACGAATCTAAGCAGTACTTACCGACCCTTAAAAAACAAGGCATAAACCATGAGGCATGAAGGTTTAAGCGTAGACCTAATAGAGAGATAAGAGTTTGAAAGGGCAAATTAATTTCAAAAAGAATAGCTGTACCTTGCGGATCCGCAAGGCAGCGAGATGCACGGCTCACTCAGCTGGTGAGATCTTGCCGAACAGTGGAGGACACTTTAGTGATGATGAAGTGTGAGGAGGTAGAAGAAAAAATTAAAATAAATAAAAAACGAATCTAAGCAGTACTTACCGACCCTTAAAAAACAAGGCATAAACCATGAGGCATGAAAGTTTAAGCGTAGACCTAATAGAGAGATAAGAGTTTGAAAGGGCAAATTAATTTCAAAAAGAATAGCTGTACCTTGCGGATCCGCAAGGCAGCGAAATGCACGGCTCACTCAGCTGGTGAGATCTTGCCGAACAGTGGAGGACACTTTAGTGATGATGAAGTGTTAGGAGGTAGAAGAAAAAATTAAAATAAATAAAAAACTAATCTAAGCAGTACTTACCGACCCTTAAAAAACAAGGCATAAACCATGAGGCATGAAGGTTTAAGCGTAGACCTAATAGAGGGATAAGAGTTTGAAAGGGCAAATTAATTTCAAAAAGAATAGCTGTACCTTGCGGATCCGCAAGGCAGCGAGATGCACGGCTCACTCAGCTGGTGAGATCTTGCCGAACAGTGGAGGACACTTTAGTGATGATGAAGTGTGAGGAGGTAGAAGAAAAAATTAAAATAAATAAAAAACTAATCTAAGCAGTACTTACCGACCCTTAAAAAAACAAGGCATAAACCATGTGGCATGAAGGTTTAAGCGTAGACCTAATAGAGAGATAAGAGTTTGATAGGGCAAATTAATTTCAAAAAGAATAGCTGTACCTTGCGGATCCGCAAGGCAGCGAGATGCACGGCTCACTCAGCTGGTGAGATCTTGCCGAACAGTAGAGGACACTTTAGTGATGATGAAGTGTGAGGAGGTAGAAGAAAAAATTAAAATAAATAAAAAACTAATCTAAGCAGTACTTACCGACCCTTAAAAAACAAGGCATAAACCATGAGGCATGAAGGTTTAAGCGTAGACCTAATAGAGAGATAAGAGTTTGAAAGGGCAAATTAATTTCAAAAAGAATAGCTGTACCTTGCGGATCCGCAAGGCAGCGAGATGCACGGCTCACTCAGCTGGTGAGATCTTGCCGAACAGTGGAGGACACTTTAGTGATGATGAAGTGTTAGGAGGTAGAAGAAAAAATTAAAATAAATAAAAAACTAATCTAAGCAGTACTTACCGACCCTTAAAAAACAAGGCATAAACCATGAGGCATGAAGGTTTAAGCGTAGACCTAATAGAGAGATAAGAGTTTGAAAGGGCAAATTAATTTCAAAAAGAATAGCTGTACCTTGCGGATCCGCAAGGCAGCGAGATGCACGGCTCACTCAGCTGGTGAGATCTTGCCGAACAGTAGAGGACACTTTAGTGATGATGAAGTGTGAGGAGGTAGAAGAAAAAATTAAAATAAATAAAAAACTAATCTAAGCAGTACTTACCGACCCTTAAAAAACAAGGAATAAACCATGAGGCATGAAGGTTTAAGCGTAGACCTAATAGAGAGATAAGAGTTTGAAAGGGCCAATTAATTTCAAAAAGAATAGCTGTACCTTGCGGATCCGCAAGGCAGCGAAATGCACGGCTCACTCAGCTGGTGAGATCTTGCCGAACAGTGGAGGACACTTTAGTGATGATGAAGTGTGAGGAGGTAGAAGAAAAAATTAAAATAAATAAAAAACGAATCTAAGCAGTACTTACCGACCCTTAAAAAACAAGGCATAAACCATGAGGCATGAAGGTTTAAGCGTAGACCTAATAGAGAGATAAGAGTTTGAAAGGGCAAATTAATTTCAAAAAGAATAGCTGTACCTTGCGGATCCGCAAGGCAGCGAGATGCACGGCTCACTCAGCTGGTGAGATCTTGCCGAACAGTAGAGGACACTTTAGTGATGATGAAGTGTGAGGAGGTAGAAGAAAAAATTAAAATAAATAAAAAACTAATCTAAGCAGTACTTACCGACCCTTAAAAAACAAGGAATAAACCATGAGGCATGAAGGTTTAAGCGTAGACCTAATAGAGAGATAAGAGTTTGAAAGGGCAAATTAATTTCAAAAAGAATAGCTGTACCTTGCGGATCCGCAAGGCAGCGAGATGCACGGCTCACTCAGCTGGTGAGATCTTGCCGAACAGTGGAGGACACTTTAGTGATGATGAAGTGTGAGGAGGTAGAAGAAAAAATTAAAATAAATAAAAAAACGAATCTAAGCAGTACTTACCGACCCTTAAAAAACAAGGCATAAACCATGAGGCATGAAGGTTTAAGCGTAGACCTAATAGAGAGATAAGAGTTTGAAAGGGCAAATTAATTTCAAAAAGAATAGCTGTACCTTGCGGATCCGCAAGGCAGCGAGATGCACGGCTCACTCAGCTGGTGAGATCTTGCCGAACAGTGGAGGACACTTTAGTGATGATGAAGTGTGAGGAGGTAGAAGAAAAAATTAAAATAAATAAAAAAACGAATCTAAGCAGTACTTACCGACCCTTAAAAAACAAGGCATAAACCATGAGGCATGAAGGTTTAAGCGTAGACCTAATAGAGAGATAAGAGTTTGAAAGGGCAAATTAATTTCAAAAAGAATAGCTGTACCTTGCGGATCCGCAAGGCAGCGAGATGCACGGCTCACTCAGCTGGTGAGATCTTGCCGAACAGTGGAGGACACTTTAGTGATGATGAAGTGTGAGGAGGTAGAAGAAAAAATTAAAATAAATAAAAAACTAATCTAAGCAGTACTTACCGACCCTTAAAAAACAAGGCATAAACCATGAGGCATGAAGGTTTAAGCGTAGACCTAATAGAGAGATAAGAGTTTGAAAGGGCAAATTAATTTCAAAAAGAATAGCTGTACCTTGCGGATCCGCAAGGCAGCGAGATGCACGGCTCACTCAGCTGGTGAGATCTTGCCGAACAGTGGAGGACACTTTAGTGATGATGAAGTGTGAGGAGGTAGAAGAAAAAATTAAAATAAATAAAAAAACGAATCTAAGCAGTACTTACCGACCCTTAAAAAACAAGGCATAAACCATGAGGCATGAAGGTTTAAGCGTAGACCTAATAGAGAGATAAGAGTTTGAAAGGGCAAATTAATTTCAAAAAGAATAGCTGTACCTTGCGGATCCGCAAGGCAGCGAGATGCACGGCTCACTCAGCTGGTGAGATCTTGCCGAACAGTGGAGGACACTTTAGTGATGATGAAGTGTTAGGAGGTAGAAGAAAAAATTAAAATAAATAAAAAACTAATCTAAGCAGTACTTACCGACCCTTAAAAAACAAGGCATAAACCATGAGGCATGAAGGTTTAAGCGTAGACCTAATAGAGGGATAAGAGTTTGAAAGGGCAAATTAATTTCAAAAAGAATAGCTGTACCTTGCGGATCCGCAAGGCAGCGAGATGCACGGCTCACTCAGCTGGTGAGATCTTGCCGAACAGTGGAGGACACTTTAGTGATGATGAAGTGTGAGGAGGTAGAAGAAAAAATTAAAATAAATAAAAAAACGAATCTAAGCAGTACTTACCGACCCTTAAAAAACAAGGCATAAACCATGAGGCATGAAGGTTTAAGCATAGACCTAATAGAGAGATAAGAGTTTGAAAGGGCAAATTAATTTCAAAAAGAATAGCTGTACCTTGCGGATCCGCAAGGCAGCGAAATGCACGGCTCACTCAGCTGGTGAGATCTTGCCGAACAGTGGAGGACACTTTAGTGATGATGAAGTGTTAGGAGGTAGAAGAAAAAATTAAAATAAATAAAAAACTAATCTAAGCAGTACTTACCGACCCTTAAAAAACAAGGCATAAACCATGAGGCATGAAGGTTTAAGCGTAGACCTAATAGAGGGATAAGAGTTTGAAAGGGCAAATTAATTTCAAAAAGAATAGCTGTACCTTGCGGATCCGCAAGGCAGCGAGATGCACGGCTCACTCAGCTGGTGAGATCTTGCCGAACAGTGGAGGACACTTTAGTGATGATGAAGTGTTAGGAGGTAGAAGAAAAAATTAAAATAAATAAAAAACTAATCTAAGCAGTACTTACCGACCCTTAAAAAACAAGGCATAAACCATGAGGCATGAAGGTTTAAGCGTAGACCTAATAGAGGGATAAGAGTTTGAAAGGGCAAATTAATTTCAAAAAGAATAGCTGTACCTTGCGGGTCCGCAAGGCAGCGAGATGCACGGCTCACTCAGCTGGTGAGATCTTGCCGAACAGTGGAGGACACTTTAGTGATGATGAAGTGTGAGGAGGTAGAAGAAAAAATTAAAATAAATAAAAAAACGAATCTAAGCAGTACTTACCGACCCTTAAAAAACAAGGCATAAACCATGAGGCATGAAGGTTTAAGCGTAGACCTAATAGAGAGATAAGAGTTTGAAAGGGCAAATTAATTTCAAAAAGAATAGCTGTACCTTGCGGATCCGCAAGGCAGCGAAATGCACGGCTCACTCAGCTGGTGAGATCTTGCCGAACAGTGGAGGACACTTTAGTGATGATGAAGTGTTAGGAGGTAGAAGAAAAAATTAAAATAAATAAAAAACTAATCTAAGCAGTACTTACCGACCCTTAAAAAACAAGGCATAAACCATGAGGCATGAAGGTTTAAGCGTAGACCTAATAGAGGGATAAGAGTTTGAAAGGGCAAATTAATTGCAAAAAGAATAGCTGTACCTTGCGGATCCGCAAGGCAGCGAGATGCACGGCTCACTCAGCTGGTGAGATCTTGCCGAACAGTAGAGGACACTTTAGTGATGATGAAGTGTTAGGAGGTAGAAGAAAAAATTAAAATAAATAAAAACTAATCTAAGCAGTACTTACCGACCCTTAAAAAACAAGGCATAAACCATGAGGCATGAAGGTTTAAGCGTAGACCTAATAGAGGGATAAGAGTTTGAAAGGGCAAATTAATTTCAAAAAGAATAGCTGTACCTTGCGGATCCGCAAGGCAGCGAGATGCACGGCTCACTCAGCTGGTGAGATCTTGCCTAACAGTGGAGGACACTTTAGTGATGATGAAGTGTGAGGAGGTAGAAGAAAAAATTAAAATAAATAAAAAACGAATCTAAGCAGTACTTACCGACCCTTAAAAAACAAGGCATAAACCATGAGGCATAAAGGTTTAAGCGTAGACCTAATAGAGAGATAAGAGTTTGAAAGGGCAAATTAATTTCAAAAAGAATAGCTGTACCTTGCGGATCCGCAAGGCAGCGAAATGCACGGCTCACTCAGCTGGTGAGATCTTGCCGAACAGTAGAGGACACATTAGTGATGATGAAGTGTGAGGAAGAAAAAGAAAAAATTGAAAATTTAAGCTGAAAAGTACTGGCAAATAGGAAATGAAACAAATTCAAAGCTTATGTCACCAGGCACGCAAGACCAATTTTGGGCTAGATAGAAAGGAAAAGAAAAATAAAAAAAAAGAGGTCCAGTGATTTGCGGATGCGCAAGGCAGTTAGATCCAGGAATCGTAAACGATCGATAAATAAATCAGCGACAAACTACGATGACCTTCTCCCGGGTTTTTACAGATCCTGTTGTTTCCCTATCTTCGAAGCATAAACAAAGACGTGGTTGCGACAGTGACAG
This sequence comes from Heligmosomoides polygyrus bakeri, assembly GCA_947359475.1. Classification (NCBI taxonomy): domain Eukaryota; kingdom Metazoa; phylum Nematoda; class Chromadorea; order Rhabditida; family Heligmosomidae; genus Heligmosomoides; species Heligmosomoides polygyrus. Next base: position 13,641,590 of record OX375865.1, read on the forward strand.
TTATAATTCTCGGAATCCTTGACACTCTATACATTACTAGATGCTCTCCTTTACTGGTAGTGATACCTGTCTTCTATTGGTTTATACATGTCAATGAACTGTACCATTTTCAAGTCAAACCAGGCACTTTTCACCTCAAGTTCCATAAATTTTCTGTTTGCATGGACTTTCACACCTGAAAACGATAGAAGAGAGACAGTTATAAAGAACACGCCTCTTACTTTGATGCTTTATGCAAGCAGCATGTTTACATACAATCAAATAAAAACGTGTTTTAATGTGGTAAATGATTGAAGCATTAATTTTAAAACAAAATTTACTTCATGTTTTTCCAAAAGAATATTTTATAAAATTACTACACTCGTTCGCGGGAACTGAACTAAAAAAATTCTAGGAAAGTTACATCGAGTTTTTCTTGAACAAAATATTATTCTACATGTCTTTGAGAATCTATAGTTCAACTTGTAGGAAACTCGTTTAGTTTTGAAGACGTTCCATACATTCGACTGCTATGCGTTGCGCAACATTAGACACACTCATGCATCTTTGACATTAACTGGTGAAATCCTAAGGAGAAAAATAAAATCAAGCAACAGTAATTAGTTGGTCTATGTAGGTTACTATTATATACTAGCGTTTATGCTGACCACAACAGAACAATCTAAGAAGGATTGCGATGTATTGGTCGAATCCACGGCTCAATCAATTCTTCTAGGGTTTAAAAATTCCATGGATTTTCAACTTTAAACTAAACTTTAGACCGCCTTCCTTAATTCCATCCATGGTTAGAACTTAAAAATTCGATGCCTCCTCCGACTCAGAAATAATCTTCAGAAGCTGGCCTTAGGTAGTGCTTACTGCTTTCATTCTTCTTCTTTGTTATATCCTCAAATACATTTTGAGCGGATTTGACGTAGATGCGAATCAATCAGTTAACCACGAACTTGGGGAATGCATATCAATACATTGATAGCCGCCCATGACCCCATAGACCTCATGGAAAAAATAGATGGCATACTCCGTAGCTTTAAAATAATACCTAATCATAGATATGGAAAAGCTATTAAATTCTGGGTGACAGAGGTCGTGCCCTACACTCCTCTATCCATCCCCTGAGGTTATCCAGAGGTAATGTAAAAGCTGCTTAGTTGATCGCACATCGCACTGGACATTTCCCGGTTTTCCGCAACTGTTTCTGCCGAGCCGTTGATTAATTCATAACTATAAATGAATGCGACAATCGCTACTAATCAAGTGAAAATTGCCTCCTGCCACATGACTGCGCTACCCAATCTTTTCTTGGAATAACGTGAAATTTTGAATTAGGACCTCTCCCTGTACAGCGTTTAGTTGAACATAAAAGCCGTTAATTTCGACATGGAAGGTGTTTGAAGTCACTATATGGCCAAATACGCACTCAAGTAGACTCCACGGCATCCCACCGCAAGTCACTATATGGACAAATACGCACTCAAATAGACTCCACGGCATCCCATAGTAGTAGAATGCGTGACGCATTACAAAAGGGATTAAGCTACACCGTCCTCATTCTTTATCTTTAATGTTTTTATCGCTAATGTAGTGATACGGTAGTGATACAAGAAATTTTTCTTGTATCACATGCATCATGGAAAATTATAATAGTAAGAAAATTATCGACGAAGCTCCGAACTCCGAAGGCCTTCGCTCACTTGCGTGAGTCGTGTCGCTCCGAGCATCGTCATATCGATTCTACGCTGCGCGACGCTGACCGCGTGCTCATCCTGCTCTCGTATGGCCCAGGTCTCTTAGTGTTAGTGCAGGAAAAATAGTGAAGCGAAGTAGCTTGGCACGGAGCCGGACGTTCTTCGTCTTCTTCGCGAATTCTTCGACGCTCTTGAAAGCTCCAGAAGTCACTCGTTTCCTGCTGCCCAGATCTGGCGCTAGTTCGTTGGTCATGTTGACATCCCGATCCAGATAGCGAAGCTATAAGCTGGAGCATTTGGAGATGTTCGTTCCGTTGGGCGAGAATGGGGCATCAGAAACTTGTCCGTTCCTCAAGAACATCGTCTTCGTAAGATCCAGCTGCAGTGCATCGTTTCCACATACACGATTGAAGTGAGTCAGCATTCGCTTCGCCTGGCTGATGCTCTCGGTGTTATGAGCACGATGTCGTCAGCGAAGCGAAGATGGTGCGGTCGCTGGCCGTCGATCCTCACCCCCGTCTTCTCATTCTAATTCGCGCATGATGTTTTCGAGGGTGGCGCTGAGAAGCTTCCGGTATATGGTATCCCCCTACCGAACCCTTCTCTTCAAGTCGATGACGACGTCGTTGTAGAGTGGGGAATTTTGGTCGTGAATCCACTGTATAGCTTTCGAACAAGTGAGCAAAGCTTCGATGACCACTTCAGTTTTGACGGAGTCGAATGCCTTTTTTCAGATCAATGAACGTAAGGCATTGAGGCAGCTTGTACTCCCGCAGTTCTTCGATGAGCTTCGTACAAGAGAAGGCATTCTCGAAGAACAAGACGAACTAGAAATATAGGTTCTGGCGCGGCCAGTAATACTTATCGAATCTCAATAATTAGGTCGTGTGGTAATTTCGAAATTTTCTGTTTTCTGATTTTCTGTTTTCTCGCGTTTTGCTTTTTCTGTTATATGATTTCTGTTTCCTGATGAAAGCGGTTTTCTGCTTTCTGTTTTCTGGGAAAATTTTAAAAAATTCCGCCCACCCCTGATCCTCATACACGTTGAGCGATGTCTTTGGCTCGACTTCTGAGTCCCAGGCACGTCATGCGATGTACACCGCATGTCTTCCGAATTCCCGGCACGTAGAAGACGTCTAGGTATTTCCACTACTTTCGCGCCACGTAATTTGATTGGTAATGATTAAAGGCGAACGATACATAAAAAATAAACTTCAGGTCCGTGTTCAGCGACATTGACACATGTTTATTAATCAATCCTTGCTTACCGCCGTTCATTACTTCTGTGAATGTACTATATAGTGAAGTAGCTGAATCGCCTATGCACTTCGACGGTGTTTTCGAACTTCCAGTGGGACTTCAGGATAAACTTAATTCATCGAAGAAAAGCCTAGAGCCGGGCCTAACTCTTGTTATGCCTGGCCTAACTCTTGTTATAGATATGCAGAGAGCAATAGCGAAAGCGATAAATTGTGCGATCAATAAACTCACACGACACGTATCTTTCACGTGACTTTCAAATTCTAAAGGTTAACAGAGGCACATCACAGGTTAGTGTGGCCAAGTAGTAACAGGCTTTTAACAAGCAGTAAGCCCATGCAGAATCAATAGAGTCTGAAATGCAATGTTCCAGGCGGGAGCATGGTGCAATCTTGACTATTTGCACGCCACAGAAATTTCGCTACCCTGTGCTTTCATGTGAGTGTCAAACATCTTCACAAGCGTCACTAGTACCAATGTTAGAACCACTCAAATAGTACGTGATTTTTTAGGATACCCTGCATTCTTCGCAAGCCGTAGCATGTTTTTACCCTTCGAACCTTTAAACAAGCTCACATCAATCGAAACTGCCACTTTGTGGAGAGATTATAACAATCATTCAAGCGAAAACAATCAATCGAGTATAAAATGCAAAGTTTCAGACGAGTGCGTGGCGCAATCCATGCCGCCCATTTGTCAGAAAATGTCTACTTTCTTAAGCTTTCATATGAGCCATCAAACTCTTGAGTACCTCTACTCGGAGAAAAGTTATCATCTTTCAAACAGTGTTTACATTTTTGAGACACTGTATTTGCGAACATGAAATTCGTAATTGAATTCCGCGTAGAATGTTGGCTTGGAGACATGTCCCCAACGGTGTTGTACACACAATTTTTTCTTCAAAAAAAAAAGAGCTCCTCTAGAGGGTATTTAGACGACGTAGTTAAATTCTGTGTGAAATTCTAGCCTGGAAATATACCCTTCACAGCTTCGTCGAAGGTTTGCGAAGAATTATCCTTCAGTTTTGAATTTGAAGAATATCTCATCAAAGGTAGCATTGATAAGCTTGAGGCAGAGCTCATTAGATAGAGCTCGAAATTCTGCTGTAGAGCTATGTTTGTTTCACTCCAACATGTATCTTTGCACTGGTTTTGTAAATCCTCTGAACATCCTATTGATTGCAGTTCCAGCAGATCTGGTCGAATTGCGCATTCCGCTCGTCGGGCCGGCCGCCGTCGTGGGGCCGGCGACGACGGCCTCCGTCGGGCCGTTGTTTGCCGCGCGCGCGACGGATGTCACTGCTGCGTGAGAAGAGATGGCGAGCAGGAGAATGATGCCTCAGGTATGGCCACCTGGGCGGGCGGCCGCGGCGCCTACAACCAGCCGATACGAACGCACCCCTCCCCTGCAGGCAGGTAGAAGGCGTCTACGCATTTTCCGCAATTTTCCCGCACTGTAATTTGATCAGTAGCGATTGGTGGCGATCAATACTTCAAAAACAAACTTCAGATTCGTGTTCAGCGACCTCGATTGCCCAGGCCGAAGTTCCCAGGCAGGGAGAAGCCGTCTGGGTATTTTTCGCTATTTCTCTGTACGCATTGTACACTGCGCACGCCAAAGTTTTGCTGGACAGATTGGAGCTAATCCTGAGTGGGGTGGCTGGAAATTTCTGATAGCATTCTCCAAACGGCTCGAAATAGTCTTGAATATTTCGCATTTCCCAGTAAGAGAAGAGAAGCGCAGTGGACATGCGCTCGCCCACTCGATTGATAGGTTCGATTCTGTGTGCATTGCGCACGGCGCACTCTCGGGGCATTCCTGGCATGGCAGAGCATTGGCAACGTACGCCATGCTTGAGATACTTCGAAAGCACGCATGTCCTGGAAATGAGCTGCTCTAATCGCAAAAGCCCCTCCCCCCCCCCAGTCAATTTTGGACCACTCACAGCGAAAATATGGGTGTTCCGGTAAAGTTTTACACATGTTTGTGTAAATTTCGAAGAGGCGAATCGAATAGTCTAACCTTTTTTCAAAAAACCTAAAAGTGAAGGAGTTATGAGCATGCGACGCGTTGCGAGCTATTTTTGCGTTTTTTCGCACACTTTTGACCGTGCGGCGTGAGCGGTATTGTAGTGATACTACAATATCGCGCGAAGCGCGCAAGTGCGAGCCACGCTGATAGGCGTGACGGAGCACTTGTATCTACTCTATAATAACGCGCAAAGCGATGGGTCATCCCATCGATCGGCGGCGTCGCAGAAATTAGGGGGGGGGGGTGATAGATGTGGAAAATGGGGGGGGGGGAATGGTGCGAGGGGAAATTGCGACGCGAATCGAGGAGGGGGGGGGGACAGCTTGTAAACTGAGCGTTTGGGGGTTTTATCAGAAATTTTCTGCCGCCCCACTTAGGAGTTGCTCTAAGGCTATCCATCTGGCCCTTGGAGTGCGTGATGAACAATGCTGCATATAGAATCAAACCTTTCAATTGAGGGGGGGGGACAGCTTGTAAAGGGAGCGTTTGGGGAGATTTATCAGAAATTTTCAGCCGCCCTACTCAAGAGGTGCTCTAAGGCTGTCCAGCGAGCCTTTGGAGTGCGCCGTGAACAATGCATACAGAATCGAACCTTTAACTCGGGGGGGGGGGCGGCCGCTCGCAAATTGCACGCACGGACGTGTTCGGAGCGCAAGAGCTCTGTCAAGTTGGAACTTTTCAGGTTGCAGCTTGTAGGTTTTGTAGGCAGTCGAGCGTTCTGTTAGTAAGCCAAATTGGAATGGTTTAGCTTAGGAGGGGGCAATGTTATAGTGGTGCGAAAATGCAGGTGAGGCTTGCGTGACGCATTTTTTTCCGATTTCCGTGGACGACAGCGAGACGACGCGGCAAGCTAACGGCCTTAAAATGTGTACTCGTACAGAGCGCTTAAGGTACTTTACGATGACGAGCTCATAGCTCCCCAGCTGCCTAAACTGCCTTAGCCTCAGCTGCCGTTTTAGAGCGGCGAAAGCTAGCGGTTAGAGTTTCTTGCGCTCCT